>CM059443.1:30728094-31928094 GCA_030390025.1 Squalus acanthias | reverse complement strand
CTAATGCTGTAAAGTTAATGGCAAGGGCTAAGGAAGCTCTTCATTGTACGTAGTAGTGCAGAGCATGTAGGATCTGCCTCCAAAAAAATCTGCAGGTGTGTAAATCTGTTTTTGTAAGATTTATTGATGTGGTTTCCCATTTTGAAGCCCCCACCACCGCGCTACCACATCCACTCGGCTGGGCTTGCAGCTGTGTCAGTCTGATAGTTCTAAAATTCAGAGAACTGAGAATTCAGCAAATGAGAATCATCTTCCAGTTGAAGTTTCTGCTAAGATTTTTACTGGTTTCTTCTATCTCTATCAAATCTCCAACTAGCACTCTCCTGCACTTAACTATCTGCTTCGTCAACTACTTTTTCCACAAGCTGTGGTCTCCCCCATGGCTGCTTTTCCCCAAGTTGCTCCACTTAGATTAAGTATTCATTATTGAAAAACTTATTTATGCAGATAATTCCCTCGGGACCCCTGCATTGAATTCTATCTTCCCACCTGCTTCCAATCTTCTATCGCCTACAGGATGACTACCTGTCTGAATGTGTTCAAGAAAGGTGGGACAGTAAACTGAGAACAGAGTCTGCAAAGGGATATAGATAGACTAAGTGAGTGGGCAGTAAGGTGGCAGGTGGAGTATAATGTGGGGAAATGTGAGGTTATTCACTTTGGTAGGAAGAATAGAAAAACAATATTTTTTAAATGGTGAGAAACTTTCAAATGTTGGTGTTCAGAGATTTGGTTGTCCTCGTGCAAGAAACACAAAGCTAGCATGCAGGTACAGCAAGCAATAAGGAAGGCAAATGGCATGTTGGCCTTTTATTGAAAAGGGGTTGGAATATAAGGGTAAGGAAGTCTTGCTACAATTGTACAGGGCCTTGGTGAGACCACACCTGGAGTACTGTGCACAGTTTTGGTCTCCTTATCTCCTTGGAGGCAGTGCTATGAAGGTTCACTAGATTGATTCCTGGGATGAGAGGGCTGTCCTATGATGAGATTGTGTAGAATGGGCCTATACTCTGGAGTTTAGAAGAATGAGAGGTGACCTCATGGAAACATACAAGATTCTGAAGGGGATTGACAGGGTAGATGCTGAGAGGTTGTTTCCCCTGGCTGGAGTGTCTAGAACTAGGGGGCATAGTCTCAGGATAAGGGATAGGCCATTTAAGACTGAGATGAGGAGCAATTTCTTCACTGAGGGTTGTGAATCTTTGGAATTCTCTGCCCCAGAGGGCTGTGAATACTGAGTCTTTGAGTATATGCAAGGCTGCGATAGATAGATTTTTGGACTCTAGGGGAATCGAGGGATATGGAGATTGGGCGGGAAAGTGGAGTTGAGGTCGATGATCAGCCATGATCTTATTGAATGGCGGGGCAGGCTCGAGGGGCCGTATGGCCTACTCCTGCTCTTATTTCTTATGTTCTTAAACCTTCTGCCCTCCTAATAAAATTGCATGCTATACCAAAAAATGAAATAATTTCTAACTTAACATTTGACTTATACACTTAAACCTCAATTATTGCTCGAGGTGTGAATCTACTTTTGTGGGATAAACACAGTATTCACTCGTTTCATCTGCAAATTCTCTAATTTTGCTAATTTCAAAAGAAATGTTTGATTGTTTTTTCAACAATATCACTATTTAGATATGTGATCATATTCTGTATTGCAGTTTGCTTTGATGTGACTTTTTGAACATCTTCCGTCACTGGAATATTATAAATACTCCATTTCATTTGGAGTTTTTTTGGTTAAAATGTAGGGTTGTTGTAAGCAAGGGGTTGTTGTTGGCAGATTGAGATATGGTTAATGACATTTTGTCCCTGCCTTTTTTGTTTCAGCAATTTCTATTACTTATTCTTGTACATATTTTGAACTTTTTCAGACCAGTCATTATGCTACAGATATTTTATGCATGTCATGCTGAAACCATTTCTTTTTAAGTAGCTGGTTCACGATTGCAACCCCCCCCCCCCCCCCCCCCCCCCCCCCCCCGGTTTATTGGGGAGGGGGGATATGAAAGCATATTTAGCTCTGAAGAACTGTTTCTACTGCCTTGCTTTGTACTATGTTTTATGTAGATTAATTTGTTTTTAATGAAAAATGTAAATGTTCATTTCATTAGTATTCATGAGTCTACTGCTTGTTTTGTAACTTCTGTTGAAGTAAGCAGGCCGAGCTTGTTCTGTTAGTGGTCGATTTATGATATTTGTGAATTTTTGATCTGTTCGCTTTAGACTTGGTTATTTTTGTGGGTTCTTAGAGTTTCAAACCAAAATTTTGAATAGAGGAGAGTGATGACGATGTGAAACTTTAAGTAAGGTACACATGCTTTGTTCTCTATCTATATATGCTTTGGCGATTCTGTATCTATTTACTTCACCTGAGGAAGGGGCAATCGATAGCTCCGAAAGCTTGTGATTTCAAATAAAACTGTTGGACTATAACCTGGTGTTGTGCGACCTCTAAACTTTAAGTTGCCATACCTCCCAAATGGCTGAAAATGAAATTGTACTGCTCTGGAAGCCATGGCCATTGTATAGAGACTTTTAGTATCCGTTCTAATGTAATGTGGATTGCAAAACTGCTGTAGTGTACCTAGAAAGGTATGGTGTAAATTTCACTCTGCATACAAATTGAGGTTTACCATAAATGTCTCAATTTTTCACCAGTGTTGGCAGCTTTGAAAATATTCTTTGTGCCAGTACTTCCAGATTTACAGTAATTCTCTGATATTTATGTATAAAGAAATTTTCTTCGATGGCCATGAACCAAAATTTTAATTGCTTCATGTTACTGAGGAACCATCAAATTAAAATGTTTTTTTTTGGTATTTCAGCATAGATGTAGAACAAGCCCTTGACTGCCTGGACATGCACTCTGTTCCGAAAGGTATAAGCAATGACTGAGTTCATCTTTTGCAGATGGCAAGGTCGTCTGTGGCCTGCAAGAGTAAGTTGGCTTGTTCATGTGTTTTTCTTCCATAATGTTGGATATATTTGCTTTATCTGATATGTCATCAAGCTGCTATCACCTCCATTTTATGCTTGTTCATTTTGATACTGAATGTTGGCCACATCTAACACTTTCTTTGGCTCAGTCACTTAGCCTAGCTATATTAAACCCATTTTCTAAATCTGTTATACCAATTTATACAGACTTGTGTGCAATTGTCTAATTTTTACTCTTGACTGACATTCTCGGCTGTCTGTACTCTCAGGATAAACTTTATTGCTAATAACCAGGAAACTCAAAACTAGGTTTTTTTTGCTAAGAGTCCAGAGCCTTGTATGGGACTTGTTTATTTTTATGCATTTTCAACAAGATCTTTTTGTGCCAAATCAATGTTTTAAACCCAAGTAATTTTGAGAAACCACGTTGACACTTCAAGGTTGAAAATAATAGGAGAGCAGACGGGTAGTGGCTGTATGATGCCTAGTTTGGGCTTTCTAAACCTTTTAGAATGCAGGAGGGAAGAAGGCTGTCATGCTAATAGTTTGTGCAGAGCTTGAGGCTGTAATACAACAGTTTTACATAATATCCATTAGGGGAAGCGAGTGACTTGAAATTTCCTCAAGCCTGATGAAACTTTAAAAGATCAATTAAGTACCTCTGGTAATGGATGAGACATTGTATGAGTTGTGCTGTTAGAAATTGAGGTATTTTACTGCATTTGGCATCATATAGTTTTCATGGTTAACGAGATGCTAAAAGGGCAAACTGGTTTGTGATAGCCTAACACCTTGAATGTGAGGAACTCTGGGGCACTTTTGTTCACTCCCAATATCACTTTTCCCATGGTAACCATGTATTGCAGATTTTGTAACTCTCTGGATGACACTAATAGGAGGCTATGCTTGCTTTTGAGCTTTAATTTTTAGGGTAAACAAATTATACTTAGTAAGTGCTGATTCATTATTTGGGCATGCAAAACTTGAGCTCCTTCCACAAGAAGTTCACATTGAACCCTGTTCTAATTGAGCGTCCAATTATTCATTGATTTACACTCAATCTGTCTCCAAGTTTTTCTTTACGTGTTTTCAATCACCATCTGTTGTTTTAATACAAGAACTATTGCTGTCAGGTTGCTCAGTTGTGATGCGGCAGAATTTCTTGCCACTCAACATTAGCAATACGAAAGCCATCCTGTTCAGCCCAGCCAGAAACTCTGCACCATAACCTCATATCCCATTACTCTTTATAGATGCCTGCTGAAGCTCAACCTGATGTTGTGGATTCTCACTGTCCTGTTTGACTTTGAGCTGAGCTTGAAACCCCATATCCAGTTACTCACCAAGATTGTCTACTTCCACTATTACCCAGCTCCATCTAACCTCACTGCAGCTGTAACCCTCATCCATGCATCTTGTCAACTTTTTAGACTCTACTTTTCCAGTGCCGCCTTTGTTGACTTCCTGAATTCCCCCTTGCATAAGCTCCAACTCATCCAGTTACATTGCCTGCCTACTGTCCTGTTAAATTTCACTCATCTGTCATCCCGATCCTTGCTAATCTCCACTGGCTCCCCAACCCTCCAGATCGATTTCAAAATTCTCAACCTTGCCTTCAGATTCCTCTGCAATCTTGACTCTTCCTATCTTTGCAATCTCCTCCAACTCTGCGCTCCTGCTTAATACCATCCACTGCTCCAATTTTGGCTGTCTGTGCATTTTTCCCTACCATGCGATTGGTTGCAAAGCCTTCAGCCATCTTATCTCCATGCTCTAGATCTCTCTCCACACACACTCCATCTCTGCTAAATATCTCCCTCTAAATCCCCCTTAAACCAGTCTCTTCTACTTAATCCCTTCCACCCCTCTCCCTTGCTTAGGTCTAATGCTCAACTGTGAAGGGCATTGGAACTTTTGCTAAATTAATGGAGTTATATCAAGCAAGTTGTAGTTGTAGAAGATGTCTTTTCATTTCCCAGCAGCCATCCTTGTCTGCTTCATTTTTGGTATGGTGTTTTCCTTTCTACTCTCTCCCTCCCCCACCCCACCGTTCCAATCATTCATGTCCACAAGTATCTCGATGTATTCTCCAGCATCCATCGCAAGTTTTCTACGATTGCTTTAGTTATGAGCACAATGCCATTCTTGTACAAAAAGCAGACTGCTGATTCAAGGCATGGCACGTGGTTTGATGCTGTTGCCTTGCACCACTAAAATCTGTTTTGGAGATTAGCATGGGTAGATGTGGCAATAAAGTGAACCGTGGCAACGAAACCAAGAATTCTTTTTAAATTAAAAAAAAAAAATGACCATCTGTTTATGAAAGGAGGTCCAAACCTTGAAAAATAGAAGATGTTGATTGAAATATCTATCATGTTGTATGTACTCTGAAGGCAAATGAGAAAATGGTTTGGAGTACTGAAAGGATTAAGATTAAAATTAAATGAAGAAAACAGTCTTCTATTTGACCCATTTCTCCATTCTTCCTCCTATTCCCCTCCTTTCTATTGTAGGAGTTGACTAAACTAGATTTAATTCTGAAGCAAAATAGTGCGGCTGCTAGAAATCTGAAAGTAAAACTGAAAATGCCAGAAGCACTAAGCAGGTCCGGTAGCATCAGTGGAGAGAGAAACCGAGTTAACGTTTCCGGTTGATGACCTTTCATCAGAACCGGATGAGCTGATTAATTCTGTTTGCTTTTAGTCTACATATTTGAGTGAGATAAGCTTTTATCAAAATATCTTGGCCCACTAGCCAAAACTAAAGCTTATAAAATCAATTTTAAATATGATCTGAGTCCTTTTCTTTATAGAACTTTTTATTTTTCCACCCCACACCCCGGTTTGATGGGAGGGCAGGGTCTGTTCCTCTGACCAGTGTTAGTTACTTTCTGATTTTGTTTTTTCCTCTTATGTTAGCTGCAGTATTTCTTTCCTTCATGTACTTCCATATGTCCAGAAGTTTCCCACATGGCTAAATTCTTGCACGTGACTTTGCTGGTACCTAATCAATTCAAAATGGATGCAAGTGCAATTGTAAACACTTACTGAACTTGCAGAAAATTTATGATCCAAGTTTAGGTAAGGAACTTCTGCATGGTTGCACATTTGGGTTGCACATTTTCTGGAATATAGTTTTGTTCTGTGGTTTATTGAATTTAATATTGTAGACTTCACAACAGGCAAGAATTGCCACTCTAGTCCAAAAATGTGCGGGTTAGGTTGATTTGGCTATGATAAATTGACCCTTAGTGTTAGGGGGGGATTAAATATGTGGGGTTATGGGGATAGGATGGGATATGTGTCGGTGCAGGCTCGATGGGGATTCTGTGTGAGAGAGCAGGGACAGGGTACTGGATTTGGATGATCAGCCATGATCGTATTGAATGGTGGAGCAGGCTCGACGGGCCGAATGGCCTACTCCTGCTCCTAGTTTCTATGTTTCTATGTTTGTAATTCATTTGCAGAAATGCTTCTGGTGTTGTAGAAACCATGAGGTAGAAATTGGTGTGTTACGCCTTTTTTCAGATGTAAAAGGGGAGCAAAGCACACCAATTTAGCAGTAGAAAAGCCAAATCTGCTTGGGTGTTGGTCCCACAGGTAAATTTGTAGGCCCCTTTTTTGTTGTCAGCCTACAACCCTTAACACAGGCACTCTGCCTCTTAAATATGTAAATTGGGGGCATAATACCTTTTGGTGGACTCCATCCAGAAATTAGTCGCCGATGAGCAAGGCAGGAGTCCGGCCTGCTCCGCTCAGGATTCTTCAGCGCGCCCTGCGGTGCCAAAGAAAGGAAAGTGTTTTATTTTATAAAAAGAAGCATGTTCCTGTGGAGCCAGGAGGAGCGGGAGTGCCCTGTAGCATGCTCCAATCCTGCCTCCTGGGATTCACTTGAGGTCCACTGCCAGTAAAGCAGGCGACAAGACATGGATCTCTTCGCTCTGGCGAGCTGCCTGTGGAGGCGAAACCAGCATCGGCAGCTTGCGCCGACTAAGCTGATGATGTAATTTCCATCGATCCTCGCGCCTCTCAGTTCAGACGCGCGCTGGTCACCCAGTACCGAGTCTGGGTCTGAAAATGGGCCCCAGGTCAAAATTTACTCCCATCTTCCCCTCGACAGTTTTTCTTTTTTTCTTTCCCTCCTGAATATATTGACTTCTTGCTGGGTACTATGGGCAAACTATTCAGTTGTGGGTGAGGGTTGGCAGATAATCAGCCTGATCCTGTTCATGCCCAACAGCCAAACACCAGCACTTCCAGGATGGGAACACTTTCTCCTGTTCGTGTGTGCTCAATTAGAAGAAAGAACTTGCATTTATATACCACCTTTCATAACCTCAGGACGCTCCAAAGCATTTTACAGCCAATTAAGTACTTTTTTGAAGTGTAGACAATTTGCACACAGCAAGCTCCCACAATGGCCAGAGTACCTGATTTAGTGCTGTTAAGCTTCTTCAAATAGCACCATGGGATCTTTTTGCATCCACCTGAGTGGGCAGACGGGGTTTAACGTCTCATCCAAAAGACAGCACCTTCGACAGCACAGCGTGCACTCAGTACTGCTCTGAAGTGTCGGCCTAGATTATGTGTTCAAGTCTCTGGAGTGGGACTTGAACCACAACATTCTGACTCCAAGGCGAGTGCTACCACTGAGCCAAGGTTGGCGCCTGGGCCTAAAATTTCCCAACCCCCACTTCAGCTGAGATGGGCTCACTCGGCACAGTCTGGTATCTGTGTGGCTCAATCACTCAATAGATAAATTCACTGATCAGTTGTGTATGCCTTTACCGCAATAGTATTAAAGTCCCTACGTATGACTATTTTAACTAGAGCACGTGCATGTAAGCAACGTCACCACTTGGGTAGGAGCATTTCAGTTACTCTTGTTTGCTCCAGCAGCAGCCCCCTTTGAGTATTATGCTGTTAGGAGTAGCACAGCTGCTGAAGACACTAATTAGAATTAACTCCTTTGATGCCACCTAGCTTGTCTTGAATGTTTCCTAGCAACAGATTTGTAGTCTAAATATATTAGCTTGTCTAAAAACATTGCTGTAGGCTTGGTTACTGTAAGACTTAATATCCTGTGCATTAGGAAGTAGCTTTTAAGCAATACTCCTATTGCATGTCAACATCCCAGTCCTGAGAGAAACCTGGTTTATGAATAGCAACTAATTTCCCTTTAGTGAGGCCTCTCCTTCTGGCTATACATTCTGTCACTTGCCCTGCTCACACTGCGGTGGCAATAGCATAGCTCTTATTGTCAAATCGCACCGTGGCTTCTCCCCTTGCTCTTCTGGAGCTGTCACCACCTTCACGCACCCATCATCTTGCATTCTTTCGCTTCTCACTCTTCAGTGCTCTGTAGTACATTTCAATATCCGAGCTGTAAATACTTCAACCTATATTAATGAGATACTGTTTGCAAAATTTTTGTGTCTTGCATGTGTGGGAATGATAGTTACACATCTTGGGCCCCAGTATTTGCAATGGTCTGTATAAGTGCAACTATTTTGTTTTAGTTCTGCACACAGTATGCTTTAGTGTCGAATGCAAAGTGAATTTTGTGGCTTTGTTGCCATCTATATGCCTGTTTTTAGATTTGTGTGGTGCTGGTTGGATGATCTCATTTTGAGATTGCTACATTCAGGGCAAGCTCCTGAAAGGTGCAGATTTCCTTGCTGCCTTGCTATTTCCTTGGGGTTGATCCTTGTGGTTGGTTTAGCTCAAGTCGTGTATTTGCTTCAGTATTTTTAAGCTTGGGAATAGCTGAAAAGTTTTGCCTTGTGGGTATGATTGAGTAAATTTTGGATTTTGAGGATGTGGAAGTGTGGGGAAAAGCTTCATTTTTGCAGTGATTCACCCCATTTTCTTTTACCCCATTCTGTTTCATATGCATGGGTTCCACTGAATTAGAGTTGTGTGTGTGTCCTGCATGGCTGAAAATACCTCAGTTGGTCATCTCAACTTAAACAGTTACATGAGATTTTGCATTCCAGCGCTGCCTGGCCTTTCCTGTAGTTGTGGTCTGTTTGAATGATTGGCTCAAAATTGATTTTTAATTTTAAAAACATTTCTTGATCCTTAATTATGGTCTTTAATGTACAAAACACTTATCCAGCAACATTTTGTGGAGAATCAGCAATGCCAATGGAATACTAGCCCAAGGCAACTTTCAAGTTTCCTTTTTTTTAATTCATTCCTGGGATGTGGGCGTCGCTGGCAAGGCCAGCATTTATTGCCCATCCCTAATTGCCCTTGAAGGTGGTGGTGAGCCGCTGCCTTGAGCCGCTGCAGTCAGTGTGGTGAAGGTACTCCCACAGTGCTGTTAGAGTTGCAGGATTTTGACCCAGCGACTATGAAGGAACGGTGATCAATTTCCAAGTCCGAATGGTGTGTGACTTGGAGGTGATGGAGTTCCCATGTACCTGCTGCCCTTTTAGGTGGTAGAGGTCGCTGGTTTGGGAGGTGCTGTCGAAGAAGCTTTGGCGAGTTGCTGCAGTGCATCTTGTAGATGGTGCACAAGGCAGCCACGGTGTGCAGGTGGTGGATGGGGTGCCGATCAAGCGGGCTGCTTTGTCCTGGATGATGTCAAGCTTCTTGTGTTGGAGCTGCACTCATCCAGGCAAGTGGAGAGTATTGCATCACACTCCTGACTTGTGCCTTGTCAATGGTGAAAAGGCTTTGGGGAGTCTGTTGACCAACAAAACAATGACTGGTTTCTTTCAAACTTTGAGATGAGTTCACAAATGAGATAACCTAAGCTCCATTTTGTAGAGGAAACCTTTATTTCCCCCACAACAGTGATGACCAAGCTGTGCCCTGTGTGGCCGATGTAGTCCAAGAAGCTTATGCGGATTCATTCTATTTGGGCCTGTCACCTAAAACCCTAAAACAACTGTGTTTCATGGAAGCCTTTCATTGGAATGTTTTTAATTTCAGGTTCCAGCATTTGCTGCTTTTTTTTATCCTTACTGTTTTTTTAGAACATTGTCTTAAACTTTCTTTTTGTATTTTTAACTGTTATGGTGCTAAAGGAGTTACATTCTTGCTGTGGAAGTTAACAAATACATGAAAGGTAAGATCCATATTGCAGTATGTGCAATTTCTGCTTTAACATATTTGATGTGCAATTAGTTAAGCTCACACTTAATATATTTGTAGCAAATAATCCACTAACGCAAACACTAATTTTGCTTTACAATGTTCTTTTTAATGTAACTTGTTCTTATTTACAAAATGGACCAGAGTTTAAAGGCCTTGCAATAGTAAGCAGCTGGGAAGACAAAGTAACACCATTGGGGAAACCCTTGATATAACTCAAGTGCAGCTGTTTTTGAACCCAAATAGGTTTCTGAACTTTGCCTCTTAAGAATTTTTTCAATTTAAGTCTTGTCTATTTTTTTCCTTTGTATTCTTATTCTTCCACCTAATTGGAAACTCTTATTTTTTTCCCCTTCCGGTGGAGATCATTCATTTTTGGTATCCCTTTCCCCTTCTTCCTTCCTCTTCTCCATCCCCCCATATAGCAGTCATGTAGTATCTGCAGTAGTGCATTTTCAGTTGCCTGATCTTTACTGGATGCTTCCTCCAGGCTGCATAGTTGACATGAGAAACTTGCTTTAGTGGAAACTAATATACATTGTGTTCACCTTGTACATAATGGCTGACTCCAGAAGAGTACCTGAGATCTTCTGTTTTCACAAAGGAATAAATGATGCATTCTAAAGACACACTGTTAACCTCCCCACAACCAGGGGGGAGGGAGAGATTGGGGTTTAAACCCTAAAAAAAGGAACGTGTCCCCAACCCGCTGCAGATGCGCCAGTTGCCGTTTTTACAGTGGTGGGTAGCAAAGCGTGAGTGTCCCATCTTGGAGAGGCGGGGCACTGCATTAACATATTTAAATCAGGCTCCCATAGTGCAATTTGGAGTCTGGTTTAAATTAAACTGCTGCTGGGTGGGTTTCCCAGAGCTCGGGAGCTGTCGGCTCCAGAAGGTAAGTGCTTTTTATAGTGCTCCTTGTGGGTCAGGAGGAGAAGCAGCTCTTTTTTTTTCTTCCCCCTCCTTGCAAAGCTCCTCAAGGAAGTCTTTGGCCTCCCTCTGCCAATTGCGTCCTCCCTCTCTCGTCCCTGCTGCGATTGGTGACCTTCATACCTCCCCCCAAATCCCCGATCTCCAGCCTGCCACGTGATCACGATTGCTGGCGACCGTCCCCAAGGGTCCCCTCCTGCCGCTAGTTTTCTCACCCAGTAGCCGACCAGCCTGTCAATTTTGCTGGCTGCCAGGCGGGAAACAAGAAAAAAATTATAACAAGGTCCTGCCATTAAATTCAACAGGACCTCCACATCACCGGCCTCACTGGGTTTTTACTGCGCTTCCCTGCAAATATAGGGGCCATTGTGGCATGAAAAAGCATTTCCTTAGCAATAGGCATTTTGAGGCATTTTATTAATGTTTCATTGGTGGCGGCTGCCAACAATTGAACACTAATAGAAGAGATGAACTCCAAGTCACCAGAATCCAGATCCTAGCACAGAAAATGGGGGGTCTCCTGTTTCCTAATAGCAGCATAGTAATAAGGAAAAAAAGGCTAAGAGCAGTGTTGGTAGATAGTGGGTCTGCTTGACCACTGCTCGCCTGGCAATCTAGTATCAATATAAAAGCACCTTTAGAGAAGTGAATTGGGAGCCAGCATAGTACTTTCCAAAATAACCTGCCTTATTACTGCAGAATTATCACATTATGTATTGCACGCAAATTGGAAGAATGGGTTTGTGGAGATTTGAGATTTTAAAGCAGGATATGGAACTGAATTCCAGTGGCAAGTAGATCCAATGCAACTTATAATGCAATATGAGCCTGTTCCTTTGATAGCATTCACCCTGTTTATGCTGTGGGATATGTTTAGCAACATAGATTGCAAATGCAACTTCAGAGCAACTGTGCATGCACGGTTTCCATGTGCAGTTACTAAAAAGTTGTTAGTGACTTCACCATTCTTGCTGCAGATTTTTTTCTGCTGTCTGGTTACCGGTGGGGGAGAGGAGGCCTATACAAGCCAGCAATTCGGATATTGTATTGCTGGCCTGTAAGGGGGCTGAGAACTCCGCCTGGCTGTGATCAGTGTAAAATGGCGGACACAATGTCAAGTGCTGCAATTAATAGCTGTTTGCCCTTTAGTCTCTGGAGACAAAAAAAAAACATTCCAGAGGAACCAAAAGTAGTAAATAGGATTTCAGATAGTAGAACTAACTTTTTATGGAGCTATGCTAATGCCTAGCCTGTGGTTGCATATTGGCTTTACTGCATTTTAGCCTTTGAGTGCATTAACATGTCCTTTTAAGTTAATCCTCTGATTGTTTTGCACTTGTTCTGCAAAACTTCATGATTTGTTTCACCTTGCAGTGCATCTGCTGCCTGCTTGCATTTTCTTTTTAATTAGTTATGTTTTGGAATTTTTTTTCTCTTTAACACCTATCTAAATGTATGATTCTGCCTTGAGTTTTGGTATAAGTTGCATAAAACTTTTCTTGGCAGGTATTGTTCCTCCTAATGGTGATGTGTTGTACTGAACAAAACTGAAAACTGCTAGTAAATATTTATCATTTTTTAAAGGCACTTTTATATATAGTTTTTTTTAAACTTCAGTCACTACTTTTACTCCCCAAAATTTTGTTTTGTGACCTGTCACAATAGCAACTAGAACACTGGTGTGGTTATTGTGTTTTCAAGTGCCAAACTTGCTCTCAGTGCCCAATTGTAAGCATTAGATTGTTGCTCATCAGGATATCTGGTCCTGAATGCTGTTCAGTGAGCTGTGCTGATAAAGGGCATGTGTGTGGACTTTTGTGACAACAGGGATAGGCTTGGCTGTAATGCCTTCCGCAATTGAATAGCCCACCAACATTTGCAATCTAAACTTGCCTATGGAGAATGGCCATTTGGGTACTGGAGCCTATGGAACTAGGCCTTAGCAAGTGTTCACTTCAAGAAGGTGAGAAAAAGTAGAATAAAAATGTTTAATAGAACTTAAATTAATTTGACAGGGGAAGGGGAACCAGGATAAAGCATCAGCGAGGAGGGACAAGGTGCAAAGGATTAGGAGAGACAAATAGCGTTAAAATAAAGAGTAGTCCAGAAAGAGGAGGGATCAGATAGGGGAGAAATGCAAAGGAAGCGGTGCTGAATCTAGTTCTGGGGAATGAAATGGGGCAAGTGGAGCATGTTTCAGTGGAAGAGCATTTGGAAAAGTTATCACTGTCATTTGGTTTGGCATAATTACAGAAAAATCAACAGTGAAGGTACTCAACTGGAGGTGGGTTAATTTCAGTGAGCTGAAAAAGGAGCTGGCCCAGGTCAATTGGAAACTAAGATTGCCAGGTAAAACAGTAAATGAACAAAAGGAAGCCTTCAAAGAGGAGATACTTAAGGTACAGACTAAACACATTCCTATGAGGGGGAAAGGAAGGGCATCCAAAACTAGCTCCCTGGATGATTAAAGATAGAGATTACAATGAAACAGAAAAAGGAGGCTTATGATAAATTCAGATTCATAATACAGTAGAGAAACAAACAATGCAGAGTGCAGATGAGAATGAGGAGAGGCAATATAAATTAAATGGTACAGTTTTAAAGGGGGTGCAGGAACAGAGATTTACATAAATCTTTGAAGGTGGTGGGACAAATTAAGAAGGCTGTTAAAGCATAGGGATCCTGGGCTTAGAGGCAGAGTGCAAAAGCAAGGAAGTTATGCCAAACATCTATAAATCACTGGTTAGGCCTCAGCTGGAGTATTGTCCAATTTTGAGCACCACACTTTAGGAAGGATGTCGAGGCCTTGGAGAGGGTGCAGAGGAGTTTTACAAGAATGGTACCAGGGATGAGGGACTTCAGTTATGTGGAGAGACTAGGAGAAGCTGGAATTGTTCTTGGAGCAGAGATGGTTAGGGGGAGATTTGATAAAGGTGTTCAAAATTATGAGCGGTTTTGATGGAGTAAATAAGGAGAAACTGTTTCCACTGGCACGAGGGTAACCAGAGGACACAGATTTAATCTAATTGGCAAAAGGACCAGAAGGGAGATGAGGATAATTTTATTTTTAAATGCAGCAAGTTATGACCTGGAATGCACTGCCAGAAAAGGTGATGGAAGATTCAGTAGTAACTTTCAAAAGGAAATTGAAAAGGAAAAATTTGCACAGCTATGGGGAAAGGACATGGGAGTGGGACTAAATGGATAGCTCTTTCAAAGAGCCAGCACAGGCATGATGGGCCCAATTGCCTCTTTCTGTACTGTAAGATTCTGAGAAGGGAGTGTTTCTCCTGAACTATCGCATAATCCTAAATGTTATAAAGAGAGATAGCTGTGTGTCTCAGTTGCCCTATTTGTTGCAGTATTTCATGCTTCAACCGATTGCCACCTGGAAAGATATATTGTGCAAAATTCCACAGATGTGAGATCATGGAGAGGGAGCTGCTTTGTTTTGTTCATACTGGAGCAAAACCTTAATTATGAGCACTACACTTCATGTTGCAGGCTGCTTCTAAATTCCTATTTTGAATATTAAATGGCATGACGGAAGAATTTCTTTTATAACGTTTTGTATTATGTGCC
The DNA here is from genome assembly GCA_030390025.1 of Squalus acanthias. NCBI lineage: Eukaryota > Metazoa > Chordata > Chondrichthyes > Squaliformes > Squalidae > Squalus > Squalus acanthias. The sequence continues at coordinate 31,913,539 of CM059443.1, read as the reverse complement.
AGATGAGTAGAATATACTTCAGTTTTAATTAATACTTTTCAGGAAAATTAAAAGTTTTCAGCTGTGTAGTAAATTATACTTTCACGTGCTAGATGTTATAACTACACAGTTCTTTCATATTTGTGAAAATGGGCTTCTGTTGATGACACCATTAATATTTACTCTAACAAATCAATAGTTTGGGTTCTGTGATATGGCTTGTATGATCTTTTTATTTGCATATTTTAGAATTGAGAAACCACACTAAATGGTCAAGGTCCTTGGTGTAGGATACTGTTGGAGGAGGGGTTCTTATAATTTACTCTTCAAATCAATAAGGTTCTTGTACATTGAATATCAGGTATCACAGGTTTATTAAGCACATGTGATGGTACTTACACATGCATTTAAATGGTAAGACTTGCAACTAGATGGTTGATTGGGGATTCAAACGTGTTACAGTTCTGAGCTCAGTATCTTGGGCCATTATGAATCTAAATGCTCATTACAAACACCCAATTGTTATACATTTCTCTTGCTCCTTTCATGTGACAATCCACATAATTCTGCATTAGATAATTACAAGTTAAAATACAACTCGTATAAGGAAATTTTAATTGAACTATCCCTTATCAATAACTTCAGTTTTCCTTACTTAAAAGCTCTTTTTTCGTAGAACAGTTCAACTCCACTAGTTTGTTATCTCATCGATAGTTTCACTCTTGTTACATGTATTTACTTTTTCACCAAGTGAAACTTTTAATTATAGGTTGGACTTTGATTCAGTACCATTCCGTACCTGTTTCCTGCTTCTACATAAATCCCAATTAAAAAGGCCGTATACTCAGATGTTTTCCTTTGCAGAACTAACTGTTTTTCCTGCACGTGTGATCAACTGATTAAAGTTCTCTGTATACACTGATATGTCTTCTAATTGGGTTTACCCAAGGTCAGCCCTGGCTCAACAGCCCAGTGGTACATTAAATTGACTTAAAACCTCTTTGCTTGACAGGCAAAGACTAAAGGTTACTATTAAACTGCTATTGAATTCTCTTTATATTGCATTAACAGCAGACTTCAGTACAATCTGATTAACCCTTTCCTTACAATACTACTAAAGTTGGAAAGTAGGTGATGAAAGCTTGAGGATTGTAGGAAGTCCCACACATGCAGAGTAAAGCTATTCACAGTATTTATTAACGACGTGGATGATGGCATAGAAAGTCATATATCCAAATTTGCTGATGACCCAAAGATAGGCAGCAGTGTAGATGAAAGCATAAAATTACAAAGGGATATCCACAGATTAAGTGAATGGGCTAAACTGTGGCAAATTGATTTCAATGTAGGCAAATGTGAGGTCATGCACTTTAGACTTCAAGGATAGAACAGGGTACTTTCTGAATGGTGAAAAGCTGAAAATAGTGGAGGTCCAAAGAGACTTGGACGTCCAGGTACATAAATCATTAAAATGTCATGAACAGGTACAGAAAATAATCAAAAGGCTAATGGAATGCTGGCCTTTATATCTAGAGGACTAGAATACAAGGGGGTAGAAGTTATGCTGCAGCTATACAAAACCTTGGTTAGATCACACCTGGAGTACTGTGAGCAGTTCTGGGCACCACACCTTAGGAGGAATGTATTGGCCTTGGAGGGAGTGCAACGTAGGTTTACCAGAATAATACCCGGACTTCAAGGGTTAAGTTACGAGGAGAGATTACACAAATTAGGGTTGTATTCCCTAGAATTTAGAAGGTTTAAGGGGTGATTTGATCAAAGTTTAAGATATTAAGGGGAACAGAGAGGGTAGATAGAGAGAAACTATATCCACTAGTTGGGGATTCTAGGACTAGGGGACATAGTCTAAATTAGAGCCTTTTCAGGAGTGAAATTAGGAAACACTTCTCCACACAAAGGGTGGTAGAAGTTTGGAACTCTCTTACGCAAACGGCAATTAATTTTAAATCTGAGATTGATAGCTTTTTATTAACCAAAGGTATTAAGAGATGTGGGCCAAAGGCAGGTATATGGTAGGTCGCAGATCAGCCATGATCTCATTGAATGGTGGAACAGGCTCGAGGGGTCAATGGCCTGTTCCTAAGCGATCTACTCTGCCCCAACAATGTGCCTCAGCCCTAATCTTGCAAGAGCACTTTCTGCTGCACCAATGTGGCATCTTTTCCCAATACTAATGCCAACTATCCGTAGCCCTCTGAAAATTAGTACTAAATTAGGGTCCGTTTTCTTCTCTGTCCATGCTCACCAAGAACTAGATACAGACTGCCCAAGCTCACGTCATGGATGATGCTTACAGCCATCAAACAGGAGACTTTAATAGTTTTGCTGAATTTGAACACCTACCAGAGGTAAAAGGCCAGTGAATCCACCATATCACCTAGTTCCACATTACTTGAAAGAACTTGCATTTGTATACCGCCTTTCACTACCTTGGGATGTCCCAAAGCACTTCACAGCCGGTGAAGGAAACTAAATAATTATTATGGATGTAAAACAGTGTTGTCACTAGGCATATTTGCCAATTGCTTCTGATGTAATACTCTTAATAGATCATATCACACTGCTCCCAGTACCGCAAGTGACTGACCAAATGCGCTCTCCAGAAACAGTGCAAGGAGGAGCATAATTCTGTAGTTGTACTGCTGGACATTTTTCACAAATCAAATGAACACAATGAAAACTTCATGCTCACTGTTACACTTTGCAAAAACCCTGGTGATTTTACTGTAAAAGAGAAGAGGAAGTGGTTTTCACTTGGCACTAATTTGCTAAAGTAATTGTGTTCATGCACTTTAAGTGTCTAGATCGCGTCATATTCACTTCGAGTAGCATGCATGTTGTAACTTTCTTTCTTTTTTAAAAAAAGATACTGTCGGAGTCTGGCATTTCTCCCAGTAAAACATCTGAGACGGATTCAGATTGTTTAGATGTCCAACTAATATGCTTGGATAAACAGTAAGTATTGCAGAAGTAATGAAAGTAGATTAAATTTCATCTTGCCATTACAAATTTTGAAAAGATCTAGGCTATTTAATTTCTGTTGCAATGTTGTAGAAAATCCAATTCATTTTTTAATAATTAAATGGAGATGAAGCGGGGGGAAGATAGTAATGAATTTGCTGGTACTTTTTATTCAGTTATGTGCAATAGAATAGCAATGCAAAACTGCCAAAGAAAGAGTCAACTTTCTGACTAGCAGATATACTAAGCTAACTTCCAGCATCTTTGGGTGGGGAGGGGGTGTGACACGTGGGTTGCAAAGTGGGATGATGTGATTTATTGGTCATTCCACAATATGGTAATTTTAGTGAATAACCATTGTATGCTCCTTCGAGGAGCATGGCCACCAATGTATCTATTGTGCCGGTTGGATGCCCATTTGATTTCTGAATAGATTACTTTGAAATGGGATGAGGTCTTGCAGGCAGATTTCAGGGAGCTAGGAAAGAAATTAAAAAGCAGGACCTCAAAGGTAGTAATCTCTGGATTACTCCCGGTGCCACGCGCTAGTGAGTATAGAAACAGGAGGATAGCGCAGATGAATGCGTGGCTGGAGAGATGGTGCAGGAGGGAGGGCTTTAGATTCCTGGGGCATTGGGACCGGTTCTGGGGGAGGTGGGACCTGTACAGGCCCGACAGGTTGCACCTGAACAGGGCCGGAACCAATATCCTCGCGGGGAGGTTTGCTAGTGCTGTTGGGGAGGGTTTAAACTAATTTGGCTGGGGAATGGGCACCAGGATGTAACATTAGAAAGGGGAAATAAAGTGCTCAAAGGTTTGGGAGAGGCAGAGAGCACTAAAGTAAGAAATAGTAAGGTATTAGGGGGGGTCAAACTGAGAGAATACAGGATGGTCTAAGATGGGTTTACAGTGTATGTATGTGAACGCACAAAGCGTAGTAAACAAGGTAAGTGAGCTGCAGGCACAAATAGCCACATGGGAATACGATGTTGTGGCAATAACTGAGACCTGGCTCAAAAAAGAGCAGGATTGAGTATTAAATATTCCTGGTTATAAAGTGTTCAGGAAAGAAAAGAGGTGGTGTGGCATATTTGGTCAAGGAGAATGTTAGTGCTGGAGAGGAAGGATGTCCTGGAGGGGTCAAGAACAGAATCTATATGGCTAGAGTTAAGAAATAATGGGTGCCATTCCACTGCTAGGTGTATTCTTTCGACAACCAAATAGTGGGAAAGATATGGAGGAGCAAATTTGCTGAGAAATTAGAGGTACAAGAACTATAGAGTAGTAATAATGGGGGACTTCAACTATCCTAATATAGACTGGGATCGTAATAGTGTTAAGGGCAGAGAAGGGGAAGAATTTCTAGTGTGTGTGTTCAGGAGAACTTTCTTGATCCGTATGTTTCCGGCCCGATGAGGGGGGCGGCATTGCTGGATTTGGTTCTGGGAAATAAGGTGGGTCAAGTGGAGCAAATGTCAGTAGGGGAACAGTGATCATAGTATCCATAAGATTTAGATTAGCTATGGAAAAGGGCAGGGAGCAATCTAGAGTAAAATGTTTAACTGGGGGAAGGCCAATTTCAGTGGGATGAGAACGGATCTGGCCCGGGTAAACTGGAATCAAAGATTGGCAGGCAAAACTGTAATGGAATAATGGGCTGCCTTTAAAGAGGAAATAGTTCAGGTACAGTTGAGGTACATTCCCACTAGGGGGAAAGGCAGGGCAACTAAAGTCAGGGCTCCCTGGATGACGAAAGAGATAGAGCATATGATGAAGCAGAAAGAGTGCGTATGACAGATGTCAGGTTGCAAATACATCTGAGGATCGGGCTATATATATAGAAAGGTCAGCGAAGTGAAAAAAAAATAAGGGGCAAAGCGAGGGTATGAGAATAGAATGGCAGCCAACATAAAAAGTAATCCAAAAGTCATCTTTAGGCATATAAATAGTAAGAGGAGGGGTGGGGCTGTTTCGGGACCAAAAGAGACCTATGCATGGAGGCAGAAGGTATGGCTGAGGTACTAAATGAGTACTTTGCATCTGTCTTCACCAAGGAAGAGGATGCTGCCATAAACATAGTAAAGGAGGAGGTAGTGGAGATACTTGATGGGATAAAAATTGAGGAGGCATTAGAAAGGCTGGCTGTATGTAAGTAGATAAATCACCAGGAGCGGATGGGATGCATCCTAGGGAATTGAGGGAGGAAATCGCAGCGGTACTGGCCATAATATTCCAATCCTCCTTGGATCCGGGTTTGGTGCCAGAGGACTGGAGAATTGCAAATGTTACACCATTGTTCAAAAAAGGGTGTAAAGATAAACCCAACAACTACAGGCCAGTCAGTTTGACCTCGGTAGTGGGGAAGCTTTTAGAAACAGTAATCAGGGACAAAATTAACAGTCACTTGGACAAGTGTGGATTAATTAAGGAAAGCCAGCACTGATTTGTTAAAGGTAAATCATGTTTAACTAACTTGATTGAGTTCTTTGAGGTAACCGAGGGTTGATGAGGGTAATGCAGTTGACGTGTACATGGATTTCCAAAAGGCGTTCGACAAAGTGCCACATAATAAGCTTGCCAGCAAAGTTGAAGCCCATGGAATAAAAGGGACAGTGGCAGCATGGATACAGAATTGGCTAAGTGATGGGAAACAGTAGTGGTGAACGGTTATTTTTCGGACTGGAGGAAGGTATACAGTGGTATTCCCCAGGGCTCGGTTCTAGGACCACTGCTTTTCTTAATTACTTGGACGTGGGTGTACAGGGCACAATTTCAAAATTTGCAGATGAGACAAACTTGGAAGTACAGTGAACAGTGAGGAGGAGTGTGATAGACTTCAGGAAGACATAGACAGGCTTGTGAAATGGGTGGACACATGGCAAATGAAATTTAATGCAGAAAAGTGTGAAGTGATACATTTTGGTAGAAAAAATGAGGGCATATAAACTAAATGGTACAATCCTGAAGAGGGTATATGAACAGAGACCTGGGGGTATGTGTGCACAAATCGTTGAAGGTGGCAGGGCAGGTTGAGAAAGCAGTTAAAAAGGCTTACGGGATCCTGGGCTTCATAAATAGAGGTATAGAGTACAAAAGTGTGGAAATTATGATGAACCTGTATAAAACACTGGTTCAGCCCCAACTGGAGTACGGTGTCCATTTCTGAGCACCACACTTTAGGAAGGATGTGAAGGCCTTGGAGAGGGTGCAGAAAAGATTTTGACAGAGTAGATAGAGGGGAACTGTTTCCATTGGCAGAAGGGTCGAGAATCAGAGGACACAGATTTAAGGTGATTGGCAAAAGAACCAAAGGCGACGTAAGAAAAAGCTTTTTTTACGATGCGAGTGGTTAAGATCTGGAATGCACTGCCTGAAAGGGTGGTGGAGGCAGATTCAATCATGGCTTTCAAAAGGGAGTTGGGTAAGTACCTGAAAAAGAAATTTGCAGGGCTCCGGGGAAAGGGCAGGGGAGTGGGACGGGCTGAAGTGCTCTTGCAGAGGACGGGCCGAATGGCCGCCTTCCATGCTGTAACCATTCTATGATTCTATTCTTCTGATTCATCGCTTCAACCTATTCCGCCACGACTATAATTGGTGACCAATCTGTAATGCCCTCTCCAAATGCAATGCAACTTTGGAAGGATAAAATCTGTAATGGTGCTGCACTGATGCTTTCCACACATACAGAATGAAATTTCATATGCCCACCACCACACTTTAATGAAATCCGAGTGGCAACATTGACAGATGATTGTCATTTTGGATATGCTTTCACCATTATGCATTTTACAAAACTGTTAACTTTATGCAACTATACAATATAATTATTTTGTATTTCAGATTAAGAGTTAAGCGCATTGACACTAGACCATTTGAGCAAAAACAAGCCGAAAGCATCAGCTGTGGATTGGGTGAGTACTTGTTTTATGAAACACTGCAATAAACATGCAAATTTCATAGCTAGAATTTTGAATAGTAAAGGTATTATTGAGCATGGTCCATATATGGTGAATAATGGTGTGCAGCAATAATCAGTTGAGTAGTCCGAAATACAGGAACTAGTCATATATAAGGTATTTATTCCACGCCCACACTTGAAGTGAGACTGACCTTCCATATTCTTATTGAAGCTTATTTTTCCTATTTTTGTTTTGCTTACTCATGGAAAATATAGATTATTAAATTACATTGACTATTCTGTAAACTTTTTACATATTCATTTGATACTGCTTGATGCTTTTGAAGAATAAACATACTAGCATAGGGAAATTACTCTAACATACTGTCAGTTTATGGTATTTATAATATACAGTATTTGCAAATCTAGAAAATACTGATTTGCAAAATAGACTTCAGTTCCTAATACCTACTACACGAGTACCATTGGTGTTGCTTTGCAAATTAATGCAGGCTGATTGCCACTACATTATAACTCCATCTGGGGAAGAAAGGTCAAACTGGCTGGCTATTTCTTGACCGCTATTTCTACCACTCTTGAGTAGGTGGGAAGAGGTACATTTTTCTCTGGATGTGGACAGTTATTGCTGCATTTATTGCCCATTCCTATTGTCCTGAGAATGTGGTGGTGGGCGGGCACCTTGAACTGCTGTTGACGGTGCCCCACAATGGTGCTGTGTAGGGAGTTTCACAATTTTGACCCAGCAGCAATGAAGGAACAGCAATTAGGTTTCCAAGTTGGAGGGGCACCTGGAAGTGATGGTGTCTCATGCTATTGTACTGTTGTCTTGCTAAGCTACAGATGGGAGCAGTTGAAGGGTGTGAAGCTTCCTCAAAAGCCAATTCCTCGGACTTTGGATGCAAGTGCTCAACTCGTATCCACCTCCCATCTACCCTCTTTCTCCCATTCCCCCTCCCCTGCCAAAAATGTGGTGGTTGACATTATTTTCTTTTAAAATTGCTATCATGCTTATATTTGATTTCTGTCCACTTGTACCTGTATAAAGGTCACAAATCTGAACCATAGAATAGTTCCACTGGTTTGCTTCCAATAGAACCCAAGTAACTACTCTACTGGGGTTGTGCCAACAGTTTGAGCTGTCAATGTACCAAAGAAAGCAGTGAATGTTGTGATTTCTCAATATTGTGATGTGTTAAACTACTGCAACTACTTACCCATATAAGATTTAACAAGAGAAAACTATAAATGCAGAAAAACTAAAGGGGCGAAAATAGTGTTCAAACAAAATTTCTTAAAATACACAGTGGCTTGGTCAGAAACAGAACAGTTTAGAAGCAGCACTTTGACACACAGCTGATTAAAGGCAGAGCACGTCAGCCAGTGAGATTGAGGTGGCAGTGTTAAATGATCCTACCCATGTTGGAGCCCTTAGTGCTCAATTATGTACGCACAAACAATTTTTATTCACGTTCACCTAGATTGATTCCTGGGATGAGAGGGCTGTCCTATGATAGATTATGTAGAATGGGCCTATACTCTCGAGTTTAGAAGAATGAGGTGATCTCATTGAAACATACAAGATTCTGAAGGGGATTGACAGGGTAGATGCTGAGAGTCTGTTTCCCCTGGTTGGAGTGTCTAGAACAAGGGGGCATTGTCTCAGGATAAGGGGTTGGCCATTTAAGACTCTGATGAGGAAGAATTTCTTCACTCAGGGTTGTGAATCTTTGGAATTCTCTGCCCCAGAGGGCTGTGGATGCTGAGTTTTGAGTATATTCAAGGCTGAGATAGATAGATTTTTGGACTCATGGGGAATCAAGGGATATGGAGATTGGGCAAGAAGGTGGAGTTGAGGTCGATGATCAGCCATGATCTTATTGATCATGGGGCAGGCTCAAGGGCCGTATGGCCTACTCCTGCTCCTAATTCTTATTCTTATGTAAGTTTCGCCAAACTTGATAATGTGGGGACATTCCAAAACAGTCTTCATCTTCTGTGTTTTTATCTTTGCTTTTTTAAAAAAAAAAATTACGATTCTCGACAGGTTAGGCAAGTTATACTGTGAAGCTCAACATTGCAGTCCTGCTTTATCTCATTTACAGTACAGATACATGATTGAATAAAGTACAGTGTTTGACAACTGTCAAGTACCTAATTGTAACCTCATGATTACATTACATAATGACATTCTGATCCAAAAATGAGCAACTCCACTGGCTGGAGTCATACCTAGCGCAAAAGAAGATGGTTGTGGTTGTTGGCCAATCATCTCAGCCCCAGCACGTTGCTACAGGAGTTCCTCGGGGCAGTGTCCTAGGCCCAATCATCTTCAGCTGCCTCATCAATGACCTCACTGATGAATTCTTGATGCAAGCTATCAGAATTAAGTAATATAAATGTCGAGAAAAATACTGCTTTAGCATTTCCTGATATTTGCGATTAAGTAAAGCCATGACTTTGCTTGATGGCCACCTATGTGTGAGCATTCTGACTCTTTTTTTAGCTTTTCAGAAGTTGTGTTTCATGTTTAAAGCTCTGTGCATCTTTCAATATCTGTAGTGGTATTCTCATCAGCTGTGGACCTAGAGTTGCAATAGTTACTGGTCACAACACAATTATACAATATGGTCTAAATCCACAGTTGATCAATAGAAACTACTGCAGATAAATGGAGGATTGCTGTATGGGGTACTTGTCACAGAAGAAATTTCATCAAACTCTGACTAATAAGTAACGTAGTTTTTTCCACTTGTTATCCACTAAGGGGTGCTAGCCAGATATTCCCTTTTTGAGAGGCAACTCATAGAATCATAGAAACTTGCGGCACAAAAGGAGGTCAATTGGCCCATCGTGTCTGTGCCGGTGCATAGTGGAATATTCTAACAGTCCCATTCTCATTAATAGAAATGACACTGTAGACAGCTCCTTACCTTAATCAGTGGCAGACTGGCCATAGCATCACAAGTACAGTATTGAGCCTCTTTTATTCAGTTCCAGTCTCCTGCAATACTTCAACCATACATCAATAAACCCCTACTTTAACCCCCAAGCAGTGGCATAAATGTTGGTTTTGCATGTTGAGATTTGCTCCCTGGTGATAAACTGACCAGTAGATTGCTGAGTATCAGTCACAAAAAAAAGGGGAATAAGTTTGACATTTTCATGGTTAATGGCATCCTCTTGAACACTTTAATGGAATTGCTTTTATAAAGCTTGCTCTCTGGTTTATGTTTCCATTTATGCCACTGTATTTAGGCTGGGAAATTGATAGCTTTTCATATGTCATCACAAGGGTTCATCCTGTTTGAAACATGGTCTAAATATCTCCTGTAGTGACTGGATAATTAACAAATGTGTGTTGTGGGGGGGGGGGGGGGGTGGTTAAAGAAAAATCACAAGGCACTAAAAGCATATATCTGCATTTGGGTTATTTCTAACCCCTTCTGCACCATCCCCTCTTTTGTGGGGAGTGGGCCAGAAGGGAATGGATTTGTGTAAAAAGCCAAGTGTCAAATTGCACATTAAACTCTGATCAAGACCAAGAGATTGTTCCTGTAGGATGAATGGTGACAGCACTAAAATGATGTGCTTTAAATCAGACTGCCTGATTGGGACTGCATTCATAGTAGTTTAATGTAGGCACATAATGTGTTCATCTGTTTTCCAGCAGCCATGGCAGGAATAAGTTTTAATTAAATTTGTGTTAGAACAAATAATAACTTGGGCACTTTGTTCATTTTCAGAATGCTTTGCAATTTTGTTTCCCCTGCTCTGATCTCTATCCCATTTTGTTTCTCTTTTATAAAAAAAAAATTATACATCAGTACACAAGGAAGACTTTACTCATGAAGAAGCTGTGGAAGAACTGACTTACAGGAAGGCACTTCGAATTGCCCTGGACATTTTAGCCAGCAACGACTGCCACAGCACTCGAATGACTATAAAAGAACCAGTGATGGGAAAGACTCGGGTTTTAGCTTCAGAAGAACTTAAAAAGAACACCTGTGTTCACAATTCAAATGGAACAAAAAGTGCATTGAAACAAAATGGGGCACATTTGCTTCAAGGACAAGAGAGTATATGTACTCGGCAAAGTAGCAGGAAAGCATCTTTTATCAAAACACCAGAAGCTGAACAAGGAAAAAAATTAACTAGGTCATGTGCATTAACCCATTCTTTAACTAAAACGAAAAAACATACTGAAAAGGAAGAAAAAAGTAGTGTAAGGAAAAGAAATGGGGGAAGGACGAGAAAAATTCTTTTTCACCCCCAGATGGGCACTTCAACTGAGGGGAACCTAAGTCTCTCAGAGTGTGAGCAGCCATTACAACCGATGAAGCCGACACCTGCTGAAACACAGGAAGGTTGGGATGAAGAAAGGGAGAGGTTGCAAGAAGTGGGAAAGCCTTTACTCCAAACGTGTGGTTCTGGAGTGGGGAAAGATCAAAATGGAAAAGTTAAAAAGATTAGACAGAAGACAAGGATTTTTTGTAAATCTGCCTGCAAAGAAAGTACAATTTCTTCTGTCCGAGCCAGTTGTAAATCTGAGGACATTTGGGAATCTGATCCTACTTCTAGCTATTTAGAATCAACTCCGAAACGTAGGACTAGTGCCACCATTGGGTCATGTGAATTCTCACACCTTTTAAGCAGCCCTGGCAGTGTTCAGTTAGAAATGAAAAGTGATTTGGGCCAAAGTGAAGTAGTAGAAGAACATAGAAGTAAAAAAGGGAAAACATGTCCCGAGCCTATGGAGTGCCTTAATACCAGTACAACGTCTGCTGATTTGGACACTAGCATAAAATCAAGCAGCCAGCCAAATTTAGATAGTCTTGTGGAAACTGAGAGTCCACGACAGCACTTGAAGAGTACTGTGATTGGGTTGTCTCTAGATGGACAAGTGGGCTCTATTAATGGACGTAACCAGAAAAGAAGTAGTTCGGACAACCCTCAAACATTTTGTCCTACCACCCTACTAAATAAGCAAGAGGTGCTCCCTCCTTCAAAAGTTAGAAAAGAGGAGGGGGCTTCAGCGATCCATACCTTGTCCACTGCAGAGCCTGGAACTTGTCTTGAGTCACCATCATTTGAAAATGATGAAATAGGTAAGGTTATCTCTTTCTATTGGGACAACTTCCCTTAACCCTTTGCACTACAATTGGTAATATAGAAAAAAAAGTCTGAATATTTGACTTTTTGAAAAGGGTATTAAGATGACTATTTTCTTTAGTATGTATTTCAAATGTCTCTTGGGTTTACTTTTGAACTAAAAAAAAAAAAATGACGTTGGGGTGGCGACTTACATTTGAAGAATATTAAAATTGTCTATGGAAGTGCAACTTTAAGGCCTATGTACACAATAGTCAATAACTAACGGCTTGGTATAACTGTCATAAGAGATTGTATTTGTTTAGGTCACAGTGCTTATAATCTGTCACCAAGAATTGCTAGGCCTCACTGAGCTGTCAGATAATTTGAGGACCTTGGAAACACTGACCTCTGGAAATGTGTTTTTTATGTCATATAGTACTTCTAGTTTTATTTCTCCTATATAGAATCAGGTTTACAGCATGGAGAAACCATTTGGCCCATTATTTCTGTACTGGTGCTTTGCGAGAGCAATCCAAAACTAAATCTATTGTCCTGAGTATTCCTCTGCTTCAAATGTTTATTAATCTTCCCTTAAAAGATGTTCTGGTTTCAGTTTCAACCTCAACCACTCACTAGCAAAGTGTTCCATGCTCTGACACTCTGTTTATAAAAAAAAAAAAATCTCCTAACCCCTCTCTTAATGACCAGGTTTAAATTGATGAGTCCTTGTCACTGATTCCCAACCAGAAAAAATTGACTTTCCCTGTTAAAATTCTTAATTAATAAAAAAGCCTCATTAAATGTTCTCTTGGCCTTCTCTGCTCTTGTGGAACTAGTTGAGTATCTCAAGACTCTCCTTGTAACTATAGTTTATCATTCCTGCTATTATCTTGATAAGTTCTGGCTTTACTCTGTCTTCTAATGAGGTATCCAAGACTGCACGCAGTATTGTAACTGTGGCTTAACCATTGCCGTGTATAAATTCTGCAATATCTTGGCTCTTGTACTCTGCCTCTTTCTAAAACCCACAATACTGACTGTGTAGCTTTATCTGCTTGCACTCAGAATGTCAAAGAATTAGGTATTTGCATCCAAGATATCTCTTCTACATCATGCCATTGACTATATACACTCATTTCTCATTTTGATTCCCACCTCTGCATTAACTTCCACTGCCTGTCTGCTCATCCCACTAACCTGTCTTGTCTACCTGAAGTCTTTCGGCCCATACTCTTGTATCTTTAGCAAGTTTTGCTGTTGTACTGCCTATCTCAAGGTCCAAATCATTATATATTTTTATTAAGAACACAAGTGGACCCAGCACTGACCCCAGGCTATGCCACTTGCATCCCTTCTCCAACCCAAGCAACACCCATTAACATTAACCATTGGTTTTCTATCCATCAACCAACTTTCTACATTTTTTTGTTCCTGGGATGTGGGCGTCGCTGGAAAATTCTGCATTTCTTTTTATATCATATACCTGAATTTTTTGTAACAAGCCTCCCATGAGAGATTTCTGAAAATCCATAAACATTACATCTACTGCATGCCCTTTATACAATCAGTCATTTCTTCAAAAAATTCTATTAAATTTGTCAAACATGACTTGCCTTTAACAAATCCATGCAGCTTCCAGATGCTCACCACTTTGACTCAAATTATAGTTCAAGAGTTTGCCCACAAAGGATATTAAACTAACTGGTCTATAGTTACCTGGTGTATCATTCTCTCCCTTCTCAAACACATTATTACTATTTTCCAGCCCTGTGACACACATTGCATACTGAGGATTGTAAAATTGTGGTTAGAACCTCCACTATCTTCCCCTTTGACTTCCTTCAATAGCCTAGAGTGCATTCCTTTAGGGTCTAGTATCTTGTCCACTGAGTTCTGCTAATTTTTTAAAAACACCTTTTTTTCTAGTTATCTCTAACAATTTTCTTGTGTCCTTCTCTTAATGCACCTACATTTCCACCATCACGTGCAATATTGACACAATATTTATCTATGCCATATCTTTATCCTCCACAGTTGTTGAAGTTCTTGAGCAAAGCAGTGCCAGTCTAGTGCAGGCTCTCCTGTTTCTCCCAATGGAGGATTCGGAATAATAACTTTCTTGACGTGCTCCAAAAATGTGTGGAAACTAATTTTTGCCAGTAAAGAGCATGTTGCTTAAAACACATTGGCAACTTCTGTCTTTATCTTCTGTTGAATGATGCAAATATGATCTATTCTCAGATTTATGTGACTTTGATGCGTATTTAACATATATTTTCCATATTTTTTCAACACAGATTATGGGGTGACAACCAATGTTCCCTCTAAGCTGTGCGGCCGTACAGTAATGTGAAAGGTCCCGCGCAGGACGCTCGCCGGCTTCTCCATTGTAAATACTGCGCATGCGCAAAAATTTAAAGGCACCGTGCACTGAAAGAAACAGGCCGTGCAGAACAAAGCGCAGCTTACAGGGAGCATTGGGGACAACACAGTTTACTGGGTGATATGATGGAAATGTTTAAAATTATGAAGATATTTAGAGCAGAGGGCAGGAGAAACTTCTTTACACAGACAGTTGTGAGGCTGTACATTCACTTCCAGGGTTAGTGGTTGAGGCAGAAAGTATGTAAATGTTCAAGATTAGATTGGCTAGGTGGATGAAGGAAAGGGTTGAAGGGATATGGGGACAGGGTGGGTAAATATGATTGGAGATACTTGCTCATTTGGAGGGTAAAGGCTATAACACAGACTGGTTGGGCTGAATGGCCCGTTTCCGTTTTGTAGCTGCTATGTATTTTTACTTGTAGGTGAAGTACAGTTCTGTGTGAGACTATTACATTTTGTATTTTGGGCACATCTGAGGGAGAGATTTATGAGTGAGTCTGCTACTCGAACAAAATTCTGTGGTTCTGGTATGTGAGTGCTTTGTGTGTGTGTACGCCCAACTGGCCAACTTGTTACCAACCCTTAATTACCTCTGGCTATTTCAGTAACACTTTTTTGATATTCCAAGTGGCGGCTGCAACAAAACTAGTTGAACTTGTGGAAAGTTAGCTTTTCTATATTGCCTGGGCACAGATGAGGTTCTCGTGCTACTTCTGATCAAATACAATTAATAAACTAGTTATTAGGACCTAAAATAAATGCAGATCTGCATATAATTTCAGTGTATTGTTGATGCATGAATTATTGTGCCAAGTGTATAGTACATTATTATTTTCTTGCTATCTGTATTGTCTTGCTGACCTAAAGTACTTAAAAATGCATCTGCCCCGTGGCTGAAAGAAACATGTTCTGAATTTGCCGCCTTGATGAAATGAAAAGTGTTTTCACTAGTACGATTGCTCATTCTAAAACGGTGCTCTTTTTAAGTATCCACTTTTTCTCATTTTGACACATGAGCTGAAACTGCTATAGATAGAAACTAAACTTGTACCATAAATGTCCTCTTATGTAGTTGCAAAAATGGAATACCAAAGGGCTGGGGAGTAAACCGGAGGGTGAAATTAGTAGACTCGGTGGCTAATGTAATTAAAACATGGGTTTAATGGCCTGTTTTTGTGTCAAAACATTCTATGATTTGAGTCCCCTCTGACCTTTTCTGTCAATTGCTTTTAGTTGCAACGCAATATAAAATGTTAATTTGCCCTGTTAACTTTAATCTCAGACATTTAAATTGCAGAAACTAACTGGCCTGTAACTTGCAGAACTTCACGTCTGTGCCTATGCCATATTGCAATTTCCCAACCTCAACCTGGTTGGCTCCCATTACCAAGTCTTCTCTCCCCAGTTTATAGGCGCCACTCCTGCCACTTTCCACAGGATCAATGCCAGGCTTCACTGCCCAGCCTGCAGCTACATTAATGACCCAGCAGGGTGCTATCAGAGACCTGGAATGTGAGTATTTAGTGGCCAAACAAGTTCTCTGTATCAAGGGCTAGCAGAACAGCTGAGCTCCTTCTGTTTTGTTTTCTTTTTACAAGCAACATGATGAGCACTGTGCAGCCATTTAGAAGTGCCACTTCTGCTCTATGATCATTTTGTAGCTAAAAGTGAATTAAAATTAAATCGGTGTGGCGGTGTTATTTAGAAGTTGTCTTGGATTTCACATCAAGCTTGTCTTTTCTCTGCTTGCTTCTTTCCCATGGCGCCCCCCCCCCCCCCCCCCCCCCCCAAAAAAAAACAGAGTCCAACATCAGCGCAGTTTCCCATCTCACTCCCCTTGAGCTTTGGGCACTGGATGCAAGGATTGTGTCTTAATGCAAGGAGCATTCGGAACAAGGTGGATGAATTAGCTGCGCAAATAGAGGTAAATGAATACGATTTGATTGGGATTACAGAAACATGGCTCCAGGGTGGCCAAGGCTGGGCACTCAACATCCAGGGTTATTCAATATTTAGGAAAGATAGGCAAAAAAAGAAAGTGAGGTGGGGTAGCATTGCTGGTTAAAGAGGGGATTAATACAATTGAAAGGAAGGATAGCAACTCTGATGATGCGGAATCTGTATGGGTAGAACTGAGAAATAACAAGGGGCAGAAAATGTTAGTGGGAGTGGTATATAGACCTCCAAACAGTAATACGGAGGTTGGGGACGGCATTAAAAGGGAAATTAGAGAAGCATGCAGTAAGGACACAGCAGTCATCATGGGTGACTTTAATTTACATATAGATTGGGCTAACCAAATTAGTAAAAATACTGTGGAGGAGGAATTCCTAGAATGTTTACGGGATGGCTTTCTGGAACAATATGTCGAGGAACCAACCAGAGATCAGGCCATCTTAGACTGGGTATTATGTAACGAGAAAGGATTAATTAGCAATCTTGTACGAGGCCCCTTGGGTCAGAGTGATCATAATATGATAGAATTCTTCATTAGGATGGAGAGTGAAGTGGTTGAATCAGAGACTAGGGTCCTGAATTTAAATAAAGGAAACTACGATGGTATGAGGCACGAATTGGGTAGGATTGATTGGGGAATGTCACTCAAAGGGTTGACGGTGGATAGGCATTGGCAAACATTCAAAGACTGCATGGATGAACTACAGAATTTGTTCACCCAGTGTGGCATAAGAATAAAACAAAAAGGGTGACTCAACCGTGGCTAACGAGGGAAATTAGGGATAGCATAAAATCCAAGGAGAGGGCATATAAATTGGCCAGAAAAAGCAGTAACCCTGAGGATTGGGAGCAGTTTAGGATTCAACAAAGGAGGACAAAGGGATTAATTAAGAAGGGGAAAATAGAATATGAAAGTAAGCTTGCAGGGAACATAAAAACTGACTGCAAGAGCTTTTATAGATATGTGAAGAGAAAAAGATTAGTGAAATCAAGTGTAGGTCCCTTGCAGTCAGAAGCGGGGGAAGTTATAAAGGGGAACAAAGAAATGGCAGACCAATTAAATGCATATTTTGGTTCTGTCTTCACAAAGGAGGATACAAATAACCTCCCAGAGCTGTTGGAGAACATAGGGTCTGATGAAAGGGAGGAACTGAAAGAAATCAGTATTCGCAGGGAAATGGTGTTAGGGAAATTGACGGGATTGAAGGCCGATAAATCCCCAGGGCCACCTAATCTACATCCTAGGGTACTTAAGGAAGTGGCCCTAGAAATAGTAGATGCATTGCTGATCATCTTCCAACATTCGATGGAACCTGGAACTGTACCCATGGATTGGAGGGTAGCTAATGTTACCCCACTATTCAAAAAGGGTGGTAGAGAGAAAGCGGGGAATTAGCCTGACATCGGTAGTGGGGAAAATGCTAGAGTCCATTATAAAGGATGTAATAGCTGAGCACTTGAAAAACAGTGACAGGATCAGACAAAGTCCACATGGATTTACAAAAGGTAAATCGTGCTTGACTAATCTACTGGAATTTTTTGAGGATGTAACTGGGAAAATAGATAAGGGAGAACCAGCAGATGTGGTGTATTTGGACTTTCAAAAGGCTTTCGATAAGGTCCCGCATAAGAGATTAGCGTGTAAAGTTAAGGCACATGGGATTGGGGGCAAGGTATTGACATGGATAGAGAACTGGTTGGCGGACAGAAAGCAGAGAGTAGGAATTAATGGGTCTTTTTCCGAGTGGCAGGCAGTGACTAATGGGGTACCACAGGGATCGGTCCTTGGACCCCAGCTATTCACAATATACATTAATGATCTAGACAAGGGAACTAAATGTAATATCTCCAAGTTTGCAGCTGACACAAAGCTGGGTGGGCGTGTGTGCTGCGAGGAGGATACCAAGAAACTCCAGGATGATTTGGACAGGTTGGGTGAGTGGGCAGAAGCGTGGCAGATGCAATATAACGTGGATAAATGCGAGGTTATCCACTTTGGTGTCAAAAACAGAAAGGCAGACTATTATCTGAATGGCAATAGATTGGGAGAAGGGGAAGTGCAACGAGACCTGGGTGTCCTTGTGCACCAGTCGCTGAAGGTAAGCATGCAGGTGCAGCAGGCGGTGAAGAAGGCAAATGGTATGTTGGCCTTCATAGCGAGAGGGTTTGAGTATAGGAACAGGGATGTCCTGCTACAGTTGTACAGGGCCTTGGTGAGACCACACCTTGAGTACTGTGTGCAGTTTTGGTCGCCTTATCTGAGGAAGGATGTTCTTGCCATGGAAGGAGTTCAGCGAAGATTCACAAGGCTGATACCTGGGATGGCAGGAATGACCTATGAGGAGAGATTGGGTTGATTGGGCTTATACTCGCTGGAGTATAGAAGAATGAGAGGGGATCTCATCGAAACATATAAAATTCTGACAAGTCTGGACAAACTAGATGCAGGAAGAATGTTCCCGATGGTCGGAGAGTCCAGAACCAGGGGTCATAATCTAAGGATAAGGGGTAAGCCATTTAGGACAGAAATGAGGAGGAATTTCTTCACCCAGAGAGTGGTGAACCTGTGGAATTCTCGACCACAGAAGGTAGTTGAGGCCAAGTCATTAAATATATTCAAGAATGAGTTAGATATATTTCTTAAAGCTAAAGGTATCAAGGCATATGGGGAGAAGGCAGGTACAGGGTACTGAGTTTGGATGATCAGCCATGATCTCATCGAATGGCGGAGCAGGCTAGAAGGGCCGAATGGCCTGCTCCTATCTTCTGTTGCTATGGATCCTCCCTGCCAGTTCCAGATCCACTTCCAAATCTACAGGAAGACCATCTGGCTGGGTAGAAGTGTATCCACGGGCCAGATATTCTGGCCGTGGATATTCTGGTGTTGTGTTCAAATGCAGAATGTTCCTTCAGGAGACTAACTAGATGAGACTAATGTGCAACAAGGGTAGATTGTATAAGTTCAACGAAGAGAATCGGCTTGATGGCCGAAAGGCCTTTTCTTATGAACCTGTAGTCTGTCACCAGTGCTGTCTTTAAAGATGTAACTATTTGGACTTCATGCAGGAATACAGTCACCCTCTTTGTTGTCAGTAGAGTTCAGTTCAGTAGACTCCCTGTCAACAAGTAAACTCACAGAGGAGGAGGATGAAGAGAATGATGATGATGAAAACCTTCCAAGTATACTGCTGCACCAAGGTGAGACATCTGTACTCCAAACCTTTGCGCGTATATAAAATGTCATTTCTCCAGCATCTCTGTGTCTTGCCACCCTGCCATGTCCCAAAAGCTAGCAGCGTAAAATTCATGTTATAACATAATGCTGTTAAAACAGCATTGACCTATATAGTTAAAGCTGCAAGACATTAACCGTTTTTATAATGGAAATGTAGTGTTGCCTAGATAGTGTCTATTGTCTGTCACATTTTTAAACCTATTGCTGTTTAATGTCCTCCCCATATTGCGGAAGTGGTTATGCAATGTAGCCTGATGCTGCCAGCACTGTACAATCCACCTTTTTTAGGAGTAGTCCCTGCTTTGCTTTTTTTAACAAATGACAAAGACATCACTATATTATCAGGCTCTCTTCTGTTGGTGTTAGACTCCAGGAACATAGGATCAGGAGTAGGCCATTCAGCCCCTTGAGCCTGTTCCGCCATTCAGTGCAGTCATGGCTGATCTGTATCCTAACTCCGTCCACCTGCCTTGGCTCCATATTTCGTAATGCGTTTGGCTAGCAGAAATCTCGATCACAGGTTTAAAATTATTATTCTAGCATCTACTGCTTTTTGTGGGAGAGTTCCACACTTCTACCACCCTTTGTGAAGAAATGCTTCATAACTTCTCTGCTGAATGGCCTGGCTCTGATTTTTAAGGTTATGTGATGTCCCCTCATCCTAGTCTCCCCAACCAGCAGAAAAAGTTTCTCTCTCTACCCTATCAATTCCTTTCAGAATCCTAAAAACCTCAATCAAATCACCCCTTACCTTCTGTATTCCAGAGGATACAGCTTAGTTTATGTAATCAGGGAGAGTGACATTTAGTCAGAGACCTGTGACCTTGCCTTCTGGGCACTGTTCTCATTTTTACCAAACCTGTGTTCCACTGGTCCCTGTTAGGGACCAAGAGGCCAGTGTTTTTCACACTTTCTATTGGCTGCTCTCGGGACCCAGGAAAATTCGAATCCCAAATTCTAATAGAGATGTGCAGTTTGCATACTTCATCAGTATGTCATTGTTGGCAGGAGCATCTGTTTTTTTTTAAATGCCCATAGATTGTTAGAATTAAATTATATTCGATGCTAACCAGATAAACTTACTGGATTGTCTAAGACAGGAGGTCAAGAAACCCCATTTTAACAGAATTCATTTCCTGGCCACCAGCCTTGATGGATCCAGCAGGCTTACTTTGGTGGTGTGAGCAGCAGTGCAAAACCCACATACTTGCACAAGGGATTGGGAGAGAAAGATAGCACTAGCGTAAGAAATTGTATGGTAAGTTGGGTCAGAGAATGCAAGAAGGTCTAAGATAGGTTTACAGTGCATGTGTGTAAATGCACGAAGCGTGGTAAATAAGGTTGGTGAGCTGCAGGCGCAAGTAGCCACATAGAAGTATGATGTGGCGATAACTCAGATCTGGCTCAAAGGGCAGGATTGGATATGAAATATTCCTGGTTATAAGGTATTCAGGAAAGATAGAGAAGGAAAGAAAGGAGGTGGGGTGGCAGTATTGATTAAGGAGAATGTTAGTGCTGGAGAGAGGATGTCCTGTAGGAGTTGAGGACAGAATCTATTTGGTTAGAGTTAAGAAAAAATTAGAGGTGCCATTACACTACTAGGTGTATTCTATAGGCCACCAACTAGTGGGAAGGATATAAAGGAGCAAATTTGCAGGAAATTGCAGAGGTGCAAGAACTATAGAGTAGTGATAATGGGGGACTTCAACTATCCTAATATAGACTGGGATAGTAATAGTGTAAAGGGCAGAGAGGGGGAAGAATTTCTGAAGTGTGTTCAGGAGAACTATCTTGATCAGTACGGTTCCGGCCCAATGAGGAAGGAGGCATTGCTGGATCTGGTTCAGGGGAATGAGGTGGGTCAAGTGGAGCAAGTGTCTGTAGGGGAACATTTAGGGAATAGTGATCATAGTATGGTAAAGTTTAGATTAGCTATGAAAAAGGACAAGGAGCAATCTAGAGTAAAAAATACTTAATTGGAGGAAGGCCAATTTCAGTGGGTTGAGAATGGATAAATTGGAATCAAAGATTGGCAGGCAAAACTAATCGAGCAATGGGGCTGCCTTTAAGGAGGAGATGGTTCGGGTACATTCCCACGAGGGGGAAAGGTAGGGCAACCAAAGTCAGAACACTCTCGATGACGAAAAAAAGAGAGTAAGATGAAGCAGCAAAGGGGGGTGTATGACAGATGTCAGGTTGAGAATACAAGTTAGAACCAAGCTGAACATAGAAAGTTCAGAGGGGAAGTGAAAAAGGAAATAAAAGGGGCAAAGAGAGAGTGAGACTCGATTGGCAGCTAACATAAGAGAATCCAAAAGTCTTCTATAGGCAAATAAATAGTAAATAGATAGTAAGAGGAGGGGTGGGGCCTCTTGGGGACCAAAAAGGAGACCTCGGCAGAAGATGCTACCAAAGTCATAGTGAAAGAGGAGGTAGTTGAAATACTGGATGGGATTAAAAATTGCTAAAAAGGAGATACTAGAAAGGCTGGCTGTACTTAAAGTAGATATGTCACTAGGACTGGATGGGATGTATCCTAGGATGCTGGGGGAAGTAAAGATGGAAATTGCAGAGGTACTGGCCATAATCTTCCAATCCTCCTTCGATATGGGGGTGATGCCAGAGGACTGGAGAATTGCAAATGTTACACCCTTGTTCAAAAAAGGGTGTAAGGATAAACACAGCAGTCAGTTTAACCTCTAGTGGGGAAGCTTTTAGAAATGATAATTAGGGACAAAATTAACAGTCACTTGGACAAGTGTGGATTAATTAAGGAAAGCTAGCATGGATTTGTTAAAGGCAAATTGTGTTTAACTAACTTGATCGAGTTTTTTGATGAGGGCAATGCGGTTGATGTGGTGTACATGGACTTCCAAAAGGCGTTTGATAAAGTGCCACATAATAGGTTTGCCAGCAAAGTTGAAGCCCATGGAATAAAAGGGACAGTGGAAGCATGAATACAAAATTGGCTAAGTGACGGGACAGAGTAGTGGTGAATGGTTGTTTTTTGGACTGGAGGAAGGTATACAGTGGTGTTACCCAGGGGTCGGTACTAGGACCACTGCTTTTCTTGATATATATTACTGACTTGGACTTGGGTGTACAGGGCACAATTTCAAAATTTGCAGATGAGACAAAACTTGGAAGTATAGTGAACAGTGAGGAAGGTAGTGGTAGGCTTCAAGAGGACATAGGCTAGTGAAATGGGTGGACATGTGGCAGATGAAATTTAACGCTGAAAAGTGCAAAGTGATATATTTCGGTTGGAAGAACGAGGAGAGGCAATATAATCTAAAGGGGGTGCATGAGCAGAGACCTGGGTCTTGGTGTGCTGAAATCGTTGAAGGTGGCAGGGCAGGTTGAGAAAGTGGTTAAAAAAGCATACAGGATCTTGGGCTTCATAAATAGAGGCATAGAGCACAAAAGCAAGGAAGTTATGATAAACCTTTATAAAACACTGGTTCGGCCTCAACTGGAGTATTGTGTCCAATTCTGGGCACCGCACTTTAGGAAGGATGTGAAGGCCTTAATGGGGGTGCAGAAAAGATTTACAAGAATGGTTCCAGGGATGAGGGACTTCAGTTACGTGGATAGACTGGAGAAGCTGGGGTTGTTCTGCTTGGAGAGGAGATTTGATAGAGGTGCTCAAAATGAGGGTCTAGACAGAGTAGATAGAGAAACTGTTCCCATTGGCGGAAGGGTCGAGAACCAGAGGACACAGATTTGAGGTGATTGGCAGAAGAACCAAAGGCGACATAAGGGAAAACTTTTTTTACGCAGCGAGTGGTTAGGATCTGGAATGCACTGCCTGAAAGGGTGGTGGAGGCAGATTCAATCGTGGCTTTCAAAAGGTAATTGGATAAGTGCCTGAAGGAAAGATATTTGCAGGGCTGCGGGGGAGTGGGACTAGCTGAAGTGCTCTTGCAGAGAGTTCAACAGGCCGAATGGCCTCTTTCTGTGCTGTATCCATTCTGATTCTTTTGCTCCTGGCCCATACATAACACCTATTGGTTTTTCCTCCTGCTCAACAATGAGTGGCAGCCTTTTTAAAACTGATGAAAATCTGAGCAATTTATTTTTTGAAGAAGACTTTACATCTCAATTTTTTTAAATTGCTGTTTCAACAGAGGGGGGACAAATCAGCCATGTTCTTGGTCATTATCGAATGACCTGCAGAACATCAGGTTAGGATAGGATCAGCTGGGCAGCGGTGGTCCTCGTTGCCCATTAGCCCACTAACTCCTTTTTCAGGCTCATCCATGAAGAATGGCCAATTGAAACAAGATAGGCAAAAAACACCAATAATTGTAAATATACCCCAGTCTGCATGACAATCAGGATTGAGATTTTGAAGAAAATCAACCATGAATTGAAATGCTTTCTTTATATAAAAAATAAAGTTAATAGACTTGGATTAGTGTTTTATTAAATGCTAAATTTAATCTCATTGCCAAATTGAAATATAATTAATTTCTGTTGTCTTTATTTCTGCAGAGCAATGGTCAGTAGCTGAAGGAATGCTGGTATGGTGTAAATTCCAAAAGTACCCACATTGGCCTGCAGTGGTAAGGGAAAGAAGAGCTCAAAGTACAAGATATACCAATCTAATTTTGTAAACTTGCGTTTGACATATTTTCACGCTGGTCTGAAAAGGCAACCATCTGTAAATTGCTGTATGTTCGTGTCGAATTATGTCATTGCTTCAGGTTCAGTGTGGAGTTAGGGTCTGTTCACACCACAACTGTACCACTGGTGGAGTGGTTTTCTTCATCAATTATGCGATTATTGTGTAAATGCAGCCTAAACCCAGAGTCCGGACCCACCTTGAGATGAGTGGAGCAGAGTGAGACTCCCTGAAGGTAGAAGTCTCTCTCTGCTTTGCTTCAGAGTCAATTCAGGACTAGGCACCTGCACCAGTATTTTAAGTTTTTCCCTGCGATTTCTGCCAAAATTACGTCCGATACCTCGCATAAATTCTACCCCCCAATTTACCCTTCAAATTTAGTGCTGTGCAAAGCTGACGGACTTTAAGACTGCATTTTCCATGGAATTGTTTGAGAATGCAAGATACAAGTTAAACACTCACATTGTGAGTGACTAAGAGCCAAGTTAGTGAGCATCATGGGGCCAGTTTAATAATTTTTATGAAAAGCCAGCTGTGTATAAATGAATGCAAGCCTGGTAACGAGCACTAATGAACTATTTGTTCATATTAAGGAATACTGAGAATTAACCCAGTCCATAAACCGTGTTTTGCTTGTAAGTTTTTGTTGCAGATAAATTGTGAGACTCTTGCAGAATTACATGGGGGAGGGAGGGGTTATAAATGCAAAGTGAGCATTGAATTCCAGATCAGACCTGGCGTGGCATCAGCTAAATGAATGGGAAGATTTCGCAACATTACATCACTACACTACTGTATTCAGCAGCCATTGCTGGCCATCATGAGTGCAGCAGGATGTACTTTTAAATTGCCAGTAAAGTTTGGATTTATCCACTTTCATAAGTATGCATCTCTACTTTCAACAGGTAAGAAGTGTCAAATCCAGGATCAAAAAGGCCAGCATATTGTTTGTAGATGAAAATATAATAGATGCAGAAAAGAATAAAAAAGGGTAAGTGGTTCCTTTCCAAAAAATAGTCATTAAATAAACCTCATTGGTGTTATTAGAAGCATACTTTTTTCTGAAAGCTGTATCCCACACCCCTTTTTTTTTCTCTACCTTGTGTGTGGAATTGAGCATTAAATTCCTAATCCAATTTTGTACTGATGAGTGCAACATTCATCTTTACGACTACTTTTGTATGGCTTTGCTGTGGCTGTCCATTATCCAGTCTACTTTTTTCCCTCCCTGCTTTTCAATATTTTGACCCTACTTCCTTATTTTCTTTTTACTATTAATTTTCTATTTTTAAAATTATTTTTAACAGTAGCATTTAATAATTTCTTCTGTGGTCAGCTCCTGACCTGTTCTGCCTGACTCAAATTTCATATCTCCTCTCCTCTGAACCTGGCCATGCATAGAACCTGGTCCCAGTTCACTCAGCCTTTCTCTGCTAGATCTGACCCATACGCCCAGATCTCATCCATGGGGCTAGAGCTGGGAAATTAGAGTAAATTTAAATATTCAACTTAAATGAAGTAAATTTATAAGGAAATCGAGAGTCAAGGAGCAAATGATTGGAAAGAAGAAGCAAATTCAAAAGGGTTGGGGGTAGAAATGCAATGACCGATCTATAGTAATGAGACAGAAACTTACTGAGATGCAAACTGAGACATACAAGACAACAGAGGAAAGGACAGACTTAAAGAAAAAGACTCATGCACCAAAAACAAGAAACATCTCGGGTACACAGAGGGCGAACAAAAGAATGGAAGACGAACTGAGAGTGGGTGGCACAAAGTATTAGAGTAGGAGATGACTGTAGGTGCAGTTACATGAAGTGCGAGAGATGGAGCAGCACCACAGGCGATCAACTGTTGTACAATAATAACAATGTGGGGGAGAGGAATGTTAATTTTAGTATCGTGTTATGTTGCGTGATCCTCTATCACGCTTAGGTTTTTACTCTGAAGTATTGGGGATAAGCTCTAGCTGTAGAATGAGATTTTTACCACTATATTAGGGGCATTTCTCTTAACTTTCTACAATTACCTACTGGGACCCTACATTACACTGATGTGTAACTATCGGTAGATACCATTCCAAAATATTGGATTCGGCGGAATTAGTTATGTTAAACTCTTATTTCCCATGCCTAAAAGGTCTTGTATTTGATATCATAGATGATTGCATTGGCTTTTTAAAAACTTGGTGCTTAAGTTTGATAGTTCACAAATGTTTTAACATTTTCCTTTTTAAAATCTAACATTGGTGGTGTAATGCGATGAATTGTACCAATTTTTTTTTTTAATGCTGTAGCTTTTGTGTATCTGTGAGGACTCTGAAACCATTTGATTGTGAAGACCGGCATCAGTTAACAGTAAGTGTTTACAAATCTCATTTTGCTTATATCCCTGCAGTTTAAATAAAGCAGCGAGTTCAAGCTGCTATTCAGAACTGCCCTGATTGTTTCATGGATAACTGAATTGCCACATAGATCATGATCTCGGGTTTGATGACTGATCTGTGCTGCAATAGCTGGTGTTATTCAGGTGGCAGTTACAACTTGGTCCAGCTTTCTTCTGGGGAGGGGGGGAACAGCCAGGGTTCTTGCTTTTGATTACTGTTCAGAAGCTACACTAGAAAGTGTGTTTTGACATGGGGGTAGGCAGAATCGGGTTCAGCTGTGATTGCTACAATTTAATGGGCTGTTAACGCTTGCTGTCTAAGTTCACATGAAAATGGCCAATGCTTATGAAGCCATATCACAGTGTGATTCAGCAGCTTCAGGAGATTTCTGGAGAGACGAGTATTCTAGTATCTTACTCTACAGATACAGATACAACTTACAACCATGATATGAAAAAATAATGGTGCATCCATCATGTGCTTTTGTTGTATTGCAGCTTGGGATGTCACTGGTGTTGGTAGATTTGTAACATTGAATTAATACAATTTACATTGGTCAATGAATCTGTGACAAGGGGCCATAAATCATAGGGAAGTTGGAAGAATTTTTTCATGCAAAGGGATATTAGAATGTGGAATGGCTACTGAAGAATAGTCAGGTGCAGCATTTAAGAGGAAATTAAATGAACACTTGAAGACAAATATTTAGAGGAGCAAGGAAGTGGGTTTAGTATAGATAACTCAATACATCATGGGCTTAATTGCTTTTTGTGCTAAATTTCTGACTATTCGTAGTTGTAGAATCTGGGAGTGCTAACAACTGCAAACATTTGACAGCAAAATTTCACAGCGCAGGCTATTAATGTGCCATTGTAATCTATAAAATAGACAACCATCCACTCAGTTAGAAGTGTCTTTTTCAAACTTTGATCCTAATATTTGGAAGATCTTTGTAATTGCTGAATCTCATTACAGGCTGCAACACGGCATATTTACAAGAATTCAATTGATTGGTGTGTGGCTCTAATTGATGACTATCGTATCAGAAGAGGTAAGTTTATAAAATATAAATATATATATAATTTTTTTTGGTAATAGTTCTGTTGCGTGAATGCTTTTGAAAAAGAGCACAATACACACACATCTCCTTTTAATGTGGTAAAACATCTCTAGGCACTTCATAGGAGCAATGTCAAACAAAATTTGACACTGAACCATATGAGATAGTAGGACAGGCAACCAAAAGCTTGGTCAGAGGTAGGTTTTAAGGAGCGCCTTAAAGGGGGGGAAGAGAGGTGCAGAAGTTTAGGGAGGGAATTCCAGAGCTTGGGGCCTAGGCAGCTGAAGGCACGGCTGCCAGTGGTGGAGCGATGAAAATCGGGATGTGCAAAAGGCCAGAATTGGAGGAGCGCAGAGATCTCGGAGGGTTGTAGAGCGGGAGGGGCGAGACCATGGAGGGATTTGTAAACCTGGATGAGAATTTTAAAATTGAGGCAGACCAGGAGCCAGTGAGCACAAGAGTGATTAGTAAACAAGACTGGTTGCAAGTTAGGGTACGGGCAGTAGAATTTTGGATGAGCTCATATTTACGGAGGTGCAAGTTGGGAGGCCAGCCAGGAGAGCATTGGAATAGTTGAGTCTAGAGGTAATAAAGGTATGGATAAAAGTTTCAGCAGCAGGTGAGCTGAGGCAGGGTGGAGACACGCGATGTTGCGGAGGTGGAAGGTTCTTGGTGATGGAGCGGATATGGGATCGGGAGCTCAAGTAGGATGCCAAGGTTGTGAGCAGTCTGGTTCAGCCGCAATGACCAGGGAGAGCCAAATATCCTGAGGTGCTTCACAAGGGGGAGGGGTCAGATATAAAGCTGGAGGAATTGTTAGATGACCAATGGCACAGTTGGAGAGGTTTTGAGGAGTCTTGAAGCTGGGGAGCGGGGGGGGTGAAGAATGAAGACTTTGCCACTGTGTAAATTGGGAGAGTGTTGGGCGTGCAAAGTAGAGAACTATCAGAAACGAGAAGGATGTGGACTGGTAGGTACAATTGGAGCAGGCTGCAGGGATGGTGGTGAATCATGGAGGGATTTGTGAACAAGGATGAGGATTTTGAAATCAATGGGCTGGAGGGCAGAGAGGCAGTGGAAGTCGGTGAGCATGATGTGACATAAGCAGGACGCAGTACAGGATAGGATGCAGGCAGCAGAGTTCCAGATGATTTGAAGTTTCTTTAGGGCTTAGCAGACTAGACAGGAGAGCATTAAAAGTCATACTTGGGGAAAGGACAAAAGTTGTGTATGGAGGGTTTCCTAGCTCGCCCCTCTCCTCCAAACCCTGCCCAAAAATCCTTTTTAGCAACATTTTCTAGAATATGGAGCACACTTGCGGTCTATTAATTCAGCCATGGAAATGGTTATCCTCAGCTGCTGCCGTTTGCACTTGGACAGTGTTGTGGGTCGGTGAGGAGGAAAACCTACCCCTGCATCCACAGCACTATCGTGCCCATATCTATCTCTGGTCCACTGCAGGACCATCAGAAAGCAAATCACTGAAAACATTTTGTAAGTTGTGCTGTAATTAATTTCAATTATTATCTAAATAAAATTCATCTATTTAACCAACTGTATTGACATGTCTTTGCAGGTTGTGGATCCTTCACCGGTTCCTTTGTTGAGTATTGTGCAGCTGAACTCAGTGAGTAGAGTTAATTTTAGATTTTCTTTTTTTTTAATCCAGTTTTAATTGACCCAAATTTAGGGGTTTGACATCGTGTTGCTGAACATGGTGGGTTGAATTGAAGACCATTTTACATAAATTATGGTTTTGTTTTGCTACTATAGAATTGATGCAAAAAAATGTTGGTTATATTTTTTATAGAATCCTTGAATAGCACAGCACAAAAGGAGGCCATTTGGCCCATCGAGTCTGCGTCGGCTCTTTCGAAGAGCAATCCATTAGTTCCACTTTTTCCCCATAGCCCTGCAATTTTTTTCTCCAAGTATTTTCCAGTTCCCTTTTTGAAGGCTACTATTGAATCTGCTTCCACCGCCCTATCAGGCAGTGCATTCCAAATCCTAACCACTTGTTGCGTAAAAAAGTTTATCCTCATATCGCCTCTGGTTCTTTTACCAGTCACCTTAAATCTGTCCCCTCTGGTTATCAACCCTTCAGCCATTGGAAACAGTTTCTCTTTATTTACTCTATCTTTGGACCTTTGTTTAGAGTATGAAAGGTAGAGCGAATGTTCTTTCCCCAATGCAAAGTCACCATTTCTGAGCCACACATAGCAAGAAAGTCCCAGGTATAATCCAAAGTCTATACTGAGCTAGCTGATTTCAGCAAGGTCAGTTGCTACAATTGGCTAGAGCGCTGCTTTGAAGAGAAATCATCCCAGGTTTTCAATCAACAACAACTTGCATTTATATAGTGCCTTTAGTAGTGAAACATCCTAAGGCGCTTCACAGGAGGGTGTTTATACTAAAATTGACACCGAGCAACAGAAGAGAAATTGGGACAGGTAGCCAGAAACTTGGTCAGAGAGGTTTTAAGGAGAGTCTTAAAAGAAGAGGGGGAGGTTTAGGAAGGGAATTCCAGAACCTGGGACCTAGACGGCCGAAGGCGTGGCCGCCAATGGTGGGGTGAAGGAAGTGGGGGAAATGGACAAGAGGCCAGAATTGGATGAGCGCAGAGATCTGAGGGTTGTAGGGCTGGAGATGGTTTCAAAAATAGAGGGGTGAGGCCATGGAGGGATTTGAACACTAGGAGGAGAAATTCAAAATTGAGGCATTTAAGGAACAGGAGACAATGTAGGTCAGCGAGCGCATAAGTGATGGGTGAATGGGACTTGGTGTGAGTTAGGATGCGGGCAGCAGGTTTTGGATGAGATTAAGTTTATGGAGGGTAGAAGGTGAGCGGCTGGTCAGGGGAGCATTGGAATAATCGAGCCCGGAGGTAAGAGTTGAGTCTGATGGTTGTAGAGCATCCCCTGCTGGAAGAACATGCATTATCGGCTTTGGTAAAATGTGGTCCTCACCAAACCCATTGTATAAGAGGTGAATTTCATCATTAAAGTAAAATATTTTAAGCGAGCAGCCTAAAGCATTTTCAATATTCATTTTGAGGGAAATGGGTGTGTTTAGTTTAGTAGAAAAGTAGAGTGCAAGTATTTGCTGCACTATATTTCACAGAACATTTCCTTTCCAAAAGTGGTGGTGGTTGGAGCTCTGAACCCATTGCTGGATCGACGGGATGTTTTGTTTAACTACGGTTCTTTCATACTATCCTAATTTATTTTAACAAAACTGAATTTAGTGTAATTCTGTCCGGTAATCCATGTTCAACATATATTCTCCTTTTTCATAATTAGATTTTCCAAAATATTCCCTCATAACTTTCTGTTCAACTGCTAGTAACGTTATTTTAATTCAAGGCTGTAGTACACGCTTTATAGACAATAGTGAGTGGAAGACTGCAGCTTATGAGGTTTAAAGGGCCTTTTATGTTTTTGATCGCTAGTGATAAACACTTCGATCTCCTGCTATCAGCTGCACTTGGAAATATAAATAGCCCAATCTGTCGTCTTCTGGGTGGCAGAGCAGACCCATTTTTTTTTGTGTGGGGGGGTCTCGTGGAATGCCACTGCATTCACCAGCTCTGTGTCTGGCCGCCTAAACAGAGGGAAACAGTTCAGTGTCTGACCTCATGATATCAGCTGCCCAATGAAACTGCTTTGATTGAAACAGAGACCCATAATGACATTATGCTTTGCGTGTGGACACAAAATGGGTCTCTGTATCCCCAATTAGCATCTTATGGAGAGCATTGACGTTGAGAAATAAAGCGAGGAGACGAAAGCTGGGAGATCAATACACTGACTCTATCTCAAAACTAGAAAAAGAAGCTTAAAATTACATCCTTAACCCCCTAACCCTGCTTTCTGTGGTTGAGAGTAAGTGAATAATGAATATTACACATTTGAGAAAACGGGAAGTACCATTATTTCAAAAGCAAGCTTGCCATTGATGGTTAGAGCAATGCATTTGTGCTCATAATTATCTAAGTTCAATTCTTTGTTCCTCTGCAGGCATCCCAGTGCGAAAATCATTTGAACAAGATCCCTCACTGATGACTTTCCCGTATACCGCAATTGCAAATCAGGTAGAAGGGCATTCTGATTCCGAATCTGAGACCACACCAGCCAGACAACAGCCTACCAAAAAACTGCTCCCTGACAGGAAGAAAGCTGCCAGGGATCGAGCTAATGAAAAACTTGTGCATTTCATTGTCAAGGCAAAGGGTGCAGAGAAGCACCTTCAGGCTGTAATTAAGGGACAGAAGCACTCCAGGTGGCTGGAGGAGTTCAAAACTCGTACCCGCAACTCGAGTGTCATTGACACGTACCTTGAAGATGACTGGCAGGTGGACAAAGTGGTCAACTACTTAAAAACTGTGTGTGAAATGAGTGTGAGCACACAGCTCTTGGAAGACTATGAGAGGTCTAGGTTTATCTTGGATGTCCTCTTGCCAGAGGTGAGTTCCAATGGAATATGTAGCGTGTTAGTTTTCCATCGTTCATGTGTGATTGACAAACTACAATATGTGAATGAATATAAAGTAAGATTACATTGCCTGTGCCTAGTGAGGTACTAAATCATTCAGCCTAGAAAATGGAAAGATGATTTCCAGTCTCGGCTGAATTAGCTGAACTTAGTTGGACACCTCCAGTTGGCTTCAGTGCTTCACCAGAATGATATCGGGGCTTTGGATTAAGTTATGAGGACAGGCTGCATAAACTTGGCTTGTATTCTCTCGCGTTGAGGAGTCGATAGGGTAAATACAGAGAAATTATTTCCTCTGGTGGGGCAATCCAGAATTAGAGGGCATAATCTTAAAATTAGAGCCAGGCCATTCAGGAGTCAAATCGGGAAGCACTTGTTCTCAAAGATGGTAGTGGAAATGTGGAATTCTGTGTTTCCCCCCCCCCCCCTCCCCAAAGGTTGTGGATGCTATAAGTCAATTGAAATTTTCAAGATGAAGATCGGCAGATTTTTTATTGGGTAAGGGTATCCAGGGATATGGAACAAAGGCGGTTAAATGGTGTTGAGGAACAGATCAGCTGTGATCTAATTGGATGGCGGAACAGGCTCGAGTCGACTGAGTAGCCTGCTCCTCTTATACGCCTGAGTTAGGGAGGGGCAAAATGTTCAGTTAGGGTTCCCACTCCTTTTTTGACATTGACTGTTTACATTTATCCAGAGAAAGATGCATTTTGTTAAGTGGGTGTCTTGGCTGAAAAGCTTTTTTTTCCCCAAAAAAAACCCAAGATCTTGTAAAAGTCAGCCTACTGACTTTTGGTAAAGTGTAAAATCTTTAACTCAGAATTGCATTGAAGACCTTCCAAAAGAATCTAGGGAAGAGATAGTAGAGGGATTACTACAAAGGTGTAGTGCCAGAGGACTGGCGGACAGCTAGCACAATACCTATATTTGAGAGATAGAACATGTCCAGGGAGCCAGTCAACTTGGCATCAGTGGTAGGAAAAATAATGGAATCCCTACTAAAGGAGAAAATAGAACATGTAAAAGCCAAAAATATAATGAATAGTCAGCATGGATTTCAAAAGGGAAAGTCTTGCTTGACTAACCTCATGGAATTTTTTGAAGAGGTAACTGAGAGAATAGACAAGAGTAATGCAGTAGATGTAATTTATCTAGATTTTCAAAAGGCCTTTCGATAAGGTACCACATAATAGACTAATGAATGTCAGAGAATGCGGAGTCGGGACAAGTAGCAGAATGGATAGCTAGCTGGCTTCAAGACAGAAAGAGAGTAGGAGTAAAGGGTAGCTATTTACAGTGGCAGAAGGTGGGTAGTGGTGTTCCACAAGGATCAGTGCTGGGGCCATTGTTCACAATTTATATTAACGATTTGGAATCAAAAACATAATTTCTAAATTTGCAGATGACACCAAATTGGGAGGGATAATTAATACTGAGGAGGACTGCAATAAATTACAGGAAGATATTAAACTTGCAGAATGGGCATATAATTGGCAAATGAAATTCAACACAGATAAATGTGAGATACTACATTTTGGTAGGAAGAATAGAGAGGTTACTTATTACTTGGAGGGTGCGAGTCTAGGTGGGGTAGAGGAGCAAAGGGATCTCCGAGTACAAATACACAAATCACTAAAGGTTGCGACACAGGTTAACAAGGCCATAAAAAAAGCAAACCAGGCAGTAGGGTTTATTTCTAGAGGGATAGAATTGAAAAGTAATGAAGTTATGCTAAACTTGTATTGAATCTTGGTTAGACCACACTTGGAGTACTGCATACAATTCTGGTTGCCATATTATAAAAAGGATATAGAGGCACTGGAGAGGGTGCAAAGAAGATTTACAAGGATGATGACCAGAAATGCGAGGGTATACCTATCAGGAAAGGATGAACAGCCTGGGTGTCTCTTCACTTGGGGGGGGGGGGGGAGAAAGAAGGCTGAGGGGTGACCTAATAGGTCTTTAAAATTATGAAAGGTTTTGATAGAGTGGATACAGAGAGAATGTTTCCACTTGTGGGGAAGAGCATAACTAGAGGCCATCAATATAAGATAGTCACCAAGAAATCCAATAGGGAATTCAGAAGAAACTTCTTTACCCAGTGGGTGGTGAGAATGTGGAACTCGCCACCACAGGGAGTGGTTGAAGTGAATAGTATAGATGCATTTAAGAGGCGGTTAGATAAGCATATGAGAGAGACGGGAATAGAAGGTTATGCTGATAGTTAGATGAGGAAAGACGGAAGGAGGCTCGAGTGGAGCATAAATGCCAGCATGGACTGTGGTCCTAATGGCCTGTTGCTGTGCTGTATATCCTATGACCTACTGATGTCGGTATTGCAAAGTGTTTGGTATTTTGAATGGTCCACCATTTCCATCAGGGGTGAAGTTTTAAATCCTGCAACATAAGTGCTGGTTGGATTGGCAGCTGTTGTGACAGTGAAGTGTGGGTAGAAAATGTTCTAGGAGAGGACAATTAAAGGGGGCAAAAATAAAATGAAATTGCTGTTTTCACTTTGTTTTCACACAGGTTACAGACAATGGGAAATTAGTAGCAGTGTAGAGCTTGAATACAATTTGATGCTTGAAGCTTGATCATCTGTATTTCTTTATACTGTACCAGTTTTCCCCAGTATCTCAAGGTGTTAATTTCTTTAACACTTTGCCTTTTGTATTAATTTCTTTCCTGGGATGACATTCTGCAGGTGGTAATAGCCCTAGTACCTCGCCCAAGTGATTATACATGTGTGAACCTTGACAGCGAGTGTTAGCAGGCTGTTGGACATTGGCAGCGCAAGTTAACCCTATCCACATGTACATTTCTTTTCTTTTACAAAAGCAAAATGCTGCAGATGCTGGAAATCTGAAATAAAAACAGAAAATGCTGGTAACACTCAGCAGGTCAGGCAGCATCTTGTTTCAGGTCGATGACCCTTCGTCGGAACATTTCTTTTACGATCGGGAGCAGGAGCCCTGACTGACTTAGTTCTCTTCTTTCCCACCCCCCGCAATGACACAAGTACAGAGGCCAATATGTAATGCCTGTACCACCACCTCAGACGAGTTCACCTAAATCAACATATCAAATCTTTGTACGGCTTAGATGCTCACTGGTTAAGCCCGCTGCGCCTCCTACACCAAAGAATGTTGATGCTTTTGGCCTCGTGCTTGGTTTCATTCTTGCACTGTACTTCATACAACTAAAGAAACTTTTTGGTCTCTTTCACTGCAGGCCATTATCTGTGCAATTGCAGAGGTTGAACAAATGAGCATAAGGAGAGCAGAAGAAAAGTACATGAAAGGCCCACTTCACAGTGAAAGGTAGGAACTGTGTGTGTTATCCAAGCCTACGTTGAATAATATTACGAGTTACTGCAAAAAGACTTAAAGCTGCCCAAATTGGATGACCATTTACATAAGTCAATAGGATTTAGTTAATTTATAGTACCGAACAGCAGCATCAAGTGCTAGAAAGATTGTCAAAAAGTAAGTAACGGTGCTTAAATTAGATTTGATAAACCATAGAATTCCCTCGGCGCAACCTTTGGCATCTCAATTCATATAAATATTAGCCAAACAATCTGTTCCAAAAATTTTGAATCTTACATTTGTTAAAATTCATTAGCTTGTACACTCCAGAAGAGCATAAGAAATAGGAGCAGGAGTAGGCTATTCGGCATCTCAAGCCTGCTCCACCATTCAATAAGATCATGGCTGATCTGATCTTGGCCTCAACTCCACTTTTCTGCCTGTTCCCCATAACCGTTGCCTCTCCAAGTTCAAAAATCTGTCTATCTCAGCCATGAATATATTCAATGACTCAGCCTCCACAGCTCTCTGGGGTAGAGAATTCCAAAGATTCATGACCCTCAGAGGAAGTTCCTCCTCATCTCCATCTTAAATGGGCGACCCCTTATTATGAAACTATGCCCCCTAGTTCTAGATTCCCCCATGAGGGGAAACATCTTCTCAGCATCTACCTTGTCAAGCCCCCTCAGAATCTTTTATGTTTCAATAAGATCACCTCTCATTCTTCTAAACTCCAATGAATATAGGCCCAACCTGCTCAACCTTTCCTCATAAGACAACCCCTTCATCTCCGGAATCAACCTCGTGAACCTTCTCTGAACTGCCTCCAATGCAAGTATATCCCTCCTTTAAATAAGGAGACCAAAACTGTACACAGTACTCTAGGTGTGGTCTCACCAACGCCCTGTACAGTTGTAGCAAGACTTCCCTACTTTTATACTCCATCCTCCTTGCAATAAAGGCCAACATTCTATTTGCCTTCCTAATTACTTGCTGTAGCTGCATGCTAACTTTCTGTGTTTCATGTACAAGGACACCCAGATCCCTCTGTACCGCAGCATTATGTAGTCTCTCTCCATTTAAATAATATTTTGCTTTTCTATTCCTACCAAAGTGGATAACCTCACATTTTCCCACATTATACTCCATCTGCCAAATTTTTGCCCACTCACTTAACCTATCTATATCCCTTTGCAGACTTTGTGTCCTCCTCACAACTTGCTTTCCCACCTATCTTTGTATTGTCAGCAAATTTGGCTACAGTACACTCGGTCCCTTCATCCAAGTCATTAATATAGATTGTAAATAGTTGAGACCCCAGCACTGATCCCTGTGGCACCCCACTAGTTACAGTTTGCCAACCTGAAAATGACCCATTTATCCCAACTCTGTTTTCTGTTAGTTAGCCAATCCTTTTTCCATGCTATTACATATTACCCCCAGCACCATGAGCTCTTATCTTGTGCAGTAACCTTTTATGTGGCACCCTATCGAATGCCTTTTGGAAATCCAAATACAGTACATCCACCCTGCTCGTTACATCCTCAAAGAACTCTTAATACATTTGTCAAACACAGTTTCCCTTTCATACAATCAAGCAGAGTCAACATGGTTTTATTATGATTTTCTAAATGTCCTGCTACGACTTCCTTAATGATGGATTCCAGCATTTTCCCAATGACAGATGTTGGGCTAACTGGCCTATAGTTTCCTACTTTCTGTCTCCCTCTTTTCTTGAATATGGGCGTTACATTTGCAGTTTTCCAATCCGCTGGAACCTTTCCAGAATCTAGCCAATCTCCAGAAAACTAAAATAGCATGATGGGTTAATTGTCTCTAAAATATGTCTTCATACAAAAAAAAATGAAAAACATTTTAACATGAGGAACTATATAATCCTTTTATTGTAATGAAATAGATATACATGAAAGATGTCCCTTTTTTTTCCTGCCAATTTCCTCCTCCTTTCTTGAAGATGTTGACTCCTTGCTGGCTACATTAGCTCATCCAATTGTCCACACTTCACGTGAGCACCTATACAGTGAGCGTTGGCAGGATGTTCTGATAATCGGGGTTGTCGCAGCAAAAACTGACCCTGTTCTTTGCTGACACGCGCTCACTCCCAGCTGATTTCACTGAAATGTGGTGAGAACTTCTCGCCTCCTAACCCAGTATTGCAGATCCTAATTGTAAGATCAGTTAGCCCATAAATGGAACAGAGGACATTCCTGATCTGTGTGGCTGTTACTTGATGCCCATAAATATTTGGGCTAGCTATATCCAGATGCTAAGACTGGCTCCTTCAGTGCAATACAGGAATCCCGCCCCAACCGCAGTTTTGCCATACGTGGATTTCAAGTATACACGGTTTCCTCTCTGCGACAACTTTTGCCAACCGCGGCAGTGAATTTTGCGTATATGCGGTTTTTAATTTAGGATTAAGGTAAATAACATGATTTTATTGCTTTTATATTATTTGAACATTTATACTGTATTTGCCAACCGCGGTTTTACTAACCACGGGGGTTTTCAGGGACGTATCCCCCGCGGTTGGGGAGGGATTACTGTATATGGGCCACATGGGTTACGCCTTAAATATAATAATAATTCATGTACAGTATTTCAGTGCGTCTTCTCTAGGAATAACTAATAGCCAGTGCTAAAATAAAATATCTTAATACCCTTTATGTTGACAAGAATACAGTCCAATAAAAAAAGACACTGGCAATTTCTGAACTTAAACTGTAAGTGGGAAATTGGGTGGGTGTGAGAAATTTTCATTATATTCAAATACTTGAGCTACAGGAAAACACCCAGCTGTTGAATTATAGAACTTGTTCTTCTGAACTCAGGTTGAGCTGTATAACTTGGGGGTGAAGTACTGGTGGTTCAACGTCTGCCGCTGGTGATGGTGGTGGTAGCAATTTGAAGTGATCAATCACACAAGAAACAGATTTGCACACCTGTTGTATTTACTCAAGTGCATCATTTTTGCTGCAGCGTGTTGGTACCAGTGCATTAAGTCTAGTGGTAATAAAATTTACTTGCCGATTACATTTTAAGTTTCCCCAAGTGGAAGATTTCAAATGAAAGTAACCTTACTGACATTTTTGAAAATATTTTACAGGGAAGTCGAACATTTCAACAAAGAGATCGAGAAAGAAATGAAGCTGAAACAGCAGCTCTTGAATGAGGAGGAATCCACAGACTGAAGTTTTCATTCTTGAAATGAAGAACATAATATGTGTATATAAAATTGAATTAAATCCATATTTTTGTGCAACAAAGTAATATCATTTTTATAGCAAGAATTTAAGTGTTTCTTATGAAATGTTGAAACCAAGGGTGTACAGGTAACTTGGGAGTTAAATGCATGTAAATATCCCATCTGGGGAAGCTTATCAACCACTTGAGGCTCAAGTACTTAGCAAGCGCTTAATGTGAATTTTTTTTTTTTACTTTTGAGTGACGAGCCATATAATTTCACAAAGACTTGGCATTCTGGCAAGCGAAGTAAAAAATTGATATCCTACTTACTGTGTCCCATTCTCAAACGCAAAGTATTTGTGCTTGCTTTCTTGTATTTGTTTTTGAATGGATAACTGGCTTTGTGATCAGACATCAGTATTTCCCCCTGGAGTGGAGAATAGTGGTATCGGGCTTTACTGATGCTGCTGCTGCATGCGCTGTATAATGCAGGAAAAATATGACATCAGTGAAAATCACAGACATTTGTCTATTTTGTTGGTCTAGGTATAAACTGGTGATTGAACTTGCATATATTCTTGATTGAACTGACATAATATTTAGGGTATCATAAAATTTAATCAAAAAGGAAGCCTGTTGCATTTGAGTAACTTTTTAAAAAAAAAGTTTCCCCATTCTGTTTTGTGTATATAGTGTTGATACTGACTAAGTTTGGAATGGCTTCCGGTTCAGACTGCACATTAGACTGAGCCCAGTCAATTTAGCAACAATTCCATGACCATAATGGTGGTTCTGATGTTCTCTGGTGCTCATTGCAGTGAACACACCCATTCAGAGCTCTTTCTGTAGGCTGCTTACAAATTCCATCGAACAGGCACTGTAACATAGATACTACGGTTTAGTCGTGATGCAGGAGCTGGTCTAGTCCTGTAGCCTTAACTTGAAGCTGTGACCAACTTTTCTTTATCCTTTTTTAAAGAAATTCTGGAACTACTGTTTTTTTGAAGGCCTAGCAAGCTTTCTGATTTTTATAGTTCATATCTATGCCCAGATCAGTCAAGGGATAATGTGTTTCAAAGAAAATCACGAGCTTGCGTTTGACTTGACCATATTTTGCATTTGTTGTGATGTAAATGTGGATTCTATATGGAAATGTAATTGAGTGCAACTTGATGGGCAGTATTTTCCCCATTTATGAAATGAATCACCCAGTTTCACACTTGCCTAATATTGTAAATTAGTTATGTATTCATTCAAATGAGCATATGCATGAACGTTTTGTGGAATGTATAAATTCAGAATGTTGAACTGCAGTCTTTTATGACTAACCTTTATTTAATCTTTCTGCCCCACACTATATTAAATCAGAATTCTGCTCTGTGCAGGATCTGTGTAAAATCATTACTGCTTTTTAAAAAAAATACTTTTAATCAGTTTCTTATCAAGATTTTTGTATAATAATTTGCATTTATATAACACTTCAATGTAAAATACCATTGGGCATTTTCTACAACTGGGGGGGAAGGAGGGGAAAAAAGATAAAGGAACAGCTGATGAGCATGGAGAGAGAGATTAGCAGAGCTGACTGCAAGCTTGTTCAGAGAGATGGGTTTTAAGAAGGTTTTTAAAGGTGGAGCGAGGAGAGCAAAGGTTTAAGGAGGGAGTTCTTGATTTTTATATGGCCAAGGCAGCTCAGGGCTCTTTAAAATGGTCAGTAATAGAAATAAAAGACTTTTCCTGTCTGTCTGGATTGGGTACGAGCACAATATCAGAAGTTAACTGATTACTACACCAGCAATTTGATTTTAAACATTAAGGAACTTGCTGTACAAGAATTTCAGTCCCCAGCTATCCATTCAAAGCTGTTCTTTTAAAGTCACAATGGAACATTATAATGGCAGAGGGGAGAATGGGGAAAGCAAACCAAAAACAATAGAATGACCTTATGACAAATTGGAGAGGATACTAACCCAGAGTAATTATTCTTACAGTATATTTTCATGGGGTTGTCAGTGGTCACAAACTGCAAAATTACACTGAATTATATTTATTGTTGTTTCTAGTTGTAAGGAGAGAAATAACTTGCATTTATATAGCACCTGTCCTGACTTCAGGACTTTGCAAAGAGCTTTACAACCAATGGAGTATCTCGCAGTTTGCTCACTTGTAATGTAGGAAACGTGGCAGCCAATGTGTGCACAGCAAGCTCCCACAAACAGCAATGTGGTAATGACCAGATTTTTTTTTTAAATGATGGTTGAGGGATAAATATTGGCCAGGACACCTCTTTGAATAGTGCTGTCTGATGTTTTGCATCCATCTGAGGGCAGACGGGGCCTCGGTTTAACCTCTCTTCCCAAAGACAGCACCGCCAACAGTGCAGCACTTAAGTGTCAGCCTGGATTATGTGCTCAAGTCTCTGGCCCCACAATCTTCAGACTTGGGTGAGAGTCTGACAAGAAGTGAAATATTCCCCTTCAGATTAGACCAAGTGCACCACTCTAGAATATTATTTCCATTTTCTATAAGACCTATATTAAAGTACAGTTGTAGAGTAAGTAAAAGTTTTACGGTGTTACCTCCTTTGCATTTCCTATCCTATTCATGCCCGCATGCAACAAGACCTGCATGACGTTCAGACTTGGGCTGATGTGTGGCATGAATGTTACCTGCCACTTAAGTGCCAGGCAATGACTATCTCCAACAAGCGAGAGTCTAACCACTGCCCCTTGCCATTCAATGGCATTGCCATTGCCAAATCCCCCACCATCAACAGCCTGGAGGTCACCATTGACCAGAAACTTAACTGGACCAGCCACATAAATACTATGGCAACAAGTGCAGGTCAGAGGCTAGGTATTCTGCAGCGAGTGTATCGCCTGACTCCCTAACAAGGCACAAGTAAGGAGTGTGATGGAATACTCTCCATTTGCCTGGATGAGTGCAGCTCCAATCACACTCAAAAAGCTCGACACCATCCAGGACAAAGCAGCCCGCTTGATTGGCACCCCGTCCACCACTGACGTACCGTGGCAGCAGTGTACCATCTAGAAGATGCACTGCAGCAACTCACCAAGGCTTCTTCGGCAGCACCTCCCAAACCCACGACCTCTTCCACCTAGAAGGACAAGGGCAGCAGGTGTGTGGGAACACCACCACCTCCAAGTCACACACCATCCTGACTTAGAAGTATATT
Organism: Squalus acanthias; assembly: GCA_030390025.1. Taxonomy (NCBI): domain Eukaryota; kingdom Metazoa; phylum Chordata; class Chondrichthyes; order Squaliformes; family Squalidae; genus Squalus; species Squalus acanthias. Next base: position 31,871,717 of record CM059443.1, on the reverse strand, counting down.
GCCGATCCTTCATCGTCGCTGGGTCAAAATCCTGGAACTCGCTCCGTAACAGCACTGTGGGAGTACCTTCACCACACGGACTGCAGCGGATCAAGGTGGCTCACCACCACCATCTCAAGGACAATTAGGGATGGGCAATAAATGTTGGCCTTGCCAGCAACGTCCACATCCCATAAATAAATTTAAAAAAAAGAAACTCACTTTCTTGACCAGCAAGAGATAAATTAATTCTGTATATCGGAGTAGAATTGGAGCTCAGTTCCCAGTAGCAAAGTGGCCTTGTTCTAACCTTGGTGCCAACCAGTCTCTTTGTCAACAGAGGTATCAATGATCTAAAAACATTAGGAGCAGTGCCAATCTAATCTAGTTGGAGTGCTGTTTATTGTTGAAGTAGGACATGGGAGTGAAATGTTGAGACTTTTGAATGGGATTTGATATGGTTTACATTGGGATAGATTCCATGGCAACAACATAGCCACATGGGATTATGATATAGTGCCAATTACAAGTGACTACACTTCATTGACTGTAATGCGCTTTGAGACGTCCGGTGGTCGTGAAAGGCGCTATAGAAATGCAAGTCTTTCTTGACAATAATTGAGACCTGGCTCAAACAAGGGGGAGGAATGGACACTTCAGGAAATATAGGAAGGGAGAAAAGGAGGAGGGGTGGCAGTATTGATCAAAGATACTGTTACAGCACTAGAAAGGGATGATGTACTTGAGGGTACAAAAAATCTATATGGTTAGAATTAAGGCGCATTAGAGGAGCTATTGCATTGCTGGCTGTACAATGTAGGCCACCAAATAGTGGAAAGGAGATAGAGGAGCAAATTGCAGAAATATGCAAGAACTAGAGTAGTGATAAGGGGGACTTCAATTATCCTAATGTAGACTGGAAAAATAATAGTAAAAGGCAAAGAAGGGACGGAATTCCAGAAATGTGTACAAGAGAACTTTCTTGATCAGTATATTTCCAGCCCAACAAGGAATGAAGCAGTGCTGGATCTAGTTCTGGGGAATGAAGTGGAGCATGTTTCAGTGGGAGAGCATTTGGGAAACACTGATCACAATATCGTTAGGTTTTGAGTAGTTCTGGACAAGGAAAAATCAAATGTGAAAATGTTCAACTGGAGGAGGGCTAATTTCAGTGAGTTGAAAAGGATCTGGCCCATGTGGATTTGAATCAAAGATTGGCAGGTAAAACAGTAAATGAGCAATGAGCGTTCTTCAAAGAGGAGATAGTTTGGGTGCAGATTAGACACATTTCCACAAGGGGGAAAGGAAGGGCATCCAAAGCTAGAGCTCCCTGGATGACTAAAGCTATAGAAATTAAAAGGAAGCTTATGATAAATGTTGGGTTCATGATTCAGTAGAGAACCAAACTTAATACAAAAGGTATGAGGGAGAACTGAAAAAAGAAATGAGTGGCAAAGAGAGTGAGGATAGATTAGCGGATAGCATAAAAAGGAACCCAAAAGTCTTTTGTAAACATATAAATAGTAGAAGGGTGGGGGCGATCAGGGACCAAAAAGGAGATGCTATGGAGGCCGGGGGTGTGACTGAGGTACTAAATGAGTACTTTGCATATGTCTTCACTAAAGAGGATGCTGCCAAGGTAACTAAAGAAGGAGGTAGTAAATTGTAGGATAAAAATAAAGAGAAGGTACTTAAGGTTGGCAGCACTCAAAATAGAAAAGTCATGTGGTTGCTGAGGGAAGTAAGGGTGGAAATTGCGGAGGCTTGGACCACAATCTTCCAATCCTTCTTGGATATGGGAGTTGTGCCAGAGGACGAGAGGATTGCAAATGTTACACTCCTGTTCAAAAAAAGGAGCGGGATAAACCCGGCAATTACAGGCCAATCAGCCTAATGTCGGTGTGGGAAAACTTTTAGACATTAATCCAGGACAAAATTAATTGGCACTTGGAAAAATATGGGTTAATAAATGAAAATCGTTAAAGGAAAATCATGTTTGACCAACTTGATTGAGTTCTTTGAAATAACAGAGTGGATGAGGGTAGTGCGTTTGATGTGTATACGGATTTTCAAAAGGTGTTTGATAAAGTACCACATAATAGACTTATTAGCAAAATTAAAGCCCGTGGGAAAAAAGGGGCGGTGGCTGCGTGGATATGTAATTGGCTAAGGGACAGGAAGCAGAGAGTAGTGGTGAACTATTGTTTTTCAGACTGGAGGGAAGTGTGCAGTGGTATCCCCTAGAGATCGTTGTTGGAACCAGTGCTCTTTTTGATGTATATTAATGACCTGGACATGAGTATACAGGGCATAATTTCAAAGTTTGCAAATGACATGAAACTTGGAAATGTAAACAGTGAGGAGGATAGTAACAGACATTAGGAGGACATAGACTGGTGAAATGGGCAGATACATGGCAGATGAAATTTAATGCAGAGAAGTGTGAAGTGATTCATTTTGTTTGGAAGAATGAAGAGAAACAATATAAGTTAAATGGTACTATTGAAAGGGGGTGCAGAAATAGACCTGGGGGTGTACGTACACAAGTCATTGAAGGTGGCAGGACAAGTGGGGAAGGCTGTTCGAAAGGCATACGGGATCCTTGGCTTTATAAATAGAGGAATAGTACAAAAGCTAGGAAGTTATGCTAAACCTTTATCAAACACTGGTTAGACCTCAGGTGGAGAATTGTGGCCAATTCTGGGCACCACACTTTAGGAAGGATTTCAAGGCCTTACAGAGGATGCAAAGGAGATTTACTAGAATGGTACTAGGGATGAAAGACTTCAGTTACGTGGAGAGACTAGAGAAACTGGGATTGTTCGCCTCAGAGTAGAGAAGCTTAAAGGGAGATTTGATGGAGATATTCAAAATCTTGAAGGGTTTTGATAGAGTAAATATGGAGAAACTGTTTCCAGTGGCAGAAGGGGTTGGTAACCAGAGGATACAGATTTAAGGTAATTGGCAGAAGAACCAGAGGCGACATGAGGAAATAATTCTTTACACAGCGTATTGTTATGATCTAGAATGCACTGCCTGAAAAGGTGGTGGAAACAGATCTGACAACTTTCAAAAGGGAATTGGATAAATACTTGAAAAGGAGAAAAATTGCCGGGCTATGGGGAAAGAGCAGTGTCAGATGGTGATGGGAAGAGTGTAACAGTGGAAATGACTGATCCACTCGATGAAGAGTTGAGTGGAATCATTGAAGTAGTTGGAAAGATTACACAGAAAGCCACCATCAAGGCTGTATACTACACCCCTTTCCGAGAGGACAAGAACAGTTTCGATTTCTGCCTTTACAATGAAGCTCTGCACATCTTGCGTGAATTTCCACAGTACTATCCATTTAGTGTTACAGGCAGCAGTTGATTTCCTCATATTACACATCAACATGTGAAGAACCAGTATAATAATTAGATAGCGCTTTCAAAGATTGGGCACTGGCACGATGGGCCAAATGGCCTCCTTCTATGCTGTATCATTGTATGGTTTACGTAGCAACTTTTAATGTGAGAAAAACATCCCAAGACAGAAGGGAAAACCGACAGCCAAAGGATGAGAGATTAGAAGGAGTGTCCAAAAAGCTTAAAGAGAGAGGGTCATTAGAAGGGAAATGAGGAGAGGGAGATGGAGAAGTGCTTAATGGAGGGAATTCCTGAGTGTGGACCTAGGCATCTGAAGCCATAGCCAATTATGGTAGGGTGAAAGGTGGAGGATGACATCATGTAGAGATTAAAAGCAATGGTGCTGTATTGCTACATCTTCAAAGTACTTCACAAGGCTGCTGGGGGGTGCAGGATCATCGCCCATAGTGAGCCCCTGATGTGTGAGGGGATGTCTGTATAAGCGATAATCAAAAGAAAAGCAGTCACCAGACTATGCCCATTTGCCCCCAAATTAGAGTGTTAGAAAGCCTGAGAGGAATTGACATTTTCTTCAATTAAATATTGGGAAGATCAAAGCCATTGTCTTCGGACCCCGCCACAAACTCCGTTCCCTAGCCACTGACTCCATCCCTCTCCCTCGCATCTGTCTGAGGCTGAACCAGACTGTTCGCAAACTTGGTGTCATACTTGACCCTGAAATTAGCTTCTGACCACAGATCCGCGGCATAACTAAGACCACCTATTTCCACCTCCGTAACATCGCCCGTCTCCGCCCTTGCCTCAGCTCATCTGCTGCTGAAACCTTCATCCATGCCTTTGTTACCTCTGGACTTGACTATTCCAACGCACTCCTGGCTGGCCTCCTACATTCTACCCTACGTAAACTTAAGGTCATCCAAAACCTGGCTGCCCGTGTCCTAACTCCCGTTCACCCATCACCCCTGTGCTCACTAACCTACATTGACTCCCGGTTAAGCAACGGCTCGATTTTAAAATTATCATCCTTGTTTTCAAATCCCTCCATGGCCACGCCCCTCCCTATCTGTGTAATCTCCTTCAGCCCCAGAACCTCCCAGCAACCTCCCAAGATATCTGTGCTCCTTCAACTCTGGCCTCTAGAGCATCCCTGATTATAATCGCTCAACCACTGGCGGCCGTGTCATCAGCTGCCTAGGTCCTAAGCTCTGGAATTCCCTCTCTACACCTCTCTGCCTCTCTTTCCTTCTTTAAGACACTCCGTAAAACCTACCACTTTTAACAAGCTTTTGGTTATCTGCCCTAATTTCTCCTTATGTGGCTCGGGGTCAAATTTTTTGGCTTATAATACTCCTGTGAAGCGCCTTGGGATGTTTTACTACATTAACAGCGCTATATAAATACAAGTTGTTGTTGAGAGCCATTTACTCAACCCTCCCGCCTTGTAGCAAGTGCAGGACTTGGGGAGAAGAAAAACAGTTTAAAAGCCTTGCAGTTAGATGGTGCTGTTTCATCGTGTTCCTTGCAAACCTCTCCAAAGTGTTACATATTCAGTAAATTCCAATTAAGGAAATGAAGGGACTTGCATTCACATAATGCCTTACACAAGAAAATTCTGGATGAGGAAAGTCCTCTCTTAATTCATCCATTCAGAAAGAACCTAAAGTCCTACCTTCTCCTTTGCTTTGCTGCATCCAATTGTTTCTTAAGTGGTTGCAGGGTTTTTGCCTCCATACTCTACCTGGGAGTTCATTCCATGCACTGAGTCAGAATATCATAGAAATTTACAGCACAGAAGGAGACCATTCAGCCCATCGTGTCTGTGCCGGCTGAAAAAGAGCTACCCTGTCTCATCCCACGTTTCAGCTCTTGGTCCGTAGCATTGCAGGTTATGGCACTTCAAGTGCATATCCAAGTACTTTTTAAATGCGATGAGGGTTCTTGCCTCTACTACCCTTTCAGGCAGTGAGTTCCAGACCCCCACCACCCTCTGGGTGAAAAAAGTTCTCCTCAACTCCCCTCTAATCCTTCTACCAATTACTTTAAATCCTCCAACAAGCAAAAGTCTAACCACTGCCCCTTGACATTCAACGGCATTACCATCGCCGAATTCCCCACCATCAACATCCTGGGGGTAACCATTGACCAGAAACTTAACAGGACCAGCCACATAAATACTGTGGCGACAAGAGCAGGTCAGAGGCTGGGTATTATGCGGCGAGTGTCTCGCCTCCTTGTTTTGACATAGCGACCAGAGGCAGTCGCCCTCACTGGAGTATAATGCACTCTAACAGATCATTCCTTCATTGTCACTGGGTCAAAACCTTGGAACTCCCTCCCTAACAGCACTGTGGGAGTACCTTCACCACACGGACTGCAGCAGTTCAAGAAGGCGGCTCACCATCACCTTCTCAAGGGCAACTAGGGATAGGCAATAAATGCTGGCCTTGCCAGCAATGCCCACATCCCATGAACGAATTTAAAAAAATGCCCCCTGGTTATTGACCCCTCTGCTAAGGCAAACACTCAGTGTAAAGACAATAGCAAAATACTGTAGATGCTGGAATCTGAAATGAAAAACAGAAAATGCTGGAAATATTCAGCAGGTCAGGCAGCATCTGTGGAGAGAGAAACGGAGTTAACGTTTCAGGTCTGTGACCCTTCATCAGGGAACAGAAAAAAGTTAGAGATGTAACAGGTTTTAACCAGGTGCAGAGGCAGGGAAAGTTGGGGGGCGGGGGAGGAAAGAACAAAAGGGACGGTCTGTGATAGGGTGGAAGGCAGGAGTGATTAAATACTGCAAATGGGAATGGCAGAATCATCAACAGCTGCAGTCTGAAAAAGTAGGGGCAGAGGTTATGGTCTGAAATTGTTGAACGCAATGTTGAGTCCAGAAGGTTGTAAAGTGCCTAATCGAGAGATGAGGTGCTGTTCCTCGAGCTTACATTGAGCTTCGTTGGAGCAGTGTAAGAGACCGAGGACAGAGTGGGAGTGAAGCGGTGAATTAAAGTGACAGGCGATCGGAAGCTCGGGGTCACGCTTACGGACTGAACGGAGGTGTTCCGCAAAGCGGTCACCCAATCATAGAGTCATAACGGCACAAAAGGAGGCCATTCAGCCCATTGAGTCCGTGCCGGCTCTCTGTAGACCAATCCAGTCAGTCCCATTCCCCCACTCTATCCCCGTAGCCCTGCAAGTTTATTTCCCTCAAGCGCCTATCCAGTCTCCCCTTGAATACATTGAGTGTGTCCGCTTCCACCACTTCCGTCAGCAGCGAGTTCCAGGTCCTCACCACTCGCTGTGTAAAAAAAGCTTTTCCTCACCTCCCTCCTGTATCTCTTGCCCAAAACCTTGAATCTGTGTCCCCTAGTCCCAATCTGTTCTATCCTCCCCATCCTCCGCCCAACTTTCCCTGCCTCTGCACCTGGTTAAAACCTGTTACATCTCTAACTTTTTCCAGTTCTGACGAAGAGTTGCAGACCCGAAACGTTCACTCTGTTTCTCTCAATGTAAAGAGTTTCATAAGAACATAAGAAGTAAGAGCAGGAGTAGGCCATACGGCCCCTCGAGCCTGCTCCGCCATTCAATAAGATCATGGCTGATCATCGACCTCAACTCCACTTTCCCGCCCGATCTCCATGTCCCTTGATTCCCCATGAGTCCAAAAATCTATCAATCTCAGCCTTGAATATACTCAAAGACTCAGCATTCACAGCCCTCTGGGGCAGAGAATGCCAAAGATTCACAACCCTCTGAGTGAAGAAATTCCTCCTCATCTCAGTCTTAAATGGTCTACCCCTTATCCTAAGACTATGCCCCCTAGTTCTAGACACTCCAGCCAGGGGAAACAACCTCTCAGCATCTACCCTGTCAATCCCCTTCAGAATCTTGTATGTTTCAATGAGATCACCTCTCATTCTTCTAAACTCCAGAGAGTATAGGCCCATTCTACACAATCTCTCCTCATAGGACAGCCCTCTCATCCCAGGAATCAATCTAGTGAACCTGTGTTGCACCGCCTCCAAGGCAAGTATATCCTTCCTTAGATTCGGAGATCAAAACTGTGCACAGTACTCCAGGTGTGGTCTCACCAAGGCCCTGTACAATTGTAACAAGACGTCCTTACTATACTCCAACCCCCTTGCAACCCATTTGCCTTCCTTATTGCTAGCTGTACCTGCATGGCCACCCAAATCTCTCTGAACACCAACATTTGAAAGTTTCCTGATATCAGTCAGTCCCAATAGACAAACTTTAATTTTTTTTCCCCCCAGTGACTATTTTGTCTCAGCTTAAAAAGATGCTCTCCATTGGAAATGTTGGGGCCCTGTCCCAATAGTACAGTTTTAAAGGGAGACCCAAAGTGGGGGGGTGGGGGGTTTAAAAAAAAAGTTTTGCCGAAACCCGGGATCGAACCAGGGACCTTTAGATCTTCAGTCTAACGCTCTCCCAACTGAGCTATTTCGGCTCCACATCGAGCAGAGCGGATCCAGGCCCCAAGTGCGCGGGGGGTTGCGTCTCAGTCAGGCCAGTGAGATGTGAAATTGAAACAGAAAATGCTGGTCAAGGCAGCCTGTGTAGAGAGAGAGAGAAACAGAGTTAACGTTTCAGGTCGGTGACTGGGGGAGAAAGTTGGAGATGTAGAAGGTTTTTAAATAAGTGTAGGATCAGTGAGAGGGGAGGAAAGAACAAAAGCGAAGATCTGTGAGGAGAGCCTGTGTATGTGTGTGGTTCAATCATCCTTTCATAAACCTTTCTCTTTCTCTGCTTTGCGGCCGCGAGTTGTCGGGGAAAGGCATCGAGGCCTTTTCTTTTATCTTCACAACCCCCGGGCCTAGATTTCCTCACAGTGTGTGCAGCAGCGCCTCTGGTGGTCACGGCGCCATGCTATACATTCTTTCTAGCCTTTTCGTCGACGCTTTGGGCAGGTTGGTCTCTGTGGCGCAATCGGTTAGCGCGTTCGGCTGTTAACCGAAAGGTTGGTGGTTCGAGCCCACCCAGGGACGGCCAGGTTTTTTAAAATTTAAATCCTTGATATTTTGTTGTTTTACGCAGGTTATTAAAAATAAGTTCATAAAAATAAAGGTAAACAAACAAAAAATGGGCTGAGATGACTCATTCCTCCTGATTGTAATGCATATTTTTTTTGTGTGGGGGTGGGGGGTTAATTATTTTTTTCATTCCCTGGTAGGGATCCTATTTGGAGCTGCACCAATTCCAGGGGACGCTATTTGGAGCTGCACCAAGTTCCGGGTAAGATGGCGGCGCTGGGCGGTAAGTGCGTTGCTGGCTGGCGAACGTTTAACAATGTTTGTATTTCCACAGCGGTGCGGATCTGGTCGGGTGTGACATGGTTGCGGTAAACGCGCTCGGAGAGATGGGTTGCCGCGTTCTCACTGGTCTGAAGCGGCCATAAAACCTATCGGGCCGCCTCTGACCTTTCCTCCTTGACAGCGTCCCGAGCTCTCGCTGCTGCAGTTTGCACATAGAAACTGTGTGTGTACAATATATTTAACTTTGTTTTGAATCATGGAAATGGACAGCATAGTAGGAGGCCATTCGGCCTATCTTTGTCTGTGCTGGCTCTTTGCTGGAGCAGCAGCAGCAACAACAACAACAACAACTTATATTTATGCAACAGCAAAATTATTGCGGATGCTGGAAATCTGAAATAAAAACCGAAAATGCTGGAAATGCTCAGCAGTTCAGGCAGCATCTGTGGAGAGAAGGGAACAGATTTAACGTTTCAGGTTGACAACCTGTTCTGACTTAAAACGTAAACTCTGTTTCTCTTTCCCCAGATGCTGCTGAACATTTCCAGCATTTTCTGTTTTTATAAATTATGAGAAGTTGCACAACACCAGGTTATAGTCCAACAGCTTTATTTGAAATCACAAGCTTTCGGAGCGCTGCTCCTTCGTCAGGTGCCCACTTCACCTGACGAAGGAGCAGCGCTCCGAAAGCTTGTGATTTCAAATAAAGCTGTTGGACTATAACCTGGTGTTGTGCGACTTCTCACATTTGTCCACCCCAGTCCAACACCGGCATCTCCACATCATTTATAAATTATATTTATATTGTGCCTTTAACGTAATAAAACATCCCAAGGCGCTTCACAGGAGTGTTATCAAACAAAAAGAAAATCTGACACTGAGCCACATAAGGAGATATTTGGACAGGTGACCAAAAGCTTGGTCGACGAGGTAGGTTTTAAGCAGCATCTTAAAGGAGGAAAGAGAATGCGGAGAGGTTTAGGGAGGGAATTCTAGAGCTTAGGACCTCTGGCAGCTGAAGGCACGGCTGCCAATGGTGGAGCGATTAAAATCAGGGATGTTCAAAAGGCCAGAATAGGCGGAGCGCAAAGGTCTAAGGCTGGAGGAGATTACAGAGAGCGATCCAAAGCTGACCGGCAAAACACTCAGCAGGTCAGGCAGCATCTGTGGAAAGAACTCAAGTTGACATTTGCGTTTTGAACCCGTCCACTGAATATTTCTGTGTTTGTTTACAGCATCTGCTGTGTTTTGCATTTTGCCCACAACTAACCCCACTGCCCCGCACACTCCCCACAGCCCTGTGTTGTCCTCTGCTTCCAGTATTTATCCAATTTTCCCTTAAAAGATGCTAAAGTCTCTGCCTCAACCACTACCCGTGGTAAAGCATTCCCTGCTCTAACAACCCTCAGTGTAAAGAAGCTTCTCCTAACCTCTCTCTTCACTCTCTTAGTGGCGATTTTAAATCAGTGTGTCCTCGTCAGACTCCCCAACCAGAGGACATAGGTTCAATAGGGAGAGACCATCAAAACTCTTCATAATTTTAAAAAAAATTCATTTGAGATGTGGGCGTTGTTGGCAAAGCCAGCATTTATTGCCCTAGAGAAGGTGGTGGTGAGCCGCCTTCTTGAATCGCTGCCGTCCATGTGGTGAAGGTGCTCCCACAGTGCTGTTAGGTAGGGAGTTCCGAGATTTTGACCTAGCGACGATGAAGGATCGGTGGTATACTTCTAAGTCAGGATGGTGAGTGACTTGGAGGGGAACTTGGAGGCAGCGGTGTTCCCATGCGCCTGCTGCCCTTGTCCTTTCTAGGTGGTAGAGGTCGCGGGTTTGGGAGATGCTGCCGATGAAGCCTTGGCGAGTTGCTGCAATGCATCTTGTAGATGGTACACACTGCAGCCACGGTATGCCGGTGGTGGAGGGACTGAATGATTAAGGTAGTGGATTTAAAATATCTTAGTTAAATTTCTTCTTAATCTTCTTTGTTCCAATAGAAATAGTCTAGTGTTTCAGGTTTGACGAGTAATGAGACCAAAAGAAAAGCTAGAGCGGCCTCGTGTCAAAACAATTGTTGCTGTGGCAACCACCCCTACCTCGTAATTAATTATTGCAAGATCTGCTGTGACTAATTATCCACTTTGACATTACTCTGCATATAGGAATGTATATACAAGTTATTTATTTTACTTAGCGAAGGTGGTATACTTTGATGTGAATCTGATTTTAATATTTTTCCATGCAAAATTTGATTAATTATGGATTCTGCGTCCACCACTGTTTCAGGTAGGGAATTCCATGTTAGAATGGAATGCTTTACGAGTAGCAATGGTGGAAGCAGAATTCACAATAGTAACTTTTAAAATTTGAAGTAGATAATTTTAAGAGGGTATCGGGAAAGTGCAGGGAAATGAGACTGAATGGATAGTTGTATCAGAGAGCTGGTATAGGTACAGTGGGGCAACCGGCCTTCTCCTGTACTGTAAAATTCTATGATTATAAGTCAAGTCCACTCTTACCACAATGCTGGTCATGCCTTGGTCCCGGAGGGTTTAGATACATTTCATCCGTGCTTTTGTTACATCCAGACTTGACTGCTCGAAGGCTCTTCTGGCTGGCCTCCCATCTTACACCCACCAAACTTGAACTGATCCAAAACTCTGCTGTCTGTATCCTCACTCGCACCAAGTCCCGTTCGCCCATCACCGCTATGCTCGCTAACCTTTATTGGCTTCCGGTACACGAACACCTCGATTTTAAAATTCTAATGCTTGTATTCAAATCCGACCACAGCCTTGCCCCTCCCTATCTCCGTAACCTCTATCAGCCTTACAACCCTCCGAGAACTTTGTGTTCCACCAATTCTGGCCTCTTGTGCATCCCGACTTCCTTCACCCCACCATTGGAGGTCGTGCCTTCGGATCTCTAGGCCCAGAATTCTGGAATTCCCTCCAGAAACATCTCCACCTCTTTCTTTAAGACACTCCTTAAAACCTACCTCTGACCAAGCTTTTGGGCACCTGTCCTAATGTCTCCTTCTTTGACTTGGCGTCAGTTTTTATCTGATTATGCTCCTGTGAAGCATCTTTTACGCTTTACTAAGCGGACTGCAGCGGTTCAAGAAGGCGGCTCACCATCACCACCTTCTCAAGGGTAACTAGGGATGGGCAATAAATGCCGGCCTTGCCAGCGACGCCCACGTCCCGAGAATGAATTAAAAATATATAAATGTAAGTTGTTATGTTAAAATAAAAATTAGGGCAACATTTTAGAAGTGGAAACTGCAACCTGACGTTGAAAATGTAATAGTTATTACTTTCTACTCTTTAGTTTCGTCTTATGAAATACACATTTTGTGTATAATATTTTACTTTGTAAATTTGTTGCAATGACTTTTGCAGATGTATAAAAAAAGCGATGTACATTTTGAACATGTAAAGATGAAGTAACAGGCTTGTTTGTGGCAGTTCATACAAACCGTGCAACCTCCATGTGTATTCTATACTGTCACAGCTGAGAGTTAATATTAAGGATGTATTTTGTGTCCTGGTCCTCTTTGCAAACTGGTCAAACTTTGTTGTCAAAATTCCCCCCTTAGTGTTCTTATAAATTATATCAATGTGGGTGCGTTGGGGCGGGACTGCTGGTTGTCGGGTTTCAGTCCCGCCCCCAACGATGTCCGGCCAACCCACGCTATTTTCCCTTGATTGGCCTTGTTAAACCCACCCTGTGGGCTTCGCAGACCAACTAAGGGAAAGCCGGTGACAGAGAACGTCAGCGTATGATGTTTCATCTGTCAAAATTGACAGATGAATTGTCATCGTTTGACAGCTTTGAGAAGCTGTGAAACATTGACCTTCTCTGTTCTTTGGTGAGTCCTTGTACTCAAGACTCACCAAACCTCTTTCCTGAGCAGAAAGCAGATGGCTGTTGCATCGGAGAATGCAGCAGCCATTCTGTCATCTCTGCCGTGGAGATGAGGAGCCTCTGGATCCCCAAGGGTTGAAGCCTGCAGGAAGAAACAAAGGTAAGGAAACTTTTTCTAACACTTTTCACTCACCTCCCATAGTTACCTCTCCACACTTGCACCCATCACTCACCTCCACAGTGCACTTTTGGACCCCTCTCACCCCCGCAGACCCCCTGCTCGCCTCGCTGACCCTGGCGGGGTTTCCCGACATCGGGAAGCCCGCACTTGTGTGGGTAAAATGGGGATAAACCTCTTAACTGCCTGTTAACAGGCAGTTAAGTGGCTGTAATCCCCTTCCCGCCTCGAGGAGACGGGTCCCTGTGCGAGTCAGGGACCCGCCTTCCGGGAAGATGGCACGGAGGCGGGTTGGGAGCGGGTTCGTTACCCGCTCCCAGTTTCTGCCATTTTCCCGACAGTCCCGCCTCCCCAGGGCTGGCAAAATCCCCCCCCTTGGGTTCACTACCAGCTATCTAAACTATATTATGCAATGTGAACAAATGTTAATACGGTACTTAATAACCGTAATTGGTTGAAATTTATTTCCTGTTTAGATTGTTATTATTCAGTTTATTTATTTTTTTAACTTGTTTCTTGCAGTTCTGCGCCTCGGCAGATTCGTGACCTTCGTCTCCAGGTAAAACCATAAACCTCTTGTTACTTTGTAAAAACAGTTATCTCTAGACGAAAAGGCTGATGAATACTGACTTTTGCGCTCATGGCAATGCTGAGCAGGATTGGAAAGTAATGGGATGAGTTCAGCTGTAAACCGGACCCACCGCAGGGTGTGGGACATGATGCAAGAAGCTGGACATTTTAGGTTCACATTAAAAACAGACCGACTAGCAAAATATTGTTGTTGATCTAGAGGTACAAAGAAAAACGATGAATTATGGAAATATGGTATAAACAGAAAATGCATATCAGGTTAATCAGCGTCTGAAAGAAGAAGATGGCCAACATTCTAGGTCCATATCTTGTTATCCTTTTAACAGTGTTAATTTTGCCATCCCAGTCATGAATATTTTTTGGGGAGGGCGCGGTTGTTGGTATTGATTGTTCTAATCCCTTTCATGTTTTGCAGAGTATTGTGCTGTGTTACATCAGCTGCTTTCATTTTGTCCTTTACTTTTCCTCCGTCAGATGACAAGATTGCAGTTGATTCAGAGAATTTGATCGTCAAATGGTATTCAAAGTGCAGTGCTTATATATGAGGTGTTAAATCTGCTACAGTATTTACACAATACCAAAATTCTGCTTCAAAGCTGTGAAGTTGAGACTAAGACAGAAAATAGGAATATTTTGAATGAAAATGTTAATACTCTAAAAGACCCAGGTTAATGAAATTTGTAGATTCTAAACCCTTAGATGATTAGCTAGCTGCTTGTCCTCAACTTTTGAGCCCAACTTGTAAACAGTGCCACATTTAACAAACGCTTTAAATTCTTTGTTTATGCAGCACCTGTTAGGTTCAGCCCCCCATCATGCGAGTGCACCTGTTGTCCCTGTTACAAGACAACCACTAAATCAGTCCCTCACGTAACAGAATGGTAGTGTCAAGTGTGGAATCAGAAGTATTCTGTAGGAGGTACATATTTAGAGTTGGGAAATGTTTCGTACAGCTGTCAAATAACAGGAAGATTAAACCGTGTTTCCTGAGTCTATTAGCTTGCTTAGTTCTGCTGAGCTTTAGGGTTTTAAAAAAAAGCTCTAAAGTTTTGCTGCCAGGACATAGGAAACATTTTAACAAGGTCTCCTTGTGGAACTCATCAGCTCAGACCTTGGGTAACTATTTCAGCAGTCCCTCCGCCCTCTATCTAGTCAGAGACTTTACCCAGTGCAGGAATCTTGAATGCATCTTTTTATCGGGCAGGAGGTTTAGAGGGGATTTGAGGAAAAACTATTTCACCCAGAGGGTGGTTGGAATCTGGAACTCACTGGGTGGTAGAGGCAGGAACCCTCACAACATTCAAGAAGCATTTAGATGAGCACTTGAAACGCCATAGCATACAAGGCTACGGACCAAGTGCTGGAAAATGGGATTAGAATAGACAGGGCTTGATGGCCGGCGTGGACACGATGGGCCAAAGGGCCTCTTTTTTGTGCTGTATGACTCTGACTATCGTGTTTCTATCCTTTGTGTTTTCAAATCCCTCCATGGCCTCGCCCCTCCCTATCTCTCTAATCTCCTCCAGCCCCACAACCCCCCCCCCGAGATATCTGCGCTCCTCTAATTCTGGCCTCTTGCGCATCCCCGATTTTAATCGCTCAACCATTGGTGGCCGTGCCTTCAGCTGCCTAGGCCCCAAGCTCTGGAATTCCTTCCCTAAACCTCTTCGCCTCTCTACCTCTCTTTCCTCCTTTAAGCTGCTCCTTAAAACCTCCCTCTTTGACCAAGTTTTTGGTCACCTGCCCTAATATCTCCTTATGTGGCTCGGTGTCAAATTTTGTTCAATAAAGCTCTTGTGAAGCGCTTTGGGACCTTTTTTACTATGTTAAAGGCGCTATATAAATACAAGTTGTTGTTTGTACTGTTGTTACTACCATAAACACTAATCTCATTCATGTGACTTTGCTTAAAGAGAAATAAAAATCTCCACGTGAGATTTTTTTAATGAAAAAATGTCATAATTGTTACAATTATCGAATCCAATAATTAAAAAGAAAGGATGAACCTGCCTTTATATAGTGGCTTTCACGTCCTCTGGATGTCCCACAGCTCTTCGCAGCTAATCCCTTTTGAAGTGCAATCACTTGTTATGTAGGTAAACAGGGCAGCCAGTTTGTGCACAGCAAGAGCCCACAAACAGCAGTTCGCTAAATGACCGTGTTTTTTTAAATATTTGTTCTGGGGATATGGGTAGCACTGACAAGATGATATTTATTGCCCACCCCTAGTTGCCCTGACAGTGTCAACCACATAGTGTGCGACTCGAGTCTCGTAAAGGCCAGATCAGCTTCCTCCTTTTACCCTGCTTATTGTTCACCTGCGATGTTTCTTTTACCTGAGAAGCGCCATACCAATGCAAGTTGCTGTTGTGCATTGTTGTTTCTGTGCCCATCATTCCTGTGTGAAGAGGGATTGAAACCCACTCTTCAGCTCCTTGCTTGGAGAGTGGTTAGGTGACTTGGATCTCGCCTTGTGGCAAAGCTCTTGATCTCCCTTCACTGCCTCCCCAAGATGGCAAGGCTGAGACCAGGTGCTCACTAAAACAAAAAGCAAAATACTGCAGATGCTGGAAATCTGAAATTAAAACAGAAAACGCTGGAAATACTCAGCAGGTCAGGCAACATTGGTGGAGGGAGAAACAGAGTTAACGTTTCAGGTTTTGACGAAAGGTCAGCAACCTGAAACGTTAACTCTGCTTCTGTCTCCACAGAAGCTGCCTGACCTGCTGAGTATTTTCAGCATTTTCTGTTTGTATACCAGATGCTCACTGTTTGGAATCTTCCTGCCTATTCATTCCAGGATGCAGTGAATTGGAGCTTTGTGCTGTGCCACTTATCTGTTTCGTATGTTTTTACAGCATGCTATATAACACCTTTCTATAATGCCTTATCGTATCTCTGAGAAACATCTCAGAATGCTTTGCGTAGGATGAATTATTTTGAAATACTGTGATTGTTACTATGAAGGAAATATTAATAAAGTGACTGTACTAACACTGTGTGCACCTTGTTTATTTACTGTCTTTTTTTTCAGACCCAATTCACTCCTTGCTAATCAATCACGGTGTCTCCATCAGACCACGGTGACTGAAAATGCAGACAGGTAAATTCAAACATTGTTTCTAAAACGAATCCACCATTTGTGTCAGGTGGTTAAATTGTCGTGGAAATGTCATTATGATAGTTGTAGGAATAATATAGAATAGTACATATTTTGTAGAACACTCCCCACCACTCGCACCGTCCACGCTTAGACAGGCAATATCGGGCGCTGAACATTGTCTATTACATAGGAGTCAATTACAAAGGCGCCGCTTTAAGTAACGTATTAAGCGTGCCGGCTATTTCAAGCAGTTCAATAAGTACTAACCCATTTAAAAGGCTCCGCAGATTTCAGCCAAAATCAGGTCTTCAAGCAGTTTCTAAACGGAACTGGAATTGTTTGTTTGCAGCTCCGCACTAGCAAAACAGACGAGCTCTGCAGTGGCCACCAAGAAGTCCTTACTTCCCAGCAACAAAGGGGAGTACGTCGTCACAAAACTAGATGAGCTGATAAATTGGGCCCGACGGGTGAGTGCTGTATTTGCAAAGAGGCCACATTAGTCTGTGTACATGGATAAGAAAGTAACTGTAAAAAGGAACATATATAGAGCTATGTTAACTAATCGTGTTTAAGGATGTGGCATCATTTTATTGCTGCTTTTGGCTTTTTTGTACTAGAGTGCAGTTTGGGGACACTAGGAGCGCCTTTTAATATTTAGGGCAATACTCAGCACCATATTCAGAAGTAGTAAAGCCTACAGTCATCATTTCTCCCTTTATCCCTACTCTGTTTGCTGCACATGTCGCAATTGTGAGCATTTTTGAAACTATCGATTAGAAGTGGGAAGCATTCATTTTTTCTCCCCCAATGCTTTCAGAGTTCTCTGTGGCCCATGACCTTTGGGCTCGCCTGCTGTGCCGTCGAGATGATGCACATGGCAGCGCCCAGGTACGACATGGACAGGTTCGGCATCGTCTTCCGTGCCAGCCCTCGGCAGTCGGACGTCATGATCGTGGCTGGCACTCTCACAAACAAAATGGCTCCAGCCCTTCGAAAGGTAACCTGATGGTTGTGTGGTTGTCTGTGTGTCTTCTATAGGTTTCCTCCTCTTAACACAAATTAAAAATTAAAATACTGCAAATGGGAAACAATAACTGAGAAAGCTGGAAACACACAGCGGGTCAGCCAGCCAGGATCTGTGGTGAGAACAGTCAACGTTACAGATTAGTCTCCACCATTGGAACTGTTCTTCTGAAGGGTACAACCTGGACACTTTTTTGCCACATAGCTGATTGATCTGCTGTGTTCCCAGCCTTTTTCTGTTTTTGTTCCTCTTAAGACAAGTTGTTCTGTGAAATTATTTCTACTGCAAAACAATAATGCTTTTATTTTTAATAAGCAAAGGATGTGTGAAAATCTGTTATTTTGCAGGCAAGCACAGGTTTTTCTGGAATCTGGTGCGGTAGTAAAGCCAACCAGGGGGGTTCAACTCCGACTGCTCCCTCAACTGATCTCCGCAGCCGGGACACTATAATTCTCCTCGGGGAGGCCCCTGGGATAGGGATGGGGACCACCAGCCAGTGCTCCTGCCAGAGATCTCTATGGAGTAACTGATCCCCTGTTGGAAGCTCTGTCGGGATGTTGGTTGACTACAGGATTGGGCTGGGTTGTGATGCTGCCCATTACATGGAATTTACAGCACAGAAACAGGCCGTTCGGCCCAACTGGTCTATGCCGGTGTTTATGCTCCACACGAGCCTCCACCCACCCTACTTCATCTCACCCTATCAGCATAACCTTCTATTCCTCTCTCCCTCATGTACTAATCTAGCTTCCCCTTAAATGCATCTATGCTATTCGCCTCAACCACTCCACATGGTAGCGAGTTCCGCCACACACTCGCTAAATAAGTTTCTCCTGAATTCCTTGTATCTTCTATTTATGACCCCGAGTTTTGCTCTTCCCCCCACAAAGGGGAAGCATCTTCTCTAGGTCTACCCCCATCGAACCCCTTCATAATTTTAAAGACCTCATGGGTCACCCCTCAGCCTTCTCTTTTCTGGAGGAAAAAAAAGAGCCCCAGCATGGTCATGGTCAAATAGCCCGTTGTCTCGCCTCATTGTGATGAGTGGCCACTTCGGCATGTTGCTGTCGGGCGGGCAGCTTCCATGAAACTGAACCCCAGCCATCAGAATTTTTTTTTTAAAGTGCTGCATTGGTAAACCAACAAACGATTACATGATGTACAGGTGAATTCTGTTTTACTTTTATTATTGTGTTGTGCAGGTTTATGATCAGATGCCTGAACCTCGCTATGTCGTCTCCATGGGCAGGTGAGCGTGTTACTGAGTTTCACACTGCCATTAAGATTTTAACAGTACATTAATAGTGTTGCTCACACATTGGAGGCGGCAGATCTAACAATGACTTTGTTCTTGCAGCTGTGCAAATGGCGGTGGTTATTACCATTACTCCTATGCTGTGGTGAGGGGCTGTGACAGAATTGTACCAGTCGATATTTATGTCCCAGGTGAGTGCAGTTATCCAAGGGAAAATTGCCAAATTAGCAATGCTACATTAACTTACTGAGCATGGTTAATTGGTACACTGTGACATGGTCACGCCTTCCTTCGTATCAGTAAGAAAATAGGGAAATTAAGTCATAAAATGAACTGGTGCCTGTTGACTAGGTGCAGTGAAAGGATAAAGAGCAGAGATGTGCATCTTTCCCTCGCCTCTACCAACCCAGGACCAGACTCAATGGTGGAATAAGGTGACCATCAGAGAAAGGTGGGGTTGTAGGGGAGGAATTCAATTCAGTTGGTGGGGTTAACCCCCTGAAACCAAGCATCCCCTGATGGCTCAGTTGGTAAAGCGAGGCGTGTAGCTGGGCCGTGCAGACCAAGAGGTTTTAGATTTCATTCCCGGTCCCCGTCGATTTAGCTGATTCCAGCTGGAGCAGCAGTTGGGGCTCTTGCAATTGAACCTCTAGGTTGGTGCGGGGAAAATCATGCAGGGTTCCCACTGCTGGTCCAGCGAGCCCTGCTGGACAGCATGTGTTTACTCGTCAACTGAAGACAGGCTCAACTTTGGTGCTCCTCGGATGGAATAACCTGCCAGTGCTCACTGTTCATGAAGAATGACCAGTTGGGGCGAGCTACTCGAGTGCTCCTGGTTCCTGTGGAGATTGATGGAGTCATGGGCGGGGGGGGGAGAAAAGTCTACCTGAAACCCAAGAGCCAATTTTGCGTTGCACGGTTACATCTCTGTTCAAATTAAATTCATTCGAAAGAGTTGCTATTCCCTTTGATTGTGGTTATGTTATTGGATAAATGACATTGTTCCTTTTATGTTAGGCTGCCCACCCACAGCTGAAGCACTTCTATATGGAATTCTACAGCTGCAGAAGAAAATAAAGAGGGAAAGAAGGATAAGCATTTGGTATCGGAAATAAATGGACGGTATAATTGCAAGTTTTGCAACTAGTATTTATGGAGCTTGTAGGCGATGATCTGATTGTTTGATGGAAGAGTGAACCCTTTATGTTGTGATATCATATGTAACAATGTCCTATAAAAATTCAGTTTAAAAATTGAAGTATTTCTTCTTGCTCTCCTTTTGCATATTTTCAATTATATGTTCTTAAGCAATGCAGGATTTAAAAAAGACAATACCTCATCTGGTTTATATGCCATTTTCTTTGGCTCTGTCACCACTTTCTCCTGTGACTTTTCTGTTGCCTCCTTGGATTCCAGCAGATAGGTAATGGTAAACATTTGAAATAGCTCCCCAATAACCTTTATAAAGCACGTTTGGCATAATACATCTTCCTTTCACTTAGATTAAAAAAGACACGAGCTCCCCTCTACCGCCACCTTTTCAGAACCTGAAAAAAGCCCTTCTCTAGCATGAGGGAGAAATAACAGAGAAAAATCAACGAGTGCTCCTCTTATGCCTCCTTTTTTGGCTGGCTAGAGAGCAACATTGAGAAATGCCTAGGAAAAGCTTTCTTGTCACTTGTCTCTCAGAATAGTGGAGAGAGGGGACTTAAGGAAGTGCGAGAAACAGTTTAAATATGGGGAAGCACAAAAGGTGATGAGACAAATATATTATGACTAGATTTTTATTCCAACATTTACAAGTTTCCCTCAAAATACAAAAGTGCTCTCAACATCTGCTATTGGACATTTTTTCTTAGTTTTCCCATGAATGTCAGCAAACCAGATAGCTCCTTAATTGTGAGAAGTACAAAAGCTTTAGCTCAATTTTGCTTATTTCTTTTTAAAAGATTAATTGTGTGAAGGAGTTGCCGGCACACAAATTGGAAATCAATGCTATTTTCTTGGGATATAGTTATACTGCCACTTTTGAATCCATAACACAGCAGTTTTGGAGTGCACATCAATGCAAAGTGGCAGTATAACTCCGGAGACTACCAAGTGCTCTAAAGGTATGAGACCCCTTCCAGGAGGCTGCCTCACACCACTTTGAGTTGTCACCAAGTGCAGTATAGCTCCACCTTTTCTCTTTTTTTCTATGTTCCAAGGCACTTCTGCACCAACTTCTATTAAAAACTGCTAGAAAATAAGACATTTGGTGAGGGCGGGGTTGGGAGTGAAAGGCAATTGTGTGAATGCACATTTTAAAATCTGGGAAGCTATTGTACCAATACTGATGGACTTTCTAAAAATGTGACACCAATAATCCAGTCTCATTGCATCGTAATGCTTACAAGTCACCATATTAATCGTGTTCAGCATTTTTCATTGTATCCCAAAGAAACCTCTGTTGGATCTGGTATTAAATTAATAATTAAGGGATGCCTTTTAAGACTATACTGATGGTTCTTCACAACAGTGCTAGTAAAGAATCGCTGGTTAGTGTTTAGTTATCGTTGGTGTGATCATCTTATGAAAAGAATAATATCTGCAGTCTTTGGGAGGGATGATGTCCATCACAGTGGTCTGAATATTCTCCTTCTTGAAGCCAGCCTCCACCAAATGAGACACTTGGGTTTCCTGGACAGATTAAATGTGAAAGTTATTTTGGAAATGTGAAACAGACTGCACTGCATATCCCAGAAATTTAAAGATGTTACCCTTCTTTACACAAGAACATAAACAAATTTCAACATGCAAAAGCCTACATAAGTGAGGGATAATGGGGCAGGGAAACAGAACACTTTCCATCTCGAGCACTGGCTGTTACCATCAGGTAAGATAGAGCAGCTTTGATGCAGAGTAAATCACCCTCTATTCTGCTACAACAATGTACAGTACCACAACCTCACAAGACCACTCCTTACTGCACTATTTTCCACCCCCCATTGAGCATCCCCTGATCTCTCTAAGTGAGATTGCCAATTTGGTGTTGATTGACATGAAATTAGGGCAAGTCTTGTGGGTCCATGGTCACTAGAAACTGGATTCAGGCTGCCCGATTCACCTAGAATAAATGGTACGAATGGCTTCCTTCTCCCTCTTAACAAGATTTTACATAGAAAAATAGGAGCAGGAGTAGGCCATTTAGCCCTTCGAGCCTGCTCCGCCATTCAATATGATCATGGCTGATCCTCTTTTTTCTATGTTCCAAGGCACTTCTGCACATAGCCTGGAAACTGTCATTGCTCTTAAGTATGAATCTTAATGCTGAAGAGGCTTTGAGTTATTGATTTGTGTGGTATGCCTTTAAGTGTCACTTTCATCTCTGAATCAGAAGCCTCACTACAGGACTTGAGCACATAATCTAGTCTGACACTCAGGAGCAAAGTCCCCTGTAATAATTGTTTTGGGCTGCGCGGCCCATTCAAAATTCCGCGTGTGCGCGTTTCTTTTTGTCAATTTAAAATCTGGCTTACCGGCTGCGCGAGAGCTCGAGCGCTGCGCAGCTTAAAGGAAATGCTGCTAGGGAGTGCTGCATTGTTGGAGATGCAGTCTTTTGGATGAGACGTTAGACCGATGCCCCATCTGCCTGACCAGGTGGAGTTTTCCCCCTGCCCTGGCCAACATTTATCCCTCAACCACCAGCGAAACATAACCGGTCGTGTATTTCATTGCTGTTTGACAGATCTTGCTGTGCACAAATTGGCTGCCATTTTTGCCTACATAACAGTGACTGCCAACCAAAAAGTAATTCATTCGTTATTGAGCACGCATGGGGTATCCCGAGGATGTGAAAGTTGCTATATAAAGTAAGTTCTTCAAAAAAAAATTCCTCATTTTTGGTCTATTCACATTCCAAAAGGTACTTTCTTTTTTAAATAACAAGGTTGAATTCTGGAAGCGGTACTAAGACAGCTACAGAATAAACCTGATGGCCTTAGCACGTCCCTGGTGCAAGAACGTTGGGTTGCAATGCATTTCTCGTCCACGCAGAACAATAAGATTGCTTTTACAGTAACAGAATGAAAAATGCACACGCTCTTTGGAGCGCGCAGCGAGTGTTGTCAGCTGGGGCTTTTGCAGCTTTCGCAAGGATCAAATAAACAGGTGCAGTCTGGATCTCTCCCACAACGCATGGTGGCTTCAGCTGTTTGGGAGAGAAACATGGGCGTGTGTTTGATTCCTACCTGGAACATTTTCTCAATGTCATTGTACTTTCCCTTCAGTAGCTCTCCCCAGGAGGTGAGGTTGCAATATGAGAGAACGCCACCAGGCTTCAGCAAACGCAAAGCGTGACCCTGAAAGAAGAGAGTTCAAAAGGGCTTTTAACAATTGCAAATAAAAGCAGAAAATGCTGGAAATACTCAGCAGGTCAGGCCGCATCTGTGGAGAGAGTTAACGTTGCCTGACCTGCTGAGTATTTCCAGCATTTTCTGTTTTTATTTCAGATTTCCAGCATCTGCAGTGTTTTACTTTTCTCTTTAGCACTTCCAGTTTGATTTGGCTGCATTTTCTCTGTGACCTTCCTAGCTTTATCTGATACATTATACTAATCAATCCCATGGCATTTGCACAAGGAAAGTCAATATCAATTGCAATATTAAGAGTGGGTGGGGAGATAACTGGATCTAGACTGGGAGGGGGGAGGCAGATGGGGATTAGAAGAAGGTGTGGAGAAGAGTGGGTGATGGGGAGGCGAGGAAGATGGGGATGACGGGCGACGGATGGGAGAGGATGATAGGATGACTAGAGATGGGCAGGAAAGTTTTGCTGGGGCTGTTTAGATGCTGTGGGGAGGGGGCAGTAGGCTAAAGACTATGTCCCTGCTCAGTAGCATGGGGGGCGTTGCAATAGGTGGAGGATGATTTTCTTGCTCTGTGGAGAGGCGGGTGTTTGAGAACACTTCGCAATTGAGTGGGGCGGGGGGCGCGATGGTCAGAAATGCTGCTAAGGAGGGGAGGGGGGCACAGACCAAAATGTTGCTCATGGGGGAGGGAGGGAGGAGTGAGTCAACAAGGTAAATTGCTGCCCAGGGTGGAGAGTGGGAATAAAGTCATCAAGTTTTGAGCGAACAGTCTGGTTACATTTAATTGAAGTTGGTGCGGCTGCTGAACAGACAACTACATTTGATTGAACAGAAATGCAAACCTCTGTGCACAAAATGCCATCGCGCCCCCCCATCCTATATATTCAATAAATGAGACCCCCTCCCAATCAAAAGTGAAAGCCCACCCATACACACAAAAAGCAAGAGGAGCATCCACAGAAAAATGCAAGAACCCATCAACAAAAATTCCAAACCCCAATGCACAAAAGATTTCATGCACCCTGCCCACCCCACTCCCTGTCATCAGAAGAACGTTTTCGCACAAAGGGTAGTGAAAATCTGGAACTTTCTCCCTCAAAAGGCTGTGGGTGCTGGGTCAATTAAAATTTTTAAGACTGAGATTGTTTTTTTGTTAGTTAAGGGTATCAAGGGATTATGGATCAAAGCGAGTAAATGGAGTTGAGGTACAGATCAGCTATGATCTAACTGAATGGCGGTATAAGATTGAGGGGCTGAATGGCCTAAGTTCCTGTAGCCCAGTGTGAATCAACATCTTCAGGAGATAAGCAGAGAAAAGAGGAAGATAATAGATCAATAAGGGTAAGTTTAACGGGTTCTTTGAACACCGACCCAAACTGGCAGCCTTGTGATATATTAATGAATAAGGTTTATTAGTTATTCTTGATTATAATGCAGATGCACATTTGAGAAAATATATAAAACGGAGAAAACGTGCAGCTTTGACAGCGTACTTTAAAATATTTCTAAAGTGGTTTATGTTATCTGAATCAATCCACGAGGTTGTATTAAATCACTCCCTCCCACTATTCTATTGATATATTTTGCTATCAGCGCTCACCGTTGTTATGGAGTAAATCGGAAAGCAACTTCAGGTGTTCGCACACATACAGTTAAACGCGGAAATCAGGAAGTTGCTGTCCGAGTTGCCCTGCTCCTCCAGAGCTTTGCTGTAACAGCATCTTGCCGAGAGACTCGGTATTAAAATACATGGAAGGGCGTAAAGTTGAGGTACTTACGTGAGAGATACCC
Source organism: Squalus acanthias (assembly GCA_030390025.1). NCBI lineage: Eukaryota > Metazoa > Chordata > Chondrichthyes > Squaliformes > Squalidae > Squalus > Squalus acanthias. Next base: position 31,846,949 of record CM059443.1, on the reverse strand, counting down.
ACTAAACTTGCCAGAAAAAGTTGGGGGTTGCCATTCAAGTGTAAGTGAATTTTTAATGACATGGTAAGACTTAATTACTGCCAAACAACCTTTTCTGACAATGAACATTAATTTTTACAAGTGTGGAGTCTCATTCCTTCAGGCTTTTTAATTATTGTTGGAGATTTTTAAAAAAATTAGATTTTTCTTTCTGTCTCTTATCGCTCTCTCTTAATCCCATCTTTCTTTCCCTCTCTTTCTTTATTTCGCTTTCTGTACTTGATTTGGCATTGAATTAACTATTCTAACTTACACTTCCTGGTTCAGGCTCTGCACGCCTCAGTAAGAATTCTTGACTCTGATTGGTTAAGGAGACACACAGTTGCTTCACCTGTTCACATAGTTCCCAGATCCCCTGTAGAGGGCGCCGTGCTGTTTCGGATTTCTAATCATCACAAGTTCCAGTACAAGAGCCCATAGAAAGACTGTGGACGTGTGAGAGTGTAATGAACGGCTGGCGCTGTTCATTCGCCGCTGACCGCAAGATCTGGGCCATGGTCTGCACTTACCTTTATAAAAGTAAACTGATGTGTGTGCCAGGTATCTTCTGACAATGGGTAAGTATCATAAAGAATTCCTGGAAAACAAATTCAAAAGGAAAGAATTCTTGTTTGTTTTCATATCCAGAGATCAAATATGATGATAACTTGCATTTATACAGCGTCTTTAATGTAGTAAAACGTCCCAAGACGCTTCACAGGAACGTAATCAGACAAAAAAATTGAAACCGAGCCAAACAAGAAGGACAAATCTTGGTCAAAGAGGTAGGTTTTAAGCAGCATCCTAAAGGAGGAGAAAGAGGTGGAGAGGTTTAGGGAGGGAATTCCAGAGCTTAGGGCCTAGACAGCTGAAGGCACGGCCGCCAATGGTGGGGCGAAGAAAGTCAGGGATGTAGGAGGCCAGAATTGGAAGAATGCAGAGATCTCGGAGCGTTGTCGGGCTGGAGGAAGTTACAGAGATAGTGAGGGACGAGGCCATGGAGGGAATTGAGCACAAGGATGAGAATTTTAAATTTGAGGTAAAACATATATAACTCCCCAGTAGCTTAATGGAGACCCCCCCCTGTGCACTGCTGAGCCATACTGACTTACAAGATCCCAGTTTCAATTGCTGGGCCATGGCAGGTCATAGTCATAATGGCACAGAAGGAGGCCATTCAGCCCATCGAGTCCGTGCCAGCTCTCTAGAGCAATCTAGTCAGTCCCATTACCCCGCTCTATCCCCGTAGCCCTGCAAGTTTATTTCGCTCAAGTGCCTATCCAGTCTCCCCTTGAAAACATTGAGTGCCTCCGCTTCCACCACTTCTGTCGGCAGCGAGTTCCAGGTCCTCGCCACTCGCTGCGTAAAAAAGTTTTCCCTCACGTTCCCCCCTGTATCTCTTTCCCAAAACCTTAAATCTGTGTCTCCTAGTCCTTGTACCATCAACTAGTGGGTACAGCCTTTCCCTGTCTAGCCTATCCAAACCCGTCATAATCTTGTACACCTCTATCAAATCACCCCTCAACCTCCTTTGCTCTAATGAAAACAAATCCAGCTTCTCCAACCTGTCCTTGTAGCTAAGATCTCCCATCCCCAGAACCATTCCGGTAAATCTTCTCTGCACCCTCTCAAGGGCCTTCACATCCTTCCCAAAGTGTGGTGACCAGAACTGGACACAATACTCCAGTTGTGGTCTAACCAGCGCTTTATAAAGGTTCAGCATAACTTCTCTACTTTTGTACTCAATACCTCTATTTATGAAGCCGAAGATCCCATATGCTTTGCTCACCATTCTCTCAATATGTCCCGCCACCTTCAGGGACCTATGCACATTAACTCCCAGGTCCCTCTGTCCCTGCACACTCTATAAAACTGTGCCATTAAGTGTATATTGCCACTCCTTGTTCCTTCTGCCAAAATGCATCACCTCACACTTCTCTCTATTAAATTCCATCTGCCACTTGTCTGCCCAGTCTGCTAGCCTGTCTATGTCCTGTTGCAGTCGATTGGTATCATCATCACTGTTTGCCAATATCCAGATGATCTCAGCAGTCGAATGCTACAATTGGCCTCAGTGCCACTTGGCTAGAGACAAGAAAAATGAGTCTGGATTCCAGCTCCTGATCACTTTCCTGCTGGAAATTGAACGTGTGTGGATTTCAGTGGTGAGGACAGAATTAGGCTCGACTCCGTGGCTAAATAGCTTGCTGGCACAAACAGCCTGCTGAGTTCCTGTAGGTGGGCAAGAGTCGATGCCTTCAAGGGAGGAAGGGAGAAAAGTTGGTGGGGTTGAGAGGAGGAGGAGGAGGGGAGAGAGAAAGCTGCGTACCTGAAACAAAATTGCAAACATTTATATCGTCAGCCAAAATCCCAGTTCTGCATTTAGCGTGAGATGATGAGCCACCTGTCGTCGCTTCCAGTTGCAAAGCCAACTTTTTAAACTTGAATTTAGGTATTAATAGAGCCAAGAACTGCCTTAAGTTTCTAATGTTGGAAAGGCAGCCAACTCTCTTGGCAGCTCTTTTCCAACAGGAATTTCCCTGGCAGTCGGATCCTGGAAAGCAGAGCTCTGCAAGTGCATTAACTATGCATGAGTGAGCTCTGCTCTCCCAGTGTCTAATCTTTATACTCTGTGACTGTGCCACTAAAGGCATCTCTTGGCAGGTTGTCGAAGGTGGCTGCCCCGCAGTTCTAACTTAGGTTTACAGTTAACATTTGCTCTCTAACCTTCCAACACATAACCTCTGTTCTAAATGCTGCAACAGTGAGGGGTGTGGAGCAATTCCATTCCACCACACTACAAGTGTTAAACAGCACGTGCTGTCTAACTGCAGCATAAGTTGCGATCAAATAAGGAGCATTTTTAAACGTTCAACCTGTCAACACTATTCAAATCACCGCACAAAGTTCTGAATTTTATTTAACCTGCCATTTTATTGTTGTTTATCGCCTGAAATTAAGATTGACTCCCTTGATCTGAACCATACGGGCATGTTCACTTCTTGTGCAGATTACTGTTATGGTATTATTTAGAACACAGGGGTTGTACTGTGTACAAAAAGACTAGAGGGCAAAAGGGCACTATAAACACACAGCTCTTCCAGTGTTGCCCGGCAACCAATTTATTATGAGTCTGGCAAGAGGTTTCCTTTAGCAGTACTGTCACGGAAATGACCAATGATAGACTTCGACTGAAAACAAAAGCAAAAAGTGTATGGATAGAGGGTAGGGCTGGAAAATGTTCCATTTGAGTGCTGGACCAAACTGTTCTTTTTATTTAGTGTTTTAAAATCTTGTTTCCACTTATCAAACTACTGGGAATTTTTTTCTTTACTGAAGTTGAATAATTTATTTTAAAATATCTCCCTACAGCGAAGTCATCTCAGAGATGGCAAAGTTTTAAAATCAAAAACAATCCAAGCTCTCACTCTGCTTATTTTCTTTCTCCCCCTGTGAAGCCATTGACTCCCTTACTGGGGAATTGGTCTATGGGCACTGAGCAATCTTCAGCACCTCATCCATGTGACCATTATTATTGATGGTGATTTCAAGGCTATTCAGCTGTAGCTAGTATCATAGCCAAGCTCAGTGCTGTTCTCACCCAATATCCCGAATGTGTGCACTTCCAGCTCAGTCTCGGGATAATAATCAGGAGCAGGGACTCTTTGCAATTCTCCCCCGCCCGCCTAAACTGGGCACTGGGGTACAAACTGGCATCCCGACTGAGATTGGCTATCTCGGCACAGACAGGGGCTCGAATCATGGGAACCCTGCTCGTCAACATGGTTCACTGTCTCAACTCACTGAGCCATTGGAGGAGATGGCAAGTTTTTCCATCAGGCAACTACCACTGAAAAGATGTTCTTTGAGAATTTTGAACATAACCTCTTCACTGCCAACCAGTGTAAGATATATTCATAGTTGATATTCCAATTAGACCCGATAAACAAAATAGTCAATGTTGTCTAAATTGGACAGTCTGTATATATAAAAAAGGCTGATGGGGTATTGATGTTCTGATCACTAGATCTCACCAGCCTCGTCACTAAATATTCACAAAATATTCCAAGGACATCTAGGAGCAGAACATTCACACCAAAGTTTTTCCATTTTAATTCCTTAAATCTGCCCTTCAACCCCACCCCCCAACCCGAGATATCTGCGCTGCTCCAATTCTGGCCTCTTGAGCATCCATGACTTTAATCATTCCGCCATTGGCGGCCGTGCCGACAGCTGCCAAAACACCAAGCTCAGGAATTCCCTCCCTAAACCTCTCCGCCTCTCTCTCTCCTCCTTTAAGATGCTCCTTAAAACCTACCTCTTTGACCAAGCTTTTGGTCATCTGTCCTAATATCTCCTATGTGGCTCGGTGTCAAATTTTGTTTGATAATCGCTCCTGTGAAGCGCCTTGGGACATTTCACTACATTAAAGGCGCTATAGAAATGTAGGTTGTTGCTATTAATATACTGAAAATTAGGCACGGTGATTTAAATGGACTCCTAGCTTCAGTATCCTACATCTAAACATAAATTCTGCCATTAGTAAAGAGTTCAAATTTGTTTACATAGTCAGAGATTTAGTAATAGAGATAAAACACTAATGTCAAACTTACCATCAAAATGTGAATCTGGTAATGTTGCGACTACATCCTCCCAGAGCCCCTTGAGAGGAACAACCTGCATTGGAAAATGTATAAGACTGATTAAAATTATGGGTGGATTATAACTGCCCTTTCCTAATTATTTGGACATTAGCAGGAAAATGGGATTTAACTAGGTGGCTCTTATGGAGAAAAACACTGGCACAGACTCGAGGGGCCGAATGGCCTGTTTCCGCGCTGTAACATTCTATTGTTCTGTTACCTTTGCCATATACAGGAAAGAAAGACTTGCATTTATATAGTGTCCTACAATCTCTTAGAAATCTCTCAAAGCACTTCCCATACACTGAGTTACTTTGAAGAGGAGTGACTGTTGCCATGTAGGCAAGGACTGCAGTGATTTTGCATTCAGCAAGAGCCCACAAACAGCAATTAGATGAATGGCCAGCTATTCTGTTGTGATGGTATTTGTTGAAAGAGGAATGCTGGCCATGATTCCAGGAGAATTCCCTGCTCTTCTTCAAATAATCCACTGGGATCTTTAGCATTCACCTGAGCCAACAGAACAGGCAGACACGGCCCCAGTTTAATGTCTCATAGCAACAGGAGTAGGCCATTCAGCCCCTCAAGCCTGTTCCGCCTCTCATCCAAAGGACAGAACCTACAACAATGCAGACTTCATCTAAAAAAAGAGAGTGTTTAGTGAACAGTATGGATTATTTTCAAAATGATGAGTCTGTCTGCAAACACTATGATTCCTGCATTCATGTCCTTGAAAAACTGCTGGCTGTAATGTATTTTAATGTGTGGATATATTGGTGAGCTCTCTATTGCAGAATTCTACAACTTCCATGCAAATTATCCATGTCATACATGATTAGGTTTAATTTTTTATTTCTGTTCATTTTTCCCCATTGAGCTTTACTCCAGCCAGGAGATGGAGAGAGTGCAGGGCAATTAACAAGAGGTGCCAGGAGATAGGGAGAGTGCAGGGCAATTAAGAGGAGAAGTTTGAGTCGAGCGAGATGAATGATGAATGTTTTGCCCTTCCCCAAGATGAAATGGCTCACTAGACCATGCCACTCGATTGATGTTTGCCATGTCTGCCTATATAATAATAGCCACAATAATGAATTGCAACTTTATGTGCTTTGAAATACGTCAAAGTGCTACATAAATGCAATGCTTTTCTTTGTTGAGGCAGTTCAATGGTGCAATTATATTAGAACATTGTCCCTTCACCTCTGGGATTTTGGTTTGCATCTAGTCAAATTTGATAACAGTCCCAAGTGAAATGAGTTTGGTCGAACAGTTTCACTTCACTCCTACAACTTCCAAGCACAAAACCAGCACAAAAATCGGCAACATTTAAAAACTATTTAGTTATTGGAACTATCCAAATGTGTCGTCACCTTGTGGGGCTGCTGCTTGGCCCACTCCTGCAATCTTTTAAACACACCATCGTTACATTCAATGATCCAGTGCTCTTCAATATTGAAGGACTCTATCTTAGTGGCTGCAATTGCCATTCCAAACCCAATTTCCAGAACACGTCCTCCTAAGCCAAGAGAAAGCAAATGGTCTTATTACTGTTTCAACCCCTCCCCAAGTCCCCCCCATCAGTTGCACCACAACTTACTACTTCAATCCAATGCGTTTGTGTCTGCCATTGCTGCTGCAATAGTGCTGCCAGAATCTGTTTCACAACTGGGAAATAGGGGAGTTAACAGCTGTTGGGTTAGCACATCTGTAAACTTACAGTGAGCTACTGTGCTAGCTGGCACCTGTTTTGTAGCACTCCGCTAGATATTTGCACGGGCCCAATGTTCTCATCTGACTGACTGTAGTTCACTGCTGTGCCTGAATGAGGCAGTTGGGACATTTGAAGAGTAGGGAAAAGTGTTGTCACATTGGAGGAACCATTGCTTCAGCAAGGAGTCAACACCTGCCATTCAACAGGGAAAGAGGAGAAAACTGGCAGAGAAAGAAAAAGGATAATGTTCCAATAAAATGTTTAAGTTGCAACTCCTAGTGATCCTTAAAATCAATGCTGCAGGACAGTGTGCAATGAAAAGATTATAAAACACAATTCCTGTAAAATGATGCAATTTGCAAAACCATTTTAAGAAAATGTATCATGTATATTTTTCAGTTTCTTTAAAGGACAGCACAGGGGAGAAATGGCCAGGTTACGGAGCCTGCTCCCAGTTGCAGCTGTTGCAAAGCCCCCTTCTCAGCTTCTGAATCAGTGACACTATTGCACAAGTGTGCAACCGATAAGCACGTGACAAGACAAGATGGTAGTTTTGACCAATAACTTTACATAAGAACATAAGAAATAGGAGCTGGAGTCGGCCATTTGGCCCTTCGAGCCTGCTCCGCCATTCAGCAAGATCATGGCTGATCTTCTACCTCAACTCCACCTTTGCCCACTATCCCCATATCCCTTAATTCCCAAAAATGTATCGATCTCTGCCTTGAATATACTCAACGACTCAGCATCCACAGCTCCCTGGGGTAGAGAATTCCAAAGATTTACAACCCTTTGAAGAAATTTCTCCTCATCTCAGTCCTAAATGGCCGACCCCTTATTCTGAGACTGTGACCCCGTGTTCTAGACTCCCCAGCCAGGGGAAACATTTTCTCAGCATTAACCCTGTCAAGCCCCTTAAGAATGTTATATGTTTCAATGAGATCAGCTCTCATTCTTCTAAACTTTAGGGAATATCGTCCTAGTTTACTCAATCTCTCCTCATAGGGCAACCCCCTCATCCAGAAAACGTGGAAAACAAAATCTAATCTGATTGAATTAAAAGATTGAAATGCCCGTTTCCACCTCAAGGGAGTGAAATTGATTTTCATCTTCATATTTGGAATTGGACTCCCCCATTTCTAAGGGCGCACATGTCTGCATTCTAAGACAGCCACATACCTACACTGCCAGGGCTGACCATGTGCTTTAGAGTAACGTTGCATTCAGAAAAGTTCTGTGACTTATATCATCGAACTCAGTTAGTGAAACCACAGGGCGAGCTCAATCTTTGTGACAGTCTGCTAAGTTAACATGCATCAACTGATTGTGATGGGAGTTTCAGAAGCCCGCATACACCCGGTTTAGTATCAGTTTTGCTCATTGTCGCCCTAAATATTAAGATCATTTCCATTATAATTTTCTCAAAAGTCTAATCGGTTTTCTTTATTTTCGTGTGAGTGCTCCTGGTTACATAGACAAAGGGGCTCCCTCTGTGACACTCCGTCCCCCTCACCCATGCCTGAGTGCATAATAATGAACAACTTGACACATTACAGTTTGTGGGCAATTTCCCTGTGATTCTCGTCAAACCAGCGAAGATTGTTCCACGACACCATTCCACCTTGTACTGACTCCCGCAAATCTCACACAAATGGTGCAAATATTAATTTAAAAGTTCTCATCCACAACAAACAATCCGAGTGGAAGTCGCCTGATTAACCAGCTCCGGGAGAATAAACCTCTCCCCCTCCTGCACTGGCCACTGGACTTAAAAGTGGGTGAAATAAACTGCTGGGAAGAACTTTGTAAGTTCCCAAGAATGTGTCAAAATGATTGTCATAAATCGCAAGTAACAACTCAGGAAGTACTACTGGGCGGCCAGCTGGGGCGCCGTCCAGGGAGTATAAATACTCAGGCATGGGCCCACCTTGGGCAGAGACAATCTGGAAACAGGAAGCTAGTGACTGCTAACTAGACCTCCATGTTTTGTTACAAGTTGATTAAAGCCTTGCTTTATGTTCAAGTGCGTAGTGAGTCTTTATTACGTCAATGATCTTATCCCTGGGTATAAAATAGAAGAAACTGAGCGATAAATTAAATTAAAGCCCACCATTTATAATCTGGTCAGCCTTGAATCTCAAATGTCTATACATATTTTTAAACACTGAACCCTCGCATGTCCAAGTGGACAGAGTGACATTCCCCTGAACTAAAATTAGTTTGTTGCAGCAAGAACTAATTTTAGTTTTTTAGCCGCTCGATTGCAAGCGGTTGGCGGAGGTCACAGAAAGGTGGAATGATAATTGTTGGGAAAGGAGGGGAATACTAAAACACGGTCCACTTGTGCAACAGGGGTGTTAAAAGAAAAATCTATGTGAGCAGCATTTAAATAACGGGTGTCTCACACAGAATGCAGTTGGATTGAAAGGGATTGATTGGAACGATACCTTTCGAGGCTGCAACAGTGGCGAGGGAATGCATGTATGGAGTCTCCCAGCGCTCCATGACCGGCTTGCCCAGAATCTCCAAGTGGCTGTCGGTCTCATCGTACTCGGCGCTTGCTATCCTCCAGTCCGGTTTGCAATCCTCGCCCTGCGAGAAGATTGGGCTCTTGCTTTCCAGGCTCATTCCGCTGCAGTAAGGGCTGTTCAAGCACTTGAGGGGGGAAAGGGGGTCGGTGGAGGGCGAGGCTGGGCTATAAGAGCTCCGAGTTGTGCTGACATTGCAGGCTGCCTCCGCACCTCCCCCCTCCATACGTTCACATTGTCAGAAATAAACATCAGAGTCCAAGGCAGCTGGTGCCCAGCAGGTGTTACTGAGCTTTACCGAGGGAGAGAGGCTCCAATAACATTATTGTGCTGTTTAAACCTCCCCCCCCTTTTCTGGAGACGTCTGATTCTGTCCCAGATCCACACTTGGACACATGTTCTTTCTGCAACACAACAACAACTTGCATTTATATAGCGCCTTTATGTATAGAAAATAATCAAAAAGGCTAATGGAATGCTGGCCTTTATATCTAGAGGACTAGAATACAAGGGGGTAGAACATAAGAAATAGGAGCAGGCCATTCGGCCCCTCGAGCCCACTCCGCCATTCAATAAGATCATGGCTGATCTGATCTTGGCCTCAACTCCACTTTCCTGCCCGCTCCCCATAACCCTTGTCTCCCCAGTTTTTTCAAAAATCTTGTCTATCTCCGCCTTGAATATATTCACTGACTCAGCCTCCACAGCTCTCTGGGGTAGAGGATTCCAAAGATTCACGACCCTCTGAGACAAGAAATTCCTTCTCATCTCCGTTTTAAATGGGCGACCCCTTATTCTGAAACTGTGCCCCCTAGTTCGAGATTTCCCCACGAGGGGAAGCATCTACCCTGTCAAGCCCCCTCAGAATCCTATATGTTTCAATAAGATTCAATAAAAAGTTATGCTACAGCTATACAACGCCATTGTTAGACCACACCTGGAGTACTGTGAGCAGTTCTGGGCACCACACCTTAGGAAGGATATATTGGCCTTGGAGGGAGTGCAGCGTAGGTTTACCAAAGTGATACCCGGACTCCAGTAGTTAAATTACGAGGAGAGATTACACAACTAGGGTTGTATTGTCTGGAATTTAGAAGGTTATGGGGTGATTTGATCGAAGTTTTCAGGATATTAAGGGGAACAGATAGAGTAGATAGAGAGAAACTATTTCTGCCGGTTGGGGAGTCTAGGACTCGGGGGCATAGTCTAAAAATTAGAGCCAGGCCTTTCAGGAGTGAAGTTAGGAAACACTTCTACACACAAAGGGTGGTAGAAGTTTGGAACTCCCTTCTGCAAACGGCAAATTAATGCTAATTAATTGTTAATTTTAAATCGGAGATTGATAGATTTTTGTTAACCAAAATTATTAAGGGATATGGGCTAAGGAGGATTAGGTTACAGATCAGCCATGATCTCATTGAATGGCGGAACAGGCTCGAGGGGCTAAATGGCCAACTCCTGTTCCCATGTTCCTTTGCTATAGTAAAACGTCCGAAGGCATTTTACAGGAACATAATCAGAAAAAAAGTTGACCAAGCGACTGAAGGAGATAATAGGACAGGTGACCAAAAGCTTGGTAGGTTTTAAGGAGTATCTTAAAGAAGGACAGAGAGAGGTGGAGAGCCAAAGAGGTTTAGGGAGGGAATTTCAGATCTTAGGGCCGAGACAGCTGAAGGCACAGCCGCCAATGATGGGGCGAAGGAAGTCAGGGATGCACAAGAGGCCAGAATTGGAGGAGCACAAAAATCTCAGAGGATTGTAGGATAGAGGGGTGAAGCCATGGAGGGATTTGACATGAGAATGAGAATTTTAACAAGTCAGTTATGTTGACTTTCTTCTTCTTAGGCAGTCCCTCGGAACCGAGGATGACATGCTTCCACATTAAAAATGAGTTCTCAGGTGACTGATGAGTCCAATGCGGGACCTACAGTCTCTGTCACAGGTGGGGCAGACGGTGGTTGAAGGGGCGGGTGGGTGGGGTGCTTGGGTTGACGTGCGCTGCTTGCGCTTGGCTTCCGCTTGCTCCCGGCAAAGAGACTCGAGGTGTTTGGCACCTTCCCAGATGCTTCTCCTCCACTTTGTGCGGTCTTGGGCCAGGGATTCCCAGGTGTCGGTGGGGATATTGCACTTTTTCAAGGAGGTTTGACCAACTGAGCCATTGGGGGAACTGCCCCTGATAACATTCTTGTATTGTTCTGGGGTGGGTTAATGGACAGGTGTACAGGGTCTGGAGCCCTGTGGCTCCAGTTAAATATGGGGCTCCCAGTAAAACTCACCATAATGCAGAAAAACTGCATACAACCGCTGGATCCAAATATTCTAGCTTTCAAAAACACAGTCAGAAGGGGGGCGAGGCAGAATCGGCAGATTCGTTACAGTATAAATACACACACTTGTCGCAGTTCATGTTGGTGTTTTAGTGGATCGAGAGGAGGTTGTGCGGAGGGGCTCTGAATGTCCTTGGTGCCCGGGCCCCCAAGATTTCTTATTCCTTCCAAATATGTACAACCAACAATCTTGCTTTACTTGCAATGTCCGTCTGTCCATCTGTCTGTCTATCTGTCTGCAGAAAAGTCTCATGTGTCCATTATACTTCAAAGTGTCAAAGGTATAAATTGAGAAAGCAACCTGTCTTTGCTGGTTCTTGTGATTTCAGGGCTTCACCAGATACTTCTCTTGTGATCAGCAGATTTATTGAGATTAAAAGCAAGCACACAAGAGCAGGAAGTCAACGTGGCAGAAAATGTTGGGAATGCACAGCAGGTGGGTCAGCGTTTGGAACAAGAAAAGGCAGGTTATGATGTCTCAGGTGCTTCCGAACTGCTCTAATGAAGGGAACAGACCTGAAACATCAGAACCTGCCTTTTCACTTTACAGATACTGACTGACCTGCTGTGTATTTCCAGCTTTTTCTGTTTTTGTTTCAGATTTCCATCCCTTTTTATCATTATGGCAGATTTCACTTGATTACCGATCTGTAGAACTTTGCAGCACCAATTATTACAGGACCAATTGAATGTTGCTTAGTTCAGTATGCCACCAGTGTGCTTTCTTCCCCAATTTTCTTCCATCTTCTCCTGAAGGTGCATTCTCAGGCTGGTTCCCTGCTTATCAACCTTTCTCTGGTACCTCACCCAAGTGGCCATTCTTTATGTTAGAAGCTTGACGGTGAATGTCAATGGACTATTTTACTATGGGGAGCCTGATCCTTTGCTCGTCTAACTTTCCAACACAATATGTTTTTTCCAGCAGGATTCGCTGGTTAATGGTCATGACCAGGTCGATTTTTCCAACTCTCCAGAGAGAAACTGAGGCTAACTGTACTCTCGTCTCTGAGTCAGAAGGTTGTGGGTTCAAGTCCCACTCCACGAGACTTGAGCACAAAAATCTAGGCTGACACTCCAGTGCAGTGCTGAGGGAGAGCTGCACTGTCGGAGGTGCTGTCTTTCGGATGAGACATTAAACCGAGGCCCCATCTGCTCTCTCAGGGGGACGTAAAAGATTCCACGGCACTATTCCAAAGAAGAGCAGGGGAGTTATCCCCGGTGTCCTGGCCAATATTTATCCCTCAATCAACATCACAAAAACAGATCATCCGGTCATTATCACATTGCTGTTTTGGCAATTTGGCTGCCGCGTTTCCTACATTACAACAGTGACTGCACTTCATAAACTACTTGATTGACTGTAAAGCACTTTCACGGTGGTCGTGAAAGGTGCTATATAAATGCAAGTCTTTCTTTTTCTGGAAATGCCAGTTGAGGCTTATAGAGCCGCCAAATTTGACTTATTCCCAGTTACAGTCACTTTGTGCTTTTTTCTTGGAAGAGAAATGTAACCTCTTCCTGTGTGTCTCAGCTCCAGCTCTATTCATTCCAATGGCTCACGAACTTCGTTGCTGCTTTTCATTCAAAACAATCACGGCTTCAAAAGGTCGGCCCTCGGCTGTGGTTCTCATGGGTATTGAAAACTGGCATCAATATAACTTCAATAAAAATCGAAGTGCCTTGTGTTAAGTGCATTTACTTGATTGGCACCCCATTCACCGCCTTAAACGTTCACTCCCTCCACTACTGGCGCACTGTGGCTGCAGTGTGTACCATCTACCAAGATGCACTGCAGCAACTCACCAAGGCTTCTTTGACAGCACCTCCCAAACCACCTAGAAGGACAAGGGCAGCAGGTGCATGGGAACACCACCACCTGAAAGTTCCCCTCCAAGTCGCACACCGTCCTGACTTGGAAGTATATCGGTTATTCCTTCATCGTCGCTGGATCAAAATCCTGGAACTCCCTCCCTAACAGCACTGTGGGAGTACCTTCACCACACAGACTGCAGCGGTTCAAGAAGGCAACTCACCTTCTCAAGGGCAATTAGGGATGGGCAATAAATGCTGGCCTTGCCAGCCATGCCCACAACCCATGAACGAATAAAAAATATGGGCCGAAAATTGATCCCGCGACGCGAGAGTACGCACTGCGTACTCTCGCGTATTCCCACTCCAATTGCCGGTTTTCTGCATGCCCTGCGCATGCGCTGAAAACCGGCAATTGCTCTTCTGAAAAGGGGGCGGGGCCTGGGTGCATCGCGTGCGCGCTACAGGCTGCGCGCACGCTGTGCACTTCATGCTGTGGACGCGCAGGTAAGTGCTGAAGATTTTGGAAATGTTAAAAGGAGGAGTAAGACCCGCTTTTAAGAAGGTAAGTAGTGAATTAAGTATTTTTTTGAATTTTTTTTTACAGGTATATCTTTTTTATAGACTTTAAAGACAGGTAAGTTTATTTTTATAACTTTTTAAAAGATTTTAAATTTTTTCAAAAATTTAATTTTTTATTTAAAATGGTTAATTTAATTAACTATACTTATTTTATTAATGTGATGGGTTTTTTTTTAAATTTAATTGAGGTTTAGCTGTTATTTTGGGGGGGTGTAAGATTCATAGATTTCACAGCTATGCTGTGAGACTTATGAATGGAAGATGGTGTGCTGCCATTGGCTCTAACTGAGTCACGTGATCCCACAGCTCGCACAAATTCACTACGCCGCTGGGATACGCAAGCCCAGCACAGCTGATGTCTGGAACATCAAGTTCGTGCGAGCTGGATCAGAAAAAGCATAAGCGAGGTGAGACATCGCGGGGAAGGCTTACCCCCGCGGGAACAGAGCGAGATCAATTTCTGGGCCAATATATATTATGCCATCCATATATAGTTTTGGCTACGATTACTATTTGCTCAGACTCTAATTATCTTAGATACAATAGTGATGGAGGGTGGCTGCACCAGACTCACTGGGTATGGAGGAGTAGTGGGCCAGTGCTTGGGGTGGGAATTCCTGGCAAGAGGGGTGATCTGCACACCTGCGGGTGACCTGCCTTTCTTCCGACACATTCCCGGGCCACGGCAGCCTTCTCCTCTTTGCCACATTTTCCATGCTTCTCTCCCCCTCTGCTATTCTTCTGTAACCATTTACACCTCCTCTGGACCCATGCTTTTGTTTCGACACTTGTCTCATTATCACCTCCTTTTGCCTTGCACCATCGTCGCTTTTGTCATTTAATCGATGCTGCCCTCCACCCGATCACAGATCTTTCCTTTTTTGTTCCTTCCCCAGGCTCTGTACTTACTTAAAAGCTGTTTGTCTCTTAACACCTGATGTCTGCCATGTCAGTGTTACATCAGTAGTTGGGAAAATGCTGGATCTATTATAACGGATGCAATAACTGGGCACTTAGAAACTAATAGTAAGATTGGGCAGAGTCAACATGGATTTATGAAAGAGAAATCCTGTTTAACAAGCCTATTGGAGTTCTTTGAGGATGTAACTAGTGGAGTAGACAAAGGGGAACCGGTAGATGTGGTGTATTTGGATTTTCAGAAGGCCTTCGATAAGGTCCCACACAAGAGGTTGGTGATCAAAATTAGGGCACATGGAATTGGGGGTAATACACTAGCATGGATTGAGAATTGGTTAACAGACAGAAAACAAAGAGTAGGGATAAATGGGTCTTTTTCAGGATGGCAGGCTGTGACTAGTGGGGTACCGCAAGGATCGGTGCTTGGGCCCCAGCTATTCACAATCTATATCAATGATTTGGATGAGGGGACTAAATGTAACATTTCCAAATTTGCTGATGATACAAAGCTAGGTGGCAGTGTCAGTTGTGAAGAGGATGTGAAGAGGCTTCAAGTGGATCTCGACAGGCTCAGTGAGTGGGTGAGA
This sequence comes from Squalus acanthias, assembly GCA_030390025.1. NCBI lineage: Eukaryota > Metazoa > Chordata > Chondrichthyes > Squaliformes > Squalidae > Squalus > Squalus acanthias. The sequence goes on along the minus strand of CM059443.1, from coordinate 31,831,826 downwards.
ACATGGCAGATGGAATATAATGTGAATAAATGTGAAGTTATCCACTTTGGTAGAAAAAACAGAAAGGCAGAGTATTTCCTAAATGGTGAAAGATTGGGGAATGCAGATGCTCAAAGGGACCTGGGTGTCCTTGTACATGAGTCACTGAAAGTGAATGTGCAGGTGCAGCAAGCCATTAGGAAGGCAAATGGTATGTTGGCCTTCATTACAAGAGGATTTGAGTACAGGAGTAAAGAGGTCTTACTCCAATTATATAGGGCCTTGGTGAGACCACACCTGAAGTACTGTGTACAATTTTGGTCTCCTTACCTAAGGAAGGATATACTTGCCATGGAGGGAGTGCAACGAATGTTCACGAGATTGATTCCTGGGATGGCGGGACTGTCGTATGAGAAGAGATTGAGTAAACTAGGCCTGTATTCTCTTGAATTCAGAAGAATGAGAGGGGATCCTCATTGAAGCATACAAAATTATTACAGGGCTTGATAGGATGGATGCTGGGAGAATGTTTCCCTTGGCTGGGGAGTCTAGAACCAGGGCCCACAGCCTCAGGATAAAGGGTAGGCCATTCAGGACTGAGATGAGAAGAAATTTCTTCACACAGAGGGTGCTGAACCTTTGGAATTCTCTGCCCCAGAGGACTTTGGAGGCTCAGTCATTGGGTATATTCAAAACAGAAGTCGATACATGTCTGACTAGTAAGGGCATCAAGGGATATGGCGATAGGTCCGGTGAATGGAGTTGAGGCAGAAGATCAGCCATGATCTCATTGAATGGCGGGGCGGGTTGTAACATTCTCGGATTGTTCCTTTCCTTTAGGGAGAGATAGCCCGGACCTTTAGACCCAGTTAAGCGTCTTTAGGATTCGGCTACCTCAAACTTTAGTTGAAAGTGAACGTCTGAGAAATACGCCTGATCCGGGGTAGCCCTAAAGGGGCTAGGACTAGTAAATATCCCTTCAGTAAGTGCAGGGTTGCCTTTGGAAACTATTTACAGTGGCATTAATGAGTATTGGAAAGTAACCTCAATTGTCACATTTAGTATTGATTATCTTTATGTAAAACGATTTGACAATCATTTCTTGTATGCTAAGCATGTAACACGATGACTTAAGTTGCTTAAAAATTGACACTGTGTTGCAAAAACATTTAAATATTTATATGCAAATGAGATGCAGGACTGTCAGCATCAGGGAGATGTTAAGAGCAAGATTTATATTCAACGATAGCGTGACAAATCATGGGCCAGTTAAATGCAGGGAGCTATCACACAAACTCCCCTCTACCGCCACCTTTTGGGAACCTGCAAAAAGCCATTCTCCAGCATGAGGGAGAAATAGCAGAAAGAAAATCAACGAGTGCTCCTCTTATGCCTCCTTTTTGGCTGGCTAGAGAGTAACATTGAGAAACAAAATGTGATTATTTGCAACACATTTTAGACGCTCTCCACGCATGCGCACTTGACCCGGTCGCGCATGTGCAGTACCAAACGGTGCGGCGGCTGCGGCCTGCACTGCCACGCTTTCCTCGTCTCCGTGCGGAGAAGGTCAGGGGATCGGATGTGCGGGGGAGAGAGAGGAGAGGGGATCAGAGGAGAGGGGATCAAAGGAGGGGGAGGAGAGGGGATCAAAGGAGGGGGGGGAGAGGGAATCGAAGGGGGGAGAGGAGCTTAGAGAGATGAGTTCGGAGAGGGGGGAAGAAGGTCAGGAACTCAGGCGGGGGGGAGAAGATTAGGAGCTCAGGGGGTGGAGGGAGGAGGGAGAAGGTCAGCACCTCGGGGAGGGGGTCAGGAACTTGTTGGCGGGGAGAGGATGGTGAGAACAGTGGAGGGGGGTGAAGAATGTGATCCAGGTCTAAAAGAGGGAGGGAGGGGGTGGGGGGGGGGAATGAGAGCAAGAACGTGATCCAGATGGGAAGATAGATCATGTTCTCCTGCCCTCTGTTGGGCCTGGATCACGTTCTTCCACCCCACCCCCTTTACACCTGCAGCACGTTCTCCCTCTCCCCTCCTCTGCCCGCCACCCCCACCGCCTAGACCGCAGTGGTTCAAGAACCCTCTCAAGGGCAACTAGGGATGGGCAATAAATAAATGAATTTTTAAAAATCAGAGCATATTCTGTGTTGGTCCTACAACATGCATAACATTACATTTGTGTGTTATTTGCCGGACTCGACTATTCCAATGTTCTCCTGGCCGGCCTCCCATCTTCCACCCTCAACGAACTTGAGCTCATCCAAAACTCTGCTGCCCGCATCCTAACACGCAGCAAGTCCCATTCACCCTTCACCCCTGTGCAGCTGTCTGGAGGTCCCGCGCAGCCGTTTAAAAAAAAAAATTAGGGGGAACATTGTCCACCAACACCTTGATTTTAAAAGTCTCATCCTCATGTTAAAATCCCTCCATGGCCTCACCCCTTCCTCTCTGAACTCGGCAGTGTGAGTGCTCCTAACCCGGGAGGGTGAGCCCTCTCTGTTCCCTGAAAGCAGTAGTGTTAGCCGTAGCCGTAGTGTAATGGATCACATTACACATTGCACAGATCCTGATTACTCAGGCAGGCAGGATCTAATGACACATTTCAGACAAACTGCTGGGTGCGTCTCGTCCTCCAAGGGGACCAATCAGAACTTTGGTGTTACAAATAGTTACAGCCGAGAGAAAATCAATGCGCGGCGAGAAATGGAGGAGGTCGCTCACTAGTGTTACTGAGAAACCATCTGTTGCAACACAGACACCACAGTGAAGTAAATGGGAGCCATTTCATTTATCAACGTAAAACAAGGGCAAAGGTACACAGAGAAACCCATGAATGAGTAAAGTACTTCTTATAGTCAGAGCAGTCAAAAACTGAAGAAGCATTTAGGAGTGAGATCTATAAATCATAAATAGTGAGATAGATTTCAATAAATGGAGCTATGTTTATTTTTGAATGCTGTGCATCAAAGTAGGCTGCAATTGTGAAGCATAATGAGTGAGATTTGATGGACCTGATTTGGAGACCAATTCTGGAACTTTAAACCCCCCGCAAGATGGGCGGGAGAGGCTTGGGGGTTGTTAAATTGGTAAAAATGTGAAATCCGTCCCCAACCTGCCTCGAACGTGCCTACTTCCGGTTTAACTACGGTGAATTTGGGAACATCCGGGTAGCCCGCTCTGGAGAGACGTTCAGTGATTATAATATTTAAATGAGACTCCGTTCCTCAGATTTTGGGAGTAATTTGGATTTAACAGCTGCGGGCCGGGTTTCCCAGGGCTCAGGAAACCCGGCAGCTGAAGGGCGGCACGAGTTGCCAGATCCAGCAGGCAAGTACTTTTCCAGCACTGCTTGTTGGCCAGGAGGAGCAGGAGTGCATCCCGCTTCCCGGCCCCTCAAGCAAACCGGCTGAGCACACTGGATACAGCAAAGCTATGGGCCCCGACAGCATCCCGGCTGTCGTGCTGAAGCCTTGTGCTCCAGAACTAGCCACGCCTCTAGCCAAGCTGTTCCAGTATAGCTACAACACTGGCATCTACCCGACAATGTGGAAAACTGCCCAGGTATGTCCTGTCCACAAAAAGCAGGACAAATCCAACCCGGCCAATTACCGCCCCATCAGTCTACTCTCAATCATCAGCAAAGTGATGGAAGGTTTCGTCAACAGTGCTATCAAGCAGCACTTACTCACCAATATAACAACAGAAACGCTGGAAAAACTCAGCGGGCCAGACAACATCTGTGGAGAGAGAAAGAGTTAACGTTTCAGGTCGATGACCTTTCGTCAGAACTGGGAAGAGCCGGAAATCAAATAGATTTAAGGCCAGGGTAAAGCTGGGAAAAGGGGGAGGGGATAAAGGAACAAAGGGGGAGATGAAGAGACATTAAGAGATATGCAAGGCTAGAGGTGGTGTTAATGTGACAGATTAAGGCTGAAAGAAGTGTGAAATTCACTGGCAGAATGAAGGACAGCTGCCAGATTCTAGGAGGAAAAAAAAAGGGTGGGGGGGGCAAATAAAAGGGTGGAAAAAATAAAATATAAATATGATTGGAGCTGAGGTTATGATCTAAAATTGTTGAACTCGATATTGAGTCCAGAGGGCTGTAACGTGCCTAAACGAAAGATGAGGTGCTGTTCCTCGAGCTTACGCTGCGCTTCCGTGGAACAGTGTAATAGGCCGAGGACGGTGAGGTCAGAGTGGGAGTGAAGTGGTGAATTAAAGTGACAGGCGACCGGGAGCTCGGGGTCCCCCTTACGGACTGAACGGAGGTGTTCTGCAAAGCGGTCACCCAATCTGCGTTTGGTCTCCCCAATGTAGAGGAGACCACATCGTGAGCAGCGAATACAGTATACTAAATTGCAGGAAGTACAAGTAAATCGCTGTTTCACCTGGAAGGGTGTTTGGGGCCCTGGACAGTGGGAAGAGGGGAGGTATAAGGGCATGTGTTGCATCTCCTGCGCGTGCACGGGAAGGTGCCGGGCGAAGGGGAAGGGGTGCTGGGGGTGGTAGAGGAGTGGACTAGGGTGTCGCGGAGGGAGCGGTCCCTGCGGAATGCTGAAAGGGGAGGTGAGGGGAAGATGCGTTTGGTGGTGGGATCACGCTGGAGGTGGCGGAAATGGCGGAGGCTGGTGGGGTGAAAGGTGAGGACAAGGGGAACCCTATCGTGGTTCCGGGAGGGAGGGGCAGGGGTGAGGGCAGAAGTGCGGGAGATAGAACGGACATGGTCGAGGGCCGTGTCGACCACGGTAGAGGGGAATCCTCGGTTGAGGAAAAAGGAAGACATGTCGGAAGCACTGGTATGGAAGATGGCATCATCAGAGCAGATGCGGCGGAGACGGAGAAACTGGGAGAATGGAATAGAGTCCTTACAGGAGGCGGGGTGGGAGGAAGTGTAGTCCAGGTAGCTGTGGGAGTCAGTGGGCTTGTAGTGAATGTTAGTCAATAACCTATCCCCAAAGATGGAGATGGAGAAGTCGAGGAAGGGAAGGGAAGAGTCGGAGATGGACCTTACTCACCAATAACCTGCTCACCGATGCTCAGTTTGGGTTCCGCCAGGACCACTCGGCTCCAGACGTCATTACAGCCTTGGCCTAAACATGGACAAAGGAGCTGAATTCCAGAGGTGAGGTGAGAGTGACTGCCCTTGACATCAAGGCAGCATTTGACCGAGTGTGGCATCAAGGAGCTGTAGTAAAATTAAAGTCAATGGAAATCAAGGGGAAAACTCTCCACTGGCTGGAGTCATACCCAGCACAAAGGAAAATGGTTGTGGTTGTTAGAGGCCAATCATCACAGCCCCAGGACATCGCTGCAGGAGTTCCTCAGGGCAGTGTCCTAGGCCCAACACTCTTCAGCTGCTTCATCAATGACCTTCCCTCCAACATAAGGTCAGAAATGGGGATGTTCGCTGATGATTGCACAGTGTTCAGTTCCATTCTCAACTCCTCAGATAATGAAGCAGGCCATGCCCGCATGCAGCAAGACGTGGACGACATTCAGAGTTGGGCTGACAAGTGGCAAGTAACATTCGTGCCACACAAGTGCCAGGCAATGACTATCTCCAACAAGTGAGAGTTTAACTACCGCCATTGACATTCAACGGCATTACCATCGCTGAATCCTCCACCATCAACATCCTGGAGGTCACCTTTGACCAGAAACTTAACTGGACCAGCCACACAAATACTGTGGCAACAAGAGCAGGTCAGAGGCTAGGTATTCAGCAGCGAGTGTCTCACCTCCTGACTCCCCACAGCCTTTCCACCATCTACAAGGCACAAGTAAGGAATGTGATGGAATATTCTCCACTTGCCTGGATGAGTGCAGCTCCAACAACACTCAAGAAGCTCGACACCATTCGACAAAGCAGCCCGCTTGATTGGCACCCCATCCACCACCTTAAACATTCACTCCCTCCACCACCGGAGTACCATGGCTGCAGTGTGTACCATCTATAAGATGCACTGCAGCAACTCGCCAAGGCTTCTTCAGCAGCACCTCCGAAACCCAAGATCTCTTCCACCTAGAAGGACAAGGGCAGCAGGCGCATGGGAGCACCACCACCTCCAAGTTCCCCTCCAAGTCACACACCATCCTGACTTGGAAGTATATCGCTGATCCTTCATCGTCGCTGGGTCAAAATCCTGGAACTCCCTCCCTAACAGCACTGTGGGAGCGCCTTCACCACACGGACTGCAGCGGTTCAAGAAGGCGACTCACCACCAACTTCTCAAGGGCAATTAGGGATGGGCAATAAATGCTGGCCTTGCCAGCGATGCCCACATCCCAGGAACAAATTTAAAAAAAGCAAACCTTTGCTGCGATCTCTTCCCCCTCCCCCGCAATCAGCCGGCATACATATCTGCCTACTCCTGAGGTCCCCACCATCACAGAAGCCAGTCTTCAGCCAATTCGATTCACTCCACGTGATATCATGATACGGGTGAGAGCACTGGATTCAGCAAAAGCTATGGGCCCCGACAACATCCCGGCTATCGTGCTGCAGACTTGTGCTCCAGAACTAGCCGCGCCTCTAGCCAAGCAGTTCCAGTACAGCTACAACACTGGCATCTATCCGACAATGTGGAAAACTGCCCAGATATGTCCTGTCCACAAAAAGCAGGACAAATCCAACCCGGCCAATTACTACCCCATCAGTCTACTCTTAATCATCAGCAAAGTGATGGAAGGTGTCATCGAAAGTGCTATCCAGCAGCACTTACTCACCAATAACCTGCTCACGGATGCCCAGTTTGGGTTCCGCCAAGACCACTCGGCTTCTGACCTCATTACAGCCTTGGTCCAAACATGGACAAAGGAGCTGAATTCCAGAGGTGAGGTGAGAGTGACTGCCCTTGACATCAAGGCAGCATTTGACCGAGTGTGGCATCAAGGAGCCCTAGAAAAATTGAAGTCAATGGGAATTGGAGGGAAAACGCTCCACTGGCTGGAGTCATACCCAGCACAAAGGAAGATGGTTGTGGTGGTTGAAGGTCAATCATCACAGCCCCAGGACATCGCGGCAAGAGTTCCTCAGGGCAGTGTCCTAGGCCCAACCATCTTCAGCTGCTTCATCAATGACCTTCCCTCCAACATAAAGTCAGAAATGGGGATGTTCGCTGATGACTGCACAGTGTTCAGCGCCATTCACAACTCCTCAGATAATGAAGCAGTCCATGCCCACATGCAACAAGACCTGGACAACGTTCAGGCTTGGGCTGATAAGTGGCAGGTAACATTCGCGCCACAGAAGTGCCAGGCAATGACTATCTCCAACAAGCGGGAGTCTAACCACCTCCCCTTGACATTCAACAGTATTACCATCGCTGAAGCCCCTACCATCAACATCCTGGGGGTCACCATTGACCAGAAACTTAACTGGACCAGCCACATAAATACTGTGGCAACAAGAGCAGGTCAGAGGCCAGGTACTCTGCGGCGAGTGTCTCACCTCCTGACTCCCCAAAGCCTTTCCACCATCTACAAGGCACAAGTAAGGAGTCTGATGGAATACTCTCCACTTGCTTGGATGAGTGCAGCTCCAACAACACTCAAGAAGCTCGACATCATCCAGGACAAAGCAGCCCGCTTGATTGGTACCCCATCCACCACCTTAAACATTCACTCCCTCCACCACCGGCGTACCGTGGCTGCAGTGTGTACCATCTACAAGATGCACTGCAGCAACTCGCCAAGGCTTCTTCGGCAGCACCTCCCAAACCTGCGACCTCTTCCGCCTAGAAGGACAAGGGCAGCAGGCGCATGGGAACACCACCACCTCCAAGTTCCCCTCCAAGTCACACACCATCCTGACTTGGAAGTATATCGCTGATCCTTCATCGTCACTGGGTCAAAATCCTGGAACTCCCTGCCTAACAGCACTGTGGGAGTACCTTCACCACACGGACTGCAGCGGTACAAGAAGGAGACTCACCGCCACCTTTTCGAGGGCAATTAGTGATGGGCAATAAATGCTGGCCTTGCCAGCGACGCCCACATCCCATAAACAAATAAAAAAAACATTGACCCGTATTGGTGGCAGTGGTTAAAGGTTTATTCAGCATAAGCAAAGGTATAATTAAGAGTCATACTACCCCGTTTCTGGCTTGGGTAAAAGTCGCGGTCAGAGTTATCTGCACCCCTCTCTAGCCGTGCCTCCTGGCCCATTTAGCCTCTGAGTGTCCCCTAGAATTACTTGAATCCTCCTCTCTTAACGCCTACACTTAACCCCTGCTGGTGTCCCTTTCCTATACCATATCTTTCAAATTCAAGCCTCTGGAACTTCCCTCGGATCTATCACTCAACTTTCCTTTCGCCCCTGATAGGTCCTCTCTCTTCTCCCCTGATCTCCCACCGTCCTTCCCCTTCTGTTACTTTCCACTGAAAAACACCTATTTCAAGAGATGTCACTGTGGTACACGATCCCTTTTTATCTGTATAGTGAACCTCCCTTATCATTCTGGTTCCTATGGTTGCATAGATTCTAGCCCCAGCTGCGGTTTGTTTTTCCCAAGTTATTAAACTCCTGTCTTTTCAAGATCTGTGACTACATGGCTTTTACTGTGTTTCATTCAGCTATAGTTTACATGGATAAAATTGTCAAGTTTATGAGTGTTTTTTCCATCAGTCTTTTCGCTAAACTGGTTATGATTGATTACTTTGCTTTGTGAGCTAATTATATGTGTGTGAGTATAATGTTAACAAACAAATTAGTAACTGTATGCATATATATGTGTATAAAGAAAATAAGTGTTAATAGACATATTAATACATAAATTGACTATCATCTTACAGGAGGAGGCGGGGTGACTACAGTTTGCCTCAGTAGCTCTGGAATAGAAAAAAACAAAAAGAAAGACTTGCATTTCTATAGCGCCCTTCGTGACCACCGGACGTCACAAAGCGCTTTACAGCCAATTAAGTAGTTTTGAAGTGTAGTCACTGTTGTAATGTGGGAAACACGGCAGTCAATTTGCGCACAGCAAGCTCCCACAAACAGCAATGTGATAACGACCAGATAATCTGTTTTGGTGATGTTGATTGAGGGATAAATATTGGCCCCAGGACACTGGGGATAACTCCCCTGCTCTTCTTCAAAATAGTGCCATGGGAGCTTTTACGTCCACCTGAGAGAGCAGACAGGGCCTCGGTTTAACATCTCATCCAAAAGAACTTGGATGTGTACTTGAAGTGCCGTAACCTACAAGGCTACGGACCAAGAGCTGGCAAGTGGGATTAGGCTGGATAGCTCTTTTTCGACTGGCACAGACACGATGGGCCTCCTTCCGTTCTGTAAATTTCTATGAACTGTGAAGATGGCACCTCCGACAGTGCAGCACTCCCTCAGCACTGCACTGTCAGCCTAGATTTTTGTGCTCAAGTCCCTGGAGTGGGACTTGAACCCACAACCTTCTGACTCAGAAGGCAACGGTGCTACACACTGAGCCATGGCTGACACTCTTAATGGAGAGGAAAATCACCCAGATTTCCTGCTCCTGATCGCTATCCGGTGATTCTTGCTGGAAAGCAGTTGTGTGCAAATGTGGATCTGGGACAGAATCAGGCTCGGCTGTGATACCCTTCACAGTCAGCCAGCCAGCCTGCTGCCACTTGCACTCAATGAATGGCCATATAGCGGAGGTACTGGAGGTTGCCTGCGACAATGGGGTACGGTAGCATAGTGGCTATGTTACTGGTCTAGTAATCCAGAGGCCTAGTCTAATGATCCAGTGACGTGAGTTCATAAATCCCACCATGGATACTAAGAATATGGACTGCAGTGGTTCAAGAAGGTGGCTCACCGCCACCTTTTTCTCAAGGGCAATTAGGGATGGGCAATAAATGCTGGCGATGTCCACATCTCATGAACGAATAAAAAAAAGTGACCCAGTTAACGTCTCCAGAAAGCGGTGTTTAAACAGCACAATAATGTTATTGGTGCCCCTCTCCCTCGGTAAAGCTCAGTAACAACTGCTGGGCCGCTGGCCTTGGACTCTGATGTTTATTTATGACAATGTGAACGTATCAGCTTTGCATTGACGGGGAGGTGCAGAGGCAACCTGCAATGTCAGCACAACTCAGAGCTCTTATAGGCCTCCACCGCCCCCCTTTTCCCCCTCAAGTGCTTGACCAACCCTTACTGCAGCGGAATGAGCCTGGAAAGCAAGAGCCCAATCTTCTCGCAGGGCGAGGATTGCAAACCGGACTGGAGGGCAGCAAACGCCGAGTACGATGAGACCGACAGCCACTTGGAGATTCTGGGCAAGCCGGTCATGGGGCGCTGGGAGACTCCATACATGCATTCCCTCGCCACTGTTGCAGCCTCGAAAGGTATCGTTCCAATCAATCCCTTTCAATCCAACTGCATTCTTTGTGAGACCCCCCACCTCCCTTATTTAAATGCTGCTCACATAGATTTTTCTTTTAACACCCCTGTTGCACAAGTGGACCGTGTTTTAGTATTCCCCTCCTTTCCCAACATTATCATTCCACCTTTCTGTGACCTCCGCCAACCGCTTGCAATCGAGCGGCTAAAAAACTAAAATTAGTTCTTGCTGCAACAAACTAATTTTAGTTCAGGGGAATGTCACTCTGTCCACTTGTACATGCGAGGGTTCAGTGTTTAAAAATATGTATAGACATTTGAGATTCAAGGCTGACCAGATTATAAATGGTGGGCTTTAATTTAATTTATCGCTCAGTTTCTTCTATTTTATACCCAGGAGTTTGTTGTCCCAAATTCACTGTATCTATTGAGCTAGTAATAAGTAGTCAGCTCAACAACAGTTCAACAATTATGGTTCTTAGTTCAGAGTGTCAAATGTCGGTCGGACTCAATAGGTTGCATACATTCAGTACTTTATTGGTTAACAAGTTGTTTGAATAACTTACAAGGAAAATGACACCGGGCTCACTTCCCATGTGTACTAGCTTAAAGCAATATTACCCATTTGAAAGTTGATCAGCCTTCGCGCTGGTGTCCTATAACAAGTCCCAGACTTGTGGCTCCTCCCTTCTCGAGTGTGATTCCTAGGTTCTCGCTACTAAACTAGCTCGTGGCTCACTTCTTTTATATTATCTCTGTGCCGCCACCGCACCCCCCCACCCCGCCCGCCGATAAGACCGTTTGCACAAGGTTGCTCTAATCAGTCATGAGACCACTTGACAGTTAGCTCACAGCTTCTGGTATCATCACAACAGAATGGTCAAGGCGTGGCATGTGCAGATTCGGCCATTTTGTCTGAGATGTGTCCATCCTTAGCCAATTGGTATCCTTGGTCGTTTAGGGAATTCCAGAGGTCCCTTATTATGTGATTTGCGACTGCTCAACCGTTAGACTAGATTGTCACCCTTATCTTGAGTTATTTATTGTCGTAGACTCGATCATCCTGCAAACTTGTCATCTCTTGCAGGCCTGTTAACTATGTTATTTGAGCAGCCCTAGGTCCCCAGCTTCAAGGTTTTGTTTATTTGAGATCTCACTGTGGCTGCAGTTTTCGCAGTCCTCGACCATTTTACACAATTCACCAGTTCATATTTCTACAGTGCCCCTCTCCCTCGGTAAAGCTCAGTGACAACCTTGGACTCTGATGTTTATTTCTGACAATGTGAACCTATCAGCTTTGCATTGAGGGGGGAGGTGCGGAGGCAACCTGCAATGTCAGCACAACTCGGAGCTCTTATAGCCCAGCCTCACCCGCCATCGCTCCCTTTTCCCTCAAGTGCTTGACCAACCCTTACTGCAGCGGAATGAGCCTGGAAAGCAAGAGCCCAATCTTCTCGCAGGGCGAGGATTGCAAACCGGACTGGAGGGCAGCAAGCGCCAAGTACGATGAGACCGACAGCCACTTGGAGATTCTAGGCAAGCCGGTCATGGGACGCTGGGAGACTCCATACATGCATTCCCTCGCCACTGTTGCAGCCTCGAAAGGTATTGTTCCAATCAATCCCTTTCAATCCAACTGCATTCTTTGTGAGACCCCCCACCCCCCTTATTTAAATGCTGCTCACATAGATTTTTCTTTTAACACCCCTGTTGCACAAGTGGACCGTGTTTTAGTATTCCCCTCCTTTCCCAACATTATCATTCCACCTTTCTGTGACCTCCGCCAACCGCTTGCAATTGAGCGGCTAAAAAACTAAAATTAGTTCTTGCTGCAACAAACTAATTTTAGTTCAGGGGAATGTCACTCTGTCCATTTGTACATGCGAGGGTTCAGTGTTTAAAAATATGTATAGACATTTGAGATTCAAGGCTGACCAGATTATAAATGGTGGGCTTTAATTTAATTTATCGCTCAGTTTCTTCTATTTTATACCCAGGGATAAGATCATTTTGACACATTCTTGGGAACTTACAAAGTTCTTACCAGCAGTTTATTTCACCCACTTTTAAGTCCAGTGGCCAGTGCAGGAGGGGGAGAGGTTTATTCTACCGGAGCTGGTTAATCAGGCCCTTAGAAATGGGGGAGTCCAATTCCAAATATGAAGATGAAAATCAATTTCACTCCCTTGAGGTGGAAACGGGCATTTTAATGTTGTAATTCAATCAGATTAGATTTTGTTTTACACGTTTTCTGGATGAGGGGGTTGCCCTATGAGGAGAGATTGAGTAAACTAGGACGATATTCCCTAAAGGTTAGAAGAATGAGAGGTGATCTAATTGAAACATATAACATTCTTAAGGGGCGTGACAGGGTTAATGCTGAGAAAATGTTTCCCCTGGCTGGGGAGTCTAGAACACCGGGTCACAGTCTCAGAATAAGGGGTCGGCCATTTAGGACTGAGATGAGGAGAAATTTCTTCAAAGGGTTGTGAATCTTTGGAATTCTCTACCCCAGGGAGCTGTGGATGCTGAGTCGTTGAGTATATTCAAGGCAGAGATCGATACATTTTTGGAATTAAGGGATATGGGGATAGTGGGCGAAGGTGGAGTTGAGGTAGAAGATCAGCCATGATCTTGCTGAATGGCGGAGCAGGCTCGAAGGGCCAAATGGCCGACTCCTGCTCCTATTTCTTATGTTCTTATGTAAAGTTATTGGTCAAAACTACCATCTTGTCTTGTCACGTGCTTATCGGTTGCACACTTGTGCAATAGTGTCACTCATTCAGAAGCTGAGAAGGGGGCTTTGCAACAGCTGCAACTGGGAGCAGGCTCCGTAACCTGGCCATTTCCCCCCTGTGCTGTCCTTTAAAGAAACTGAAAATGGTTTGCAAAATGCATCATTTTACAGGAATTGTGTTTTATAATCTATTCATTGCACATTGTCCAGCAGCATTGATTTTAAGGATCACTAGGAGTTGCAATTTAAACATTTAATGGGGGAGGGGGTGAAACAGTAATAAGACCATTTGCTTTCTCTTGGCTTAGGAGGACGTGTTCTGGAAATTGGGTTTGGAATGGCAATTGCAGCCACTAAGATAGAGTCCTTCAATATTGAAGAGCACTGGATCATTGAATGTAACGATGGTGTGTTTAAAAGATTGCAGGAGTGGGCCAAGCAGCAGCCCCACAAGCTGAGTACCCTCTGACGACACATTTGGATAGTTCCAATAACTAAATAGTTTTTAAATGTTGCCGATTTTTTTGCTGGTTTTGTGCTTGGAAGTTGTAGGAGTGAAGTGAAACTGTTCGACCAAACTCATTTCACTTGGGACTGTTATCAAATTTGACTAGATGCAAACCAAAATCCCAGAGGTGAAGGGACAATGTTCTAATATAATTGCACCATTGAACTGCCTCAACAAAGAAAAGCATTGCATTTATGTAGCACTTTGACGTATTTCAAAGCACATAAAGTTGCAATTCATTATTGTGGCTATTATTATATAGGCAGACATGGCAAACATCGATCGAGTGGCATGGTCTAGTGAGCCATTTCATCTTGGGGAAGGGCAAAACATTCATCATTCATCTCGCTCGACTCAAACTTCTCCTCTTAATTGCCCTGCACTCTCCCCATCTCCTGGCACCTCTTGTTAATTGCCCTGCACTCTCTCCATCTCCTGGCACCTCTTGTTAATTGCCCTGCACTCTCCCCATCTCCTGGCACCTCTTGTTAATTGCCCTGCACTCTCTCCATCTCCTGGCTGGAGTAAAGCTCAATGGGGAAAAATGAACAGAAAAAAAAAATTAAACCTAATCATGTACGACATGGATAATTTGCATGGAAGTTGTAGAATTCTGCAATAGAGAGCTCACCAATATATCCACACATTAAAATACATTACAGCCAGCAGTTTTTCAAGGACATGAATGCAGGAATCATAGTTTTGCAGACGGACTCATCATTTTGAAAATAATCCATACTGTTCACTAAACACTCTCTTTTTTTAGATGAAGTCTGCATTGTTGTAGGTTCTGTCCTTTGGATGAGAGGCGGAACAGGCTTGAGGGGCTGAATGGCCTACTCCTGTTGCTATGAGACATTAAACTGGGGCCGTGTCTGCCTGTTCTGTTGGCTCAGGTGAATGCTAAAGATCCCAGTGGATTATTTGAAGAAGAGCAGGGAATTCTCCTGGAATCATGGCCAGCATTCCTCTTTCAACAAATACCATCACAACAGAATAGCTGGCCATTCATCTAATTGCTGTTTGTGGGCTCTTGCTGAATGCAAAATCACTGCAGTCCTTGCCTACATGGCAACAGTCACTCCTCTTCAAAGTAACTCAGTGTATGGGAAGTGCTTTGAGAGATTTCTAAGAGATTGTAGGACACTATATAAATGCAAGTCTTTCTTTCCTGTATATGGCAAAGGTAACAGAACAATAGAATGTTACAGCGCAGAAACAGGCCATTCGGCCCCTCGAGTCTGTGCCAGTGTTTTTCTCCATAAGAGCCACCTAGTTAAATCCCATTTTCCTGCTAATGTCCAAATAATTAGGAAAGGGCAGTTATAATCCACCCATAATTTTAATCAGTCTTATACATTTTCCAATGCAGGTTGTTCCTCTCAAGGGGTTCTGGGAGGATGTAGTCACAACATTACCAGATTCACATTTTGATGGTAAGTTTAACATTAGTGTTTTATCTCTATTACTAAATCTCTGACTATGTAAACAAATTTGAACAAAAATTCTCTTTACTAATGGCAGAATTTCTTTTTAGATGTAGGATTCTGAAGCCAGGAGTCTATTTAAATCACCGTGCCTAATTTTCAGTCGTATATTAACAACGACAACAACTTGTATTTATATAGCGCCTTTAATGTAGTAAAACATCCCAAGGCGCTTCACAGGAGCGTTATCAAACAAAATTTGCCACCGAGCCACATAAGGAGATATTAGGGCAGGTGACCAAAAGCTTGGTCAAAGAGGTAGGTTTTAAGGAGCGTCTTAAAGGAGGAAAGAGAGGTGGAGCGGCAGAGAGGTTTAGGGAGGGAATTCCAGAGCTTAGGGCTCAGGCAACAGAAGGCTCAGCCACCAATGATGGAGCGATTATAATCAGGGATGCGCAAGAGGCCAGAATTGGAGGAGTGCAGAGATCTCGGAGAGCTGTAGGGCAGATTTAAGGAATTAAAATGGAAAAACATTGAGGAATATTTTGTGAATATTTAATGACGAGGCTGGTGAGATCTAGTGATCAGAACATCAGTACTGCATCAACCTTTATTTTGTATATACAGACGGTCCACTGGACTATTTTGTTTATAGGGTCTAATTGGAATAGCAACTATCCACAGGATGGTTGGACATATGAATATATCTTTGAATATATATCTGGTAGACCCATCGTTTCAGCCTGTTCTTGCTCCATGGAACTGATTTCTTCCTATCTCAACTCAATTTTTTCTCCCCTTGTCCAGTCTCTTCCCAACTACATCTGCGACTCTTCCGACACCCTCCGCTACTTTAACAGTTTCCAGTTTCCTGGCTCCAACCATCTCATTTTCACAATGGACGTCCAATCCCTCTACACCTCGTATTGCGTACAGTTCTGGTCGCTATATTATAAAAAGGATATAGAGGCACTGGAGAGGATGCAGAGAAGATTTACAAGGATGATACCAGAAATGCGAAGGTATACATATCAGGAAAGAATGAACAGGCTGGGTCTCTTTTCTCTTGAAAAAAGGCTGAGGGGTGACCTAATAGAGGTCTTTAAAATTATGAAAGGTTTTGATAGAGTGGATACAGAGAGAATGTTTCCACTTGTGGGGAACAGCATAACTAGAGGCCATCAATATAAGATAGTCACCATGAAATCCAATAGGGATTCAGGAGAAACTTCTTTACCCAAAGAGTGGTGAGAATGTGGAACTCGCTACCACAGTGAGTGGTTGAAGCGAATAGTATAGATGCATTTAAGGGGAGGCTGGACAAGCATATGAGGGAGAAGGGATTAGAGGGTTATGCTGATAGATTTAGATGAGGAAAGATGGGAGGAGGCTCGAGTGGAGCATAAACACCGGCATGGACTGGTTGGGCCGAATGTCCTGTTTCTGTGCCGTATATCCTATGTAATCCTATGGATGCTCTCCAATACTAGAAGAGCTGTGTGTTTATAGTGCCCTTTTGCCCTCTAGTCTTTTTGTACACAGTACAACCCCGTGTTCTAAATAATACCATAACAGTAATCTGCACAAGAAGTGAACATGCCCGTATGGTTCAGATCAAGGGAGTCAATATTAATTACAGGCGATAAACAATAATAAAATGGCAGGTTAAGTAAAATTCAGAACATTGTACAGTGATTTGAATAGTGTTGACAGGTTGAACGTTTAAAAATGCTCCTTATTTGATCGCAACTTATGCTGCAGTTAGACAGCATGTGCGTTTTAACACTTGTAGTGTGGTGGAACGGAATTGCTCCACACCCCTCACTGTTGCAGCATTTAGAACACAGAGGTTATGTGTTGGAAGGTTAGAGAGCAAATGTTAACTGTAAACCTAAGTTAGAACTGTGGGGCAGCCACCTTCGACAACCTGCCAAGAGATGCCTTTAGTGGCACAGTCACAGAGTATAAAGATTAGACACTGGGAGAGCAGAGTTCACTCATGCATAGTTAATGCAATTGCAGAGCTCTGCTTTCCAGGATCCGACTGCCAGGGAAATTCCTGTTGGAAAAGAGCTGCCAAGAGAGTTGGCTGCCTTTCCAACATTAGAAACTTAAGGCAGTTCTTGGCTCTTTTAATACCTAAATTCAAGTTTAAAAAGTTGGCTTTGCAACTGGAAGCTGTGAGCGACGACAGGTGGCTCATCATCTCACGCTAAATGCAGACTGGGATTTTGGCTGACGATATAAATGTTTGCAATTTTGTTTCAGGTACGCAGCTTTCTCTCTCCCCTCCTCCTCCTCCTCTCAACCCCACCAACTTTTCTCCCTTCCTCCCTTGAAGGCATCGACTCTTGCCCACCTACAGGAACTCAGCAGGCTGTTTGTGCCAGCAAGCTATTTAGCCACGGAGTCGAGCCTAATTCTGTCCTCACCACTGAAATCCACACACGTTCAATTTCCAGCAGGAAAGTGATCAGGAACTGGAATCCAGACTCATTTTTCTTGTCTTTAGCCAAGTGGCACTGAGGCCAATTGTAGCATTCGACTGCTGAGATCATCTGGATATTGGCAAACAGGGAGGATGATACCAATCGACTGCAACAGGACATAGACAGGCTAGCAGACTGGGCAGACAAGTGGCAGATGGAATTTAATAGAGAGAAGTGTGAGGTGATGCATTTTGGCAGAAGGAACAGGGAGAGGCAATATACACTTAATGGCACAGTTTTATAGAGTGTGCAGGGACAGAGGGACCTGGGAGTTAATGTGCATAGGTCCCTGAAGGTGGCAGGACATATTGAGAGAATGGTGAGCAAAGCATATGGGATCTTCGGCTTCATAAATAGAGGTATTGAGTACAAAAGTAGAGAAGTTATGCTGAACCTTTATAAAGCGCTGGTTAGACCACAACTACACCACACTTTGGGAAGGATGTGAAGGCCCTTGAGAGGGTGCAGAGAAGATTTACCGGAATGGTTCTGGGGATGGGAGATCTTAGCTACAAGGACAGGTTGGAGAAGCTGGATTTGTTTTCATTAGAGCAAAGGAGGTTGAGGGGTGATTTGATAGAGGTGTACAAGATTATGACGGGTTTGGATAGGCTAGACAGGGAAAGGCTGTACCCACTAGTTGATGGTACAAGGACTAGGAGACACAGATTTAAGGTTTTGGGAAAGAGATACAGGGGGGAACGTGAGGAAAAACTTTTTTACACAGCGAGTGGCGAGGACCTGGAACTCGCTGCCGACGGAAGTGGTGGAAGCGGAGGCACTCAATGTTTTCAAGGGGAGACTGGATAGGCACTTGAGGGAAATAAACTTGCAGGGCTACGGGGATAGAGCGGGGTAATGGGACTGACTAGATTGCTCTAGAGAGCTGGCACGGACTCGATGGGCCGAATGGCCTCCTTCTGTGCCATTATGACTATGACCTGCCATGGCCCAGCAATTGAAACTGGGATCTTGTAAGTCAGTATGGCTCAGCAGTGCACAGGGGGGTCTCCATTAAGCTACTGGGGAGTTATATATGTTTTACCGCAAATTTAAAATTCTCATCCTTGTGCTCAATTCCCTCCATGGCCTCGTCCCTCACTATCTCTGTAACTTCCTCCAGCCCGACAAGGCTCCGAGATCTCTGCATTCTTCCAATTCTGGCCTCCTACATCCCTGACTTTCTTCGCCCCACCATTGGCGGCCGTGCCTTCAGCTGTCTAGGCCCTAAGCTCTGGAATTCCCTCCCTAAACCTCTCCACCTCTTTCTCCTCCTTTAGGATGCTGCTTAAAACCTACCTCTTTGACCAAGATTTGTCCTTCTTCTTTAGCTCGGTTTCAATTTTTTTGTCTGATTACGTTCCTGTGAAGCGTCTTGGGACGTTTTACTACATTAAAGACGCTGTATAAATGCAAGTTATCATCATATTTGATCTCTGGATATGAAAACAAACAAGAATTCTTTCCTTTTGAATTTGTTTTCCAGGAATTCTTTATGATACTTACCCATTGTCAGAAGATACCTGGCACACACATCAGTTTGCTTTTATAAAGGTAAGTGCAGACCATGGCCCAGATTTTGCGGTCAGTGGCAAATGAACAGGGCTCACCGTTCATTACACTCACACACGTCCACAGTCTTTCTATGGGCTCTTGTACTGGAACTTGTGATGATTAGAAATCCGAAACAGTGTGGCGCCCTCTACAGGAGATCTGGGAACTATGTGAACAGGACAAGCAACTGTGTATCTCCTTAACCAATCAGAGTGAAGAATTCTTACTGAGGCGCGCACAGAGCCTGAATCAGGAAGTGTAAGTTAGAATAGTTAATTCAATGCCAAATCAAGTACAGAAAGCGAAATAAATAACGAGAGGGAAAGAATGAAGGGATTAAGAGAGATGGGAGATAAAAGAGACAGAAACAATAATTAAAGTCTTAAGGAATGAGACTCAACACTTGTACAAATTAATGTTCAGTGTCAGAGAGATTGTTTGACAGTAATTAAGACTTAACACATCGTTAAAAAATCACTTACATTTGAATGGACAAGCCCTAACTTGTTCTAAAAACAGAAAATGCTGGAAATACTCAGCAGGTCAGGCAGCATCTGTAGAGAGAGAAACAGAGTTAACGTTTCAGGTCGATGACCCTTCCGTCAGAACTGGAAAAAGTTGGAGATGTAACAGGATTTTAAGCAAGTGTAGGGGCAGAGAGAGGGGGGAGGGGAGGAAAGAACAAAAGGGAAGGTCTGTGATAGGGTGGAAGGCAGAAGAGATTAAGAGACAAAAGGGATGATGGTGCAAGGCAAAAGGAGATGGTAATGGTGGGACAAGTTAAGAAACAAAAGATGACTCTGGATGAAGTGTAAATGGCAATGGCAGGATGATCGACAACCTAACTTGTTCTGGCAACTTCACACCCTTCCATGTATTTCAATGCCGAGTCTCTCGGCAAGATGCTGTTACAGCAAAGCTCTGGAGGAGCAGGGCAACTCGGACAACAACTTCCTGATTTCCGCGTTTAACTGTATGTGTGCGAACACCTGAAGTTGCTTTCCGATTTACTCCATAACAACGGTGAGCGCTGATAGCAAAATATATCAATAGAATAGTGGGAGGGAGTGATTTAATACAACCTCCTGGATTGATTCAGATAACATAAACCACATATCAAAATATTTTAAAGTACACTGTCAAAGCTGCACGTTTTCTCCTTTTTATATATTTTCTCAAATGTACATCTGCATTATAATCAAGAATAACTAATAAACCTTATTCATTAATATATCACAAGGCTGCCAGTTTGGGTCGGTATTCGAAGAATTCATTAAACTTACCCTTATTGATCTATTATCTTCCTCTTTTCTCCACTTATCTCCTGAAGATGTTGATTCACACTGGGCTGTAGGAACTTAGGCCATTCAGCCCCTCAATCTTATTCCGCCATTCAGTTAGATCATAGCTGATCTGTACCTCAACTCCATTTACCCGCTTTGATCCATATTCCTTGAAATCCTTACCTAATAAAAAACAATCTCAGTCTTAAAAATGTTTTAATTGACCCAGCACCCACAGCCTTTTGAGGGAGAAAGTTCCAAACTTTCACTACCTATTGTGTGAAAAAGTGCTTCTGATTTCACTCCTGAATGGCCTGGCTCTAATTTTAAGGTTGTGCCCCATTGTTCTGGATTCTCCCAACGGAGAAATAGTTTCTATCTACCCAATCAAATCCCTTTATCTTCAGGTATGGTTCCATGGGTACTGGCTGCCGCTGGTGTACTTCATTCTTCATTTGTTAGACAGCGTTGGAAGATGATTGTACCACAAAGGGCATCACAGCCAAGCCTTGTACCACACGTGCGCTTTTGAACTGGAGTCACTGGATGGGTGATTGCGAATGAAAACCAAGGCTGACTTTTCCCTGTGAGGGGCATTATACCCTGAAATTGGGGATATTTAAAATGCAGCCTGTGGGCCACATCCAGCCCGTCGGAATATTTGATTTGATCTGGTCTGCGAAGATCCTGGTCGATGGAGGGAGGGGAGCATTTTTCTGTGGATGCTGCTCTTGTTTATTGTGTGTATGGGTGGGCCTCATTTATTGAATATATAGGATTGGGTCGGGGGGAGGGCTTGCATTTTGTGCACAAAGGTTTACACTTCTGTTCAATCAAATGTAGTTGCTTGTTCAGCAGCCGCACCAACTTCAATGAAATGTAACCAGACTGTTCGCTCACAACTTGATGACCTCATTTCCCACCCCCTCCCCCTGCCCTGGGCAGCAATTTACCTTGTTGATTCACTCGCCCCCTCCTCCCCCATGAGCAACATTTTGGTCTGTGTCCCCTCCCCTCCCCTCCCCTCCCCTCCTTAGCAGCATTTCTGACCACCCCTCCCCCCACTCCAACTGAGAAATGTTCTCAAACACCCGCCTCTCCACAGAGCAAGAAAATCATCCTCCACCTACTGCAGCGCCCCCTATGCTACTGAGCAGGGACCATAGGGGGAAAAATTATGTGTTGCCCCTCTTGGGGTGCTAATGTCGCCGGGGCGCTAATGTTAGTGCTCCGTCTGAAATTCAGTTGTAGCGCCCCAAGCAGGAGGCGGGGCGCTACTGGAAGCGTTCCACCTCCTTCTTGGGGCGCTACAACTGAATATCGTGGCGCTACGTGCAACAGCGCCACGCACGTCGCGCCGCGTCATTGCAGGCCTCCCTCCCCTGATTAAAGGGGAGGGGCCTAGTGCTTTGCGCGCCGGGGCCCTGCTGAACCACCGGGGAGCGGGGTGCCATGAAAACAACCGGCACTCAAGAGGAGTGCCGGGCTGAGCGATCGCGGCCGGCACCCCGAAGAAAAAAGGGGAAGTGGGCAGGTGCTGGCAGTCGGCCCAAAAGAAAATGGCCGAGCGACACCTGCCCTTTAACGAGCGCCGCTGCAGCTGCAAAAACGCCACCCTGACCCTGTCGGACATATCGTCTGGCAATAGGTCAGGGGGCGCGACCCAAGTTTGCAGCTGAATTTTGCGGGAGGTGTTAGCGGCGCCACGCCCGGGCGCTAGGGAATTTGAGAGCGCAAATCAACCCAATTTCCCCCCCATAGTCTTTAGCCTACTGCCCCCTTCCCACAGCATCTAAACAGCCCCAACAAAACGTTCCTGCCCATCTCTAGTCATTCTATCATCCTCCATCCCCCATTCGCCTCATCCTCTCTCATCCATCGCCCCATGTTTCCCATCCTCCTCACCTCCCCCATCCATCGCCCCTCGTTCCCATCCTCCTCTCCTCCCCATTCCCCTATTACCCACTCTCCTCCACCCCTTCTTGCTGTCCCCTCCTCCCTCCCCCCCATCTAGATCCAGTTATCTCCCCACCCAAACTTAATATTGCAATTGATGTTGACTCTCCTTGTGCAATGCCACGGGAGATTGATTAGTATAATGTACTAGATAAAGCTGGGAAGGAAACAAAGAGCAAAACGCAGCCAAATCAAACTGCAACTGTGAAAGACCTTTTAAACTCACTTTTCTTTCAGGGTCATGCTTTGCGTTTGATGAAGCCTGGTGGCGTTCTCTCATATTGCAACCTCACCTCCTGGGGAGAGCTACTGAAGGGAAAGTACAATGACATTGAGAAAATGTTCCAGGTAGGAATCAAACACACGCCCGTGTTTCTCTCCCAAACAGCTGCACCCGTTTATTTGATCCTTTCGAAAGCTGCAAAAGCCCCAGCTGACAACACTCGCTGCGCGCTCCAAAGAGCGTGCATTTTTCATTCAGTTACTGTAAAAGCAATCTTATTGTTCCGCGTGGACGAGAAATGCATTGCAACCCAACGTTCTTGCGCCAGGGACATGCTAAGGCCATCAGGTTTATTCTGTAGCTGTCTTAGTACCGCTTCAAGAGTTCGAGACCTTGTTATTTAAAAAAGAAAGTACCTTTTGGAATGTGAATAGACCAAAAATGAAGAGAAAAAGGACTTAAAGAACTTACATTTATATAGCGCCTTTCACATCCTCAGCACTCCCTATCAACGTTCCCTTTAAGCTGTGGGGCAGGCAGCGCTCGAGCTCCCGCGCAGCCGGTAAGCCGGCTTTCAAATTGGAAAAAACGTGCATGCCTGGAATTTTGAATGGGTCGCGCAGCTCGTTAAAGGGCCCGCTTTGCCCCCAAAAATTACAGGGAATATTGCTCCCTAGTGTCAGCCTAGATTATGTGCTCAAGTCCTGTAGTGCGGCTTTAACTACAACCTTCTGATTCAGAGATGAGAATGGCACTTAAAGGCATACCACACAAACCAATAATTCAAAGCCTCTTTAGCATCAAGATTAATACTTAAGAAAAATTGAGTAGATTGGGCCTATACTCTCTGGAGTTTAGAAGAATGAGAGGTGATCTCATTGAAACATATAAGATTCTAAGGGGAATTGACAGGGTAGATGCTGAGAGGTTGTTTCCCCACTGGCTGGAGAGTCTAGAACTAGGGGGCCTAGTCTCAGGATAAGGGGCCGGCCTTTTAGGACTGAGATGAGCAGGAATTTCTTCACTCAGAGAGTTCGGAATCTTTGTAATTCTCTACCCCAAAGGGCTGTGGATGCTCAGTCATTGAGTATATTCAAGGCTGAGATCGATAGATTTTTGGACTCTAGGGGAATCAAGGAATATGGGGATTGGGCGGGAAAGTGGAGTTGAGGTCGAAGATCAGCCATGATCTTATTGAATGGCGGAGCAGGCTTGAGGGGCCATATGGCCTACTCCTGCTTCTAATTCTTATGACAATTTCAAGGCTCTGTAAAATCTTGTTAAGAGGGAGAAGGAAGCCATTTGTGCCATTTATTCTAGGTGAATCGAGCAGCCTGAATCCAGTTTCTAGTGATCATGGGCCCACAAGACTTGCCCTAATTTGATGTCAATCAACATCAAATTGGCAATCTCACTCAGAGCGATCAGGGGATGCTCAATGGGGTGGAAAATAGTGCAGTAAGGAGTGGTCTTGTGAGGTTGAGGTACTGTACATTGTTGTAGCAGAATAGAGGGAGATTTACTCTGCATCAAAGCTGCTGTATCTTACCTGATGGTAACAGCCAGTGCTCGAGATGGAAAGTGTTCTGTTTCCCTGCCCCATTATCCCTCACCTTGACGAGCACCTAAAAATCTTGTTTTAAAATATATAGGGGGAAAAATTCAGTTGGTTGCGCCTCCAGTTAGCGCCTTAAAAGGGCGGTAATGGGGCGCAAAGCAACTAGCGCCCGGGCGCGGCGATATTTGCGCCGCTCGCGAAATTAACTAGACATTTTGCGGCGGCGCTAAACACTACTGCCACGATCTCCTGCGCCGGCAGATCGTGACGTCAGTCGAGTGCGCAACGCCCCGGAGCAGATATTGAGTGACGCCCCCTGCCTTACCGCCTGCCGCTAGCAACGACAGGTTGAGGGGAGCGTTTTGCAGTCAGGAAGGGACTGGGGGAGCGCTATTTAAAGGCGACCGCTTCCTGCCTTTTTTTGTTGGTGACATTTTTGAACCACGCATTCTGAGAGAGAGAGAGAGAGAGAGAGAGAGAGACTTCTGGAGAGATTCAACGCTGTGTGAAGGAGTTTTGGGTACTGAGCAGCACTTTGCAGGTTCATTTTGATTTGCCCTTCCTTGTATCGATTTAGAAGAGACTGTTGGGGCTGCACTCTGAGCTCTTTCCCTGGGCCTCTCCATTGTTCTTTCCAGCAGATTTGATGTACAGGTCTCTCCAGGCCGAGATTCAAGGCTGCAATGAGCAGGATGTGGATGGAAAGCAAGATCAACCCTCCCCTTTAAGAACTGGCTGGCGCCATTGTGTCTGTGTTCCATTGCTGACTGACATCACATGAGCTTCGCCAGCGCTCTGAGTTAGCGCCTCAAGACAGATGTGTAGCGCCTGATTTAGCGCTCCAATCACCTCCAGGGGCGATAAAAGTCAAGTTTGCAGTCGGAGGCGATAATTAGCGCCAGGCGCTAATCTTTGCGCCCGGCCGATAATTGCGCCCCACATGGGGCGATACTGAATTTCTCCCCCATAGGCTTTTGCATGTTGACATTTTTAAAATGTTTTTGTGTAAAGAAGGATAACATCTTAAATTTCTGGGATATGCAGTGCAGTCTGTTTCACATTTCCAAAATAACTTTCACATTTAATCTGTCCAGGAAACCCAAGTGTCTCATTTGGTGGAGGCTGGCTTCAAGAAGGAGAATATTCAGACCACTGTGATGGACATCATCCCTCCCAAAGACTGCAGATGCTACTCTTTTCATAAGATGATCACACCCACGATAACTAAACACTAACCAGCAATTCTTTACTAGCACTGTTGTGAAGAACCATCAGTATAGTCTTAAAAGGCATCCCTTAATTATTAATTTAATACCAGATCCAACAGAGGTTTCTTTAGGATACAATGAAAAATGCTGAACACGATTAATATGGTGACTTGTAAGCATTACTATGCAATGAGACTGGATTATTGGTGTCACATTTTTAGAAAGTCCATCAGTATTGGTACAATAGCTTCCCAGATTTTAAAATGTGCATTCACACAATTGCCTTTCACTCCCAACCCCGCCCTCACCAAATGTCTTATTTTCTAGCAGTTTTTAATAGAAGTTGGTGCAGAAGTGCCTTGGAACATAGAAAAAAAGAGAAAAGGTGAGCTATACTGCACTTGGTGACAACTCAAAGTGGTGTGAGGCAGCCTCCTGGAAGGGGTCTCATACCTTTAGAGCACTTGGTAGTCTCCGGAGTTATACTGCCACTTTGCATTGATGTGCACTCCAAAGCTGCTGTGTTATGGATTCAAAAGTGGCAGTATAACTATATCCCAAGAAAATAGCATTGATTTCCAATTTGTGTGCCGGCAACTCCTTCTTCACACAATTAATCTTTTAAAAAGAAATAAGCAAAATTGAGCTAAAGCTTTTGTATTTCTCACAATTAAGGAACTATTTGGTTTGCTAACATCCATGGGAAAACTAAGAAAAATTGTCCAATAGCAGATGTTGAGCAGGATTTTGAGGGAAACTTGTAAATGTTGGAATAAAAATCTAGTCATAATATATTTGTCTCATCACCTTTTGTGCTCCCCCATATTTAAACTGTTCCTCACACTTCCTTAAGTCCCCTCTCTCCACTATTCCTAGAGACAAGCGACAAAAACGCTTTCCCTAGGCCTTTTCGGCTGTAACTATTTGTAACACCAAAGTTCCGATTGGTCCCCTTGGAGGACGAGACTAGATTTCTGATTGGTCCCCTTGGAGGACGAGACTAGATTTCTGATTGGGCCCCTTGGAGGACAAGACACACCCAGCAGTTTGTCTGAAATGTGTCATTAGATCCTGCCTGCTTGAGTAATCAAGATCTGTGCAATGTGATCCATTACACTACGGCTAACACTACTGCTTTCAGAGACCAGAGAGGGCTCACCCTCCCGGGTTCGGAGCACTCACACTGCCGAGTTCAGAGAGGAAGGGTGAGGCCATGGAGGGATTTTAACATGAGGATGAGACTTTTAAAATCAAGGTGTTGGTGGACAATGTTCCCCCTAATTTTTTTTTTAATGGGTTGCCCAGGACCTCCAGACAGCTGCACAGGGGTAATACAGGAATGGGACTTGCTGCGTGTTAGGATGCGGGCACTTTCCTTCTCTACTTTCCTTCTATTTTCTTGCAGTGAGTTGTTAATCGTCCCTTCCCAATTAAATCACCAGAGAATTGCCAAGGCGTTCTGCATTCCTTTTAATGTTTGACTTCCTTCAGTTAAAGTTCAAATACCAAACTGTATTAAGTAAAAGGTTAATTTGTAGCAGTACCAAAATAAAGAGCTATCCCTCAAAACACAGTAACAATTAATATAATTTGGGCAGCACTGCTCCAGATATGAAAAATGTTTGGAAAGAACAACAGCAACAACTTGTATTTATATAGCACCTTTAACGTAGTAAAATGTCCCAAGGCGCTTAACGGGAGCATTATAATACAAAATTTGACACTGAGCCACAGAAGGAGAAATTAGGGTAGATGACCAAAAGCTTGGTCAAAGAGGTAGGTTTTAAGGAGTGTCTTAAAGGAGGAAAGAGAGGTAGAGAGGTTTAGGGAGGGAATGCCACAGCTTACGGCCTTTGCAGCTGAAGACACGGCCACCAATGGTTGAGTGATTGAAATCTGGGATGCTCAAGAGGCCAGAATTTGAGGCGCGCAGATGTCTCAGATGGTTGTGGGGCTGGAGAAGATTACAGAGATAGGAAGGGGCGAGGCCATGGAGGGATTTGAAAGCAAGGATGAGAATTTTAAAATAGAGGCGTTGCTTAACCGGGAGCCAATGTAGGTCAGCGAGCACAGGGGTGATGGGTGAACGGGACTTGGTGCGAGTTAGGACACGGGCAGCAGAAGGTATGAAATTTTTTAATCACCACCTCCTTCTTTGGTTTGGTGTCAATTTTATTTGATTATGTTTCTGTGAAGTGCCTTGGGACATTTTTCTACATTAAAGGTGCTATACAAATGCAAGCTATTGTTACTGATAGATCCAATAGTCAAAGCTGCAATAGCACAATGCTACAGATACCTCCTCATTATGCATTGAAATCAAGACTCATTGTATGGTCTCCTACTGCAACTCGTTCATTCTCCGAATATCAGTACCATGCAATTCCTTAATATCCTCAGTCATCCTTCTTCTTACAATGTGCAGGCTCCCAAAACCCCAAACTCGGTACTGCTCAAATGAAATGGTATAAACAGTGTCAGCTGTGGCTCAGTGGGTAGCACACTTGCCTCTGGGTCATGAAGGTTGTGGGTTCAAGTCCATCTCCAGGAACTTGAACACATAAAGATAGGTTGACTCCAGTGCAGTGCTGAGGGAGTGCTGCACTATTGGCGGTGCTGTCTTTCGGATGAGATGTTAAACTGAGGCCCTGTCTGCTCTCTCAAGTGGACGTAAAAGATCCCATGGCATTATTTCAAAGAAGAGCAGGGGAGTTATCCCTGGTGTCCTGGCCAATATTCAACCAACATAACAAAAAAAACAGATTATCTGGTCATTATCACATTGCTGTTTGTGGGAGCTTGCTGTATCCACTTCAAAAGTACTTCATTAGCTGTAAAGCGCTTTGAGACATCCAAGTGGTCGTGAAAGGTGCTATATAAATGCAAGTCTTTCTGCCTTTATAGGCACCTGGCTAACTGCCGGCAGGTGAAAATCATCAACCCAGAGGCTGCCCATTGGCTGGAGGAGGTGGGGGCGGGGTGGTAAGTGAGGCAGATGACTAAATGGTTCATGTGGGGCCCAGAGAACCACTCCTGCTCCTCTTGGCCCCACAAAGAAATGTTTTTTGAGGCTTCTGGCTGGCCAGCAGGTTTCACTGGTTGAAATGATCATGGCAGTGGCTCCGGTCATAAGGCCATTAACATGGCCTCGGAATACCATCTGAGCGATAACATGCTGATTAGCTTATATTAGCAAGATGTCAGGCAGATGCCTCAACCGCCTGGCCTTAAAATCACCATATCGGAGCCGTGTGATTATAGCTCCCATTCCATCAGCCAGAGGGAGTTAACATCCCCCCTATCGTGGTGAGCATAAGATAGCAGCAGTAATTTTTTTTTGAAAAAGCAGGTTAGTTCTCTCTGATCGAGGTCTGAAAGTGTTTGAAATTCCCTAATGCCTCTTTACATCCAAAGTGTATTACATATACAACAAAAAATAATGAATGAAAATTGCGCACTTTAACAGAAAAGGCTTTAATACGGAGACTAGAGAAGCTGGGATTGTTCTCCTCACCCAGCGAGTTATGATGACCTGGAATGCACTGCCTGAAAGGGAGCTGGAAGCAGATTGAATATTAACTTTCAAAAGGGAATTGGATAAATACTTGAAAAGGTAAAACAAACAGGGCTATGCGGGAATAGTGGGAGACACGATGTGCTGAATGGCCAGGCTCCTTCTGATTTTCTTTAATTGCCAGACACTGGTGTCATCAATAAAGAATCAAATTAACAAAAGTGCCAATAAAATCCAAATGATAAGTAAATCAAAAAGATCAAATTAAACAATAATGTTGTTCCCGGTGTCCCAAGGCTGTGCAGTAAGATTCCGTGAAACAGAATGAAAGACTTGCATTTTCTAGCACCTTTCACGACCTCAGGACATCCCAAAGTGCTTTACAGCCAATGAAGTATTTTGAAGTGTAGTCACTGTTGTAATGTAGGAAACGCAGCAGCCAATTTGTGCACAGCAAGCTCCCACAAACAGCAATGTGATAATTACCAGATAATATGTTTTTAGTGATGTTGTTTGAGGGATTAATATTGGCCAGGACACTGGGGATAATTCCCCTGCTCTTCTTCGAAATAGTGCCCTGTGATCTTTTACGTTCACCTGAGAGAGCAGACGGGGCCTTGGTTTAACGTCTCATCTGAAAGACGGCACCTCTGTCAGTGCAGCACTCCCTCAGCACTGGGCGTGTCAGCCTAGATTTTTTTGTGCTTAAGTTTCATGGAGTGAGACTTGAACCCGCAAACCTTCTGACTCAGAGGTGAACGTGCCACCCACTGAGCCTCGGCTGACAGAGGAGTAGGGACTCTTTCGCAATTCTCCTATGAGGTCACCCCCTCCGCCTTCTGTTTCAGGTCGATGACCATTTGTCAGGACTGGAAAACGTTAGAGATGCAACAGATTTTTAAGCAAGTGGCAGGGGGGTGCAGGATAAGGGAGGAAAGCACAAAAGGGGGAAAGGCCTGTTTCCAGCATCCTGGGATGAGAGGGCTATCCTATGATGAGAGATTGTGTAGAATGGGCCTATACACAATGGAGTTCAGAAGAATGAGAGGTGATCTCATTGAAACATTCAAGATTCTGAAGGGGATTGACAGGGTAGATGCTGAGAGGTTGTTTCCGTGGCTGGAGTGTCGAGAACTAGGGGGCATAGTCTCAGGATAAGGGGTAGGCCATTTAAGACCGAGATGAACAGGAATTTCTTCATTCAGTGGGTTGTGAATCTTTGGAATTCTCTGGCCTAGAGTCTTTGAGTATATTCAAGGCTGAGATAGAACAGATATATTTTTGGACTCTAGGGGGAATCAAGGGATATGGAGATGGGGCGGGAAAGTGGAGTTGAGGTCGATGATCAGCCACGGTCTCATTGAATGGCGGAGCAGGCTCGAGGGGCCGTATGGCCGACTCCTGCTCCTAATTCGCACGTTCACAGACCTGAAACGTTAACTCTCTTTCTCTCTCCACGGATGCTGCCTGGCCTGCTGAGTGTTTCCAGCATTTTCTGTCGTAATTTCTTATCCTCAGTAATTTTGTTGTTGTTGTTGTTGTTGTGTGCGCTTGTGAACTACAACTCCCGGTTTGCACCGCGGCAAAAAGGGGCGGGGCGGGAGGGTTGAAGGTTGTCCCGCCATCGCGCGGGACCCGGATGGAGTGGTTGCCCGGGGAGACGGGCTGACGTGAGTGCGGGAAGCCCCGTAGCGCTGCGGTTGTTGCGCAGTTTCGGCGTCGGTTGGGATTTTTTTTCCCTTCACCCCCCCCCCTCTCCTCACTCGCGCTGTGTGTGTGTGTGAGCGCGGTGAGAGAGAGAGAGAGAAGCGCAGGCGCCGAGCAGCGAGGCAGAAGCGCCAATCCATCGAGCCGACGAGCGAGCGAGCGACCTCCAAACGCACACCGCCACCCCAGGGGGGGGGGAAAGGGGGAAAAAAAAAATAAAGTCAAGCCAAAGGCCAGAGAGGGGAAAAAAAAACGGGCGAGCCGCATCCAGACCCCGCCGTCGTGCCCCCGTCGAGCCCCGCTTCAAAATCCTCCTCATCGCCGGCCGCCATGAACAACCAGGGCGGCGACGAGATCGGGTAAGAGTGACTAGGCCCCGAAGCCTTCCCTTGAGTTTGGAGACGGTCAAAGTTTTTTTTTGAAATGTGTGGGTGGGCGGGCGGCCGTTAGCGAGTGCGGCCTAGCTTTTTTTGGACCGAGTTGTGTTTTTTTTCCCCCTCTTCCTCCTTTCCCACCCCCATGTTACTGACCGGGGAGGAGGGTGGAATTAAACCCGAATGGCGTTCCCGGAGAGAGGGGTAATGGCGGCTGTGTAGAGGTCAATGTCCGACCGGCCGGGAGGCTAAGTGGTGGTGATGGTGTGGGATCGACTCGCCACTTTATATTGATCTATTCCGTTTTTTGATTTTGATTTTCTTCCTCACAACACCGGGCCTCGGCGAGTTTGGAGGTGAGCCGCCCTCCCCCCGGCGGCGGCCCTCCTCTTGATCTAGGGCTCCATTTCCTCGAGGCCCTGCCTACTGGAAGTCTTTATCTTTATATCTGTGT
This sequence comes from Squalus acanthias, assembly GCA_030390025.1. Classification (NCBI taxonomy): domain Eukaryota; kingdom Metazoa; phylum Chordata; class Chondrichthyes; order Squaliformes; family Squalidae; genus Squalus; species Squalus acanthias. Next base: position 31,800,537 of record CM059443.1, on the reverse strand, counting down.
CTCGGGCGCCGAAGCCCAGCGTTGGCGGTAAGTTTTAAACCCCCCATCTTTGGGAGGGGAAGCATGGCCAGGGGCAGAAGGCCACATGTTTGCCCTGCCCCCCCCCCCGGCAATAAGTTAGTTATTTTGATCAGCAACGGCTTTAATTTGATACCAATTTAATTTAGCCTTTTTTCTCTCTCACCACCACCAAACAGATAGCCAATATTTAAAAAGTTTTATTTCTGGGACCAGGAAATATTTAAACCCTCACTCACTCACCACGTGCTCTGCAACGCACATGGGTTAATTTTATTTTTCATTTTTTTTTTAAAGACGACTGAAGCTTTATTTTTTTTTAAACAATAAAAGCAGATTTAAAACATGATCCAATTATACCGAACGTGTGATAATACTGGATCAATCCGCCAGTTAAAAGTGCGTCGATGCTAAACGGGTTCCTTTTTAGGGCTTTGGTAATGTCTCTTTACCCAACTTCATATTCAGAAAACCTTAAATATATATAGACCCCCCCCCATTTTAAATTTATTTCCCCCCCAAATGTAAACTTAAAATTAAAATATGCATGTTTGCTAATTTACAGCGAATGCCTGTTACAAAATGGCCTATCATTCTGGTATAGTGTATTTATGCTTGGTGCTGCAGGAATGAGTAATTGGTATGACCTCCAGAATTATTCTACGCTCTGAAGAGGCCACCTGTGAATGAGAATGGTACTTTCTAAGCAGCTCCTCAATATTTTGTCCACGCAAGGAAAAATAGCTTGATTTGAGATGGTATGCAGAGATGTCCTACCCCCAACTTTGTGCCAGTATTTAGTTTCTAAATTCTAACTTGCTAGGAAGTTGGTTTTGTTGGCCCTGCATGGGTAAGTGGGAGAAAGTTGCATTTTTCAGGCAATATATAGAAATTGCTTTGTTGGGAACCATATGTCCTGCCAAGTAAGAAATGCTCATCTCTCAACTTTGGTGTAAAGCACAGATACACCAAAGTACTGGTGTTTTTTTATTGTCAAGTTGAGGTGAGTAATTCATACCAATATCATATTTTCTGGTTTGCCAGACAACCTTTTGTACTTTGAGCAGATGAATGCATATTTTTAAGAGCATATATTTATCTGATTTGGCGCTGAGATTTGTAAAATTGTTTTAAAGATTTTCTTGTTTCCTAGAGTCGTGGTGAACATGTTAAATGTCCTAAAGATTCTTCATATTTAAGAGCATGGTGTAACTCAATTCTTTGTCAAGTTACGAGATTATTTTGATTCAACAGTTCACCTGGCTTAAAGGAAGCATTGGACAAAACAATATTCCGTGAAGATCCAAAAAAAGTTGATAGCCTGTGAAAATATATTTTCTGCCACGGCACAAACCTCACCATCCTAGTAGCTATCAAAGTTGCAGCAATTGCGCTTCTGTTGCAAAACCAATTCTGCAATGTCAGTTACTACTCCCACTGATATTGTGGGATGGATTTTTACAGCTATAGACTCTCACAACTGAGAACATTGCTCTTTGCTGTTTTACTCGGGAGGGTGGCCTTACAGACCAGTTGGAGGTACAATAACCGCGGTGGTGGGTACAAAGTGTTCAGTCCTCTATAACTTGGCTATCTCCACCAACAAGCTTTATGTTGCCTTTAATACGCTTCTGTTAGTACCCGTGATGAATTTGATTTATTGGTTAAAATTGGATTTTCTGCGAGTCTATTCTTCCTCCTGTCCAAGGGGGGAGGTGGGTCAGTCTTCTGTTTTATTTGGGATGATTACTTATGGCCCATGGTAGACTGTTATTGGTCTGAGGGGGTTTCCAATGCTAGTTTGAATTGACAATCTAAATTGGCTTTGTTCTGAAAGCAGCATGGTAAGGCAATTGTCTGAGCCAGGATGGCGTTAATATGCAATTGTAACCTCGTCTCTGCTTACTTTATTCAGATGAATGGCCAGTTCAGTGAGATGAATTTTGCAATAGGTGACTGAGGAATTTGTTTCCAACACTCCAGGCAATATTTCCTTGAAATGCAAATGTTTTCTGTGTCTTTGGGTTCTCTATGTTTGGCAGCGTTTACATTTTCACCACCTTTTTGTTTATGGTTAAACTCGATGAGTACCGGAGATGTATCTTGTGAGCGCTCACTTGAAGTTCATTTTTTAGGCTATCAAGATAAAGGCTAGAGACTTTGTAGGGGAGAGATGGGGAACTTAATGTAAATCTATTGTTAAGGATCACTACCTCAAGTTTAATATTTGAAAATTAACACAGATTTACATCTGTTCTAAATTTGAGGAGCAATAGTTAGTTGCATAAACTCTGTATTGCTCCTGTTTAATAGACATGTTCTCTAATTTGTAGTCTAACCCCGGAGCTGATGGTGTGCATATTCTATCACTTCGATTTTGAGAAGACCTGTGTTCTACCCAGTAGATTAAATACAGCAATGCCTTTATATTTGGCTGCGCAGCGAGTTTGTATTTGACGACAAAGGGAACACTACGTAACCAAATATATTGTGTATGCAAAGTCTCAAATTGACAGTATCCCAGGATAGTTTATAGTAAATCTCCTTCAGGCCCATGCTTGCTTAGCTGGACTCCCGTGCAATACACAGCCTGATGCAACTTTTACTGCTCGCTGCAAATTGGTAAAACCATGTGCATCCAACCACATGGATTGTGTCTGACAGCCTCCTCAAAAGGCTGGGAAAATGTAATTGGGGACTTCCTTCCTGGAGCCCTGCCATAGTTTTTCCAACAGCACAGCATTACTCTGAGATGGAGGGAAAGACTGGTAAGAGGAAATATGGTATCGAGGGGCCAAATGGCCTACTCCTATCTTCTATGTTTCTATGACACCAGGCACTGGAAGATTAGTGAGCCAACCCAAAAAACACCTTGCTTCTGAAGTAGTACACCTGGAACATAGTATTAGTGTGAATGTATATGCGCTCCTGTAAGTGTCATGACAAAATTGACTTGGTTGGTTGCCATCTCGCTTCTTGTCTGAAGGTTGAGGTCAAACCCCACTTCAGGACTTGCACGTGTAATCTAGGGTGTCAGTTCATTGTACGTTTGTAGGGGGTGGGGTGCTATATTGCATGTTCTGCCTTTTAGATCAGACATTAAACTGATTTTGAAATAACAACAGAAATGTTGGAAACACACAGCAGGTCAGGCAGCTTCCGTGGAGAGCTGATTAAACTGATTTTGTTCATTTGGACCGTTTCAAAAAGATAAGCATGTTGTCTTAACCACCAACACCACCACAAAAATTGAATCCCCTCATTTGCCATTATGGGATCCTGCTGTGCATACACTGGCTGCAGTGGTTACTCACATACCAGTGACTACACAAAGTGCTTTGGGTTATCCTGTGGACATGCTATTATAAATGCAGGTTCTCTTTAAACCAGTATATCTAATTGAAACATACAACATTCTTACAGGGCTTGACAGGGTAGATGCAGGGATGATGTTTCCCCTGGCTGGGGAGTCTGGAACCAGGAGTCAGTCTCAGAATAAGGGGTCGGCCATTTAGGACTGAGATGAGGAGAAATTTCTTCACTGAGGGTGGTGAATCTTTGGAATTCTCTACCCCAGAGGGCTGTGGAGGCAGTATATTCAAGACAGAGATCGATAGATTTTTTGATATTAAGGGAATCAAGGGATATGGGGATAGTGCGGGAAAGTAGAGTTGAGGTAGAAGATCAGCCATTATCTTATTGAATGGCGGAGCAGGCTCGAGGGGCCAAATGACCATCTCCTGCTCCTATTTCTTATGCTCTTATAAAAAAAATTTGAATTGTGGAAAAAAAAGTCCTTATCAAAAACATTGCTTGTCTTCAGTGCTAGTGCAAAAACAGACACCTGTTGCTTTGGGGTTCTGAACTCTCAAAAGTAGATGGCTGAAATAGTGCTCTAGAATTGAAATATACACCACGGCAACAGATCAATTAAATAACTTGGTTTGTCTGAGTATCCAAGGACATTTACTTGGTGTTGAAAGAAAATCATATTTACCTTTGGGTAAACTAGAGTAGGGCAAGTGCAGTTCTATTCATTGGGCAAGAAAATGGGTCAGAATTATTCTGCAAAAGAGAAGTTTGTTGTAACTAGTTAATCTCTTGTGTTCACGCACAGAGATAAAGCTCGTCTACCTACTCCAGTACCATTCTTTGTCTACCTTTCTGTATGGCTCTCGGACATGTACATATGACTCTCTAAGTCTCTCTCACTCTTTTTGGTCTTCTATTTTTTGTATGGCTTGCCACTTACTGTCACATTTTTTCTACAACGGTGTTTCTTTGTGAACACTACAAATAATTCAAATTAAAGAACAAGAGATCACCAACCCAGACAGCATCTATAAATATTACCTAGACTGGTCTGTTGGTGATAATTTTCAAGATACTGACCAAAAGATAAGAAATCCCCCATGATTTCATTATAGAATGATAGGTTTGGAGTGTTTTGTTTTAAATATACAACCTGTTCTGTGTCCACAAACAATAGAAAGAAAAGTTGCATTTTTACAGTGCCTCATCATTATATCCGTAGCATGTGCTTTACAGACAATGATTTACTTTTGAAGTGCAGTTACATTATTTAGGTAGATACAGGAGCCAATTTGTGCACAGCAAGGTCCCCCAAACAGTGAATGACTGTTGCCTCAGATACTGGGGAACTCCCTACTCTTCAAATACTGCTATAGGATCTTTAATATCACCCAAATTGGAAATGCCCCAGATTAATTTCTTATTCAAGAGGTAGCACTTCTGATAATCTAGCATTCCTCACTACTGCACTGTTGTCAGATTCAGTGATTTGCTCAGCTGTGTAGTGGGGCTTGAAACCACTACCATTTTACTTGGCTGACAACTGAGGCATCCTGACAACTGCTGTGTCAAGCAGAACAGGTGTTTTCAGATTATTTTATATAAAAATAAGTTACTGTATAGTAGCAAACTTTGTGGGCCCTGCTTCAATCTTGTCATTCAGGTTATTTAGTGCAGCAGTAACGCAACAATCTGGAAAGTTTACTTTGGCAGGCCAATCCGAGTCGGCTATTACCCCAGTACAGCAAAATATAAGTACCAAAACGTGCACGTGTCTGGTGTGAATAAGATTGGGCTAGGCTGCTGTGATATTCATGACCTAAACTGTATTCACTCTGGAAGCTGGGTGAAGTACTAGTGACTTCTGCCACCTAAGAGCTTACTCCAATAACATTTGTCATCTGTGAGGGGAGGAAAATTATATTAAAAATGTACACTCTAAACATAGTATAGGTTTGAAAAGATGCAATTGTGGAGGAAATCCCAGAGCGTGGGGCCTAGGTGGCTGACTGCATGGCTACCAATGGTGGAGTGAGGGATACATAAGAGGCTAGACTCGGAGGAAATGAAAGTTTGGGGGCTGGTGGAGATTCGAGATGGGGAGTGCCGAGGCCATCAATGGAAGAGAATTTTAAATTGGCTTCCCCAACGCCTGTGGATCACCGAGGACATGGGTGATAGGTTAGCATGACCTGGTGCAGGGTAGGATACATGTAGACTAGACTGGCATTTTGTGCAGTACTCAGGAAGTGCTGTATTGTTGGAGGTGCCGTGTTGCGGATGAGATGCTAAACCAAGGCCTCAACACCTGCGTGCTCGGGGACATAAAAGATCCCGTGACACTATTTGAAGAAAGGAAAGAGTCCTGACCAACATTTCTCAACCAAGTCTGCCAAAATGGATTAAATGATCTGTTTTTGTGTTGCCATTTATCACATTATACTTTAAAACTGGTCATTAACAGTAGGTTGGGAGCAGGCATTTTTTTGATATCTTAGAATTAAATTGCATGCTGCTATTTTAATAACTGGATTGGTTCCCATGTCTACTCTTCCTAGTCATGTTATTTACAACAGTGTGTTCCTAGGGTGCTTGTATAACGGGTAATTTTAGAACATAAAACTAAAATAACTAATGGCTAAGACATTAAGTGTTTACTGTTTCTGTGTGGAACATCTAGGGTTGTGATTGAATATTTCTTTAGTTGCTTGTCATCCTTAATAAAATTATAGCTAATTATAGCTTAATTTGATATTTTTCAGAGAAAATTTGCATAATGGAAATTTAATTAAACTTCTAATCTGCAGACTAGTGTGGACCGAACATTGCATTCTGTAGATTGAGACTGTTGGGCACATGGGATTAAACCACACGTGTGGTGGGTAACCATCACGGAATGGTTGGGTTCAGCGGCCTATTTCAGTGTTGTAATTTCTATGCAAGCGTGTTGGGGTTGCAAAAAATGAAAATGGGAACAATTAATATAAAAATTGAGAATGTTCATTGATCTTATACTATCTTGGCACCAATTTTAATGTCATCATTTCTATACAGTTTTATTCCTGTTCTGAAACCCTATTGCATTGCATATAATCTGTAGTATTAATATTGAACCGACATGTTTCAGGAAAATGCTAATGCTGGTATTTGTCTTGATATTTCAGGAAGCTGTTTGTGGGTGGTCTTGACTGGAACACTACACAGGGTAAGTTGTGTGCTCTTTTACTACTCGTGCCAATTATGCAAAGTGGATTGAAATTGCATTACCTGTTTTGTTAATTGAATACTTTGTTTAGAGGGACAAAGCCTCTGGTATATAGGGAGACATTGCACCATTTATGTGTGAGTACCAGTCATTTGTTGGAGTCACAGCAACCAAAGTTAAAAGATGACTTTTAACCTTGGTGTGAGTGGAGAGAAAAAAATGGTCTTGAAACAATGCACCTGATTCCTTTGCAGTCTAGTGGGAGGGCTCTCCTATTGTTGAAGCTTCCACGCTGTATCAAGTGAAAATAATGCCTTATCCCAACATTGGATAGGTGAAAAATTTCCAATTTAGTTTTTTTTTCTCCATGTATATCTATGGATCTCTCTCCCCTCAATGTCTGGCTGCTGCTGCACTGAATGGTTTGAGTGACAGCACTGCATTGCCTATTCAGAAGCTTCAATTTGCAGTCCTCCTGTGCTTGGATGTTAGAACTTCAGGATGTGAAGTGAGCAACTTGAACACAGCTACCCAATTGCTTTAACTTGGTATTTGCCTATAATAGTTTTGTACACCAACTTGTAGATTAGGAAAGACTTTCTTGGCTGTGATAGTTGTTGAAAATGAAGAAAAACTGGATTTATAACTTTTTATATTTTTTAACAGAGACTCTCCGTGATTACTTTTCCCAATATGGAGAGGTGGTTGATTGTGTAATAATGAAGGATAAGATGACAAATCAGTCTCGAGGTTTTGGGTTTGTGAAGTTCAAGGATCCAAACTGCGTTGGTACAGTACTAGCCAGCAGACCTCATAATCTTGATGGAAGAACAGTGAGTTAATTTTAAAACTATTTTGTTCTAGTTGAACATGACATTTCTCATGGTTATAAATAGGATTTAAAAACCTTCTTTAAAAATGTGAACAGGTTTCCCAACACTTGAAACATCCACCCAAATAATATTAAACCGTTGATTTTCTTGTGGGTGTTTGCCTTGTTTCCTTTACTTGAGCTATTCTTTAATCATATTCCTGACAGTTATTCATATAATTTGCAAGTTAGCAGCTTGGCAGTTTTGCTGTCATATTGTGTTCTCCCCTGCTATATCCATTCTGTCTTGAAATAGATAATCTTGCTACATCAAGCTCATCATACAGATCATTCGATTGATGCGATCCAGCCGTGTGACTTGAAGTTTCGAAATGACATGTCTGTTGGGCTACTTGAGTCTAGTGTGCTTTGGGAGATCCATGGGGATTGATCTGCGGTGACTACTGGTTAATTAGGCAATCATTTTGATGTACTAGGGCCAAAGTTCTTGCTAAACTGCGCGACCGTGCAGCTGTCTGGAGGTCCCATTTAGCCCGGGACTCGCTTTTCAAATGGGAGATTTCTTGAATGGGCCGCGCAGCCTATTAAAGGGACCGCGCGCACACAATAAATACGGGGAAACATTGACTAGGGCTATTCATTGCAATTTTTATAGGAACATTTTAGACGAGTAGTTTGTTGGGTACTGTTATGAAGTTTCATGATGTGCAAGCTTAAAACACAATTGTGATGCACAGAAGTTCAAATGTGTAGCCTCACCAGCTGTAAAATACCATTAAGATATACCATTCTCCCAATTTAACAGTTGAAAGCACAGGGCAGACATTTCATGGTTTTGAATATTCTAAAATTGGAATGAAGTATATTGGATAGTAGTGGAGTAAAATTGCAGCGCAAGTGTATTTGTAACAAAATTCATTAGGAAAGTTTAAAATTCTCCCTTTTTGTAAAACGATGGAATGGTTCTCTTTATGGGGTGATCTAAAATTAATTTTTTTTAGAAGTGGATGCAGCAACCAATTTGCACTCCTGAAAAAGGATCATGTGACACAACTTGCATTGCATCAACATCAAATGTAATGCCATGTCCTGAGCACTGACGTGCTTATTAGATAAAGTATAGCATGAAGTAGTTGAATTGTTTATGGATTGAGATACATAGTTAAGATCTGTTCAAATAACCTTAAGTTGCGGTTATGCAGGCTAATCTCCCTAGAAATGGTTATTTTTAATGGTTTCAAGATACCATTGATAAGTCTGCCCTGGTCTTTCTCGTTACTTACTAGAAATAAGTGACCTTTCTATACATTTTTTTCATTTGTATTTTGATTTAAAACGTTGTATTTTTTGTAGATTGATCCAAAGCCATGTACACCTCGTTCCATGCAGCAAGAAAAACCAAAACCAAAAGAAGGTGGTGGATGGGGAGTAAGTATTGGGGAGGAAACACTATGCAGTGGAGTTTATGCTGTGGACAACACTGAAACTGCCTGCTCTTACTGTACTGAAAACATTCCGACCTCTACTGTTAGCTCGCAGGTTTCTTAAATATTCAGTTTCTGTATTAGAGGACAGTGTTCAGTAAATTATGTCTCAATTGTTCATAATCCCTAATCATCTTTGGGGGAGGGGGAAGAAAAGAGAAGGCATCACTTTGTGTTTGTTCATGTGTAAACTAGGTTTTAAAACATTTTTACTGGTGCAGCATGTTGGAGTCCCAGTGCACCATGCCACAGAGTGGAGACATTACTGTGTGCCGCTAAGTTCCCCGGCTTCAGCCATTGTGGGTAAGTGTCAAATGGGCAATAAGTGCTCTTTAACTTGCAGGGAATGAGAGATAACTCGGGAGAGCATCCGCTTTTACTGCCAGATTGCTTCAGGGAAACACTGACAGAGGCCTGGGGTTAGGTTTGGGAAGACATATAGTGTAGTAGTTTTGAGGAAAAGGAAAAAAATCTGAAGTCTTGTTCTCAACAAAGTTGCATTGGAAAGTTTTACTTTAATAATTTTTTTGTCTAATTAGCTTTCCAGCTTCAAATTCATGGTGTCAGGATGAAATATCAGCTATAGAACTGACAGTAATGGCCAAAGAACTGATATTTTCAAATTACTAGTGAGCCATCACATTTGCTGGATGTTTTATATATGTATTTAAGCCACAACCATTTTTGGATCATAGTATCTGAGCAGTTATATTGTTGCCATTTTGTAAATACCTTTTTTTGACTTTGCAGAAAGGTTCACAAAACCAGAGCAGCAATAAATCAAAGAAGGTATTTGTTGGTGGAATTCCTCACAACTGCAGTGAGACAGAGCTCAGGGATTACTTCAAAAGGTTTGGAGTGGTGAGTAATTTGTCATGTCAGCACTTGTCCTTAATTATTTGCAGCATATTGAAAATGTTTCCTTATATGGTTGGTGTTGAGCCTTTTCCTTAGATTGTCATTTGAGTTCTGTTCTGCAGAGATTTTAAAAATATTTTCCACAAAGTAGACACTTCAATTGTTGCAAATTGGGGGCATGTTGAAGGAATGGTTGCTGTTTAATACCCGGTACCTTCGTGATGTAAAGAATATTGGATGCTTGGTAGTAACAGGGCCGTAATCCAATTTCCTGGTTGAGCGGGGATTGTGGAGGGAAACTTGGGGTGACATTAAGCTTGCACCTTATTAGTGTCACAAATCCTAAGATTGAATTGCTCTCTGTATCTCCCAGTATTTTTTGCCATGTGGAATTTTTTTGATCTCTAGTACTGCTTTTATCTACCTAAATTAGGCGAGACACTTCATCTTCACATGATACAAGGGAATCCTTAAGAAATGGACCTTCTGCATATTATGTAGTAAAGCACACGGTATAGAAGAGCCATTGCGCATAATGCAAACAGTGGTCCATTAATCCAACAGCTCCCTTTCTGAAAATAGCAAATATTAGCGCAAACCGTAAACTGAAAATCAGCTGGACAAGTGCAACTCTGTCCCGTTGCAACCTTTTCTATATTTCCAATAGAATTTAACATTCTGAAGTAGTGTGTTTCTTCGGCCAAATCAAATCTGCTGGCTCATTGTTTCTCTATTTAAGTGCAAAAGACAAATACGCCTGATTGCTATCTGCACCAGCTAAAATGTAAATGTGGGTTGACAAGGCCACGCTCAACTGTGATGCTCTACGTGGTTTAATAGCTTGCTGATGCTCACTGTCCATGCTTGCACATGGTAAGTATGGCCCTTGATGAGATGCTGAAGGACAGCCAGTACTTGGGGAACCATACTCCAGTAGGAGTCTATGCCAAACTTTGAGGCATCAGTAAACAAGAGATCTTCCAGATTAAGCGGCTCCGTGAACTTGCACTATGCATTATAAACATTTTCTTGATACTGGGAGACATCATTTTGTAAATCTTTGCTTGAATTGTAAGTGGCAAAATGTCTTGATTTCTAGCAATTAAACTGCAGAATAATATGCATCTATAATGCAACTTTGCTTAACTTCAAATGTATAGTATGGTGAGCATTGTGTAAATTATCTCTTTCTCCCCCCACCAATAGTTAAAAGGTCTAGTACTTCTACCAGTTGAGGGCAATTTCCTAAAGGCCACTTGTCAACTACTGAATTTTCTACAACATTATTCAAGAGCGAGCTGAATCGTGATAAGTTTTAACTCTATGGAGGTACTTGCTGACTCCATGAGCAGATCCTCACCAAGTAAAAGAAGCACTTTCCTGTCCTGTACTTCTATCTTCTAATGGTTGATTTTGATAATACTTCCTCTGTGCCATTGAATGGAGCACCACAATGCAGTGATGAATTCCATTGTATATTTGAGGGGAAAGTCTTTTAACAGTTATTTCTGTTCAATGCATGTTGATTGAGGAATACAGCAGGAGCAAAAAAGAAAACTGAATGGACTGAATTTGTCCAGTTGGAAATTTCTTGGCTTTCAGTGCTCCATGTCCATGTGTTTGCATCACTCATGTCTGTCTTGCTGCTTTTGATATTATTTTGATTCTTTCTTTTAGGTCTCTGAAGTGGTAATGATCTATGATGCCGAGAAGCAGAGGCCCCGAGGTAAAGGCTGATCCACTTTGTTGCTGACTTAATCCATCTTATATTCAGATGACAAACTGCCTCTTCTAAACCATACAGTACTTTACACTATGGGTTCTCAAAAATGTGTATGGCTCAATTTTCCAATTTTTTTTCTTAAAAGCCGTTGAGAAATAGTGTTAATTTAAATTTTGACAAAAACAAATTTGCAATATTTAATTTTATGCCAATGGAGGAAGGTTATATATAGTAAGTCACTTTCCTGGGAAAATCATGCATTTTATACAGCACTGTTTGATTTAGGACGATTAGCAGCATCAACATATGTTAATTACAATAAGCTTCTCTGATTGGTAAACTACCAGTCTGCCATGTCCCTGTAACTGCTTATTGCTATGCAATAAAATACTGAATTAAGTAAACTTCACATCAGAGACTTCATGTGCCTCTGGAAGACTACTGGACCCTGTTGAGCTTTCTGTGAGAAGTGCTAAACTTTAGTGGAAAGTTGCTCCTTTCTTGTATGAGACTAGCATTTAAATTTATTTGGTAAATTATTGCTGTAGCAGAAAGCAATTTAGCTTCTTTGGACAAGTGATTGGTACAAATATAAAGTGACTAGTTGTAGGGTTCTAAACCATTAGTTCGGGTAACATCCTAAAAAATTAAAACTGGAGTCGTGTAAAAGTGCTTGTATAGTAGACCACAGATATGAGCTATCCCTGGTGTGTTAATGCATATAATGGTGTTCTGCTTAGCTCAGTGGTGGCACTTTCACCTGCATCAGAAGGTCATGGGTGCATGCCCCACTCCAGAGACTTAAGCACATACTTCAGGCTGATACTTCAGTGCAGTACTGAATGAGTGTTGGAAGTACTATCTTTCAGGTGAGACATTAAACTGGCCCCTGTCTGCCCCCTCAGGCGGACGTAAAAGATCCCATGGCGTTATTCGAAGAGCAGGGGACTTCTCCCCGGTGTCCATACCAATATTTATCCCTCAACCAATATCACTAAAACAAATGATCTTGTCATTTATCTCATTGTGGTTTGTTTGACCTTGCTGCACCTCAAGTGCTTTATTTGCTGAAGTAGTGAAAGGTGCTATATAAATGCAAGTTCTTTCTTATAATGTATATGAAATTTTACAGTAGAACATTTTACCCTTTGAGTTTGTTGCTTGCAGTCAGGACTATGCCACTGTGTTCAGTGCAATGTCGCATTCATGGAAGGCTGCACTGCATGGCTTTGTAGATTTTATGCGGTCTTTTGGTTGATCAGAGCAATTTCATTATAGTGCAAAGGGTGGGTAGTGGTCTGGCGTTTCAGGGTATTTTAGAATGCCTGAGCTTGAATCCCAATTCTGCTGACTTACCACTTGATGTGATTTCACTGCAAGTATTACTAGTTCTCAGCCATGCTGTTGGATGGGATGCTTTGAAGAGGCAGTGCATTTGTGTTATGCGAGAGAGGAAATACATGCTCTTGTCCTAACCTGCAATTTGCAAGCCCATAATGGGAACTATCATATGAAGTCTGCAGCCCAGGTAGTGGTGTTTCAACTAAAGAAGGTATCTATAGTGTTCAAAAGGCTACAGAGCTGAAAGTGTAAGTCAGTTTTCCACATTTGTGTGATCCTTGCTGACCAAAAAGTTCTAGCAGTTCTCCTGCTTTAACATTGAGGTGCCATAATGATGCTGGTGCCCGTCCTTCCCTTTTGGCCATGGCACCAACTCTCCACTTAGTGTTGCGGTCAGTGGCTTGGCTGAGAGCAGCACTTATTTGTGGTAAACTGGGAATTTTAACCCAATGCTGTATCATTGGTGTCGAAATATGCAAATTTAGTAGAAGCATTGCCGCCTTGGCAATATCAAAAATTAGTACATAGAAGGGAGGAATTACACTTGAGTTCAGATGTGTCAGAGTATTAGTTACCCATAGAGAAGTTAAACAAATGTAACTGAATATAGTTAACTACTTTCTGTGGCATTGGTAAATGTATGAAATGAGCTTTCAAGACTGGCAATGAGGGCTAATCACATCAGTAAATTCAAGAGTTGGATAACTACTTGGAGTGATAATTGGAGTTGTGGGATATGATATTTTCTAGGTGCAGGAACTGGTGAGATGGACTGCTATGGTCTTTTTTTGTCCAGTATATTCCAATGATAGATATTTTTAGATGTTACAATCCAACACCACTATCATTTAAATCCATTGGGAGGAAATTGTATCCAACCATGTGGTAAGTGTAACATGTACACTGTGGTGCAATATCAATACTTTTGACTATCAGCTGAAACAAAACTTTCATGAAGTTGAGTCGAAACACCCAAGTTTTAAAGAGGTTGGTGTGGTTCAGAAATTAGCTGAATGTGGTGTGATCAGATTGGTATATTGCAACCAGCTTAAAGCTTTTAAGCTGTAAATTCGTTGAAATGTTATGTAGTGAGATCGCTTTCATAGTTATCTATTGAACCGTAAATTGCTAAGAGTCCATTTGACATTTCTGAGAACCTTTTATGAAGAATCTGTATGTGAAAACCTTTCCTTATAAGTACACTTGCTAAAGTAATAGTTCAAGTTTGAGTATTATGCTCCATTTTTACTGGAGTCAATTGATGACCTAACTAACAAAAGTAGTGCACTTTTTTTCCCAAATCAGTTTGTTTTCCAAGTTTATTTTTTGTCCCAGATACCTATCTGTTAATTGACCAATCATGGGTTAGAATCTGATTGTTCTGTCAACTATTTGTGAAGCTTTTCTTTTTTGCTGACAAACTTTTTAAATCTAATTTAACAGACATTACCATGGCCTTTACAGTAGGTAAATTGAGGGATATGTTCCTTAGTTATTATGTAATAGTTTGTCATCTGAATCCATTCATTTATTTTGGATACTCATTTTCAAAATATTTATGCCTAATATATACGTAAGTTAATTAGTCTTAAGTCTTAGTTTCTTTGCCTTGTTATTCAATTTAAGAATCATAATTTACATATGTAAGTGTTTTATTTAGTTAAATCTAAGTGCAGTAATGTTAAGAAACTTGTATGTGCCTTGTTTTAATGTATTAACTTATCTCTTTAGATTTCCTTCTCTAGGTTTGTGATAAGTTGTATCACACAGGTACAGGCCAGTTCTACACACTCAGGAGGGATGGGATATGTCTGTCTGGGGACTGCAAGACTTTTGTCATTTGCTCTTGTTGCTGACAGCAGAATTTCCTGCTGCAAAACCATTTTGGCCTGTATCTTTGTGTATCAAATGTTTTTAAATAGAACTTCTCTGGGCTGACCAACACTGTTGGATAAGCTTTGAGGGTGCTGCCTTTAGTATATCTATTTTAGTTTGTTTTATAAAGCTATAGCACTATGTTGCTGCTGTCAGCACTAGCTGCAAAGCAATGTGCCTACCAAGAGGAAAAACACAGGGTTTCAGATAAGACTGGCTGGCCCCAAAATTATATTGCTGTTTCACCAGTGGTTTTCTATAAATCAATTGAAAACCGCAAACCAATTTTTCATATTTTAACTTCACCATTTTAGTTTGTTTAAATTTTGAATTTTGTTAAATTATTTATTACTGTTATCCCCATCCTCCCCGTTTTTGTTTTATAGTTTTTAGCAATGCCCAACTGAACTGTAATGGTATCCAGATGGTCAAATATTTGAGGTCCACGGGCAAATATAAAGTGGCAGTGTATTGGACCATGAGTCCAGCACTCCAGCTTAGCAAAGTTGCTCAAGCCAAGTGCTTCCCTCAATTCCTTGCTACTTTGTGCCACTTTCTGATGTGTAGTCTACCTTTGGGAATCCCCAGCTTAGTTTCACAAAATCATGATTTGTTGTGAAGAAAACCAAATAATGTTAGAAGTTTGGGGTTTATGATGAACATTTAGCTAATTGTATAGTATTTTAATAAATTCTGCATGCATTTCTGCCAACCAAGGTCCATCTATTTTAGTCTTTTGGAAGTACTTTTCATATAGTCTTGTTCCACTATCGAGTAGCTAGATATTACAATTATTTGATGTTGAAGGTTCCAAGCTGTGTATATTGGCTGACTTGTTGCATTGCAGTGGTTATTTGCAGTGTTGTATTAGAATCCACTTGTATAGTTCTAAAATGTCAGCTTCTGTAACTAGCCCCATTGCAACATAGGAACCCCTTTAACATTTTTTCTATATTTAAGGACCAACCGCTTGCATTCTTACGGGAATTATAATAGCCGAACATACCGAAGGAAGCTCTGTTGTAGCTAAAGCAGTTGAGTTTCATAAATCCAGCTTGCTAACAAAAAAAGGACACAAATTTGATTTAATGGTTTCGTACCTTAAAAAATTAGTACAAATCTGAAGCTCGGAGACTTCTGCTAAGGCTATTCCTTAATATGTCGGTAGGAGGCACATAGGAGCTGCCCATGGAGAGCTCTCCCTTTGTTTATTTTCCCCCCTCCCTGCTGGGAAAAGCACTTGCCCTTCGTTTACAACCCACCCACATCAACTAGGCTGAAATTAGGAATATAATAGTGAGATGAACCTAACTGTTCCAACATTTAATGCTTGTCATACATAGTCCTAGTATGAATAATTCTTCTCCTCCTCCCCTGCTAATACCTTATAAATGCATGCGTTGCTTTGACTCTGGAATTCAATGTTAATTTAAACCCTTTCTCATTTCCCAGTTTCAAAAATCACTTACTTGATGTCACACTCTACGCAAATTGATTTACATTTAAATTTTGCATGTTGAGATTAGAAGCAAGGGCATATGTTCACTTGCTTTGTCAGTTTTCTTCAGCCTTGATGGCTGGTCAGACCATAATGCAGCTTTTTTTTTAGCCCCGTCATTATGGAATGCTCTTTTGAGTTAGTGGAACTAGCTTAGGCTCATAACTTGGGGTCAACCTACCCTCGAACCGCCGAGTTTTGAAACAAAACTTCTCATGAATTACCGTAAAATGGTTTGTGGACTTTGTGGTCCATAAGTGATCACTGCGGTAAATTGCTGTATTTCAATGTAACTGAAATACTGACTGGCTGAAACTTGTCCTCCCGCCAGTGATTGAACAGAAGGGGCTTCCAATTATCTGAAACCCTGGGATATCCTATAAATTACCCCGCCCTAATACTGTGCATCATCCTGTTTTGTGTCACTACACCCTGCTACCTTGATTCACTCTTCGTCGTTGGATAGGTTTTGGATTTATTACTTTCGAGGACGAGCAATCAGTGGACCAGGCTGTCAACATGCATTATCACGACATCATGGGCAAAAAAGTGTGTAGTTGTAGTTTTATTTTACCCTTAGACTGAACCGAGGCTTAGGTGACTGGAGATTTCACTGGGGTTATAGTGTGTGGTCTCTACATTGAAGAGAATCCTGTTAAGAGGTAACTTAATGACTCTTAGAAGGACCCAGATTTTAATCCTATTTACTGTGGAAGAAGCAGTAAATTAGTTGTATTTCATGCTTTTACCCTTTTAATAATTATATATACAAAATCACTAAAAAGTGGATCTTAGTTAAATCAATTATGCCCATATGTAAGAAAGATACCTGCATGCATTTAAGCAGAATTTATCAGCTGCTTGCACGTTAGTTTTAATTACCTGTATTGTAGTTAGCTATTCAGAAGACCGGTGAAATCTGTATTAATCATTTAAGTCTCCGTTTAAGAAACCACTCCTTCAGATATGTTTTTAAGGACAGAATTTGTGACTAGCTAAGTTTTTTTGAGTTGTAAGAAAACCGGTAGTGTTCATATTAAGTGTCATATCTGTATTGGCATGCTGAAGGACTGGTGGTCAATTTTATTTTGTTTTGTCAGAGGTCACTTGCTGTATACTTTAGTCGATAATAACCTGCTTTAATGTAAAAACCCAGTTAAGTGGCCTCATTTGCTTGATCTTCATACTGTGTTGTAATACAGCATATGTGTAAGTGTTTAATTTTATGTTTCGGGAAGCAGCAAATTAAGCTGCTTCACCTGGAATTGGTGGGGGAGGTGTTACGTTCTGGTGGCAGTAACATTTAGGTCAGTCTGGTTCTCGTTTTACATGGGTTGTGTAGTGTAGGTCATGTAAAATAAATGAGTTTAAAATATGGGGTTAAATGCTTTTTGTGAATCAGTTCCAAAAGAGATTGTTCCTTGCATATATTCAGTACTTTGGGCAAAAGAGGGTTATTTTAAAATGCCATCTTACTTAACTTAGCAGTCACTAACCAGCATTGAAAACTTGTACTGCAGATTCTAATGACAAACAAGTTGTTGCAGCTCGAGTATTGTCGTTTAGCCTTCAAGATTCCTTGAAACTGAAGCTGTGCCCTAGCATTCAGTCTGCCTGTGCTATATAACAGCGCTACAGTGACCCAGTTGCTGATTGTTCATCGCTGTTGTATTCCTCAGGTATTTCCTGGCATGTTTAAAATTAGCTTGTCTGTCCCTAAATTCCAACTTGATAAATCACACTGCAAGATTTATTGGAGAGTGAATGCATTTCTAGGTTTTGGTAAGAGATGCCTTCATTTTGCAGCTCGAATTTTGAGTATAACTGTCCAATGTTGAAAGCAAAGTTTACTTGATAAATCACACATCTCAACTTTCTGAGCAAATTAATAAGTGATCTGTAAAGCTTTGGATAACATTGTCTAGAGGTTCAAGTTATTACGAACAGGGTAATGCAGTGGCTTATTAGCCTTTCACCAACTCTGATCTGAGTTTGAATCCAGCCCATACTATAGGATGAAAATCTGCTGGCTGTAAGAGTCCCTTGCGGAGAGTTTGGGGCACTCTCAATCCAGTTCCTAGTGGGCAGAAAAGTGGTACTACTTTGCAGTCTGAGGCCACAGGAAGGTTGGGAAATAGAAAAATGCCACATTGATACAGAAGTGGTTGCTCTTGAAGTTGGGCCTGAAGCACATTGGGGCAGAGTAGAGGGAGCTTTACTTTGCATCTGGCTGTTCAATATCTGACTTGAGAGTACAGTACTTGTTGACCAAAATGGGAAGGGCTTCTTTCCCCAGTTCAACTTAATTTCTGGTTTACATCACAGCAATTGATGTCCTTTTTGCCTTTTGTTGCTTCAATATGAAGGCAATGATTTGCTATATTGAAGTATGCCCAACAGTTAGCATTGATGTGACTTGTTAATGCAAGTTTATTCCCTTTTTGGTTCTTTCATACAGGGTTGTGTAAAGGTAGAAGTTTAATTTGGAGTAGACTCTGGCTTTGGAGTGACTATTTCAAGTGTTGCTTATCTTTGCATGCCGCTTTATCAAGACAGCAGATTGTAGTTCAAGCTTTTGCCCAGAGTGCTGTACAAAATTTATGGAGTTCACCTGTGCTGTGCAAGACTAAAATACTATAACTTTTAAGGAATTATTGAGCCTTCCCCCCCTTTCCCACCAACCCACTCCCAGAACATTCCAATAACGTACCTTTTGGTTATGGTGCTTATAGCAGTGTCATAAAAAGAATGTTTTTTTTTAAATGACAGTAAAGTGGGTTATTTTTAGATTAGAAATAGAACTAAGCTTCCGTGCATCTAAAAATTAATGTACTTAAGTTGCACAAACTGACTAGCGCAAATCTTGTCTGCATAATAACAGTGCATTGAAAATATCAACTGCAGGAATGTCACAATATTGTGATATGCCAGTATATTGCAATAAGCAAAACTCTGCACTGTTTTCATTGAATTAAAACATCAGGTCAAAGTTTGTACCATCTTTCACAACCATGTCCATTTCAGATGAGAATTGATATTTTTGGTGGTTAAATCCTCATGTGTGTTATGTAAAGAAAGAACATTTTGATCTCAACTTCCAGCAAAACTAATGGGAACCTGTCTTAAATTTGAAAGCATTGCAAGTATAATAGCCTTTTAAAAATGTGAAATGACAAAGTATATCAAATTTGTTGCATTACCCGGATGCAAATCCTGTTCAGGAAAAGGGTTAAGCACCAGTCTTAAGACCTTTGACTTGCTAGAATGAATAGCAATCAATCAGTTCAGCAGCATCTTGTGTATCACTGAAATTCAGATTATTAATCATGTTATCAAATATTGAATGGAAGTCTGAAATAAGTTTTTATGACTTAAAAGTATTGCCCAACTGATGACATCATTATCTTGACATCGGTGTAATGACTTAGCTGGTTCGGAGTAGTATCCAAAATACTTTATTCTTTTCCAGTCAATTTTAAATCAAAGAAATGTAATTTCCTAGATAAAGTAAGCAACCAAAAAAAAGTTAAGTAGCTTGAGTGTATGGTACTGCTCTCTAAGCCCTGGGGATTATTACACTTGTGATCACCGATAAGTTTTGAGACAGTTTACAAAATAGTAAATAGTTGTGTTTTTGACACTTGCATATGAAGTTGGTTCCCAAAAGTGACCCCCTACTCTTGACTAACTTCAAGTGCTATTAGCTAAGTGGTGGAGACGTGTAATTTATTTAAACACAGTATGAAGATTTGCTTCTAATTTACTCAACTGTCCATTTTATCTGCATGTATTTCCTTTTTCTGTTAAAGATGTAATTTAAGACTCGATTAGCTCATCCATTCCCTTCTGACATTTTGTTTCAAGTAATTAATTGAGATTCTTTATGCATAGCCTGGGGAAGGTAAGTCATTATCTTCCATTAGATGTTTAAATAACATTTTTTAAGTAAGGCCACAGCAATCTAAAGACTATGTTTCTCAGGTAATGTGGATCTGTAAAAGTGGTGATGGTTAGATTGATTTCTATTACACTACACTTTCGATCTTGTTAATTTCAAATGAACTAATTACAAAATTTAGATCTTTTAATTTGAAATACACCTGTCCTGTAATGAACACTCTAGTGTAAAACAGTAATTTATACTTGAGAAACATATATATATTTATACATATATATATATATATTGGCCTATTTAAGCTATTTAAATGTAGTTGTAAGTTATAAGATGTAAGTGTAAATGTTAAGTTTAATAGATATGGGTGTGTCAAGGGAGAGGGGTATGGAAGAGTAGGCAGAGTGGCTTTTTTATCCTTCCCTCTGTTATCCTAATTAGGTTGAAGTGAAACGTGCAGAGCCTCGTGACAGTAAAGGTCCAGGGCCTGGCCAGCCGGGAGCACCACAGTGGGGCAGAAGTTTGCCAAATGCTGCCAATGGCTGGGGAGGTCAGCCCTCACAAGGCTGGCAGCAGCAGAGTTATGGTAGCCCACAAGGTAAATGTTGCATTCAAAGCAATAACCAGGAATGTGATTAATGTGCCATGTAAACTTTTTACAAATGGTACTATTGCCTCTAAAATTGTTCTTGATAAATTCGAATTTATCAACAGAGTTTAAAATTTGGTGGAAAGCTTTTAAACAAAAGGATCACTGAAGTGTTTGCCGTTGGCATTTTTCAGCAGCAATATCCATTTTAACAACTTGGTATTTTCAATTGATTTAACTTCCACAGACACACATTGTTCATTTGAGTGGGGGGATTCCTAGAATGAAATTCCATTCCCAGATGATATGGGGACATGCATGCATACACCTTACATGCTGCTGTTTATCTGCCTCTTGCCATCTGAATATTTCACATTGTAATATTTCACAATATTTAAACTTTTTCCCCCCGGAGATTTTTATTTTTGGAGTTGTTTGTGATGGTCTTGCATGTTTTCCTGCTGACCACTTTGTGTACCATCTTGTAGTGAACTACCTCTCTTAGCTCAACCCAGTAGTAGCGTTTTTGCCCGAGTCCGAAGGTAGTGTGTACAAGACTAAAACTTTGAGCACATAATCTAGGCTGACACTTAAGTGCAGTACCTGAAGATTGCTGCATTATCGGAGGTGCCGTCAACACAACCTAAAAAATAACTGGTCCCTTTATCTGTTTGTGGGACTGTGCTGTGTGCAGAGTGGCTGCTGCGGTTGCCTACAAAATTAATTCATTGGTTGTTGAGACGTGAAAGGTGCTATATAAATGTATGTTTTGTTCTTACCTGGAACAATGCAGCCCCTACTGTGGTTGCCAGCTTATCTTTGCTGCTGGCTTAAAAGCTTGTATGTAGAGTAGAGGATCCTTTTCAGCAAATTGTGGTCCCCTTTGTTGAAAATGTCTTGGTTCGTAAGCCATTGTTGATCTGTACTAAATTGATGCAGTTGGCACCTCTGCTTCAGCTGCTCTGTGAAACTACCCCCTCTCAGACTAGAAAGGGTTTATCCCTTGTATATGCTGGAATGGTTGCAGAGGGGAGGATTGGTACAATTGGCCCCTCTACTGGGCTTGGAGGGTAGATTGAAATGAGCCAGGGTTCTTGCTCTCAATTGTCGTTCTTGTGACCCTCTTGGAAAAGGCACCTGAGCATAACCCACTATCACCCAGTCCCCCTGCCTTTGATCTTTCATGGATCAGATGCTTTTTGCCTGCATGTTACAGCGCCCATGCTTGGGGTCTCAGCACTGCCTTGGGGCAAAGAATTGAAGGTATGCCCAACAATGAGGCCTTATGTGCACAAAATAACAGAATATCACTCGAATGAAGCTGGGATTTCTTGGAGGCTATCCTGGGTGACATTTGCCAATGGGATGCAAGAAATTCCTTTTTGTACGTGGAGGTTCAACTTTAACTGACGGGCTGATTGGCCTGGTAAATAATCTAACATTGTTTAGGGAGAGGCCACGGATGTTAAATATTTTTAATTGTGGGGCAATTCCTTTCAAAAACGAGATGGTTAGGAAATGAAAAGTGTGATTCATGTCCCTTAACTCTGCAGCTCTTTTTTTACTTGGCTTTGTCTCCTAAGATGTTCAGTGTCCGAATGTGTTAACCCATATAGAAAATTGCATTTGTTCAAACAGTGGAAATTGGCTGACTTTGTGGTACCTCCAATATTAGATGCTAAAAAATTATTCTGACAAAACTAGCATTGTTTAAAGCACTGTTGTATAGCAGGATGGGAGAATGGAAGAGCGTTGCCTTTTGTGTTGCCCACTTTTCTTTTGTATAGATGAGTGCGGTGTCAAAAAAGGCATAAAATAACTTAAGCTGTTCCAGGCATCCTGTCGCTGTTGTGCTTCAGGATATGATGATTCAGCTGAAACATAGTCACTTTTTGGAATATTTTGTCTTCCTGTAGAGTGGATTGTCTAGATGGGGGTTTATGAATTGGCACAATTCCTCTAGTTTGGCAATAAAAGTAATATTTCTGTTGTATAGTATTAAACTAGTTTGAATATAGATAATTTTGTTCTATACAGTTTCTAAAGATGTTGCTTCAGGCCTTTTCAGGAATAACTAGTAAATGGACACGCTTGCTTTAACTGCTGTATTTTTTTCAGGTATGTGGATGGCACCTGGTCAGCCAATGGGTAGGTTTTATTATTTTTTTAAAGCTAATACGAACAATACTTTGTATAGCACCTTCTAGAGGGGGGGAAAAAGCAATATACTGAACATCTTTGGTTTTCTTTTGGTTTTTTAGGTGGGTATGGGCCTCCTCCTCCTCCAGGAGGGCGGGGTGCCCCTCCGCAACCTCCACACTTTAATCCATATGTAGTTCCACAGCCACCTCCAGGAGGATTTGCACCACCTCAGGGATTTGGACAGGGTTTTGGCGCACCTCCACAATATGGTATGTTTTTAACCTTATATTTCCACAGAACGAGGAAAAAGAAGCAATTGAATTGTTTAGAACAGCGAGTTTTGGACCACATGTTGTAGGATGTTGAGTTGCAAGTATGAAGGATGGAAGTTGCCTGTCAACTTTATTGCAAACATAGAAACATTAGTATGTCTGGTCAAAGCAATGTTTTTGCTGAAATTCAAAATGCATTATACTATTTCATAAAGAAATTCTTCATGCATCGATACATCTGTTTAATATTTCAGCGTAATATAAATTGAAGTGTGTCTTGCAACTGTAGCTTTAAGGTAATTGGCTGTACAATATCTGCCCAGATGTTTAGTATGAAAGATACTGGTTATACTGTGTTGACACAGCAATGGTGCTAAGAGGGAAATTATATAACATAATTAGGAAAGTGACACACCAGGTTCAAAATAACTGTTTAGGACACGGTGACCAGCTCAACCTTTTTCATCTGTGGTAAACTATTAGAGATTTTTCAGGTAGGTATTATGACAGATTTTTATTTTTTAAAATGTGCTCAGTTGCGTGTTGTATTTAGATCTGAAATTGTTTCACAGTTCTGAATTTGGAATCTAATTGCTTTTTAGTCATGGCTTTTTGTGCCCCGACAGTGCAGCCTGTAGAAGCCTTGCTTTCATGTCTTCAAATGTACAATTCTTTTTTTTTATAAATCTCCTGTGAAAAATTAAATAATCCTCTGTCAAAATGCCTTGCGCGGTTTCTGCATTACTGCTCTTGCTGACTTTAAAAGGGGCCAATTAAGAACCAAGCTGGGCTGCACTTTGTTCTTGCAGTATACCAGCTGAGCTGTTCTGTGCTGAGCTTGAACCTATAGTAGTTCCCCGGTTGCCTTTAACCGATGGTCTATTTTATCGTTCGTTTGAACATACGAATCTTGCAAGTCTATTTTATTGATCAAAGTAAGTAACCTCAATCCTGATCCCATGTGGCTCTAAACATGCCCTTTTTTCTTTTAGCAGAGAGAGCAGAATGGACAGCACAGTGCTGAATTTGTTTGTGGCTGACTACTTTCCTGCTAGTCAATTTACAAGCAGTCAAGAGTAAAACAGCTGGGTCCAGTGTAGCACAGTGGGATCCATGCATTATATATATACACACACACTCGTACACCTCAGTATGGCAGATGCCCCCAAACAAAGTTTTGTTCCTGGCCATACCTGGTATTTTTATTTTTGTTCATAATCGTTAAAACTATTGTCCTGTTGCGACAAATATTTAAACGATGTGACAGCCCCGCCTGCCCCTTAAAAATTTAAAATTAAAAAAAATCTATCACCTGTCTGACCTGAGCTCATTCTTGTTGCTATTCAGGCTATGGAGGATTTGGCGCACCTCCAGCTGACCAGTTTGGCCCACCTGGAATACCAGCACCCCCTGCCACACCAGGAGCAGGACAGATGGGCTACCCACCAGCAACACAGACACCTCAGGACATGAGCAAGCCACCTGCTGGACAGCCCGAATTCCCTGGGTACAACCAGTATGGTAGGTAACAAAGTAGTGTAGGATTTGGAGGTGCTGTAGGATTAGAAAAGAACACAACAACCCCCTTCAGTGCATATGACTTCCTGAAGTCAAGGGCCCCTCTACCTGCTTGTGTATTCCCAGCAGGAGTATGTGAACACCAGAAGACAAGGAGGTAAAGAATGGTGGGTTGAATTAGATCATCCTTTTCTAGCATTTTATAACTGTTCATGGATGTAAAATCTACTGTTAGGGACAGAGCAGCAGACATAGCCTACAACGTGCAAGTTACTAGCAAATACAAGCTTGTATAATGAGTAGTCATTCACTTTTTTTTACATCCACGCAGTGTCGTAGTTTTTCAAATGCCATCTCTCCTGATTTCTACTTTTATCTGTTCCTCCCTTTACCACCACCACCACCCCAAAAAGGGTTGTAACTTTGAATGTTGGAATTCCTAACCCAGCTGTTGGTCTCTCTACTGTTCTTAATCTGAATCTTAATCTGGGTCCATCTGCTTCCTCTTTTTACCTGGCTAAATGCACCTCCCTGCTTTTTGTTCCAGATGAGTCTGAGTGTCTTGAGTAAGCAGGGAGACTGCTTCAGCCAGATTTTATTTTGAGGTGGAAAGTTACTGTTAGATTTTCAGGATCTGAATAAATTGGAACTAGGCCATTTTAAAAAGAAAATGGTGATTTATCAAGGACTTCAATCTATGAAAAAGTCTATGCTAAATCTGCAATTTCAAATGGCTACTTCACAATACTCTCGAGCTCTATTTCAGGTAGTGATGTTCAGCACTAAACTTGAATTTTAAAACTAATTAGAATATAATGGAGTCCTTGAAGAAAGACGCTGTGGTTTTTTAAAATCCGGCGATTGATTTTTTTTTTAATTACTCATTTGGAAGTAGCTGAACCAAAGCATGTAATTCACTAAAATACTCTCTGCTCATTTAATCACTGTTACGGGGTGCATGTGTTTATCTCCCTATACCCAAATACACTGTGCAGCTCAGTACCTTTTCTACAGGCTGTACTACATTCACTAAAGGTACTTGCCCAAGAGGCTCAAACCCTATTGCTAACTTAGACACAGTTTGTTTTAATTATATATACCGATAGTTTGTTGCCACAATTTACCTATATAGAATAACAAATTGACCAAACATCTGCTTAAAAAATGTATTTCTATTTCACTGGCATTTCTGTGCATCCATATGCCTCTGGTGACCTGATGCATCTATGCCATGGATTGAAGCGGGCTCAGGCTTACTGGGGTAGTCATCCTGGTTTCCTCATCTCCCTAATAGGCATGGGTAACTATCCTCAGGATCCTTCAGGCTACGGACCCACGCGTCCTTCTCAGACTTACGGTCAGGCTGAGCAGGGATATAGTGCAGCAGGTAGGTGTTGCATAGACTTTGAACTGCCTTGCTTCAACAAAGATGAGTAGCTTAAGTAGGATGTAGTCCTTGCTCACTTAGTGTTTTTTTAAATGGGAGAATAGTGCTTAAAGCAGTTGAGCATTTGTTGTGCTGGTACAAGGATGATCTAATTGTGCAAAATTAAGTTTGATTTTTAAGTTGCTTTCTGTTAAGTTAATGGTGATTTTTGTTTGCATTTTTCCTCTAAACAGTCATAACTTTTCTGTTCTATTTGTTTAATAGGTTATGGGCAAGACATGAGTGGTTTTGGCCAGGCCCCAGGTTTCTCGGATCCAAATCAGCCAGCTCCCTCATATGGAGGACCCTCAGCACCAGCACCTCCAGGGGCTCCACCATCCGCACCGGGTGGATTTGCCCGCGGTCAGAACCACAATGCTCAGGGGTTCCATCCTTACAGGCGTTAAAACCATGGCAGGGAAAAAATAAAGGAGTATATTCTGGTGTAAACTTGGCCAGAAATTCCTTAATTTTGTGACTCTTTTGTGACAATCACTTGATTAAATAACAAAAACAACAAAAAAATTTAAAAGGAGTTTGAAGGATACGCTGTGGGCTTTGGACTGCATTTTTTTGAATTTATTCTCCTCTCTTCCCAACAGCACAAATGACCTCTTTGCGCTCTGAGTGATGCAGGGTTTAGGAGAAATATTCTGCTGTACCATATAACTCTTGGTTTCTTTTTTTTTGATTTGTTCCTTACTCTGAGCCTTTGTTTTACCCTAGTATACTTTTATGTTTAAATAAAATTGAAACATTTGAACACAGACGTTGCAATTTTTAGGAGAAATTTTGTACTATTTACATCTGACTTATTTTTTAATTTAAGATGTAGATTTCCCTTAAGAATGGCTGTAGAATAAACTGCAAATTAAAGACAGATGACCCCTGGTTTAAATAAAGAGAGCACATTTCGTTTAAATAATCTGGTCTCTGACTGATTTGTAGTTACGGTTCAAAAATGATTCTACATATTGTATGCATTTGCAAGCAGTTAAGTAAACTTGGTTGATTTTACATTAGTTCTGTTGTGCTCTGATGCAGTAATTTTAATAAAGGACGTGCCTCTGAGCAGAACCCCCCAGCCCGAGGATTGTAACTGTTCACCCTATTAGGAATGAGCTATGCTCAAAGCCGTCACCTTTCTGAAACTGCTTTTGGTTTTGCTATGAGACTTTGCTGAAGTTGCTGTGAACCAATGGCTTTGTCACCTGGAGTCATCAACCTCAGGTTGGGAATGGCTCCATGGATGTTGGTACTTCCCCAAAGTGGCCATTTCTGTATTTGCCCTGACTGAGTCTGTTGGCAGGCAGTCTGGTCCTGTCCTCGTGTGTATTTCTCCAGCAGGGATTGTTGCATAACACTGACAATTGTAGTGCCCCCAGAACTGCTCTGACTGATCAGCAGACTCCATTTTCCAGCATAAGTATCCCAGAATGTTCATTTCTCTTCCTCACCCAAGCACAAGTAGCACATGGACCATCCCGTGTCATACGATAATTTAAATAAACATATCTGCTGAGTTAAAGTAAAGACTTACATTTATGCACCTTTCATGTCCTTGACATCTTGTGCTTAGAACACAAGAAATAGGAGCAGGAGTAGGCCATTTGGCCCTTCAAGCCTGCTCTGCCATTTAATAAGATCAAGGCTGATCTTTACCTCCTTCACCTTCCCACGCTATCCCCATATCCCTTGATTCCCTTAGTATTCAAAAATCTATCTATCTCTGCCTTGAATACACTCAATGACTGAGCATCCACAGCTCTCTGTGGGGTAGATAATTCCAAAGATTTACAACCCTTTCAGTGAAGAAATTTCTCCACCTCTGTCCTAAATGGCTGACCCCTTATCCTGAGACACTGACCTAGTTCTAGACTCCCCAGCCAAGGGAAACCTCCCAGCATCCACTCTTTCAAGCCCTTTAAGAATTTTATATTTTTTAATGAGGTCGCATCTCGTTCTTCTCCACTCTAGGGAATATAGGCCTAGTCTACTCAATCCCTCCTCTTAGGACAATCCCCTCATCCCAGGAACCAGTCTAGTGAACCTTCGTTGCACTCCCTCTAAGACAAGTATATCCTTCCTTAGACAAGGAGATCAAAACTACACAGTATTCCAGGTGTGATCTCACCAAGGCTCTATATAATTGTCATAAGACTTATTTATTCTTGTACTCCAATTCCTTTGTAATAAAGGCTAACTTACCATTTGCTTCACGATCAATGAATTGCTTTCGAAGTGTAGCCACTGTTATGCAGGCATGACAACCATATTACACAGCAAAGTCCCATAAACAGCAATGAGCTAAATAACCAGTTTCTGTTTTTTGGCAGTGTTGGTTGAAGGATAAATAGCTGGACACAGCTCTCGATCTTTTACGTCCATCTGAACAGACGGTTTAACGTCTTACAGCAGTCCCTCTGTTGCACAGTTACGTCATCTTACGTGCTTTGTACCTGTTAAATATTGCCACAACTTTAATGTCCCAAGGCTGAGATGGGGGAAATTTGGACAGGGTGATCCCTGCTGGAAATTGTCTATGGGTGTCAAGAGAATGGTATCCAATCTCAAACGCCTCCTTTGTTGTCTGGCTGAGTGGGACTGGCCTCGCCTGATACCACTGTTGCCTCTCGAGTCTCCCATGGATCTATCCTTGGCCCCTTCCTATTTCTCATTTACACGCTCCCATCGGTGATATCATTCGAAGACGACGCCTGGTTCTACATGTATGTTG
Source organism: Squalus acanthias (assembly GCA_030390025.1). Classification (NCBI taxonomy): domain Eukaryota; kingdom Metazoa; phylum Chordata; class Chondrichthyes; order Squaliformes; family Squalidae; genus Squalus; species Squalus acanthias. Next base: position 31,771,815 of record CM059443.1, on the reverse strand, counting down.
TGATGCCCAGCTCTTGCCACACCTCTCAACCACTCCACTGTGTTGTCAGACTGCTTGCTGACATTCAGTCCTGGATTAGTTGCATTTCCTCAGATTAAACCAGCACCCTCCCATTTTGAAGCTATTTGCACCCTCTGCATTCTATTTGACCCTAAGCTGAGCTGCTGACTATATCCTCTCCAGCATAAAGACTGCCTACTTCCACCTCCATAACATCTCCTGTCTCTGCCCCGCCTCAGTTTTTCTGCTGCTGAAATCTTCATGCTCCAGATGTGACCATTGCAATGCTCTGCCCATATCCTAACCTGTACCAAGTTCTGTTCACCCGTCACCCCTGCGCGTGCTAATCTACATTGGCTCCCGGTCCGCCAACACTTCAATTTTAAAATTCTCATCATATTCAATCCTCTCCATGGTTGCCTTACTTCTGTGACCTCCATCCCTAAAACCCTCCAAGAACTGTGTTCCTAAAAACTCTGGCCCCTTGTGCATTCCTGACTCCGTTGGCCCCACCATCAGTGGCCGTATCTTAGCCATCTAGGTCCCGAGTTCTGCAATTCCCTCCCTAAACACTTCCTCCTTGTTGAAGGTGTAGGAGGGCCAATGGAATTGTACCCCTGCATAAGTATAAGATGTCGAGGACTGGAAACATTTTTTTGGATGGAATTTTTTTTTTTAAGTGCTGTCATTTCAGCTGCAACGGTTTACAGCACGGAAGGTTGCCATTTGCACCAACATGTCTGTGACACTTGTTTGGTGCAATATGCAAGTGAGAACATAAGAATTAATTTGGGCTCTACGTGCCATTTAAATGTCAACTTATGAACACATTGTACTAAATTAATCTTTGTGCACTGTTTGTTGCAAAGTGTATTAGCATAGATGAGGCAGTGGGCTGCAAGTTTACACTGCAATTGCAGCGAGTTACCACCTTGAGGATTTGATATCTGGCAGCCTCTGGCAGTGAGCAAGAAACGGGACCCAGATGCTGAAAAATTTCAACTGATTTGGCCTTGGTCTGTGATTTTCACAGTCTGCCTTAGACACTACCTTTGGTTGGAAAGTGGGGAAGTGAATTGCGCCCTCCTCGCCACAGTCTCCAATAGTCTTAGAGTTCTGCTTGTGAAGGAGGACATGGGCTTGGTATATCCTGAGGTTAATGTTAATTTTTGAATTTTTCAAAGGTTGAGATCATGCGAACTGCTTCATAAATAGAATCTCAATCGTCTTTGGAGACTGTTCTCATGCTATTTTTCCTGCACATGTAAAGAAAACTTTCATTTATAAAAAGACGTCAACAACAACTTGTATTTATACAGCACCTTTTAATGTAGTAAAACGTCCCAAGGCGCTGCACAGGAGTATTTTAAGAAAAAATTTGACACAGCCACATAAGGAGAAATTAGGGCAGGTGACCAAAAGCTTGGTCAAAGAGGTAGGTTTTAAGGAGCGTCTTAAAGGAGGACAGAGGTAACGAGGTTTAGGTAGGGAATTCCAGAGCTTAGAGCCTCGGCAACAGAAGGCACGGCCACCAATGGTTGAGCGATAATAATCAGGGATGCTCAAGAGGGCAGAATTAGAGGAGTGCAGATATCTCGGTCGGGGGGTGGAGGTTGGTTGTGGGGCTGAAGGAGATTACAGAGATGGGGAGGGGCGAGGCCATGGAGGGATTTGAAAACAAGGGTGAGAATTTTGAAATCGAGGCGCTGCTTAACTGGGAGCCAATGTAGGTCAGCGAGCACGGGTGATGGGCAAACGGGACTTGGTGCGAGTTAGGACACGGGCAGCCGAGTTTTGGGTGACCTCAAGTTTACGTAGGGTAGAATATGGGAGGCCAGCCAGGAGTGCATTGGAATAGTCAAGTCTAGAGGTAACAAAGGTATGGTTGAGGGTTTATATAGCACCTTTCACGGCCACTGGACATCCCAAAGCGCTTTACAGCCAATGAAGTACTTTTTGAAGTGTAGTCACTGTTCTAATGTAGGAAATAGCAGCCAATTTGTGCTCAACAAGCTCCCACAAACAGCAATGTGATAATGACCAGATAAGCTGTTTTTTGTTATGTTGATTGAGGGATAAATATTGGCCAGGACACCAGGGATAATTCTCATGCTCTTTGAAATAGTACCATGGGATCTTTTACGTCCACCTGCAAGAGCAGACAAGATCTCGGTTTTACATCTCATCCGAAAGATAGCACTGGAGTGTCAGCCTAGATTTTTGTGCTAAGTCTCTGGAGTGGGACTTGAACCCACAACCTGCAGACTGAGCGGTGAGGGTGCTACCTACTGAGCCACTGCTGACACCTATACAGTATCTCTACGTGCTTCACAACTAGTAAATTGCTGTACTCGCATCAATGTTACTGTGTAGCCAAACAAAGCAGCCAATTTGCACAGCAAGATCCCAGCAACATGAAATGAGATGAACAACTAACCAAGTTCATAATGTTACAGCACTGAAACAGTCCATAGGGCCAATCAAACATTTGATGGCAATTTTTTCCATGAGCAACCTAGTCTACTCGCAATTTCTATTTGGTTGAGGTGGTTGGAGGAGAATGTTGCCCAGGAAAGCAAGCGAACTTCCTGCTCAAAATAGTGCCACTGAATTTTTTATGTCCACCTGAACAGATCATAGAATGACAGAGCACAGAAGGAGCCCATTCGGACCATCATGCCTGTGCCGCATCTTTGAAAGAGCTCTCCAATTAGTCCCACTACCTGCTCTTTCCCCATAGCCTTGCAAATTTTTTCACTTCAAGTATTTATCCAATTCCCTTTTGAAAGTTATTGTTGAATCTGCTTCCACCGCCCTTTCAGGCAGTGCATTCCAGATCATCATAACTCGCTGCGTAAAAACATTTTTCCTCATGTTTCCTCTGGATCTTTTGCCGATTACCTTAAGTCTGTGTCCTCTGGTTATTGACCCTTCTGCCACTGGAAACAGTTTCTCCTTTTTTAATGCATCAAAGCCCTTCATGATTTTGAACACCTCTATCAAATCTCCCCTTAACCTTCTCTGCTCTAAGGAGAACAAACCAGTTTCTCTGGTCTCCACCAATGTTACCTCTTTAAAAATTTATAAATTTACAATTTATAAAAAAAATTTTATTTTAGGTGTGCGGCCCATTCAAATTTCCACGCATGCGCAGTTTTTCCATTGTGAAGCGCAGTTTCACGGGAACATTGCTCTCCATGTAACTGAAGTCTTTTGTCCCTGGTACCGTTCTAGTAAATCTCCTCTGCACCCTCTCTAAGGCCTTGACATCGGTCCTAAAGTGCGGTGCCCAGAATTGGCCACAGTACTCCAGCTGTGGCCTAACCAGTGTTCTAAAGATTTAGCATAGCTTCCTTGCTTTTGTACTCTATGCCTCTACTTATAAATTGTGATTCCCAGTAAAAAAAGTAAAAATTTTCCCAGTAAAAAAGTAAAAATTTTAAAGCTTTTCGTTTTACATACAGACGGCAGCTTTTGACACGTTAGAACCCCTGCGACTACACCTCATTGTCTCAGTTGTATCTTACTATGTCTTTGATGTGGTACCTTCCTGGCTGACCTGATTAACTTTATCACACCTCGGCAGATAGTCAGGATGATTTAATTTAGTGGTCTGCAATTGTAAGGTACACATGCTTTGTTCTCTATCTATATATGCTTTGGCGATTCTGTATCTATTTACTTCACCTGAGGAAGCGGCAATCGATAGCTCCGAAAGCTTGTGATTTCAAATAAAACTGTTGGACTATAACCTGGTGTTGTGCGACCTCTCAATTTTGTCTACTTATAAAGCCAAGGATCCCATATGCCTTTCTAACAGCCTCCCTCAACTTGTCCTGCCGCCTTCAAAGACTTGTGTACGTACACCCCCAGGTCTCTCTCTGCAATCCCTTTAAAATTTTACCATTTAGTTTATATTGCCTCTCCTCATTCTTCCTACCAAATGAATCACTTCACACTTCTCTGCAAAATTTCATCTGCCATGTGTCTTCCTATTTCATCAGTCTGTCCATGTCCTCCTGAAATCTGTTACTATCTTTATCACTGTTTACTACATTTCTGAGTTTTGTGTCATGAGCAAACTTTGAAATTATGCCCTGTATATCCAAGTCCAGGCCATTAATATATATCAAAGGCATTGGTCCCGACACCGACCCCTGGGGGGGACACCACTGCACACTTCCCTCCAGTCTGAAGAACAACCATTCACCACTACTCTCTGCTTCCTGTCCCTTTTTGTATCCATGCAGCCACTGCTGTTTTAAGATTTATAGGGCTTCAGTTTGATGATTCATCCGAAAGACATGCCCTCCAACAAAGCAGCAGATACTTAGTACTGCACTGTAATGCCATTCTGGATTATGTGCTCAGGTCCTGTATCCATGACCTCTTGACACACAAAAATGCTGAGCTAAATTGATAGTTGAAGGCCATGAAATTCCTGGGATCAGAGTGCAGAAAGCCCAAGTCCTGCCCGGGGAGACCAGGAATTTGGGGCAAAATTAGACCATCCTATTAAATTTGTGTCAATGTGTCATATCTGGGGGAGTTCCCAGGGAAATTGTCATTTGTGTTCACCATAGGCCTCAGTGGATCTCACGCTTACTGTGCCTTTTAGATGGGAAGATTTACAAGGCAATGGGGTCACTGTGACTGGCTCAGTAGGTTTATAAGATAATGAAGGGAATAGATTGTGTTCCAGTTGACAGTTTGTTCCAATTAAATAGGTTAGGGAGGGCCAGGGGTCACAAATGTAAGTTGTATAAGGCCAGATCGAGCTTAGATGTCAGGAGGTGGTTCTTTTCCCAGAGAATAGTGGACCTCTGGAACAAGCTGCTGTCTTGTGCAGTGGATGCTGATTCGCTGAATTCCTTCAAGCAAAAGCTGGACATGTTGGCTGGGGCGGAGACCACCTCTACAGAAGGTAGGTACTGCAGGGAATTCAGTGATCTCCTGGACTAGTTTTGATCATCTAGATGGGTCGGAGAGGAATTTCCCAGATTTTTTAAATCTGGTTTTCGCCTCTCAGGAGAGCACATGGTTTCGGGTGGGGTGGTGTGTATATGTTGTGATACACGAGGTATCACAATTGTGTGGGACAGGCTGGATGGACAGTCTTTACCTGTCCGTCATTGTATGTTCAGATTAGTTCGGAAGTGTTTAATTTTTTAGGAGAAGTAATGTTTTTAGAACATTTTATTTTTAAATTTAGGAATCTGTTAAGTATATATAGTCATAAAGCTACTTCTGATATCTCAGTAGCATTATTGCATGTAGCACATAGAAATTTGCAGAGCTATGTGCAAAACAAAATGTTGGGCCAACCATTGCATGACTATCCACCCATGTTTTACCAGACTGTGTCTCAGTCTATTAGGCAAGTAGGTGTTTCACATCTAACATGAGTTGTGTATCATTATAGAACTAACACAAATGATGCCTATGGCGAGTGAAAGATGTTGCTTTATACAGTCTCCTAAGCCACTGCCAACATAATTGGCTTTCTCAGAGTACAGGCACCATGTTTAACATCTCATCTGAAAGACAGAACCTCCCACAGTGCAGCACTCAGTACCTCACTGAAGTGTGAGATCCTGAAGTTCATGAATGCCACCAGTATTGAGGCCAATGCAGATATGAGTTAGGACATACCATCTAAATGGAAGATTTAAGAATGCCAAAAACAATTCTGTACAGCAAGCTGGAATAGGGCAAGTAGAAGCAGGTTTGTCAGTGAAAGAGATACAGCACACACTGAAGGCCAGCATTTATTGCCCATCCCTAATTGCCCTCGAGAAGGTGGTGGTGAGCTGCCTTCTTGAACCGCTGCAGTCTGTGTGGTGAAGGTACTCCCACAGTGCTGTTAGGGAGGGAGTTCCAGGATTTTGACCCAGCGACGATGAAGGATCGGCGATATACTTCTAAGAACTACTTTTGAAGTGTAGCCACTATTGTAATGTAGGGAACGCAGTCGCCAATTTGCGCACAGCAAGGTCCCACAAACAGCATTATGATAATAACCAGATATAATCTGTTTTAGTGATGTTTATTGAGGCATAAATATTGGCCAGGACTGTGGGAGTGCTGCACTGTCGGAGGTGTATCTTTCGGATGAAATGTTAAACTGAGGTCCTGTCTGCTCTCTCAGGTGGGTGTTAAAGATCCTATGGCATGTTATGAAGAAGAACCTTGGAGTTCTCCCTGGTTTCCTGGCCAACATTTATCCCTCAACCAACATTATAATAACGTTACAAGCATCTTTGCTGTTTGTGGGACCTTGCTGTGTGCAAATTGGGTGCTGTGTTTCCCTACATTACAACAGTGACAATACTTCATTGGCTGTAGAGTGTTTTAAATAGACTTGCATTTATATAGCGCTTTTCACGACCACCGGACGTCCCAAAGTGCTTTACAGCCAATGAAGTACTTTTTGAAGTGTAGTCGCTGTTATAATGTAGGAAACATGGCAGCCAATTTGCACACAGCAAGATACCACAAACAGCAATGTGATAATGACCAGATAATCTGTTTTTGTTATGTTGATTGAGGGATAAATATTGGCCAGGACACCGGGGATAACTCCCCTGCTCTTCGAAATAGTGCCATGGGATATGTCCACCTGAGAGAACAGATGGGGAATAACAATAAAAAGTGCTGGAAACACTCAGCAGGTCAGGTCAGGAGAGCAGATGGAGCCTCGGTTTAACGTCTCATCCGAAAGACGGCATCTCCGACAGTGCAGCACTCCTCAGTACTGCACTGGAGCGTCAGCCTAAATTTTTGTGCTCAAGTCTCTGGAGTGGGACTTGAACCCACAGCCTTCTGACTCAGAGGCAAGAGTGCTACCAACTGAGGTGGTAGATTGTGAAAGGTGCTTTAGAAATGCAAGTTCTTTCTTCATCGCTTTGTAAATTCTCTATAGAAGGCCTTTTTAATAACTTTTTCTCATACTCCTGTTTTCCTTTTCTAATTTCCTGTTTGGTAGAATTTCTATATTTTTATATTTGTCCTGGCTTTCATTTTAAAAAAATCTGCCCTTTAAGAATTAAATGCTTCCATATTTAGTTTCAAATTTAATCAAATTTGTTTATTCAAACAAACCCCAGCCTTCACTATACTCCACTTTTCACCTAATGTGTCAGCCAGTGGCTCAGTACTTCATTGGCTGTAAAATGCTTTGGGCTGTCTGGTGGTCATGAAAGGCCAGATATAAATGCAAGACTTTCTCTTTTTTTTCTTGTACTGGTAAGTACTTGATTTGTAACTTTTCCAACTCCTGTTTACATATTTCCCATTGCTGTTCTATTTGCCAATTTTTCCTTCCATTTAATCTGGGCAAGGTCACGTTTTATCACCCTATAATTAGCACTCACCCCCTCACCCAGTCAAGTACCCTGCCCTCAACTTTTCTGTTCAGATACAGAACCTACTTTACACTAGGGGGGTCACTGTTTCCAAAATGTTGCTCTACATTTAGACCACATATTTACTGTACTACTGAAAGATTTGTGTATTTGCAGTATTTTCTGTTTTTGTATATATCCAGGGATTTTTATTTAATGTTTTAATTCCAGGGAGTTTTATTGATATTGAGCCTGCAGCTCACTGGCCCAGGTTTATCTACGCATGCGCACTGGATCAATAATCCCCCCCCCCACACAGATCTGACCTTTGACACCCAGCGCCGAAATCGCGCGATATTTGCCGCGTCGGAAACGCGATCAGTCCTTTCTAGCAGCAGCGGGTGAAAATGGTGGGTGTTCCGAGATGGTGGCGCCGAGAGAATGCACTGCAATCCTCGTCAATCCGCCTTCAGATTGACTCCAGGGTCGCCGCATCGCCGATAATATTACAGACACGAGTCTAAACTATGATAGCCACACGTTATTTAGTGGGGGGGAAGTCGATTATTAATCCAGGATTGTGTGGGCCTCAGGCAGCCCAATGTAATAATCGGCCGCGGTGGGGTGACCCCATAACATGGAAAAAGGCTTGTTTCAAAAATCTATGGGCCGGGTAACTTGTTTTTATGGGGAGGGGAAGGGATGCCTTAGTGCCCTTAATGTCAGAACCAGCTAACTGTGAGGTGGTGAGTTGAGTTTAAGGCTGCAATCCAGCCCCTGATGTCTGGAGTGCTCGTAAGGCAACATGGAACAAACAGGCTGCAGCCTCCTCCGGCTGCTTGGGTTCTGGCAACCTTGTACATAGTGTTTTAAGAAATATAATCGAGCTGTCAACACCAGCGAGCTGAGAGGGGGGGTGAGTATCGTGTAGAGAGATTCATTGCAAGGCCGTTTAAACAGCAACATTTGGGTGGTGGTGGGGGGGGAAGTGTCCCCCTTCCTAGTATAAGTAGTTAAAGTATATGAACAGAAAAGTTGAGGGCAGGATACTTGAATGGGTGGTGTGTGGGAGGGGGGGGGCTAATTATAAGGTGATAAAATGTGACTGCCCAGATGGAAAGAAAAATTGGCAAATAGAACAGCAGAACTGGGAAATATGTAAGCAGGATTTGGAAAAGTTACAAATCAAGTACTTACCAGTAAGGTGAAAAGTGGAGTATAGTGAAGGCTGGGGTTCTATAATATGTTTGTTTGAATAAACAGATTTGATTACATTTCAGACTAAATACCTGTTTGGCACCATCAACATTTTTTTAACAGAAATGGGAGAGCAGAAAGTTGTTCTACAACACCCCATTCATTTATTCCTTCTAGAATAGTAGATAGTCCCCAGTGACCCAACCAAATGAGCTTTTTACTACTGTGTCTTAAACTGGGGTGAGCTGCGCCTACCTCTCTGTAGTAGTGATTTTTTTGTTGTAATTTTATATATTTTTTAAACATAGGCTGACCAAGTAGAGCAGAAGAAGAAAAGGACCTTCAGGAAATTCACCTACAGAGGTGTTGACCTGGATCAGCTCCTTGATATGTCCTAGTAAGTTCAATAAATAATTTCTGTTGTACCTGATTTTATATAGAGGAATATTCTGTGGCCATGCTATGTTTGCCATTTCTGGTGTTCAGATTGCAGTGTGTTTAGTTTGATTTGTGTGCATTTCAACTTTGCTGGTGTAAACCAATATGTTTTCAAACTTTTGGGTTGGGTCGGGGGCTGCAGCTATTGACACATTGCAGCCCCCCTCCCCGTCCTAACTCTGGAAACGTTGTGACTTTTACCAAAGGAAATCTGTGCTATTTTAGCAGAGAATGTTTTACTAATGTGTGTGTATATATACAGCAAGAGAACTAAAGTTATACAAGTCAACAAATACAGCAATCTGATCTCGGATGGACAGAAATTTAGTAATCATAGGGTCTGGGTGGGGGTGGATGCCAGTTTGAAAGTGAGACGTACACGCTGGTTGTGGAATCCTGTGCAAAATGACTCCCGATTTGCTGACAAGCCTTGCACTGTGGGAGTACCTTCACCACACGGACTGCAGCGGTTCAAGAAGGCGGCTCACCACCACTTTCTCAAGGGCAGTTAGGGATGGGCAATAAATGCTGGCCTTGCCAGCGACGCCCACATCCCATAAATGAATAAAAAACAAACTTCAAAGTAATGTGAAGTAATGAGATGCTTGAGAAATATATGGCACGTCATTTTCCCAGCTGTGATATGTGCTGATTATAGCATGTTTATACCTGCCCCAGTTGTATGATGCTGCTGTGTAGTGAATTCAGAGTTTTGGAATTACAGCAACACTTTATATTTAAAAAGAAAACAGCTGCTTGTACAATTGCACAAACATCCCATTGGTCACTGGTTCTAACTGCATAGCTGCCTGGATATCAAGGGGAAAGATGTGTTCAGCCTGGTCACAGCCAGAATAAAATGGTGGCGGGGGCTTGAGGTTATGCAACAGGCCTATATATGTGCAGTTTTCCTTCTCGCCAGGGAGAGAAAAAGCTAGCTACTGTATGGAAAATCAAGGATGTGCACCCTTAAACTGTGACTTCACCGTGCAGCGTGTGCCTCCATTTTCTTCTCAAAAGGCTGGGAGTGCGCTGGAAAGAATGCTTGACGAAAATGTAACAATTGGCACACACGATGGTCCTGCGAACAGCAGATGTCCAAAAGGTGACACCTTCGACAAAGCAGTCCCTCAGTACTGCACTTCCACATTCAAATTCCAGACTGGGGCTTGAACCCACAGCCTTCTGTCTCTGATGAATGCTACCATCTGAGCCTGGTTCTCACTTAGTACCAATGTATGCTGTGCTTCTGAGGGGTTATACAGTCTGGTTTCAGTGAATTTTAAAATGGTTAAATATCCAGAAATGCCTGATCCTATTGCAAACCGTGCTAAACCTCCGTTCTTTTTAGTGAGCCTACAGTCTGGAATTCGACAGCCTGTCTCAGTGTTTCTGTTTTTTGTTTTCAGTGAACAGCTGATGCAGTTGTATTGTGCCCGTCAACGGAGGCGTGTGAACAGAGGTCTGCGCCGCAAACAGCAGTCCCTCCTGAAACGGCTGCGTAAGGCCAAAAAGGAAGCTCCACCGATGGAGAAACCAGAGGTTGTAAAGACTCACCTTCGTGACATGGTTATCCTCCCAGAGATGGTTGGCAGCATGGTTGGTGTGTACAACGGCAAAACCTTTAACCAGGTTGAAATCAAGGTACGGCGAATTTGCTCGTGACTTTCTTTAATCATTTGGCAATTTTTAAAAAATATATTAGATGTGCAAAAGTACAATAGCAAAGGTTGTTCGTATGATCTTTGAGTTTGTGCTGCATTATATTGACGTGCGATGGAGGCAATGCTGTTATAGTGATACAGCGCAGAAGGCCATCGTGCCTGTGCTGGCTCTTTGGTAGAGCTATCCATTTAATCCCCCTCCCCAACTCTTTCCCCATAGCCCTGTTAAAAATAAAAAATTCCTTCAAGTATTTATCCAAATGGTGAAGCCTACCGTGATGTGCCAATGCTGCTCGAGCTGTGATCAGCTAACTCTGCAAAGACCTACAAAAAGGAAGCATAAATCAGAGCCTGAGTCAATCGGAGGCAATGAAACATACCCCAGTGGCTAGTTATAGAAAAGGGAGGGTGAGCATCCCAGCTTTTAGATTGTGAAATCTTATTTAGCACAGGAAAGTAACTAAAAAGAGAAACAGAAGTGTGTTGCACTATTGCATTGCTAATGTATATGATGTGGCATTGGTGTTTCCATTGATGTATAGACCCTTGAGGTGGTTACTTCCTGTGCTGCAGATGACAAACGTAAATGTTTTGCTCTGTTGACGTGTACAGCCAGAAACCTAACGTTGGACTGTACATCCCCAAATACTGGCACCAGAAGCCGAAATACGCCTAGAAGCATAGAAGATAGGAGCAGGAGTAGGCCATTTGGCCCCTCGAGCCTGCTCCGCCATTTAATGAGATCATGGCTGATCATCCAAATTCAGTACCCTGTCCCTGCTTTCTCCCCATATCCCTTGATCCCTTTAGCCTTAAGAAATATATCTATCTCCTTCTTGAATATATTTAATGAATTGGCCTCAACTGCCTTCTGTGGTAGAGAATTCCACAGGTTCACCACTCTCTCTGGGTGAAGAAATTCCTCCTCATCGCAATCCTAAATGGCTTACCCCTTATCCTTAGACTGTGACCTCTGGTTCTGGACTCCCCCGCCATCGTGAACATCCTTCCTGCATCTAGTCTGTCTAGTCCTTTTAGAATTTTATAAGTTTCAATGAGCTCCCCTCTCATTCTTTTAAACTCTAGCGAATATAAGCCTAATCGACCCAATCTCTCTCCGTACGTCATTCTTGCCATCCCAGGTATCAGTCTGGTAAATCTTCGCTGCACTCCCTCCATGGCAAGAACATCCTTCCTCAGATAAGGTGACCAAAACTGCACACAATACTCAAGGTGTGGTCTCACCAAGGCCCTGTACAACTGCAGCAAGACATCCTTGCTCCTGTACTCGTATCCTCTCGCTATGAAGGCCAACATACCATTTGCCTTCTTAACCGCCTGCTGCACCTACATGCTTACCTTCAGCGACTGGTGCACAAGGACTCCCAGATTTCGTTGCACTTCCCCTTTTCCCAATCTATTGCCGTTCAGATAATAATCTGTCTTCCTGTTTTTGCCACCAAAGTGGATAACCTCGCATTTATCCACATTATACTGCATCTGCCCAATCACCCAACCTGTCCAAATTATACTGGAGTTTCTCTGCATCCTCCTCACAGCACACACGGCCACCCAGCTTTGTGTCGTCTGCAAACTTAGAGATATTACATCTAGTTCCCTCGTCTAGATCATGAATATATATTGTGAATAACTGGGGTCCTAGCACCTATCCCTGTGGTACCCCACTAGTCACTGCCTGCCTCTCGGAAAAAGACCCGTTTATTCCAACTCTTTGCCTCCTGTCTGCCAACCAGTTCTCTATCCAAATCAGTACCTTACCCCCAATCCCATGTGCTTTAACTTTGCACGCTAATCTCTTATGCGGGACCTTGTCGAAAGCCTTCTGAAAGTCCAAATACACCACACCCACTGGTTCTCCCTTATCTATTCTACCAGTTACATCCTCAAAAAATTCCAGTAGATTAGTCAGGCATGATTTACCTTTTGTAAATCCGTGTTGACTTTGTCCGATCCTGTCACTGTTTTCCAAGTGCTCTGCTATTACATCTTTTATAATGGACTCTAGCATTTTGCCCAGTACCGATGTCCCGTTTTTTCTCTACCACCTTTTTTAAATAGTGGGGTTACATTAGCTACCCTCCAATCCATGGGAACTGTTCCAGAGTCTATAGAATTTTGAAAGATGACCAGCAATGCATCTACTATTTCTAGGGCCACTTCCTTAAGTACCCTAGGATGTAGATTATCAGGCCCTGGGGATTTATCAGCCTTCAATCCCGTCAATTTCCCTAACACCATTTCCCTTCAAATACTGATTTCATTCAATTCCTCCCTCTCATTAGACCCTATGTTCCCCAACATCTCTGGGAGTTTATTTGTGTCCTCCTTTGTGAAGACAGAACCAAAGTATGTATTTAATTGGTCGCCCATTTCTTTGTTCCCCATTATAAATTCCCCTGATTCCTACTGCAAGGGACCTACGCTTGACTTCACCAATCTTTTTCTCTTCACATATCTATAGAAGCTTTTACAGTCAGTTTTTATGTTCCCTGCAAGCTTACTCTCATATATTCTATTTTCCCCCTCTTAATTAATCCCTTTGTCCTCCTTTGCTGAATCCTAAACTGCTCCCAATCCTCAGGTTTGCTGCTTTTTCTGGCCAATTTATATGTCCTCTCCTTGGATCTTATGCTATCCCTAATTTCCCTTGTTAGCCACGGTTGAGTCACCTTTTTTGTTTTATTTTTATGCCAAACAGGGATGAACAAATTCTGTAGTTCATCCATGCGATCTTTAAATGTTTGCCAGTGCCTATCCACCGTCAACCCTTTAAGTAACGCTCCCTAATCTATCCTAGCCAACTCGCGACTCATATCGTAGTTTCCTTTATTTAAATTCAGGACCCTAGTCTGAGTCAACTACTTCACTCTCCATCTTAATGAAGAATTCTTATCATATTATGATCGCTCCTCCCCAAGGGGCCTCGCACAACAAGATTGCTAATTAATCCTTTCTCATTACATAATACCCAGTCTAAAATGGCCTGATCTCTAGTTGGTTCCTCGACATATCGCCTGCAGCAATGTTCCCTCTAATTTTTTTTTTTGGTCTGCGCGGCCTCTTTAAAGGGCTGCACAGGCCATTCAAAATTCCGTGCACGTGCGCTTTTTCCCATTTAAAAGCTGGCTCAGCGGCTGCGCGGGACCTGCAGAGCACTGCGTAGCTTAAAGGGGACAATGACCCGCGGCATAAAAATCTTCTGCTGATGCTTCTGAATAAATGTTTCCATTTTCCAACGCGACGCAGCTATGACTTTATAGATAAGGAATTTTTAGTGATTTTTAATAAACTTTTTGTCTCTGGGCTGCCATCCACAGATTGCTCAGATATTGTGCGTCTGTGATAACTTTCAGTGCAAATGGCTCCTCATAAAGAGCCTGAAAACAAGTGAGATTCGTTCAAGCTACTTAATATTAAGCTCTGATCACCAATATGCACTTCTTCAGTGTTACAACTGGACTGTAAATGCAATGGATAGCAGTAACTTTGTCCCCTAAAAATATTTTTTAAGGTAAATGGCTGCCTGTGCAAAGCGAAGCAGATCATAATAGAAATTTGTATAACGCTATAATTTACCTAAACATCGAGCCCTCCACCACCGGCGCACCGTGTACTATCTGCAGGACGCACTGCAGCATCTCGCCAAGGCTTCTTCGACAGCACCTCCAAAATCTGCGATCCTCTGCCACCCAGAAGGACATGGGCCAACGGGTGCATGGGAACGCCATCACCTCCAAGTCACACACTATTCCCCAACACCTATTGCCGTTCCTTCCATCGTCGCTGGGTCAAAATCCTGGAACTCCATAGCTGACAGCACTGGGAGAATCTTCACACGGACTGCAGCAGTTCAAGATGAAGGCCCACCACCACCTTCTCGAGGACAACTCGGGGTGGGCACTGCTGGCCTTACCAGCGACATCCATTCTTGAGTGTATTTTTTTAAAAAGTCCGCTTAACCAATTTTTTTTTTTGCCTCCTTGTGCTACATCATGCTTGACTTTTTTTTTTAAAAGTGACTTTCCCCAAGGCATTTGTGGCTTTTAAAATTTTTTCCATATGGTGTATTGCAAAGATCATAGAAACATAGAAACATATATAGAATCTAGGAGCAGGAGTAGGCCATTCGGCCCGTCGAGCCTGCTCCGCCATTCAATACGATCATGGCTGATCATCCAAATCCAGTACCCTGTCCCTGCTTTAATCCCCACAGTACACATATCCCACCCTACCCCCGTAACCCCACGTATTTAATTCCCCCTAACATATCCCATCCTATCCCCATAACCCCACATATTTAATCCCCCCTAACACTAAGGGTCAATTTATCATAGCCAAATCAACCTAACCCACACATTTTTGGACCCACTGGGGACTCCCTGTGCAAATTACTGCAAAGCAATGCCAGTGCAGCTATCCAAAGGAAAGCTGCACATCATTGCAGAAAAAGGTTAATTTTTATTGGTATACAGCAACAGAAATAATGTGCTAATTCAGGAAATCTGGTCATGGGTAGACCGAAATCTGACCCTAGGAACACAATGTGGAATTCACTGCCGCAAACCATTATTCTAAGTCAATACATGCTTTAAAAGGGGAAAAAACAGTTGTTGGTAAAAAGGAATTTAGAGAGTGGGAGTAGTCTGGGTGGCTTATGGAGGAAAAAACACAGGTGCAGGTTTGATGGGACAAACGCCCTGTTTCTGTGCTGTCGCATTCTATTGCTGTGATGGGCCGAGCCCAATTACAGCATGGGCAAAGTTACTGCGGTGTGGTGGAGTCGCTGGTGTAATTCTCTGATCTGCCAGTGGGAGGTGCAGTGTGTAGGAGTTATAAACTAATACCTTGCCATCAAAAAAAGTGGAATCCCTCCTGATCTTTGCCAGTTTCAATTAGTGTGAAGTGCTGACAAGTGGCTTTTAACACCAGTGATGCGCATTACAGTATAAAACCGCTCTCCCGATGACTTGCTTTTTTAAACATTTGATTACATTATTTATTTAGATGGAATAACAAGCTGCTGGGTATTGGTTTAGCTTATGCTTGTGGAAAAGCAACATGTATATTACACTATGAGAAATAGTAATTGAAAACAAGTCAGTTTCATTGTCACTAATATATAAATGCCCACACATTAGATAAAACTCAGTTGTGCGGCAGGTTTATGAGTGGGGGGGTAAGGCCCATGTTGCGATTATTCAAGGTGATGGAAAAGTCCCACCATCCCTTTATTCACCATCATTTCATTCAGATTTACAATCCTACTGTTTGAAATTTAAAGCTTGTTTTGATCCCTGCAGCCAGCAGGGTGCGTCGATCTACTTTGGCTGATGAGTAACCTGGATCAGCATCTTGGATGCTGAACAAAAGGCCCCCTTCCTTTATTGGGGAAGGAAATATTTGTATTCTAGCCCAGAGCAGACACTGTGCTGAAAGCAATTTCTCCTGCCCTTAAAGCTGCTAGTTAAAAGAAAAAGGTTATTTTTTTTCCTGCAACGGTAAGTAAAAGTTGCAAAAATCCATAAAATCTAATGTCAGCCAGAGCAGATGGGTAGTAAATCACTCGTGGCCTTGTAAATCCAAAAGAAGTTAATTGCATTCAGTTGAGAGAAACCAAACTAATCAGCACCGCCTATTCATGACTGCACAATTTTGACCTAATTTGTGGGATTTTTATATTTGTCGCATACAACCAACCAGCTTTTACATTTCTGCTTCCTCTGCATTCCCCCACGTGTCTAACACATGGTGCCACCTTATTTATAAAGTAAATGTAATTATAGCTGCTTTAAGAACGGGCTGGCATGCAGATCCTCTCCTTGGAAAAGTGGGGGCGATCACGAGCAGCAATTTACACTTTCTTTGTTTTGGACATTGGAACGGTGAGGGAATGTGTACAAATCACAACTATGGTACATTAGTATCTTGATATTGAAACAGATTGCCGCTAAAAGGAAAGGGATCGATCAGGTTAACGAAAGAACATTAAATGTTAGTCCAGTTGAATCTTGAATGTTCCCTATTATAATCCAGGAAGTTAACTTACGATGCGTGTAATTCATTCATTCAGTTTGTTCTGTTAATTTTGATACTTTTTCCCTTTTCAGCCTGAAATGATTGGCCATTATCTCGGCGAGTTCTCCATCACCTACAAGCCCGTCAAGCACGGCAGACCTGGTATCGGTGCCACTCACTCCTCCAGGTTCATCCCTCTGAAGTAAACCGTTTACGATGGAAATGTTGTGTAAATAAAACTCATTCCAGTACAGTTTGGCTTGAAGTGTTTATTCTTCAGATACACAATTTAGTAACTTTTCCATCTCCTCCAGCATTACTATGTGATGGGCTGAAGCCTAAAGATTTTGTTTGAATGTGTTTATTTATTATACATTTGTCAGTTTTCCTCTTGCAAAGGTTTGATGCAAATGTTTTAAATAATATATTTATATTTTGCCTTGATCCTTTTAGACCCTATATTTTTGAGAGGTTCAGTGTAACTTGTGATATTTAAATTGTCCTGAAACCTGTCATCCCACTGGACATTTCAGGCTTTTGTGCACACTGGACCAGGCTGATAACTTCTCCGCTTTGCCCTTCACAGCACGTGAGTTGGGCACTCGGCCAACTGCCCAATTCTGTCCTGCTTTATTGACCAGATCCGTAGGGGATAGATTTGATGAATTGGTGAGATTGGATGGAAACTCTCTCGGGATGTGCTGACGTCAGTGTCAGAATTCCTCCGTGCTGTCCTGTCATGGGGAGCTCTGCACCCGGGTTGTGAATTTGTAAAATCTTGCAATGAGTAAAAATTGCTGCATACAGGAATTTGTCTCGAGTGACGCCATAGAGTAGTGGAAGGAAACAATGTACAATAGGGTTCGGCACCAAGGAAGGTTTAATGGTGAAAGCAATAGTCAAAACATTGATCTAAACAATTGGGTAAGGTATGTGCTAAATGGAATTTTCCTGTTCCAACTTTAAAACTCCTTGTGGAGGAGATGTGACTATTCTATCCAGTCTAATATTTTTAAGTTCTCATTCCTTGTGTAGTTCACCGTCCAAACTGACCAATATAAAATTTTCTGTATGTAGCATACAAATTATATTGAATACATTTACAATATGTACAAACTATTTTACATTTTATTTAGAACGTGCAACTTTTCCTACCATTGAATATATTTCTATTACACCTATCACCACACAAGCAAAGGAACAGCTGTACATGAGCATCACAAAGGCATCTTTCTGCTCGCTTTGCCGCATAGTGCAGACCACTGTCTTTTCGCAGGGAGTTATATCACATTTAAAGGTGCGTTGTCTCAGTACACCTGAGTAGAGCACATAGCACAAAAATAGGAAGCCTCCTTCAATCAGTATTTTGGCAAGCATGTTGAGAAAGCTGATCTTCCAATGGCTGTCATTAGCTGCTTGGCCGAAGTCATCCCTCGACAGTCTCCGGCTGTTGTGTGTGTTGTGCAAAATGTTTGCCAGCGAGAGGATGAAAAGGAATACAATTTGCAGTGTGAACAAGATAAAGGGCGACAGAGCCGAAAGCTCGGTATAACATTGGTGGCGACAGCCCACCTGGGTGGAATTGCAGGACAGATCTTCCAGGTCATTTTCCCAAACGGATTTTGCGCCGACGAGAACTGCGAAGAGACGAATGGCGAAGAATAAGGCCAGGCAGATTCTGGCGAGAGCGGAAACGTGGGCTCCAGTGCCACTCAAGACTCTCACGGTCAGCTCCGTATCCAAATTCATCTATAGTCACGTTTGGGGAAAGTAAGAAAAAAAGCACAGGCTGTTTAGCACTGGTACTTCCCAAGTATTCTGTACTGATACTTCTCCACAGACACACAAGTCTTACAATTAAATATTCTCTATGTAACCAATTAAGTTCAGCTTAGTTTATTGCACCTCAGAAACAAACATTTGATTATACAGGCACCCAAACAAGTCATTAGTTAATTAAATATTTTAATGCAACTTGCATTTATAAAGCGCCTTTAACGTAGTAAAATGTCACATGACACTTCACAGGTGCATTATCGGACAAAATTCAACACCAAACCACATGAGATAGTAGGACAGGTGACCAAAAGTGTAGTCAAAGAGGTAGTGTCTTAAAGGAAGGTGGAGAGGTTAAGGGAGGGAATTCCAGAGCTTAGTGTCGAGGCAGCTGAAGGCACGGCAGCCAATGATAGGGTGGAGAAAGTCGAGGCTGCACGAGGCCAGAATTGGAGGAACGCAGAGTTCTTGGGAGGGTTGTAGGGCTGGAGGAGACAACGTCAACAAGGGATTTGAGCACAAGGATGAGAATTTTAAAATCAAGGAACTGCTGGACCGGGTGCCAATGGAGGTCATCGAGCACAGGGGTGAATGGGACTTGATGCGAGTTAGGATACAGGCAGCAGAATTTTCGATGAACTGAAGTTCACGGCGGGTGGAAGATGGGAAGCCGACCAGGAGAGCATTGGAATAATCAAGCCTGGAGGTAACAAAAGCATGGATGAGGGTTTCAGCAGCAGATGGGCTGAGGCAGGGGGGTGGAGACAGACGATATGGCGGTGGAAGGATTATGGATTCGGAAGCTCAGCTCATGGTCAAATAGGACATCGAGCTGACCAGGGAGAGGGATACAATTGGTGGCGAGGGAACGGAGTTTGTGGCAGAGGCAGAAGACAATGGCTTAGGTCTTCCCAATATTTATTTGGGGGAAATATCTGCTCATTCTGAACGTTGGAAAAGCACAATAACAAATCAGATGCCGTGGAGGGGTCGAGAGAGGTGTACTCAAAGTAGAGCTGGGTGTGGTCGACATAAGTGTGGAACCTGACATGGTTTTTTCGGATGATGTCGCTCGGGGGCAGTATGTAGAAGAGAACTAGGAGGGGGCCAAGGATAGGTGCGGGAGTGGCAAGAGAAGCCATACTGAATTATAAATAGGTAATTCCGGAAAATACACAGTGGGTTTGGACCTGAAAGCGAGACCTTAATGAAAACAGAAAATACTGGAAATACGTAACAGGTTGGTGACCTTCAGAAAGAGAAAGACCCCAAACACTAACTTTCCTCTAAATCAAAAAGCAAAATATTACAGAGGCTTAAAATCTGAAATGGAAACACAGCACGCCAGGCAACACCTGTGGAAGAGAGAAAGGCTTGGGGTAAGGTTTCAGGTTCATGAGCTTTCGTCAAGAGCAGAACATCTTCAAGGTGGGTATTCCTGGAAGAGAACTGACCTGAAACAGTTTGTTGTCACTGAGTTACCCGAAGTTAAAACGGTTTGTTGGCAGTATTTGGTTCGAAGGATACAATTTTTCTAGATCCAAGTCTAAACGTTTCCACATACCTTTCGATCCTGTTTGAAGTGATTCCCGATTAAAATGCTCTTACTCCTTTCATGACTCGGTGTGTCTGTGTGATTCTCCAGCAGCACTCTTTGTTTAATGGTGAAGCCGGGGCAACAAAAGCGAGTGATTATCTGTTTTGATACTGAAAGAAACCTGTAAACAGTGATACGGCAATAATTAAACCACTGCCTGGAAATCATCAGCTGATTAAATATGGTAAGAGAAACTGAAACAAAACACCATAAAGTTGTTGCAGGGTCTATGTTCAAAGTGTATCAGTGAATGCAGTGGGAAAGGGTTTCAATTTGATAAGGCAAAACGTTAAATAGCACTTATTACAAAAATGTAATTAATTACATTTATTAATTTATTACATTTATTAATTTTTACTATTGAAGCTACTTGGGACTATGATATTATAGCTATTACAGAGACATGGCTGAAAGAGGGGCAGGTATGGCAGCCAAACATTCCTGGTTACAGGATTTTCAGACGAGATAGAGAGGGAGGTAAAAAGGGGGCGGGGGGGGAGCGCAGTATTGATTAAAGAAACTATTACAGCTGTGAGGAGGGATGATATGTTGGAGGGATCATCAAACGAGGCCATATGGTCGAATTGAAAAACAAAAAAGGGGTGATCACACTGCTGGGAGTGTACTACAAACCCCCAAACAGTGAGAAGGAGATAGAAGAACAAATATGTAGACAAATTTCTGAGAAGTGCAAAAACTATAGGGCAGTAATAGTAGGGGATTTCAACTACCCCAATATTAACTGGGATAAAATTAGTGTGAAGGGTATAGAGGGTGTGGAATTCCTAAAATGCATCCAGGAGAACTTTTTTAGCCAGTATATAGCAAGCCCAACAAGGGAGGGGGCGATTCTGGACTTAGTTTTAGGGAATGAAGCTGGGCAGGTAGAAGGCGTATCAGTGGGGGAGCATTTTGGTGCTAGTGACCATAATTCTGTTAGATTTAAAGTAGTTATGGAAAAGGACAAGGATAGACCACGAATAAAAATTCTAAATTGGGGAAAAGCAAATTTTGCTAAGCTCAGAGGGGATTTAGCCATAGCGGACTGGAAACAGCTACTTGAAGGTAAATCAGTGTCAGAGCAGTGGGAGGCATTCAAGGAGGAGATCCAGAGGGTTCAGACTGAATACGTGCTCTTAAAGAAAAAAGGTGGGACTAACAAATCTAGAGCCCCCTGGATGTCTAGAGACATACAGGGTAAGATAAAGAAAAAAAGGGAGGCGTATGACAGATACCAAGGGCTAAATACTCCAGAATCTTTAGAGGAGTACAGAAAGTGCAGGGGTGCAATTAAAAAGGATATTAGGAAAGCAAAGAGAGCATGAAAACTTCTTGGCAAGTAAAATCAAGGAAAACCCAAAGATGTTTTATAAATATATTAAGAGTAAGAGGATAACTAAAGAAAGGGTAGGGCCTATTAGAGATCATGAGGGTAATATCTGTGTGTGGAGGCGGGAGAGGTCGGTAGGGTTCTTAATGAATACTTTGTGTCTGTTTTCACAAAGGAGAGGGGCTAAGCAGACATTGCTTTCAGGGGGGAGGGTGTGAAATATTATATGAAATAACCATAGTGAGAGAGGAAGTATTAAGGGGTTTAGCAGCTTTAAAAGTGGATAAATCCCCAGGCCCGGATGAAATGTATCCCAGGCTGTTAAGCGAAGCAAAAGAGGAAATTGCAGAGGCCCTGACCATCATTTTTCAATTCTCTCTGGCTTCAGGTGTGGTGCTGGAGGACTGCTAATGTGGTACCCTTGTTTAAAAAGGGAGAAAAGGATAGACTGAGTAATTACAGGCCAGTCAGCCTAACCTCGGTGGTGGGAAAATTATTGGAAAGAATTCTGAAGGACAGGATAAATCTTAATTTAGAAAGACACGGATTAATCAAGGATCATCAGCACGGATTTGTTAAGGGAAGGTCGTGTCTGACAAACTTGATTGAATTTTTTGAGGAGGTAACAAGGAGGGTAGATGAGGATAGTGCATTTGATGTAGTGTATATGGACTTTAGCAAGGCTTTTGATAAGGTTCCACATGGCAGACTGATCACGAAGGTAAAAGCCCATGGGATCCAGGGCAAAGTGTCAAGTTGGATTCAAAACTGTCTCGGAGACAGGAAGCAGAGGGTAATGGTTGATGGGTGTTTTTGTGACTGGAAGGCTGTTTCCAGTGGGGTTCCGCAGGGCTCAGTACTAGGTCCCTTGCTGTTTGTGGTATATATCAATGATCTAGACTTGAAAATAGGGGGTATGATTAAGAAGTTTGCAGATGATACTAAAATCGGCTGTGTGGTTGATACTGAAGAAGGAAGCTGTAGACTGCAGGAAGATATCAATAAATTGGTCAGGTGGGCAGAACAGTGGAAAATGGAATTCAATCCAGAGAAGTGTGAGGTAATGCATTTGGGGAGGGCTAACAAGGAAAGGGAATACACATTAAATGGTAGGACACGGAGTAGTGTAGAGGAACAAAGGGACCTTGGAGTGCATGTCCACAGATCCCTGAAGGTAGCAGGCCAGGTAGATAAGGTGGTTAAGAAGGCAGACGGAATGCTTGCCTTTATTAGCCGTGGCATAGAATACAAGAGCAGGGGGTTTATGCTTCAACTGTATAAAACACTAGTTAGGCCTCAGCTAGAGTACTGCGTGCAGTTCTGGTCACCACATTACAGGAAAGATGTGATTGCACTCGAGAGGGTACAGAGGAGATTTACAAGGATGTTGCTGGGTGTAGAGAATCTTAGCTATGAGGAAAGACTGGATAGGCTGGGTCTGTTTTCCTTGGAACAGAGGAGGCTGAGGGGAAACCTTATTGAGGTGTATAAAATTATGAGGGGCATAGATAAAGTGGATAGAAAGGACCTATTTCCCTTAGCAGAGGGGTCAAAAACCAGGGGGCACAGATTTAAAGTAATTGGTGGAAGGTCTAGAGGGGATTTGAGGGGAAATTTCTTCACCCAGAGGGTTGTGGGGGTCTGGAATTCACTGCCTGAAAGAGTGGTAGAGGCAGGAACCCTAACCACATTTAAAAACCTCACTGTACCTGACGAAGGAGCAGAGCTCCGAAAGCTCGTAATTTCAAATAAAACTGTTGGACTATAACCTGGTGTTGTGCGACTTCTCATTTTTGTCCACCCCAGTCCAACACCGGCATCTCCGCATCATGCACATTTAAAAAGTACTTGGATATGCACTTGGGATGCTCTAACCTGCAGGGCTACGGACCAAGAGCTGGGAAGTGGGATTAGGCTGGATAGCTCTTTGTTGGCCGGCGCAGACATGTTGGGCCGAAATGGCCTCCTTCCGTGCTGTAACTTTTTATGATTCAAAATACCAAATGCATGTAATAGGCTGTATTCAGTTTTTTTTTTTATCACACCCTGGTGTATTTTGGACATCCACTGTTTAGCTAAAAACAGTGGAGGTCCAAAGAGACTTGGGGGTCCAGGTGCATAGATCATTAAAATGTCATGAACAGGTACAGAAAATAATCAAAAAGGCTAATGGAATGCTGGCCTTGATATCTAGAGGACTAGAATACAAGGGGGGCAGAAGTTATGCTGCAGCTATACAAAACCCTGGTTAGACCACACCTGGAGTACTGAGCGCAGTTCTGGGCACCACACCTCAGGAAGGATATATTAGCCTTGGAGGGAGTGCAGCGTAGGTTTACCCGAATGATACCCAGACTTCAAGGGTTAAGTTACGAGCAGAGATTACACAAATTAGGGTTGTATTCCCTAGAATTTAGAAGGTTAAGGGGTGATCTGATCGAAGTTTTCAGGATATTAAGGGGAACAGATAGGGTAGATTGAGAGAAACTATTTCCGCTGGTTGGGGATTCTAGGACTAGGGGGCATAGAGTAAAAATTAGAGCCAGACCTTTCAGGAGTGAAATTAGGAAACACTTCTACACATAAAGGATGGTAGAAGTTTGGAACTCTCTTCCGCAAACAGCATTTGATGCTAGATCAATTGTTAATTTTAAATCTGAGATTGATAGCTTTTTGTTAACCAAGGGTATTAAGGGATATGGGGCAAAGGCGGGTATATAGAGTTAGATCACAGATCAGCCATGATCTCATTGAATGGCGGAACAGGCTCGAGGGGCTGAATGGCCTCCTCCTGTTCCTGTGTTCCTAGGATCGGTATTATTAAGGGGTGTGTTGTGCCATACGTATATACGAACATACGAATTAGGAGCAGGAGTAGGCCACTCGGCCCTTCGAGCCTGCTCCGCCATTCAATAAGATCATGGCTGATCCGATTACTCCACATTCCCGCCTACCCCCGATAACTTTTCACCCCCTTGCTTACCAAGAATCTATCTACCTCTGCCTTAAAAATATTCAAAGACTCTGCTTCCACTGCCCTCTGAGGAAGAGAGTTCCAAAGACTCACGACCCTCTGTGAGAAAAAATTTCTCCTCATCTCTGTCTTAAATGGGCGACCCCTTATTTTTAAACAGTGACCCCCTAGTTCTAGATTCTCCCACAAGAGGAAACATCCTCTCCACATCCACCCTGTCCAGACCCCTCAGGATCTTATATGTTTCTATCAAGTCACCTCTTACTCTTCTAAACTCCAGCAGATACAAGCCTAGCCTGTCCAACCTTTCCTCATAAGACCACCCACCCATTCCAGGTATTAGTCTAGTAAACCTTCTCTGAACTGCTTCCAATGCATTTACATCCTTCCTTAAATAAGGAGACCAATACTGTACACAGTACTCCAGATGTGGTCTCACCAATGCCCTGTATAACTGAAGCATAACCTCCCCACTTTTGTATTCAATTCCCCTCGCAATAAACGATAACATTCTATTAGCTTTCCTAATTACTTGCTGTACCTGCATAGTAACCTTTTGCGATTCATGCACTAGGACACCCAGATCCCTCTGCATCTCAGAGCTCTGCAATCTCACACCATTTAGATAATATGCTTCTTTTTTATTCTTCCTGCCAAAATGGACAACTTCACATTTTCCCACATTATACTCCATTTGCCAGATCTTTGCCCACTCACTTAACCTATCTATATCCCTTTGTCGCCTTCTTATGTCCTCTTCACAATTTACTTTCCTACCTATTTTTGTGTTATCAGCAAATTTAGCAACCATACCTTTGGTCCCTTCATCCAAGTCATTTATATTGTGCCACATCACCTATATTCTGGATATTCCATTTGAACATTCCCGTAACATCAAATTCTAATTGCACAATAAACAAAAGACAATGTACTTTGGACCAAATATATTGATTTATAATGATTTCCAGTTATTGAAGGGCGTGATCTCTGATAAGACATATGTGTTACGGGAAATTTGTTAAGCCTTGGAGGTGCAGCCACAACAACAACTTGCATTTATATAGCGCCTTTAATATAGTAAAATGTCCCAAGGTGCTTCACAGGAGCGTTATTAGCCACAGAAGGAGATATTAGGACAAGCTTGGTCAGAGGTAGGTTTTAAGGAGCGTCTTAAAGGAGGAGAGAGAGGTGGAGAGGTTTAGGGAGGGAATTCCAGAGCTTAGAACCATGGAAGCTGAAGGCACGGCCGCCAATGGTGGATCGATGGAAATCGGGGATGCGCAAGAGGCCAGAATTGGAGGAGCGCAGAGATCTCGGAGAGTTGTAGGGCTGGAGGAGGTTACAGAGATAGGGAGGTGTGAGGCCATGGAGGAATTTGAACACAAGGATGAGAATTTTAAAATTAAGGTGTTGCCGGACCGGGAGCCAATGTAGGTCAGTGAGCACGGGCGTGATGGGTGAACGGAACCTGGTGCAAGTTAAGATATGGGCAACAGCATTTTGGATGAGCTCAAGTTTATGGAGAGTGTAACCAGGTATAAAGAGAGAGCTGAGGGGGTGGCGGTCAGGATTTTGTGCAGGGTCGAATGGGGGTTACAACATACTAAAACAATTGGAGTTAATGTGTTCCCCTTAACACTGCACCCCCCATCCCCCCCCCCCCCCCCCCCCCAGTGGATGAGACCACCTCCGAAGGGTGGCTCAGATTATGGTTACAAGATGCTTTCCCACTTGTTTAGTTCAGATTGCAGGAAAACAAAATCCATGCACTGACTCCCCGGCCTGGAGTTTCCGCATGTTTTCTGCCCAGATGACAGCTTAATCTGTGCGGAATCAAATCACAAGGGTGAGTGAGTTTTACATAGGATATACAGCACATTAACAAGTCATTCGGCCCAACCAGTCCATGCCAGCGTTTATATTCCACTCGAGTCTCCTCCCGTCTTTCCTCATCTAACTCTATCAGCATAACCCTCTATTCCCTTCTCCCTCATCTAGCCTCCCCTTAAATGCATCTATAGTAGACACTTCAACCACTCCCTGTGGTAGCGAGTTCCACATTCTCACCACTCTCTGGGTAAAGAATTTTCTTCTGAATCCCTTAACATAAATCACAAGTGTAAGTGAGTTTTCCCCATAACTACTTTCTGCTCAAGTATCCGGAATCTTTTGCGCTAGTTCAACAGTCCCTTTTTCCGAAGCAGTCCCCGCCCACAAAATTGGCCACAAACGGTGCGGTGGTATCATTCACACGCACCTGAGAGGACAGACGAGACTTCAGTTTAACATCTCATCCAAAATGGAACTTAGGCTTTTTTTTTCTTTTTTCTTTTTCTTTTCCCTCTCCCCCCTCCCTCTCTTTTGGCTCAGTGTTAGCACTGTGGTGGGTTCAAATCCAACTCTGGTAGACCTGAGCTCAAAATATAGGCTGAGACTCCAAATGCAGTGCTGGGAAGAGCGGGTGAGTTCTCCCCGGTGTCCTGGCCAATGTTCCCTTTAAGCTGTGCGGTCGCGCAGCGCTCTAGGGGTCCCGCGCTGCCAGTGAGCTAGCTTTTACATTGAAAAAAAACGCGCACGCGCGGAATTGTGAGTGGGCCGCACAACCTGTTAAAGGGACCAAGCAGCCGGAAAAAAAATGACAGGGAACATTGGTCCTGGGCCAATATTTATTCCTCAGTCAACATCACTAAAACAGATTATCTGATCATTATCACATTGCTTTTTGTGGGACTTTGTAGTTTGCAAATTGGTTGTCGAATTTCCTACATTACAACAGTGACTACATTTAAACAAAAAGTACTTCATTAGCTGTAAAGCGCTTTGGGACATCCTGAGGCTGTGAAAGGTACTATAAAAATAGCAAGTCTTTCTTTCCAGTCCCAGGAGTTTCGAGCTCTGTATGTTTTCAGTATCGTATAATCATTAAACTTGCACTGTGCAATCTTTATCGTCAATGGCAGGCTTGCCAAACTCTTTCTCGAACTGGGCGACCATGTTGTTGTTTTTGAAAATGCTCAGGGTTTGCAAAATAATTTGATTCCCACCCAGTTTGATGATTGTGGTGGGTTTAGTGACGTGACCCACCAGTCCGGTTGCAAAGCTCAATCCCAGTACTTCATGTAAGTGTCGAAGTTCTACTTTTTGTTATTTATGCAAATTACCAATTTAAGAGGTAGAAAAATGCCCCCTTTTAAAGGGGCACAACCCATAAACTAAATGAAACAAAAATCTTTTAAAGGAACCGTAACAAATTAAATTAGAATTCTATTCCCTGGGGTGCTGATGCACTCCAGTCCTTCTGGTGCCCACTGGTCGCGGAAGGCCTCAAGTGTGCTGGTGGACACCGCGTGCTCCATCTCCAGGGACACCCGGGCGCGAACATGGCCCCGGACGAGAGGCAGGCAGTCGGGTCAAATTACCCCCTCGACTGCCCGCTGCCTGGACCTGTTAATGGCCACCTTAGCCAGGCCCAGGGGCAGTCCTAAGAGGAGGTCCTCCGACCTGCTCGCTCCTCTCCGCACCGGGTGATCAAAGATCAGGTGCGTGGGACTGAAGTGCAGCCAAATATTGAGGAGCAGCCCCTTCGAATATTGAGTGTCGAAGTTCTCGGAATCTACCTGTCTCCAAATGGCTATGGACATCATCACCATGATGCCAGGCCAATGGGCAGAGTCAGACTGGGCAAATCTACAGTTCTGAGTTTACCGATGTAAAGACACAGAGAAATGGCAGACGTATGTCACTTCACCCCAATCTGAATTGAGCCAGCTCCTGAATAATAGCATCAGGGAGTGCCAAATGTGCAAGTGCTGACTAATCATGAGACCGGTTGCTACACAGTGTAAATATCAGCCGACATTACCTCAGGGCTGTGAATCACACTCTGCCTAGCAGGAAGAGCTCAGCATTCACACGGTTACAAGCACGCACATAGTTTCAATCCCAGCTCGGATTAATGTCTGCTTCCCCAAAGCAGTTTAAAAATAGAATCTGTGATATGTTTTTGAAGTAGCCAAGAGGTCCAACCTTTTGAAACCTAGCTCTACACCAGACCGAAGTTATACTCCACATGGTGCCAAATCGCACAAGTGACATGAAAGTGGGTCAAATAAGATTGGTTTCAGTACATTCCGAAGTTGGATGGGGACTTGAATTTCTCACCAAGTCAAAATACACCTTGATCATCTCAGCATGAAAACATAAGAACATAAGAAATAGGAGCAGGAGTCGGCCATTTGGCCCTTCGAACCTGCTCCGCCATTCAATAAGATCATGGCTGATCCTCTACCTCATCTCCACTTTCCTGCACTATCCCCATATCCCTTGATGCCCTTGATATTCAAAAATCTATCAATCTCTGTCTTGAATATACTCAACGACTGAGCATCCATAGCCCTCTAGGGTAGAGAATTCCAAAGATTCACCACCCTCTGAGTGAAGAAATTTCTCCTCATCGCAGTCCTAAATGGCCGACCCCTTATTGATAGTATAACTGCACCCTCACACACTTGGGCATTGCACATTCAGCCCAGAGTGAGGTGGAATTTAATTTGTTTCCACTAGATAACATACTTTTAAAATTTCATTTTGTTCAATTTTTTTTTCTGCCCAAGCTTTACTTGCTGGAGTATGGTTCCACATGTGTTGGTTGGCCTCTGGTATCTTGTCAAAATGACTATTATGCGTGTGTGAGCCTCGATCAGTGAGTGTCATTAGGTGGTGTTTTTGGTTGAGGAATTAATATTTGCCAGGGCACAAGGCCCTCAACCTTTATTATAACAACAGAAAAATGCTGGAAACACTCAGCAGGCCAGGCAGCATCCGTGGAGAGAGAAACAAGAGTTAACGTTTCAGGTCTGGGACCCTTCATCAGAACTCAACCTTTAACCCTGCCTCCACACCTTTAGATATCACCTGAGTCCAACCCTGCCTGGACCTGATGTGCACATGATCGAAAAGAAAGACTTGCGTTTATACAACTCCTTTCAAAACCTCAGGATGTCCCAAAGTGACAACCAATGAGGTACTTTTGAAGTGTAGTCACTGTTATAATGTAGGAAACACAGCAGCTAATTTGCGCACAGCAAGCTCCCACAGACAGCAATGGGACAATGACCAGATAATCTGTTTTAGTGATGTTGGTTACATTGAATTATTACATAGAATTTTACAGGACAGAAACAGGCCATTCGGCCCAACAGGTCCATGCTGGTGTTTATGTTCCACACGCGCC
The DNA here is from genome assembly GCA_030390025.1 of Squalus acanthias. Lineage (NCBI taxonomy): Eukaryota > Metazoa > Chordata > Chondrichthyes > Squaliformes > Squalidae > Squalus > Squalus acanthias. The sequence goes on along the minus strand of CM059443.1, from coordinate 31,742,227 downwards.
TCCACCCACCTTACTTCATCTCACCCTATCAGCATATCCTTCTATTCCTTTTATATTGCTCCAGTGCCTTGCTCGTGCTCTGGCTCCGCTGCCCATTTTGTAGCTGGCCGCCAGCATCAGCGAGTCCAGCAAGTTTATTTTAGCGTTACCACTGGCTGCGCGGGACAGGTGGGCGAGGAGGAGCGGGTCCTGAAGCAACCTGAAAGCAGCTCACGTGCGAGCCAGAAAAACCTCTTCCTTCTGGTTTTCATTTACGTGAGAAACAAGACAGAAAGCCAGGACTCTGCTTTGAAACTATTTGCTCGTTAAGTTAAGGAGCCAGTCAGTTCAATCGGAACCCAACCACAGTCATGAGGTCAGCCTCTCATTATATTTCTCCTGTGGCAGGAACACTCTGTACCCTCTTATTTAGGCTTTGGATTATGCCACGGCATATTTTTCCCGTTAATAATCATTAGTCTCTGTCATCACGGAGGACATGTGTGGGAATCCCCACCCAAACCAATCGTGAAATTGGGAGGGCCGGGGTGGGGGTCGGGGGGTGATGATGAGAAGTAACAGGATACAACAGTGCCTCCGCAAACAATTGACCACAGAGTGCTCCAGCCACAGCAATGAGAAACCGAGGAGAAAAACAATGCACCGAAAGAACTGACTGCACCACTAGAGTTTAGTTCACCTTTAAGACCTCATGGGTAAGTTCTCCAGTTAACCTTGAAATCCCTACTAACATTTTAAGACCAGCTAATACTTTTGAATCCACATATGTCCAATCTTTTCCTACATTACAACAGTGGCTACACTTCAAAAGCACGTCAATGGCTGTAAAGCGCTTTGGGACGTCCGGAGGTTGTGAAAGGCGCTGTATAAATGAGAGTTCTTTCTTCTTTAAGGGGTGTAGACTTTTGTCAATGTCCTGAGCTATGGAAATTGTTGCTAAATCCCAGCGTCGCTGCCAACAGTGGGTCCTAGGAACAGGAGTAGGCCACTCAGCTCCTCGAGATCGTGCTAAAACCAACCCTGTCGCGTGCAAATCTAGTTACCGGCAACTTTAACGAATATGAACTTGTATTGATATTGTTTTTCATGTTGTAATGGTGGAATGATGAAAATCGGGGATGCACAAGAGGCCAGAATTGGAGGAGCGCAGAGATCTCGGAGGGTTGTGGGGCTGGAGGAGGTTACAGCGATAGGGAGGGGCGAGGCCATGGAGGGATTTGAAAACCAGGAATGAGAATTTTAAAATCAATTTAATAGATAAGTTATTGTTGAAAGACTTCATGCAGAAGAGTAAAAAAAAAAGAATGACAATTATTCTTCGGAAAGTATAAATTATCTCTAAATTTTAGAAATGGTGCACGGCATAGTCAGCCAGGTTCCTCCATAGCTCATGAATAATAGCATCAGGAAGTGATGCCTGGCTTTTATTCCGCTTTGTGATTCTCTTTATCTCCTGTGTGAAGCATTGCTTTTTTGTGGGTTGAATATTTCGAAGCGTTCAGTGTTTACTATGTGAGCCCTAGATTTATATTCTCTCTATCGACAAGGCAAAATTATGCCTCTCTACGTCACTTGATACATTTGGAATCCATTACAGATTGTGAGGATGAGTCTGTAAGATTCTTGTCGGGAGAAACTGCGGGACGAATACTGCTCAGTACCTGCGGTGACCACTGGGCGATGCCAGTGTTCATTTTTTCATTCACTTCACAGATCTGCCAGTGCTGAACAGTTTTAACTCAGTGACATACACCTACAAGGGTAGGACAACACAAATCATTTTGTAAATCCTGTGCTTAAATAGTTAACGTTCCGAATTTTGACCCAACAATTCTGCATGCTGTGTATGTGAATATTTTTGCAGCCATTTCATTATTCTGCGTGTCCTTTCCATCAGATTAGTTTGGCTCTGAATTTGTCTGTTTATTGTTTTTAAATGTTATTCGTTCATGGGATGTGGGCGTCGCTGGCGAGGCCCAGCATTTATTGCCCATCCCTAATTGCCCTCGAGAAGGTGGTGGTGAGCCGCCTTCTTGAACCGCTGCAGTCTGTGTGGTGAAGGTACTCCCACAGTGCTGTTAGGTAGGGAGTTCCAGGATTTTGACTGCAGATTATTTCGTTATCGGATGGATTTTAAAGAAATGCATTTTTGTTTTTATATATGTGTGTGTGTGTGTGTGTGTGTGTGCATAACAGTGGCGAATGTGGTAGATGTATTGCCATCTAGTGGGGGGAGCACGATCAGGCACAGCAGTCTGTACCCAAGCACAGTGAACACACACACGAACCGAGCCCACAATAGTGAGCCAGCCACACAGCTGCTGAGTGCAGCCCCCAAGCCAGACACAATCCTTCATGGGTTTGCTTTGGCTTCTTTCATTTCTGCATTCTTCTCTTTTTGGAGATGAGGTAAGTCTGGTTCTGAAATGGACTGCTCAGTCGCTGTTGTTTTGGAGTAGGGGTGTGTGTGTGTGTGTGTGTGGGTTGCTGCTGCTGTTGTGTGTGTGTGTGTGTGTGTGTGTGTGTACAATTAATCAGCAACCTCAAGGCAGAATCTGCCAGGTTCCTCCATCGCTCCTGAATAATAGCATCAGGGAGCGATGCCTGGCTTTTATTCCGCTTTGTGATTCTGTTTATCCCCTGTGCGAACCATTGCTTTATTGTGGGTTGAATATTTCCAAGCGTTCAGTGTTTATCTATGTGAGCCCTAGATTTATATTCTCTCTATCGACAAGGCAAAAATGAAGCCTCTCCGGGCCACTCGATACATTCACGCGTGGAATGCTGTTTATGTTTCTGAAGCGGAGGCGTCTCGATTTGTTCCTTTTTCCTCTCTTTTCCGCCCCCCCCCCCTCAAAATTTGTTGACCCAGATTAAAACCCGAGGGGCTGGCACAGGTAAAGGGGGGGGGGGGGGGAAAAAACTGCGGATGCTAGAAATATAAAATAAGAATTGAAAATTCTGGAAACGCAGAGCAGCATCTGAAAAAATAAAAATAAAGACTGTTTAGCGCTTCGGGTAGAGTTCTGATGAGGGCTCTCTATCCGAAAGGTTAACGTGTCTTTATTTTTTAAATGCTGAAGGACTTGCGGTGAATTTGCGGAATTTTCTGTTCTTATTTAAGAGCTGCGTTTTTTTTCATTATCAAAGTGTTACTGAAAATTGGGCAGTGGGCCAGCAATTCCCCTGCTTGTTCGCAGGTCTGGGTATCTTGTGTGTAATAAGTATGTCTGGGATGGAGTAATGTGTTGATGACAACAGCAACTTGGATTTATATAGCGCCTTTAACATCGTATAGCGTCCCAAGGCGCTTCACAAGAGCGTTATAAAACAAAATTTGACACCGAGCCACATAAGGAGAAATTAGGGCAGCTTGGTCAAAGAGGTAAGGTTTAAGGAGCGTCTTAAAGAAGAAAAGAGAGCTGGCGAGGCGGAGAGGTTTAGGGAGGGAGTTCCAGAGTTGAGGGCCTTGGCAGCAGAAGGTATGGCCGCCAAAGGTGGAGCGATTATAATCAGGGATGCTCAAGAGGGCAGAATTAGAGGAGCGCAGATATCTCAGAGGGTTGTGGGGCTGGAGGAGATTACAGAGATAGGGAGGGGCGAGGCCCATGGAGGGATTTGAAAACAAGGATAAGAATTTTAAAAAATGGAGGCGTTGCTTAACCGGGAGCCAATGTAGGTCAGCGAGCACAGGGGTGATGGGCGAACGGGACTCGGTGTGAGTTAGGACACGGGCAGCCCAGTTTTGGATCACCTCAAGTTTACGGAGGGTAGAACGTGAGAGGCCAGCCATTGAAGTGCTCCAGATACAACATTTAACTGTGTGGCACTGAACTAAAACCTATCAGAGGAAATTCGAGGAAATGCGTCATTCTACCCTGACACCCTCCGCCCCTCGGTTTTCTTCTCTCTTCCCCTGAACAGCCTGACTCCTGCTGGGCTAAACGTTCCACAGATGCAGGCCTCACCCAAGTGCCCATCTCCATCCGTGAGCCCTGGCAGCGAGCTGTTGGTCGGCTATTCGACTACAGCGAGCATCACTCGATGTCCTCACACACGTGCACTTGCCCCGCAAGGGATCAACAGGAGTGGGAACCCTGGCTGAGACTTGCGTGCCTTTGCCCAGAAGTGCTGGCTTGGCACAGAGCACTCTTTGGATGCACACAAAGTAATTCCCTCTAATGGAATATCAGAATTCTGCCTGCATAAAATATGAAATAAGTAATGGGCTGCAATCACGCCGTGCGATATTAATAATAAATGTGTTAATGCATTTGGATGGAATTGCGATGAAACGTGTGGTTTTTCCCCCAAGTTTTCAGCTAAAGTAGAGTCAACCTCTACTGAGTAGGCAGGCAGCAGGTTGGGAGCCACAGGGAAACCTGGGGCCCCACAGCCATTGAGCAACAGTAGGTTTATGTTTGGTAAACTTCCACTGACCAGGCGGGGACTGTGCATTGAGGGTTGACGGCAGCATCGTGTTACAGCGCCAAGTACCGTGTTCGGGAGAGAGGCGTTTTACTTGTGTGGCGACGCCGATTGCCGAAAATATCAAACAGTTAGAAAGAAAGAACTTGCATTTATATAGCGCCTTTCACGACCTCATGACATCCCAAAGTTCTTTACAGCCAATGAAGTACTTTTTTTGAAGTGTTGTCACTGTTGTACTACAGGAATGTTACTAGGAATAACGTATAAAAGCCTTTTCTTTACAACAACAACAACTTGTATTTATATAGCGCCTTTAATGTAGTAAAACGTCCCAAGGCGCTGCACAGGAGTATTTTAAGACAAGAAATTTGACACCGATCCACATAAGGAGAAATTAGGGCAGGTGACCAAAAGCTTGGTCAAAGAGGTAGGTTTTAAGGAGCGTCTTAAAGGAGGAAAGAGAGGCGGCGAGGCGGAGAGGTTTAGGCAGGGAATTCCAGAGCTTGGGGCCTCGGCAACAGAAGGCACGACCACCGATGGTGGAGCGATTATAATCAGGGATCCTCAAGAGGGCAGAATTAGAGGAGCACAGATATCTCAGGGGGGGGTTGCGGGGCTGGAGGAGATTACAGAGATAGGAAGGGGCGAGGCCATTGAGGGGCTGCTTGATTTTTAATAAAAACAGAAAATGCTGGAAAATACTCAGCAGGTCAGGGATAACGTTTCAGGCCAACGACCTTTCATCAGAACAGGATGATTGTTAGAGATGAACAGTTTTTAAGCAAGTACAGTGGGGTGGGGTGGGGGGGGGGGGGGGGGGGGAGGGGCGGTGGCAGAGAAAGAAGAAAAGGGAAAGGTCTGTGATAAGGTGAAGGGTAGGAGTGATTAATTGAAAGAAAAGTGATGATTGTGCAAGACAAAAGGAGGTGATAATGAAACGTATGGAAATAAAAGATGGGTCCAGAGGAGATGTTAAATGGCTACAGAATATCAAGAAAAACTGGGACCGGTGGTTAAGATCTAAAGTTGTTAAACTCGATGCTAATGCTTTTCTATATTAGGCTCAGGTTTTATTGCGTATTCGGGCAGTGGAATATGATGATGTCAGGAGGGCAGGTTAAAATTCGGGACAGAGTTCCTGGCAGCTTTCCAGCGGGTAAGTAACCTGGACGATTTTAACTGCCCACCTGTCTGGATGGGTTGGTTTAAAATCATCCCCTCCAACCACCCCCCCCCACCCCGCCCCTGTCGAGTGTTGGCAGGCTATTCGACGATGGGTCATCACAGCCAAGCCTGATCCTCACTCGACATTCAGGCAGGGACTAAGCACGACTGCTCTTTCGAAGAGCCAGCACGGGAACGACGGGCTGAATGGCCTCCTTCTGTGCTGTAAATTCCTGTGAATCTATATGTAACTTTCCATAAGGAGTGGCTGGTTATCTATCGGCGTGGGATGCCTGGCTACTATCAGTGCACAGCAAGAGCTATCTAGATTGGAAACTGAAAATATCCTTTGATCCTCAAATGGTATAATTCATTGATTGCACAGGGAGGCTTGTGGCAGTAAATCAACACAGATACAAAAGAATGAACAGTCTCTCTTTTGTCCTATTATAGGTTTAGTAACATGTATAAATAAATATATATTACTGCCTAAACTGTGCAGTGCGAATTTGGGCAAAAGAGGTTGAGGGGTGATTTGGTAGAGGTGTACAAGATTATGACGGGTTTGGATAGGCTAGACGGGAAAAGGCTGTTCTCCACTAGTTGATGGTACAAGGACTAGGGGACACAGATTTAAGGTATTGGGCAAGAGATACAGGGGGGACGTGAGGGAAAACATTTTTACGCAGCGAGTGGTGAGGTCCTGGAACTCGCTGCTGACGGAAGTGGTGGGAGCGGAGACACTCAATGTTTTCAAGGGGAGACTGGATAGGCACTTGAGGGAAATAAACTTGCAGGGCTACGGGGATAGAGCGGGGGAATGGGACTGACTGGATTGCTCTGCAGAAAGCCGGCATGGACTCGATGGGCCGAATGGCCTCCTTCTGTGCCGTTAGAACTCTATGACTCCAGGAGCTGTGTGCCACTTCCATAGGGGATTCTACACACCCCACCTGGGAGGTGTACGCTGCTTTCATAAATTAGCTAACCTGTTTCTCTAAAAAGAAAGACTTGCATTTATATAGCGCCTTTCACGACCACCGGACGTCTCAAAGCTCTTTACAGCCAATGAAGTACTTTTGAAGTGGAGTCACTGTTGTAATGTTAGAACCGCGGCAGCCAATTTGCGCACAGCAAGCTCTCACAAGCAGCAATGTGATAATGAGCAGATAATCTGTTTCTGTTATGTTGATCGGAGGGATAAATATTGGCCAGGACACCGGGGATAACTCCCCTGCTCTTCTTCGAAATAGTGCCCATGGGGATCTTTTACGTCCACCTGAGAGAGCAGACGGGGCCTCGGTTTAATGTCTCATCTGAAAGACGGCACCCCTGACAGTGCAGCGCTCCCTCAGCACTGCACTGGGAGTGTTGGCCTAGATTTTTGTGCTCAAGTCCCTGGAGCGAACCCACAACCTTCATTGGCTGTGAAGCGCTTTGGGACGTCCCGAGGTCGTGAAAGGCGCTATAGAAATGCAAGTTCTGCTTCTTCTTTCTGGTTGCAGACCCCATTTACAAAAAAAAAATGGGAAGTTGACAAAATAAGAACACAAACTAGACCTTATAACATTCGGCAACCATTTCTCTGTGTTTCTTTACCAAAAACACAATGTGATGTCGTAAGTTGTGAAATAAAAACACATAATCGATCACACGGCAAAAATAGAACTTGTATCTTCTCCGTAGCTAAAGAAAGATTTGCCAAACATTTTTTTTCTCTTAAACACTGGCACCCTTTAAAAAAAAATACATCAGTGCGACACCTGGCTTAAATCTGCCTGTTTTATAAAAATGGTGATTCTGCGATCCAGCGCTCCCGGCGGGGAGCAGGACTCGCAGGGAGCGTGTCTCGAGAGATTGTGGGCGTGCGCCGTCCCTTTAAATGAATGTCCGAAAAATCACGGGCTGTGTGCCCGCGGTTGCCCGCAATGCATCCCCGGCACGTGTCATGCCCTGCTCGGAATGCGTGATCCTCCCTGAAGCGTAGCAATTTTAAAACCTTACGTGCTCCATTGGGAAGTTGGGCGGGATTTTATTCTGGCAGGACGAGATCCAAAAGGCTTATGCTCATCCTGTGATCTTGCGACGTCTGGGATAATGGGCGCCTGGGAGAGAGTCCAAGGCAATCACGGTGCTCCGATGGTTTATGGACAAGGGCGGAAGGAATGAGATCAAATTACAGCCTTGGACTCCCTCCGTTGCATCCATTATTTCAGATGATTTATATTGACTTTGTTGTCTATGCCTTCCCTCTGCGTGATCCCTTTCCCACGATGGAATAAGCACAACGGAAAACTCACTGGGTGGGGATGTAGCACTGGTGAATGTTTGTACTAATTTTCAATCTTTTCTCAATTATTCGGATCTATTGTATTCTTGCTCGTCTTAGAATTATACCACAATCAAAATACTCATAGCAGTGAATAATGTCAAACTGCAGCTGTTAATGGTGATTGAGTAATTTGCAGTATCGACAATTAAAGAAGCTCTGCTGTCCTGCATCAATGACTTGCATGAAAGTAATTTCCCACTTATTAACGGTTATAGCTTGGCACATAAAAATACACGGAAGATTGACCTGGTTGCATTTATTATAGTGCCTTTCAAAATGAAATTGGATAAATACTTGCAGGAGAAAAAAATTGCAGGGATATGGGGAAAGAGTCGGGGGAGTGGGACTAACTGGATCGCTCTTCGAAAGAGCCGGCGCGGACTCGATGGGCCGAATGGCCTCCTTCTGTGCTGTACTGTCCTATGATATGTGACCACGTCAGTCGTTAGAGTTATTGCACTGGATTTGTTTTAAAAAAAACTAGCCTTTCGAGCTACTTTTCAATCAGCCAGAAGTCAATATTTTCCAACGCGGACTGCAGCGGTTCAAGAAGGCGGCTCACCACCACCTTCTCGAGGGCAATTAGGGACGGGCAATAAATGCTGGGCCTTGCCAGCGACGCCCACATCCCATAAACGAATTAAAAAAAAACGAGGATTTGGCCGCCAAAATGGAGGCAAGGTTAACAAGATAGAAGAGCATATGGAAGAGTTTGCTTAGGCAGGGTATATTAGTTAGAAATAAGGGGGTAAGTAAAGTTAAGTTATTAAAAATAGAAAGCTAGAGATGGAATGAGGGGGAAAAAAAGGAGTAAATGGGACGTTTTTTACAACGTTAAAAGCGCTATAAAAATACAAGTTGTTGTTAGCATAAGTAAAATGGTTCAATTCTTTCCATTCAGCATTATTAATTGTCTCGAGTTATTACAGTAATAAAGTTACTGTTGATATACAAGATGATTAATTACTATAATATTAAGTTCTTTTTAATGCTCCCTCTCAGCTGCGCGGCCACGCGGGAGAGGTCCCGCGCAGGCTGCTCACCGGCTCTTCCATTGTCAATACGCAGAAATTTAAAGGGACCCCGCAGTCAAATTTAAAGGGACCCCGCAGTCAAATTTAAAGGGACCGCGCATTAAAAGAAAACAGGCCGCACAGGAAAGAACAGGCAGCTTACAGGGAACATCGGCTGTGATCCAAAAACTAAAAAAAAAAATAAAGATGGGCTCCTGTAGCCTGTACATGCCAGAAATGTAAGGGTCAAAGGGCATCCACCATGGGTGAAGCAGCCATCGAGTCTGCTGTCATTTTTGCGCCGACTGTATTTTTTTGATGAGCTGTCTGAGGGGTTTAAAGGAACGACGAAGCGATTAATGCTGGTTAATTTATTCAGGCCGCTAAATTCACAACTAGGCTAGCTATTTCTATGCAGAGGGATGAGGATATCTGTGGGGTGTGGGAGAGTGGCGGGGGCAGGGGGAAGGGGAGAAAGTGGCAGCCGTGCCTATTCCTTTTGGATTGCCCCCCCCCCCCCCAAAAAAAATAACAGGTTCCATCTTCGGTCTGTGGTGAATGAGATGATCTGAGACAGCATGAGGGGTGCTGCAGTTGGTCTCAATGCTCGTGGACTAGGCCGTGAGGAAAAATCATCCGGGGTTCCCACTTCCCGATCATTAGCTAATGAGTCCTGCAAGAAAGGGGTGTGTACGCGGACATTTGCTGAGGACGCAGTTGGGCTCCCACCGTCGAATAGCCTGCCAACGCTCACTGTCTAAGCAGAGGGCTGACACACCCCACAAGAACCAGGACAGGAGGAAAGAAAATTCAAGGGGACAAAAAATAGTTCATAGAAACATAGGAGCAGGAGTAGGCCATTCGGCCCTTCGAGCCTGCTCCGCCATTCAATATGATCATGGCTGATCCTCTATCTCAATACCATATTCCCGCTCTCTCCCCATTCCCCTTGATGCCTTTTGTGTCTAGAAATCTATCTATCTCCTTCTTAAATATATTCAGTGACTTGGTCTCCACAGCCTTCTGTGGTAGAGAATTCCACAGGTTCACCACCCTCTGAGTGAAGAAATTTCTCCTCATCTCAGTCCTAAATGTCCTACCCCCGTATCCTGAGACTGTGACCCCCTCGTTCCAGACCCCCCCCAGCCAGGGGAAACATCCTCCCTGCATCCAGTCTGTCTAGCCCTGTCAGAATTTTATACGTTTCAATGAGATCCCCTCTCATTCTTCTAAACTCTAGTGAATACAGGCCTAGTTGACCCAATCTCTTAAGAGAATACTTGCGTTCTTGGTTGTCATTATATTCCACAGCTGGTGTGAGATTGATAGGTGCAGAGGGCGGTTTGTAGCCAGTGAGACCCAAGTTATACTTGCTGGCTGCAAATTGCACGCTGGCCACCAGGAGAAAGCTCTGCACATCTGCGATCGGCCACATATCGCACACATGTGCACAGCTCTGCTCACTGACTAGAATTCTTTTTTTGTCAGAGCCGTGCTATGGACTTTTGAATTTCTCACCAGACTCTGCTTAAGTTTAGAAAGTGCCCTAGGAAGTCTAACGGACCTCGATGACCATTTTTCAAACCTGACTCTGGACTGGAGTTATTCCCCCATGCAGTGTCAAACCTAAGCAAGAAAAAAGAAAGATTGCATTTATATCGCGCCTTTCACAACCTCAGGACGTCCCAAAGCGCTTTACAGCCAATGAAGTACTTTTGAAGTGTAGTCAATACGGCAGCCAATTTGCACACAGCAAGCTCCCACAAACAGCCATGTGATAATGACCAGATAATCTGTTTTTTTTCTAGTGATGTTAATTGAGGGATAAATATTGGCCAAGACACTGGGGATAACTCCCCTGCTCTTCTTCGAAATAGTGCCGGGGGATCTTTTACTTCCACCTGTGAGCGAGCAGACGGGGCCTCGGTTTAATGTCTCATCCGAAAGACGGCACCTCCGACAGTGCAGCACTCCCTTGGAGTGTCAGCCTAGATTTTTGTGCTCAAGTCTCATGGAGTGGGATTTGAACCCACAACCTTCTGCAGAGGCGAGAGTGCTACCTGCTGAGCCAGGTCTCCCTCAGGCAGTTTTCAACATCTCATGCTGCTATATTCCTCATAATTGTTGATGCAAAAAAAGCAACAGTCTAACTGGCTCCTAAAATCCGGCTCAGTTGTGTCTAGCCGAGGTGCAAATAATCACAGGTAAAAAGTAAAACGTAAAGAAAGAACTCGCATTTATATAGCGCCCTTCTGGATTACCGTTTGAAGTGTAGTCATTGTTGTAATGTAGGAAACGCGGCAGCCAATTCGCGCACAGCAAGCTCCCACAAACAGCAATGAGAGTAAATTATTTTAGTGACGCTGGTTGATTGGTAAATATTGGGCCAGGACACCTCCACTGCTCTTCTTCAAATGGTGCCGTAGGAGACAGGGCCTCAGCTTAACGTCTCACCTGAAGGACAGTAGCTCTAACTGTGCAGCACTCCCTCAGTACCGCATTAAAGTGCCAGCCTAGATTACGAGCTACCAGTGAGCCAGAGCTGACACCTACACCCTAACCTACACTGTATTACCATAAAATGTGCCGAAACTATCTCAAGATGAATAGGAAATTGTTTGAGCTCTTACAATTCTATCATGAGTTGATTTACATTGTTTTTATTATTTCATCGTCATGTAATTCCTCATGAGTCCTTCCCAAGGAAGAGGAGCAGCCTCCTTCTCCACACTTGGAAGATGAAGGTTGTTTTAAAATTGATCGTGTTCATAACACTGAGCAGCAGGGCGGTGAAGCAGTAAAATGCCCCTGCTCAGCGCTCTAAGATGCAAAGCGTGCGGAGGCTGGGTTTACTCCATGCTGTAAATCCGAGTACTCTCTAAATGGTGGGAAACTAGGAACTTTAGAGGAGCAAAGGGATATGGGAGTCCGAGTACACAAATCCATTTAAAGCTAGCGCATAGGCCCAAAAAACAATCAAAAAGGATAATGGACTCTTGTCCTTTATCTCAATGGGGCTGGATTACAAAGGGGAAGAAGTGATGCTTCAGTTGCATAGAGCCTTGGTCAGACCCCCATCTGGAGTAACTGCGTTCAGTTTTGGGCACCGCACCTCAGGAAGGATATATTGGCCTTGGAGGGAGTGTAGCGCAGAGTCAACCGGAATGATACCAGGGCTTAGAGAGTTAAATTATGAGGATAGGTTGGATAAACTTAGCTTGTGTCAGCTGTGGCTCAGTGGGTAGCACACTCGCCTCGTGAGTCAGAAGGTCGTGGGTTCAGGTCCCACTCCAGGGGACTTAAGCACATAAAGCTAGGCTGACACTCCAGTGCAGTACTGAGGGAGTGCTGCACTGTCGGATGTGCCGTCTTTCGGATGAGACGTTAAACCGAGGCCCCGTCTGCTCTCTTAGGTGGGCGTAAAAGATCCCATGGCCACTATTTCGAAGAAGAGCAGGGGAGTTATCCCTGGTGTCCCGGCCAATATTTATCCCTCAATCAAAATAAAAAAAAAACAGATTATCTGGTCGTTATCACATTGCTGTTTGTGGGAGCTTGCTGTGCGCAAATTGGCTGCTGCGTTTCCTACATTACAACAGTGACTACACTTCAACAAAAACAATACTTAATTGGCTGTAAAACGTTTTGAGATGTCAGTGGTCATGAAAGGCGCTAAAAGAAAGACTTGCATTTATATAGCGCCTTTCACTGTTGTAGAAGTGCAAGTCTTTCTTTGTATCCCCTTGAGTACAGAAGATTGAGAGGTGATCTGATCGAGGTGTTTAAAATGTTAAAAGGATTCAATGGGGTAGATACAGAGACACTATTTCCTCTGATGTGGGGGGTGGGATTCAAGAACGAGGGGGACATAATCTTAAAATTAGAGCTAGGCCATTTAGGAGGGAAATCAGGAAGCACTTTTTCTCACAAAGGCTAGTGGAAATCTGGAACTCACTCCCCAAAAGGCTGTGGATGCTGAGGGACAATTGGAGCTTTCAAGACTGAGATCAATAGATTTTTGTTAAGCAAGGGTATCAAAGGACATGGAGCTAAGGCGGGTAAATGAATCTAATTGAATGGCGGAGCAGGCTCGAGCGGCTGAATGGCCTACTCCTGTTCCTTTGTACGATGAGCCCGTCTGCTTCTGGAGACCCAGTCATGTTAAAGTTGGGGCAGTCCGGTAATGCAGCCCTCAGGAAGAGGGGAAGGACTGTTTACTTGCCTAAGCCTACCTTGTATGTTCCTTTTGTGGAACATGTCAACTCTTCCATTAATACAATAAAATGCTGGAACTGTACAACACGCCCACCAGCATCGGCAAAGGGAAAAGACGGGTTAAAGTTTCGGCCACAGACCCTTCATCAGAAGTCACGAAGGAATCACACTCGGAATGACGGGTGCTGCCAGACTTGCTGTGTGTCTCCGGTGCTTACTGCTTCTATTTCAATTTTCTGTGATTCACTTTTTCCTGTTAATGCACGACAGTTGTCATCAAGCTATTTTGCTTCAAAGAGACACCGGGGGTTTCCAAAGCTCCATTAATTCCAGTTAATGCGCTGGATGCTGGTGAAATCCCCTGGGTTCCGGTTGTTCCTCACCAGGTTTCGAGGAGTCAAACCATTCTTTGGTCTGTTTTAATAGTCAAGACCCAGAAACTGTCCCAAATTTGCTGGGTTAAAAAAAATGCACTAGCTTTGTGATTTAGTTGACATTTTCCATATTAACTGTGACTCAGCAATCTTGCTCCAAATATCCCCAATAAAGAATGGACACAGCACTTTTGTGGCAACAACTTGATGGGCCTTGAAATAATGCTGTGCGAGCATTAGCCCTGAACAAGCTATTCCGCTATATAAAGGGAAGCTTCAATCCTCAGACACATTTTCCAGTCGGGCTTATCAGGAGCACAAAGGATTTTTCCTCTTCCCCAGCTCCCTGGAGGTGCTAAGGCCAATTGTAGCAGCTCTCTTGCCTAACGTCGGCGAACTCAATGCTATCAGTCAACCCCAGGACCTTCCTAGTCTGTATGGCTCAGTATCGCGGACTCGGTGGAGGCGCATTCAGTCGTGGCTTTCAAAGGGGAATTGGATAAATACCTGAAGGAAAAATATTTGCAGGGCTACAGGGAAAGGGCGGGGGAGTGGGATTAGCTGAAGTGTTCTTGCAGAGAGCCGGCACGGGCTCGATGGGCCGAATGGCCTCCTTCTGTGCTGTAACCATTCTATGATTCTATGATCGCACTGAGTAGTGTATCGACCCAAAAATCCATCGCGGCTTTAATTTTGTTTTATTGTTCTCGTACTAGATTCCATGTCAGGAATGCGTGATAAGAATGATTCCACAGTGTTTTACAGCCTGCTTCCATTGTAATAAAATGTATATAAATCGGGAATTTATTAAAAATCTTACATCTGTGCGCACTTCCTGTCAGCTGTTCCCACTCACTTCCTGTCAGCTGTTCCCACTCACTTCCTGTCAGCTGTTCCCACTCACTTCCTGCCAGCTTTTCCCATTCACTTCCTATCAACTTTTTTGTTTAAAAATGCTTTTGTCCACGTTTATAATGGAAACTGCCAATGTAAACTTGCCGCACCATGGAAAGAGGACTCAGTGCCGAAGCAAGAAGCCCGAGGATTGATAGAAATTGGTCCTCGGGCTTCAACTGCATACTCGGGGCGAGCTGCCGGCGCTGGTCTCGCCTCCACAGGTAGCTCGCCCCGAGAGAGAAACCAATTTCGGGCTGCGGCCCTCTGGTACATCCAGGGTTGGCGTGGGATACGGGGGGGTGGGGGTGAGTGGACAGAGTTAAGGGAGCACTTCTGCTTCTCCCAGCTCCTTGGTAAGATGCTGGATGATTGATAACTTACCTTTAGTTGGCAGCTGCAGAAGAATCCTGAGCTGTGCGGGCCCTGACTCCCGCCCCGCTCCTGAGGTGACGCATTTGTGAAACGGGGTCCTTTAACAGGTGTTAGCTGCTAATTTGCATATTCAAGGGGCCTCACATCTGTTTTAAGGGGCCCCACAAATTTGGTAGTGGGATCCAAGTCTGCGCAGATTGGGCACAGGCCGTCCCATTGATAAATTGGTATGTTTGGCGTCCATTTTGCACCTGAAAAATGGGGGCAACGCCAGCCAATGTCCTCTCCTGCCAGCGCCTCCACTGGCAGAACGGTGTAATCACCGTCTTGCAAGCTTACATAGGCAGTTTCCACTATAACTGTGACCATAAGAACTGATAATAGAAATATATAATAAAGGACTGATTGCACGACTTAGCCAAGTTAGCCCCCTGCCTTCCAACACCTCTTTACCAGAAGACGACCCTGGATCTTGACTCTCATGTGCAATGCCATGCGAGGGTGGGTATTATGATTAAAATATATTACTGATGTGGTTATCTGTGACAGATATGCTGTCGTTGCCTGGGCTCATTTCCTTTTATTTTATAATAGCGTGAAGAGAAATTTAATTCAGCTGACAGTCTTTCGGCTTCGATTCTTGAAAGACATTTTTAATCTGCAGACCTTTCTTCTGCTGTCAGAGGCACTTGATGTCTCGCGCCTTGCATTCAGCTCCCAGAACCATCAGAGCATATTCCTTTTATGGAGTTTCAGTCAGAAGCTGATTTTGATAATTACGTTGGCGGGAGGGGGGGGAGGGGAACCGAATCAAACGCGGAAAGGGCTTTGCAGAGTAAGGGCAGGATTAAAAGTCAGGCGTTTTAGCACAACAGCTGTGCGATTAAAATCAATAGTTTGGTTATCCCAAATGGCCCAATGGGTAGCTGGCACATAAGGACCAAGAAGGCTCCCAGGTTCCATACCCTGGTCTGTGCTGATTCCCAGCCAGGCTGGGCAGTCGAGGCACTACAATTGGTCTCAGTAACCCTGGGTACCGAGAGGGTTGGAAGTCAGGCCATTGTTCACACTCTTGGTTGCCACCCAGTGAACCCCTGCTGGAAGTGCGCCTGTGTAGATGTTGGATGTGATTTAAAAAGAAAGACTTGCATTTCTATAGCGCCTTTCACAACCTCAGGATGTCCCAAAGCGCTTTACAGCCAATGAAGTACTTTTGAAGTGGAGTCACTGTTGTAATGTTAGAACTGCGGCAGCCAATTTGCGCACAGCAAGCTCCCACAAGCAGCAATGTGATAATGAGCAGATAATCTGTTTCTGTTATGTTGATCGGAGGGATAAATATTGGCCAGGACACCGGGGATAACTCCCCTGCTCCTCTTCGAAATAGTGCCCATGGGGATCTTTTACGTCCACCTGAAAGAGCAGCTGGGCCTCGGTTTAACGTCTCATCTGAAAGACGGCACCTCCGACAGTGCAGCACTCCCTCAGCACTGCACTGGGAGTGTCGGCCTAGATTTTTGTGCCCGAGTCCCTGGAGTTGGGACTTGAACCCACAAACCTTCTGACTCAGAGGCGAGGGTGCTGCCCACTGAGCCACGGCTGACACGAAGGCTTTTGCAAAGCCTTCAGGAGCGAAGGAGGAGGAGGAGGAGGAAAACTCGTGAGAAGAACCAAATCCCCGAAGAAACACACCTCGTCTCAGCTGCTGCTTTTAAAATGGCTGTAACCTGGGACTGGGTGGAAAGGTGCACCGTCGCAGAGGGATGGAGGGAGGCTGAGTCACAGCAGTGAAAGCTGTCTTTGTGCACGGCGTGACTGTACAAAGCACATTCCCTGAATCCCCTTGTGTGTGTCTTATTGGGATTTATAGCTCCTAGTCATCTTCTTTCCCTCTGCCGAGTGTTTTTAATTGGTTCGGGGGGGGGCAATGCAAGTGAATTTCTTGAAGATTTAATTTAGAAGGAAATTTCTATGATCCTATGAAAGACGGAGTAGAAAATATGAATAAAGTGAGGGAAATGCTTTATGCTTGTGAGCATAATTTCCGTTTGTGAATCCCTGTTAGATTCCTGAATAACAGATTTTTCCCCTCTTTGTTGATTAAACATTACATATGGTAAATCACGTGGTTGCTGTTGCCATGGTATCTCCTATCCTACAAGCTTGCTGTGACCAGCTGACAACAAGGGATTCCTAATTTATAATAGTTTGTGTGGAATGGATTGTGGCGATATCATAAAGGAGAGAAAGACATACGTTGATTATAAAGCACCTTATTATGCATATCAGAAACACCTCAAAGACTTTGGCGGTGCAGCGACTGGTTACTACGCACGGAAGGTGGCAGCCGTTCTACACACAGCAAGATCCCACAAACGGCAATGAGATGAATGACCGGTTAATCTGGGTTATTTTTGGTGGTGTTGGTTGATGGAGGAACGTTGGGCCGGGGACCTCCTTGATCTCCTTCAAAGTAGTGAGATGGGGTGGGGGGGGGGGTGATTTTGACTATCGGGTGGCCAGCGGGCGGATGGTGGGGGGTGGGGGCAGCGGTCTGATCCCTCAGGCGGGAGGCCTGGTCCATCTCAAGGGAATTCCCCGGAGTTGCCGTTCTCACTACAGCTCGCCGGCTCCAGGCCGGCGCAATATCGGGTAGCCTGGACGCTGATCGGGGCTGACATGAAGGTAGGTCAGCGTGAGGTGGGTGTTATCACGTTGGAAGTGGGGGGGGGGGGTTGGGGGGGGGGGGGGGAGTGCAGCCCAGGGCGGCAGCTGCCCACATTATTCTTGTGCCGCCCCGAGGAACTTTCCTGCTCTGCCTGACCCTGGACCCACATGCCTTTTTTCGGCCTCTTCTGCTGCATAGCCAGGTGTTACCGGGTCCAGTGTCCATGTCACACGCTCCACCCAGTCGGCCATTAAAATCGCATCGGGGTCCAATCCCCATCACAGCACCCCGATTTGCGTAGATTAACGAGGCTCCCTCCTGATTCAGGCGGGTGCCTTGGCCGCCCACCGGAAGGCCGCGGGAAAAATGGGACCTGGAGCAGGGCGGTAAATCCGGGAGCTCCATTTTAACTCCACTACCGAGCCGTTTCTGCCGGGTGGAAGGAGTTAAAATCTCCCTGGGGGACCTTAATAAAGGAGTCGAGCGCTTTATTCACTTTCTCTTTTCTTCTCCGACGAGAAAGAAAATGACAGGAGAAAAAAAAGGAGAGGTAGGAAAAGAGGAACAGAAGGGTAAATAAGGAAAGAAAAGACAAAGACTAGCATTTTTTAGCACTTCACATACAAGGGGTTATCGATCCCACCATCCACACTGGGTTGCCAACTCTGGTGGGACATATTCCTGGAGGTTTCATCACAAGACCAACCGACCGCCCCGCCCAGTTAAACAGCCTTTTCTTTTATACCTTCTGCAATATTTTTATAACTAATAAATGAAAATGAAAAATACACACTTTTTTAATGCCTCTCTGATTTTTTTTTTCTCTCGGGTTTGCTCACAGCCGTGTCCCCTGGAGATTAATGTTTCGTTCCTGGAGACTCCAGGGCAATCCGGGGTAGGGTTGGTAACCCCTACATCCACACTCCCTGCAGGAAGCTGTGCTTGCAGGATACGCAGGCCGGGGAATCAGGTCTACAGCCTTGTCTCTCTGTCTTTGACCCACCTCCTCACAGCTTCTCCACTGGGAGTTTGGATCTCGGGATCACACCGACAATTGGATGACTTTGAACTGCAGGGACGGTTTTGTCATGGAGAGACAGGCTTTGTATGAAGAGCTTGCTAAATTAATAACGAGACACATCCATAAAAATGCCACCAGATGTTATTTTGTTCCTTTCCTTGTGGAAAGGTTCTCACATTGATGTTGTAGCTCAGGGATAGCTTGGTAAAGATATTCTGAATACTTGTAGATGATTAAAAAAAAATCTGATTAAATCTTTGATATCTGAGATTGGAACGGTGCAAATGTGAATTTTAAATTACATGAAATCTGGGTTAATGCAGATCTCTGAGAAAACGTGAAAGATGCAATGAAATGTTTAATCGTTAGAAAGCTGAATTCCCTTTGCCTCTTTCAAAAATATGCGGAATATATTATACAGAAGAAGGCCCATTTCTCAAGGCAACGAGGGATGGGCAATAAATGCTGGCCTTGCCAGTGACGCCCACATCCTGTGAATATCGCCTGTTGTGTGATTTGCCATTCATTACTAAGAGGATCCAAACGCACAGAACCAAAGATTCCTTCATAAGCAATCCTGGCCTTGAAATGAGGCCATAATATTCTAGGGTGTGAATCAATATTCCCTCTAATTCTTTTTAGGACCATGCGGCCCATTTAAAATTCTGTGCACGCGTGGTTTTTCCACTTAAAAGCCAGTGAGCCGGCTGCGCGGGAGATCCAGAGCGCCGCACGGCCACGCTGCTTAAAGGGATTATTGGTGTGAATGCTTTTGTCGGAAACTCCTCTCTGCTACTTTAGCGGAGGTGCTACCCCATTTATTCTGAACAGGTTGACACCTCCACAAATGTACTAAAATAATGGAGGAAAGAATTTCAAATGAATGCATTCGGCTCTTTGGGCTCTTGTACATTTAATTTAGTTAACAGAGTGAATATTGACACCACTGTGTCAGCCAATGAGTTGGAGGTGGGGCGGAACTTACAGCAAACAGCAAACAGAGTCTATATAAACAGAGTCTCTACACACTACAGCAAACAGAACTCATGACTGAAACTACAGCAAACTCTCCCAATAATAGCAGGATTGTTTCTCCAGCAAAATGCAGTGATTGGAGGATTACATAGGATATACAGCACAGAAACAGGCCATTCGGCCCAACCAGTCCATGCCGGTGTTTATGCTCCACTCGAGCCTCCTCCCGTCTTTCCTCATCTAAATCTATCAGCATAACCCTCTATTCCCTTCTCCCTCATATGCTTGTCCAGCCTCCCCTTAAATGCATCTATACTATTCACTTCAACCACTCCCTGTGGTAGTGAGTTCCACATTCTCACCACTCTTTGGGTAAAGAAGTTTCTTCTGAATTCCCTATTGGATTTCTTGCTGACTATCTTATATTGATGGCCTCTAGTTATGCTCTTCCCCACAAGTGGAAACATTCTCTCTGTATCCACTCTATCAAAACCTTTCATAGTTTAAAGACCTCTATTAGGTCAACCCCTCAGCCTTCTTTTTTCAAGAGAAAAGAGACCCAGCCTGTTCATCCTTTCCTGATATGTATACCCTCGCATTTCTGATATCATCCTTGTAAATCTACATTAGTTACATAGTACAAATTATTATGCGTAAAATCAATCCCAGTCACTTACAGCAGTGCAGTCTCCAGGCGTGATTGACGGGGGAATTACCCAATCATCTTCTTGCTCAGGCCAAAATCCCCAGCATCGAAGCTTTGACCATGCTCGATCAGCTCTGATGAACGGGCCACATCGTCTGCATGCCCGATACGAGACTCCCAAAACAAGCGCTCTGCTCGGAGCTCCGACACGGCAAGAGAGCCCCAGGTGGGCAGAGAAAACGCTTCAAGGACACCCTCAAAGCCTCCTTGAAAAAGTGCAACATCCCCACCGACACCTGGGAATCGCTGGCCCAAGACCGCACAAAGTGGAGGAGAAGCATCCGGGAAGGCGTCGAACACCACGAGTCTCTTCGCTGGGAGCAAGCGGAAGCCAAGCGCAAACAGTGGAAGGAGCGCACATCAACCCAAGCACCCCACCCACCCGCCCCTTCAACCACCGTCTGCCCCACCTGTGACAGAGACTGTAGGTCCCGCATTGGACTCATCAGTCACCTGAGAACTCATTTATAGTATGGAAGCAAGTCATCCTCGGTTCCGAGGGACTGCCTAAGAAGAAGAAGAAGACGACCCAATCATCTCCATTCTGGCCAGGACTTGTGGTGCCACTATATGCAGTCTTTAATTAATTTTTAAAAATCTTAATTTTGGGCACGTGCTAGTGAATGAAATGTCTTCCATTTTGACTACCTGGTGTCAGCATCAAGCACTCCCGGGGTCAGGTATAAGGTGGAGTAAAGCTCCATATGCTTTTCAGCTACAACGTACCTCAGCCTCTGCCACTGTGTGACATTTTTCTATTTCCCGCACCTCACTGAGTGGGATTACCAATTTCATGCTGGCGGCTCATTCCCATCAGGAACTGCCCAAATTCATTTCATTTCAGATCTTTGCGTCCAGCTGACAGTGCAGATTTGAATCCAGGCAATTGTGTAATACACTCCACTATCCTGTTGAATACTTTACATTTTTAATGAGGCTTGTACTTAAACAGACAGAACGTGGAAAAACATCAGCATCCACGCTAATTGTCTTATAATAACATGACTGCTTCCTCTCTGACCCATCCAGTAGAAATGTAACAGTCGTTATTTAATTGTGTTTGCTTTAATTGGCGCAGTTGCTCGGTCAGACTTAGAATATAGGTAACTTTATTGGGCAAAAGAATAACAGGTTGCAGTATTAAGCCATGCATACCTGTCAGCCATGGCTCAGCGGAAACAATCTCGCCTCTGAGTCCGAAGGTTATGGGCTGGATTTTACCAGCCCTGAGGAGGCGGGTTTGGAGGCGGGACTGCTGGGAAAATCAAAAAGATTGGCAGCGGGTCCGAACCCGCTCCCAACCCGCTCCAACCAATCTTCCCGGGAGTCAGGTCCCCAATTTGCGCAGGGACCCGACTCCTAGCGGCGGGGAGAGGATTACAGCCACTTAACTGCCTGTTATCAGGTAGTTGACAGGCAGTTAAGAGTCTTTTTCCCATTTTGAGACTTCTGCTGCGGGCTTCCCGGCGTCGGGGAACCCCGCCAGGGTAAGTGAGGCGTGATGTGGGTCTGTTGTAATGTTTGTGTATAGATGACAGCTGCAGAAGTGGTGTGAAGGATGCGATGGGACACTGGTGAGTATCAGAGGTAAGGAAATGTTGGGAAAATCATATTTAATGTGTTTAGATTTTTCTGTAGGTGACAAGCTTTGAAGTGTTTGTGTGGCTTCACCTCATTGGGAGAAGTGACAGATTGCTTCTGTACCCTCACCTGCAGCTGCCATCTGTTTTATCCTAAGGAGAGAGTCATTGGAGAGCCTAGGTGCAAGGGCTCAGTTTGTACAGTGATTGTCAGTGTTTGATAGCACCTCAATGCTGTCAAACACTGTCAAATCATCTGTCAAAAATAAATGATTCATGTCCCTTTAAGAAAACCGGCAGATGAAGCGTCATCAACTGATGTCATCTGACATCGGCTTTCCCTTAATTGGCCAGCAAGCCTGCAGGGCGGGCTTAACAAGGCCAATCAGGGGAAAATAGCGTCTGTGCGTCGGATGTCGCTGGGGGCGGGACTAGAACCCGGAAGGCAGCAGTCCCGCCCCCAACTCGTCTCGGCAGGTAAAATCCAGCCCTATGTGTTCATAGTCCCACTCCAGAGACTTGGTCACATCATCTAAAAATGGAATGGAACTGAGGCCAGAATTTTCACAGGTAAGAACGGGTGGGTTGGAGGCGTGGAGGGGAAGTGAAAGTTGTAAAACTGTAAAACCTGCCTCCAACCCGCCCACTGTCACCTTTCGCTCCGGCGGGACAGGGGGCGGGCAGCCAACCCGCTGCCAGGAGGCGGGTATGCAATTTAAATATTATAATGAGGCCTGAAGCCTCTACTTTAACCTGCTTTGCAGGTTTTACTGCAGGTGGCTGGGGATCCCGGAGCTCGGGATTCCCGGTGGCTGCAACGAGGCGGTCTCTGCCTCGGGGAGCAATCCTGGTGGGCCGGGAGGAGCAGGAATGCTTCCTCCCGGCCCCCCCCCGCCAGCAGCATGCACCCCCTGGGGTCGGGGTTCGGAACCGCCCCTAGGGATTGGACCCCCGGGCCTGGAACACCCACTTCCGGGGTTTGCGACTCAGCCCCGGGGTCGGGGATTGGACCCCCCACCCGGGGGATTGTACCCCCCCAGGGGATGGGAGCCCCATGGTCTTGGAACCGCACCCTCCACCACCCCCCCCCCCCCTCCACCATCCTGGGCCCAGCAGCTACCTGTTCCTGCGGCGTTCTGGCCAGCGTTCCCGGCACGACTGGAAGCCAGCCTGTCAATCAGGCTGACTTCCGGGCTGGGAACCCACCCTTTCCGTCGCACGCACACTGCGGAGTTAAAACTCTACAGCGTGCTGGGAAACCCGAAGTTCCGGGTTTCCCGCCATCTCCCGGGTCCCCCTCGCACCGTGCGGGTGGGACCCGGGAAAATCCAGCCTCTGGTGCTGCGTATAACGGGCGGCCGATCCAATACCGCCCAGTTGCGGCACTGCCCGAGACGAATTTCTAGGCCTGTGCCTTCAGGAGAACATCGATAAGGCCCTTTAGCTGTGAGGATCCTGAAGTCGGATCCTTCCTGGGATCTGAAACCATTTACTGTTTATCCATTAATGTAAGTTGTTAAAATCATCGTGGTGTTCAGTCCAGTAATGGAAAAAAAAATCTGTAAGAACTAAGTGCAACATGCAAATCAATGGAGAATGAAATTACAATGATGAAATGTTTGTACACATCAAGTCTGATCAAAATCTCTACTGGTCTGGAAAAGAACTATAAAGTCTTGCCTTAGTTACACGTCTCCTATTTATACACCCTCAGGGGTATTGTATCAAAAAGTACGTTGCATTCAAGATCATTACCGCAGTTTACAAACACGTAGCCATTCACTGGAAATGTACATAATTCAAGTCATCTCGCATTCACTCCCATCAGACGCAAGCAGAACATTTCTCGACAAACCAGCTTTGCAAGACAAATGAGGGAGTCAGATGGTTCGAAAAGCTAACGGAGCCTTGCTGGCATTTGCGTCAGGAACTCTTTGCCAGGCAGCAGCTGAAGTGATGCACCCCCACGCTGTTAGACCTAACTCGGGAGCGGTTTGTGTCGTGAGTGCAGTCCGGGATCCATGCGGAGCGGGGCTTGTTTAAAGTAGAAAGGCAGGCAGTAAGATTTACAGGGGCGGGGGTGGGGGGGGGGGGGGGGGGGGTGGCAGGGCGGGGGGGTTTAGTCACGTCACTGAAATCTTGAGTGAAAGAAAGATGTTGTCACAGCCGAGTGCAATCATCCACCTTCCCAGCAGAAATTACTGAATAAACCACGGTAAAACAGGCCCTCAGCCTGCCTACGGCCCTCCCGTACCTGTTGTCAGGTAAGTTATGACAGCGGGAATGCAGCCAAATCCCCCCCACCCCTCACTCGCACCAGGTGGAGGGAGGCAGGTTACAAATTTATACCTACCAGTCTCAAAGAATGAGTGCTGCTCCTACAGAAGTTGCAAAAATCGACTAATATTGCTTTGTCCATTTTTATTTTACAAAATGGAGGATTATGGATTTAACACACTTAAAACCAAAGGGTGGATGCTTCAAAATATTTGGCCAATAAACGAAATGATCATTAATATTTAATAGAGCTGAAATGTAATTGCGATTGTAATCTGTTTGATTTATGTAAGCAAGGGAGCGCAGACACTTTAGAGGCCTGCTGGGACTGAACATGTCACTCTTGTTGCCATGGTTATGAAAATCCCATGGTAGTGAGTGAAGGTTGTAGAACCCTTGGCTGTAATTCTTTATGACAGAATAATTGACATCTGCTGAAGGTTGAAAGTCTGTGTGTTGAGTGCGTGGAACTAAACCGTTAAAAGTCATTCAGTTCCATGTGCTCTTCTCACAGTCTGAAGAGAAGCTGGAGTTTTAATCAGGGATAGATGAAAACTGGTTCACAATGGAGGAAATAAAAGCTAAACATCAAACCTTAACCGAAAGAATGACTCTTAACATCAGAAATTGGCTGATGCTTGCTCAGTGAGCTCGGCTCATCTGCATGTGCAGAGATGGTAATCTTCATCCAGCCTGCATACATAAAGGATGTGGAATGGGGGAGGGGAGGGTCTGTTGTACTGCCATTTTAAATTGCTGTTGAAATAACTCCATAACATGAAGGGGAAATTAAAAATCACGCCATATTAGTGTCACAAGATAGAAGTGTTTGAGGCAAGCTTCAACCAAGATGTCTGTGGTTGTCTCACTCTGGATCTGAAGTGGTGGAAAGACTGTCAGAATTAGACAGAAACTCCCCCCAGACAATCAGCCCTTGCAAGGGAAAACTTTCGAATGTGCAGCCACCTATGCTGTTTAAGTCTTCTTCTCTTCAATTTTCTCCTTTCCTCTCTAGGAGACACAGGCTGAGGTTCTCTGTTTCTGCGCTCACCCAATCCATGGTTGTCTGCCCCCTCAAAGTGATCGGATGGAAAATCAGGGTGTGTGGGGGCTAGTGAATGCAGACAGCCCCAGCCACTGAAAGAAAGAAAGACTTGTATTTATATCGCGTCTTTCACACGTCCCAAAGCGCTTTACAGTCAATTAAGTATTTTTGAAGTGTAGTCACTGTTGTAGGAAACGCGACAGCCAATAGCAAGCTCCCACAAATAGCAATGTGCTAATGACCAGATAATCTGTTTTAGATAACTCCCCTGCTCTTCTTTGGAAAAATAGTGCCACGGGATCTTCTGCATCCACCTTAGAGAGCAGACAGGGGGTCTTAGTTCAATATCTCCTCTGAAAGATAGCACCTACCAACAGCTCAGTGCTCCCTCAGTACTGCACTGGAGTGTCAGCCTGGGTTTTTGTGTTCAAGTTTCTGGAATGGGACTTGAACCCACAACCTTGCTGACTCAGAGGGATGAGTGCTACCCACTGAGCCACGGCTGACACTTGCTGGAGCATGATTCCATGGACGCTGGCCAGCCTCCAGTACCTACCTCACCCAACTGGTCATTCCTCATGTATGAGTCTAGACGGTGAGTGTTGGCAGGTTATTCAGTCATAGCGGGGCATCACAGCAGAGCCCAAACCCATCCTCACCCGATGCCCACTTGCACAAAGAGGGCATGGGGTAATGACCAGAAACAGGAATCCTGGCTAATGTCCAGCGATAACTTAGCACAGACTGGGGATTGAACTGGTCTGTTTGGTTCAATGCTGTGCATTGAGGCATCAGGAAGGGTTCCTGTCAAAACAACTAATCTTTCAACGTGGATGTCATTATGCATCAACGACATTGATCACATTGGTGTCTACCATTGACAGTCCTGGCAAAGGTTCTACAGCATGCATGCTATAAAAATATCGGAGTGACCGCTGCCAACGACTGGAAGCTGCGCAGAAGCGTACTGCGCACTCCAACAACTGGAAGTATGATGATGCGGAGATGCCGGTGTTGGACTGGGGTGGACAAAAATGAGAAGTCGCACAACACCAGGTTATAGTCCAACAGTTTTATTTAAAATTACGAGCTTTCGGAGCGCTGCTCCTTCGTCAGGTTACCTGACGAAGGGGCAGCAGCTCTGAAAGCTCGTAATTTTAAATAAAACTGTTGGACTATAACCTGGTGTTGTGCAACTTCTCATGGAAGTATGATGTTTCTGCTTTTTTAAAAACAAGCACGCTAACCAGCTCGCTCCCTTCCCGGCTTTTTTTAATGAGTTCGCTCCCTTCCCGGCTTTTTTTAACGAGCTCACTCCCTTCCCAGCTTTTTCTAACGAGCTCGCTCCCTTCCCGGCTTTTTCTAACGAGCCTGCTCCCTTCCCGGCTTTTTTTAACGAGCTCCTGGCTTTTTCTAACGAGCTCGCTCCCTTCCCGGATTTTTCTAACGAGCTCGCTCCCTTCCCGGATTTTTCTAACGAGCCCGCTCCCTTCTTGGCTTTTTTTAACGAGCTCCTGGCTTTTTTTAACGAGCTCGCTCCCTTCCCGACATTTAACGAGCTCGCTCCCTTCCCGACATTTAACGAGCCCGCTCCCGTGATGAACCGGAAGCGCGCGTGCGCAGAATGCTTCCGGTTCGTTGGCAGCAGTCGTGTCCTAAAAATATAGATACCATGGTAGTTACAAGACTAAAGAAAGACTTGCGTTTCTATAGCGCCTGTCACAACCTCAGGACATCCCAATGCGCTTTACAGCCAATGAAGCACTTTTGAAGTGTAGTCACTGTTGTAATGTAGGAAACGCAGCCGCCAATTTGTGCACAGCAAGGTCCCACAAACAGCAAAGACCAATTAATTGTTTTCGTGATATTGGTTGAACGAACACCTATTTTACACTACTGCACAAAGTCAAAATCTACCCTCTTGTGTTTAGTCAAAGCACAAAATGTTTCGTTCACTCTCAGCATTTTCTGAATACATATTCAATTGCATCTGTTTGCTAATGTTTTCATTGGTATTAAATGCATCAACTAATTAACATTCGATTTTACTAACATAGACATTATGCGCCTTGAAAATTGTCACAGGACCAAACTTGATAGTTTGGAAATTCTCAACGCAGCACCAAATTCCGGTTGTTATTCCCCTTTTCCTTTTGAATTATTTTTCCAATTTCCCTCCTCTCCCTCCCTGATGCCACTGACACAGAGGTCATACGTGCACCGCCAACCCACCAGCATCATGCACAAGTGGCCATTCTTCTTGTCTTCTTCTGTCGTATGGTAGTAGCAAAGCAATATCTAAGTCAGATATCCAGGCCAAAGCTTCCGGTGTAACAGCGTGGATATCTTGTAGGCTGCCTGCGAATATCCTCTGAGGGCAGTGCTCAGTGATGTGCTCCAGGGTCTGATTAGGAGCTCCACAGTCGCATGATGGGGATGCTTTAATCTTCCATCTATGGAGAAGGTGGCAGCGTCTACCATGACCGGTTCTGAGGTTGTCCACTGTTTGCGAGGGAGGATTGATCCTTCAGGTTATACTGTGGGGTCCTCTATAAGGAATCCATTCCGTACGTTGCAGTTCTTCCAAGCATTTCGCCATCGGTCATCAAGGCTGAGGGGAGATCGCTGAAGGGCTTCGGCGACGATCCAAAATGGCCTTCTAGATTTGAAACAACAACAACAGCAACAACTTGTATTTATATAGCACCTTTAACGTAGTAAAACGTCCCAAGGCGCTTCACAGGAGTGTTATAAGACAAAAAGTTTGACACTGAGCCATGTAAGGAGAAATTAGGGCAGATGACCAAAAGCTTGGTCAAAGAGGTAGGTTTTAAGGAGCGTCTTAAAGGAGGAAAGAGAGGTAGCGAGGCGGAGAGGTTTAGGGAGGGAATTCCAGAGCTTAGGGCCCAGGCAATAGAAGGCACGGCCACCAAAGGTTGAGTGGGCTGGTGGTAGGTTGTTCAAGTCAGCCTGCCCCGGCATGTCCTTGCTGGTGTAGCGGTTGTATTCCCTGGCGACTGCATATTCTTCCTTTGTGAGTCCAGATAGTGAGTGCCCGCGCTCACCCCCACTTCCCTTGGAAATTGGCAATGTAGAAAAAAGAAAGTGGAGACCTGGAGCTGAGTCCCACTCCAAATCTTTACTCCGCTCACCCCGATTGTGCTACTGCAGTGACCTTCCCCTTCCCCAACCCAACTGTACTCCCCACCTGCCAGACCCAGGAGTCTTGGGCCCAGCACTAACATTTTTACATTCTTTGTCACACAGCCGAGGAACCTTTATCAAGAACTGTTGCAGTTTGCACTTTGTAATGACTTTCCGGAATCAAGAGACATGGGGGGAAAAATTCGGTATTGCCCATTTTGGGGCGCTAATATCGACTGGGCGCAAAGTTTAGCGCCCGGCGCTAATTATCGCCTCCGACTGCAAAATTCGCCTCTATCGCCCCTGGAGGTGATTTGAGTGTTAAATCAGGCGCTACACACCTCTCTTGAGGCGCTAACGTCAAGGAGCGAGGCACTACCTCAGAACGCTGCCGAAGCTCAGGTGATGCCAGTAACCATGGAAGCCAGACAGACTGGTGCCATCCAGTTCTTAAAGGGGAGGGGCCATCTTGCTGGCCAGCCACTCCCTGCTCATTGCAGCCTTGAATCTCAGCCAGGAGAGACCTCAAAAGCAATTGTGTTGGAAGCACTAATGGATAGGCCCAGGGAAAGAGCTCGGCACTTAGGAACCTCAAAAGTGGTGCTGAGGGCCAAAACTCCTCAGGACAGCATTAAAACCAAAAATTTTGCCGACAAGAAAAGGGAGGAAGCACCCACCTTTAAATAGCGCTCCCCCAGCCCCTTCCCAACTTGAAAACGTTCCCCTCTACCTGTCCTTCCTAGCGGCAGGCGATAAGGCAGGGGGCGCAACTCGATATCCGGTCTGGGGCGCTACCGGGGTGTTGCACGCTTGACTGACGTCACGAGCTGCGGGCGCAGGAGATCGTGGTGGTAGTGTTTAGCGGCGGCGCAAAACGACTGGTCAATTTCACGAGCGGTGCTAAAATCGCCGCACTCGGGCGCTAAGTTCCTACCACCTCGTTAGCGTCCCCCGGAGGCGCTAATGGGAAGCGCTAACCAACCGAATTTATCCCTGATGGTTTTCCCCATGGTTCCACCCTGCTGCTGGAAGTGTCATGGGATGGGGCTTATCTCTAGGGTTGCCAGCCCTCCAGGATTGGCCTGGAGTCTCCAGGAATTGAAGATTAATCTCCAGGACACTGTTACAAGCAACCCAGGAGAAAAATCAACTAATAAATGAACGTGTTTAAAGAAATTGGAAAAAAAACCTCCTAATTTTTGTAAATCTTTTTCAATTTCTTTAAAAACTTTCATTTATTAGTTATAAAAATATTGGAGATGGGGGAAAAAGGCTGTTTTACTGGGCGGGGCAGCTGGAGCCGAAAGGACATGTGATGAAACCTCCGAAGCTCCCTGCCAGTTGCGACCCTAACCCTGGTCCATTTCCCTGGTTCGGGTCATTACCATAAGTAGGACGTGTGCCGGGGTCATTAACGGTGCCATTGTGATGCCCGCCTGAGGTCAACGGGATAGGCTATCACTGCGGCCAATGGCGGCCTGTGGTTCTGGCCCAACATTTAAAAAATATATTTGAAAAGTGGGCCCTAATTCAGTTAATCACTCTGCAATCAATTGCATCAGGGAAACTGACCATTTAAAATGTAACCTCCCACCCCGAGAAACCCTGGCAATGCTGGACACCAGGACACACAGCCATCCCTTACACCCACCTTGCTAGGGTGCAAATGGTAGGGACTCTGTCGTGCAGTTAGCTGTGGCTCTGTGATAGCCATCTCACCCTTCTGCTAAGGTTGTGGGTTCAAGTCCCACTCCAGAGACAGAAAAAGCTAGACCGAGGAATGTCATTGGAGCACATTGGGCCGTATCTTCCGATGTGTACGCGCTGTGTACACACCCGTAGGGACATCGGAAATGCCAGTTTCAGGCATGCCAAGCGCATGCGCTGAAAACCGGCATTTCCGATCTGTCAAGAATGCTCTTGACAGATTGGACGCCTGCCCTAGAGAAGGGCCTCTGCGGGCGGATAGTTCCGCTTTATGGAGAACCTCCGCCCGCAGAAAACCCTTAGAAATCTTACGCCTGGTAAAAGCAGGCGTAAGGCCTGCTTTTACCAGCATAAGAGTTGAAAAAAGTAAAAAAAAAATGTTTTCACTCATTTATCATTTAAAAATACTTTTAAAAAAGGTAAGTTTATTTTTAGCCCCATAAAAATTTTTATTATTTTTTTCAAAAAATTAAATTTTTGTTTAAAATATTTAATTTATTGTAATTTCAACTCATTTTAAAAATGTGATTTAAAAAAAAATTATTTAATGTTTTACTGTGTTTTTGGGGTGATCTCCATTCATATATTTGACAGGTCTATCTGTCAAGTGTATGAAGGGAGATTCCCTTCTCTATTGGCTCCCGATGGCCCACGTGATCCCAGGGAGGCTTGCGAACCGCCTGTGCCAATGGGATACGTGGGCCCTGCGCATTTCGAGTTTGGAGAGACCCAGGAACGGAAGTATTCGCACCGCGGGAGCTCTCAGGTAAGTTCGTAGATTTTTTCCAGATCGGAGGCCTCCGCACATGGGAAGCCTCCAATCGGAAAATGCGGGCCATTATGTGATCAACCATTAAGATCACCAACAATAATTTCTGCCGTATAAATTTATGTCAATGAAATGGTTAATCTTTAACAAAGGCTCCACTGCAAAGTGCCAGAGTCAATCTTACATAGACAATCTTTCCTTAACCAACATTTTTAATGGCTCCGAATGTCTCTCGGGTTTTCAGGCCAGATATTCTACACTTGAAGTGACATCTGATTATTCCATCAATAGCTACGATATCATAATTAATGACCCTTGCTCTTGGCACTGGGTTTAGCTCCAGGAACTTCCATTAAGCTGGACCTTTAATTTGGTTGTGGAGCATGAAACTGATATCTGATGGAAGCCCCTGTTCAAGGTCCCACTAATACAAATAGAACTGATGTCTGATGAGAGCCGCTAAACCTTCCTGCAAAGGTGAAAGGTGATGGGAGAATCATCTGTTTCGCTGGTGAGCACGTCTTATTTCCAACAATCTATCTGACAGACTGAGTGCAAGCACCTATGGAAATTGAAGAGTTTTTCCCGTTACCATGGAATCATACAGCACAGAAGGAGACCATTCGGTCCATCGTGCCTGTGCCGGCTCTTTGAAAGAGCTATCCAATTAGTGTCACTTCCCCCTGCCCTTTATTTGGAGAGTTTGGAGGGAATGTCGCAAAGTAGATTTTCCAATGAGCTGGTTTAAAAAAGGCTTACAACTCTACAGAGATGTTGTCTATCTCGATTGCGCGGTTGAGGAGAAATTTCTTCACTCAGAGGGTGGTGAACCTGTGGAATTCTCTACCACAGAAGGCTGTGGAGGCCAAGTCACTGGATATATTTAAGAAGGAGCTAGATAGATTTCTAGACACAAAAGGCATCAAGGGTATGGGGAGAGAGGGGGAATATGGTATTGAGATAGAGGATCAGCCATGATCATATTGAATGGGGAAGTAGGCTCGAAGGGCCGAATGACCTACTCCTGCTCCTATTTTTCTATGTTTCTATGTTTGAGGAATGCACTGGTTGGTGTAGATGTGAGTTATACCAGATGAGGAAGGTGACAGATTCAATCCCCAAATTGTCGCTCAGTTAACTGGTCTCGGCTGGGGGGCAGCAGATGGGGGACTTGCAATTGGCCACGGTGCCTGCTCCTGATTGCTATCGAGTTATTCCTGCTGGAAGGGTGGGTCAGTGTTCCCTGTGATTTTTTTTTTGGGGGGGGGTGCTGCACGGCCCCTTTAACGGGCTGCGAGGCCCATTCAAAATTCCGGGCATGCGTGTTTTTTTTAAAAAGCCAGCTGCGCAGGACCCCCAAAGCGCTGCTCGGCCGCGCACCTTAAAGGGAACGTTGGTGTGGGTATGTTGATGTCGGGGGGTGGATTGGATATTTTTATATTCATTCTAGGGATCGCTAGCAAGGCCAGCGTTTATTGCCCAACCCTCGCCACCCTTCAGAAGGTAGTGGTGAGCTTTCTGCGTGTGGTGAAGTTGCGCCCACAATGTTGTTAGACTGGGAGTTCCAGGATTTTGACCCAGTGCCCACAGAGGATCAGCGATATATGCCCAAGTTGGGATGGTGTGTGACTTGGAGAGGAACGTGGAGGAGGCGGTGTTCCCATGCGCCTGCTGCTTTTGTCCTTCTAGGTGGCGCAGGTCGCGGGTTTGGGAGGTGCTGCCTGGTTTATGCTTAGCTGTGATCTCCACTCAATCAAGTATCCAGCTGACACTTAAGGGTAGATTTTACGAATTTGTAAATTAATCTTCTGGATGGAAAATCCTGCGGAGCCTGCTGACCTCCAGGCCCGAATTCACGATGTGGCTCCTCCGCACTGGATCTACCTTTTAATGCCGAGGTTCACACATGAAAAATGGCCTCTTGGGCTAGGGACTGCAGGGCTGCCCAGCCCCATGGACCTTTACCCCTACATGAGTCGTTCGGGGGAGAAATTCGGTGACGCCCCCTTTGGGGCGCTAACTTCGCCGGGGCGCTACTTTTAGTGTGGTGCTGCAAAATCAATCTTCATGAGCTGAGTCTACAAATTCTCATCCAAATTTGCACTTGACATAAATGCAAAAGCCCTGACGTAATAAAGACTCACTATGCACTTGAACATAAAGCAAGGCTTTAATCAACTTGTAACAAAACATGGAGGTCTAGTTAGCAGTCACTAGCTTCCTGTTTCCAGATTGTCTCTGCCCAAGGTGGGCCCATGCCTGAATATTTATACTCCCTGGACGGCGCCCCAGCTGGCCACCCAGTAGTACTTCCTGAGTTGTTACTTGCGATTTATGACAAGCCCCAAACTGTTCCAATATCTATAAGATATTAAATACATTTAAGGTGGAGATAGACAGACTTTTGCAAGATAAGGGAGTGAAGGGTTATGGGGAGCGGGCAGGGAAGTGGCTTTGGGGGAAAAATTCGGTTGCTTTGCGCCTCCTGTTAGCGCTCTAAGAGGGCGCTAACGGGGCGCAAAGCAACTAGCGCCCGGGCGCGGCGCCGCCAACGCCTCCCATGAAATTCAGCGGGAGGTTAGCGGCGGCGGTAACCGTTAGCACCCCGCGGCACTGCGCCGCTGGCGATGACGTCATTGCCGTGCACAGCGCCCCGGCTGCAATCTTCAGTAGCGCCCCCTGACATACTGCCGGACGCTATGTCCGACGGGGTCAGGGGGGGCCTACCTGCGGCCGGGGCGGCACTAATTAAAGGCGAGGTGCCGGGCGGCCATTTTTGTTGCTGGCTGCCTGCCAGCACCTGCCCGCTTTGTCGTCCCCGGCCTTCTGTGAAGCCCCCCCGCGGGGTGCCGGCTGCGCTCCGTGAGCCCGGCACTTCTCTTGAGTTCCGGGCTCTTTTGCTGGCACTCCGATCCCTGGTGGCCCAGCTGGGCCCCGGGTCGCGCTGCGCAAGGCCCCTCCCCTTTAAGAAGTGGAGGAAGGCCTGCAGTACCGTGGCGCGTCGTGCTGCAGCGCGTGCCGCGATATTCCCTCGCAGCGCCCCAAGAGGGAGGCGGAGCGCTTCCAGTAGTGCCCCGCTTCCCTCTTGGGGCACTACCACTGAATTTCGGCCACGGGGGCGCTAATTTTTTCGGGGCACTAAACGAAGTTAGTGCCCCAGATGGGGCGCGACTCAATTTTTCCCCTTTTGAGCCCAAGATCAGCCAAGATTTTATTGAATGGCGGAGCAGGCTCGAGGGGCCAAGTGGCCCATTCCTGCTCCTATTTCTTATGATCTTATGTTGTTATGTAAGAGAAAAAGGACTTTTATATACAGGTAGTAGCTCATTACATCCCTCCCAAATGTGTCAAAGTGCTTCAAATCCAATTTATTACAGTGACTATTGTTATGTAGGCAATCGCATGACAATTTTGTGCACTGCAAGATCCCGTAAACTGCACTGAGATGAAAGACTGTTTAATCTGTTATTGATGGTGTTGATTGAGAGGGGACACTGGAAGGACTCTCGGCTCCTTTGTGTGCATCACGGGGTCTTTAATGTCCACTAGAACCAGCTAAGCAGGCAGAGGGGACCTTTATTTAATGCGTCACCTGAAAGATGAAACCTCCAACAAAGCAGCACTCCCTTGGTACTGCACTGAACGGGTCAGCCTAGGTTATATGCTCGAATCATGGAGTGGGGCTTGAATACACAGCTAGTCTTTTTTTTACGAATCTGGTTGATTTGTTCTCACATAGGGCGTGGTTGGAGACTGTGGGTAATGAGACTGCCACACTGAGGCAGTAGGGACCACACTTTTGACTTGGATATTTGGTATACTGTTAGGGCAGTGCAGAGAGAATTTGTAACGTGGCAGCACTATATGTTACCCGTCTGGGACATGGTTTGTGCTGCCCGAGGAAAAATGTTCATTTTCCCAGCACCTCACCTTGATGATCTGACACATACGCTTAAAAAAGAAACCCTGTTGAGAATAAACAAAACATATAGGCGAGACTCAGCACAATCCTGATCTAATTGTCTGTAACAAACTTAATACAACAGCAAACCGTCTGAGAGAAGCAATAATCATCATATCACTTACCAGCATAGTGAGGGATTAAATTACACTGCCGTCTAGACTGGATGTAAGCTGCTTGGTGCGGCTACCATCAGAACCCCTCCCGTTCAGTTCCAATCACCTGGATGGAATGATTGCACTCACTAAAGTAGATTTATTGTACCCAATATGTTTTTGTTTATTACCATCACAGTGTCCAGTTTCCTCTTCTCCTCTCCTGAAGGCTCTTAGTCTTGCTGTGTTACTTTTCCAAAGGTAATGGCCTACTCCTACTCCAATTGCTTATGTTCTTACATAGATTTTTGGATACTAAGGCAATCAAGGGATATGGGGATAGTGCGGGAAGGTGGAATGGAGGTAGAAGATCAGCCATGATCTTACTGAATGGCGGAGCAAGTTCGAAGGGCCGAATGGCTTACTCCTGCTCTTATTTCTTATGTATCTAGAGACTTCTTAGGCCCAATTGGGTATCTTCACTCCTGTCAAGGGAGTGAGTGTTAGGAAGCTATTGAACCACAGAGGGCATCACTGTCTTGTCCTCCCGCAACAACAACAACAACAATTTGCATTTATATAGCACCTTCAATGTAGTAAAACGCCCCATGGCGCTTCACAGGAGTGTTCTCAAACAAAATCTGTCACCGAGCCACATAAGGAGATAAAAGGACACACATGCAAGCTAGGCAGCGATTGGAAACCCTGGCAGGGAGCACAATGGTAATATCCCAACGGATGCCTGGTCTGAGATCAGCAAACATGGAGTAGATCAGGAATCAAACCTTGGACCTTTGTGTCAATACCATGGAGGGTGGTGCATTTATCCATTAAACATAGCTTTCTTTCTTTTAGGTTCTGAAATGGGGTAACACATTAAAGTTGCAGTTGGTGATTTCTTAAACCCGCAGTACAATAATTCAGTCCTAATCAATGTACCCGTTAAGCCGCGCGGCCATGCAGTGGTCTGGAGGTCTCGCGCAAGCTGCTCATGGGCTTTTCAATCTAAATAACCGGGCATGCTCAAAAAATTGAATGAGCCAGTTAAAGGGCCCGTGCACCCTAAAAATAATTACAGGGAGCATTGGTCCTAATCATGTTTCTTTTTAATTATTGCTATAATTTAGATTCTGCTTCACTCTTAGGAGACAGTTTCGATTGATTGTTTTGTTTGATTGATTATTTGATTGTTTGTGAATTGATCCAATTGTCAAATTGGAATAAAGAGAACTGTGCTGGGGGGAAAGAGAAAATGTAGACAGCATAACAAAAACTGGATGAAGGCAAGTGATACCAAATCTGGTTAATGCTCAGCATATTTCAGATTAGAAATAAGTTCCATATAAAATGGATTTTTGTTAAAATATTCAAATATATTCATGGAATATCAAGTGGAGGGCATTAACCTCTCATTCATCCAAATAACCTCAATCACAGTTTGCATCAAGTTGTGTCCCAACCAAATTTGTCAAAGATGTATATACCAGTCTATGTAAGAGACTAGAACCCCAGTGACTAGGAAAGCTCAATAGACAGCTATCTTCTTTCCTTCAGAATGAACAGAACCATAGCTGGAAAAGGTTAAGAAGATAATATAGTGGGGCAACACAGGTCAAGAAGACATAATCTTAAAAATCAGAGCTAGGCCATTTAGGAGTGAAATCAGGAAGCACTTTATAACCCACATGGGTAGTGGAGCTGAATGGCCTACACCTGTTCCTATGTAAGAGTGTGCTGATGCCCAGGGTGGCCGAGGAAGAAAAGGGTGAGTGTATGGTGTGTTACCTTGCCTGCCGTGGTGAGGTCATTGCACTTATTGTGGCAATGATCTGCAGTACTGGGGGGGGGTGAAAGAGTTGGCATTCGGTGCCAGTGCCACCTCCAACTAGGTGGCATGAGTGAGATTCCTGGCAAGTTAGGCAGGCCCGGCAGTCTGTGTCT
Source organism: Squalus acanthias (assembly GCA_030390025.1). Classification (NCBI taxonomy): domain Eukaryota; kingdom Metazoa; phylum Chordata; class Chondrichthyes; order Squaliformes; family Squalidae; genus Squalus; species Squalus acanthias. The sequence goes on along the minus strand of CM059443.1, from coordinate 31,705,540 downwards.
CCTTGGCTCTATTTCCTCAATAAGGGTTTGGAGGTCCAAGTATGTAAAGTTCTGGGTTCTTCTTCTACGCCTGGGCCACGTGGCTGAAAGCTGGGCTGTAAAAAGACCTCTGGAGTGAAAGTTGAGTTAGGCGTAGACGCAAAGCGGGTGGTATCGCATCTGCCGCCAGTTATATTGAAATCAAGGGAACTGAATATTGGACGGGGCGTGCAACTGGCGGTGGATGCGAATCCGCCCGTTTTGCATCCCCGCCCAAGTTGATTTTCGTACCCTTCACCCATTATAATGCACTGACTAGTTAGGCACTCGCCTCTGAGTCAAGAAGGTTGTGGGTTCAAGTCCCACTCCAGAGACTTGAGCACAAAAATCTAGGCTGACACTCCAGTGCAGTACTGAGGGTGTGCTGCACTGTCGGAGGTGCCGTCTTTCGGGTGAGATGTTAAACCGAGGCCCCGTCTGCTCTCTCAGGTGGATGTAAAAGATCGCCTGGCCACTATTTTGAAGAAGAGCAGGGGAGTTATCCCCGGTATCCTGGCCAATATTTATCTCTCAATCAACATCACTAAAACAGATTATCTGATCATTATCATGTTGCTGTTTGTGGGAGCTTGCTGTGTGCAAATTGGCTGCCAGCGTTTCCTACATTGCAACAGCGACTCCACTTCAAAAAGTACTTCATTGGCTGTGAAGTGCTGTGGGACGTCCCTCGGCCCTGAAAGACGCTATATAAATGCAAGTCTTTCTTTCTTTCAAACTTATTTAACCTAAGGCCATTGTGGCAGTCGGAGAGTGCTGTTAAAAATGTTTGAACGCAGGTCCAGTAAATAACAAAGCAATATTCTAATCTACTAAACCATCTAGAGCAGGTTTTGGGTAAATGCACCATTTGCAATTTCTGTGAAGATGCTTGATGACCTTTTTCCGTTTGTTTCTGTCAGGCTTTCTCCTGCTTTAAAAACTCAATAAAATCCCGCGTTATACAGAAGCTAAATTCGAGCTTCCGTGCAAATCAGGGTTCATGGGCTCCCTGTGGCCCAATCTGTCACAGATCCGCAGTTTCTCTTTCCCTCTTGCACTTTATAGGTCGCTCGGTTTAATGAAGATCTCTCTGCAGATTATTAGTTGCCTTCTTTCAAATGCCAGCAAAATCAAAATGAGTAATTTCACAGAGCTAATTGCCACTTATTCTGATCTTGACGCTGATTGCGTACATTGTGTTAACAGGGCAGAGAGGAGCTTGTATACGTGTAATTTGATTATTATGCAGTGTGACATTTAAAAAACAGCTGTAAATTTTGAGGTGGCAGGAGTAATAGTATTGGGACACTTTTTTTTAAAGGTTTTGAATGAATGAGACGGTGAACTCTAATCTAATGTAAACCAAGTTCTTGCAATTTAGTATACTGTATTCGCTGCTCACGATATGGCCTCCTCTACATTGGGGAGACCAAACGCAGATTGGGTGACCGCTTTGCGGAACACCTCCGTTCAGTCAGTAAGGGGGACCCCGAGCTTCCAGTCGCCTGTCACTTTAATTCTCCACTCCACTCCCACTCAGACTTCACCGTCCTCGGCCTCTTGCATTGTTCCACTGAAGCTCAGCGTAAGCTCGAGGAACAGCACCTCATCTTTCAATTAGGCACTTTACAGCCTTCTGGACTCAACATAGAGTTCAACAATTTCAGACCATAACCCCGGCCCCTATCATATATATATTTTTTATCCACACTTTTTGTTTGTGTCTTTTTTTCTTCTCTCCCACACGGCAGCTGTCTTTCATTCTGCCAGCGCAATTTACACTTCATCTCGAGCCATCCTTTGTTCCTTAACCTGTCCTATTACCATCTCCGTTTGCCTTGAATATCTCTTAATGTCTCTTAACCTCTCCTGCCTTCTATCCTGTCACAGACCTTCCCTTTTGTTCTTTCATCCCCTCCCCCCTTTCCCAGCCCCTACACTTGCTTAAAAATCTGTTCCATTTCCTGCTTTTTTCCAGTTCTGCCGAAAGGTCATCGACCTGAAACGTTAACTCTGTTTCTCTCTTCACAGATGCTGCCTGACCTGCTGAGTATCTCCAGCATTTTCTGTTTTTATTCCAGGTTTACACTGCAGTGTGAATGAGTTGCATCTACTAAACGACTCAATTTGTCGTGTACTTCAATCTGCAAAATGGTGCAGCTACCGTGGAAATGACTGTGTGTGTCGGGTTAGTCACTGGCCTTTGATCTCTGGGATTTGGGGTTCATTTCCAGCCTAGGCTGATGTGACAAACATAGTCTGCCTGCTGGTTATAACTGCCCTTTGTGAAATGGCCCTCAAACCCCGCAAGAGGGTCGAGAGCACTCATTTGTCAGTCTCATTCAGAAAGGCCAGAGTATTGTGGGACACAGGGTGGAGGGGGTGGGGGCGGGGAAATGGCACCCTGATGCAATCGGAGGCACTCTATTGAAATTGCAGATGAGGCAGATTGTTAGAGCAGAATAGACAGAGTCTCTCATCTAACTGTGCTGTTCCTGCTCTAGAATTGCATGCAGCTGGTGCTAAAAAGAAAAGAAAGACTTGCATTTATATAGCGCCTTTCACATCCACCGGATGTCCCAAAGCGCTTTACAGCCAATGAAGTACTATTTTGAAGTGTAGCCACTGTTGTAATGTGGGAAACGCGGCAGCCAATTTGCGCACAGCAAGCTCCCACAAACAGCAATGTGACACTGACCAGATAATCTGTTTCAGTGATGTTGGTTGAGGGGTAAATATTGGCCAGGACACCGGGGAGAACTCCCCTGCTCTTCTTCAAAATAGTGCCATGGGATCTTTTACGTCTGCCTGAGAGAGCAGACGGGCCTGGGTTTAACGTCTCATCCAAAAGACGTCACCTCCAACAGTGCAGCACTCCCTCAGTACTGCATTGAATTGTTAGCCTGTTGTGCTTAAGTGTCTGAAGCAGGACTTGAACCCACAACCTTCTGACTCAGAGGTGAAGGTGCTACCCACTGAGCCACAACTGGGTTGCTTGAAATGTTTCTGTTTGCTGGCATAAAATTCATAACAAAATTTTACGATTCATGCACTATACAAGCATTTAGAAATAAGAATAAGCAGTTTGGTTTCTCCCAGCGCGTCATCAATTAGCATCAGATCCGTGGAGGACTACTTTTTAATTCCTCAGCGTTTAATTGCGATGCGTTCAGCCAAATATTCGGCAAGAGCTGCCCCTCAGAACAGATCTCCAGCTGTAACAAAAGCGTGAAGATAGCGGTAATTAACGTTCGTCGATGGTTTGCGCCGCAGAATGATGAGACATAGGTTGGCACCTCCTGATGTTACAGAAAACGGCTTTCCAATTTGTAGTGGGCTGCGGGTGGAGGCTAGGTGTTACAGTACAGAGTGGGAGAACTAGTGACGGAGGGCCTGAACTTTGGGATTTTAATAGAATGGTTTCTCGCTCAATTGTTTCCCAGCATGTTGCTGCAAGTAAATCTTGTTCCCCCCCCTAATCCAAGGGCTTTATCGTCTCAGTAATCTGCCCTTGCAGTCCTGATTGGCTGTAGGATTAAAAAATGAGCAATTTGCAATAATCTTTGTACTGGATTAACCACAGCTTCACACTATGATAGCACTCTCTTTGAACTGGCAGTACATTAAACTCAGATCAGATTTTGCAGAAACCAAAGTAGCTCAAATATTTACTTGCAAAAAAATAGGATGAGCAGAAAAAAAATACTAAATGGTACAACATGCACACATCAAAATGGGAACGAGTCCATGATGGGCTAATGATCCTTTCTGATAACTTCTCCTGAAGCACTTCAAAAATCTTTTCCATCATGAGAACCAGCTCTTTAAAAATCCATTGTAACAATCTTCTTTGTTCTTTTGCTTTCGTTGAATGCATTCTCAATGACAACCAATTTTCGGAAGTTGTCCCCCCCCCCCAAATGTTTTTCCAGTCTCCTGTTCTTTAACTACTGGATGCTTTTGAAGTTGGGGGTATCAGATGAAGCTTAACAAGGCTATGTCCTAAAATATAATTAACAACTCTCGCACCACAATATCTGAATAAATCCCTACGCAAGTGCAGCTTGACAACATGAACAGGATCCAATTAGTACATTAGACAAACCTGCCTGCGGAGGGGCCAAGCACCCTTCAAAATTCCCCATCAATCATTGATGGAAATGAGTCACTTTGAACTTAGGATCAAACATCCTTTTCATTTCTCAAATGGAAGTCTCCATCTGAACTCTTAATTGAAAATGACCCAAGCCAATCTACACATTTGTGACGGGGTCGGCTACAGAGTAGCATTGACAGTGCCTGCCAATAAGCTGCCCGCTCGCTGGCCTCTCCAATGCAGAATGGTGTGTTGCGTTGTTCCTCGGGTACAAATGAATTAAAAGATCTTTCTTAAGAGTGGAATGACCACTGCAATACGCAGCTAGCTGCACACCATTCTGTTATATATACAATAACAGGATCACCTGAAACATAGAGATACATTTTTAAGATTTTTAATTATATAACGTTGCTGAACCTTTTTTGCACAAAGGCTGGTGGCTCACATGGTGAGGAGGATTTAGGATCTGCATTGTCCTTTATTTTAATCACAATGCCCAGAGGGATTGTCAGCTTTAAGAAAGACTTGCACTTATATAGCGCCTTTCATGACCTCAGGATGTCCGAAAGCACTTTACAGCCGATGAAGTACTCTTTGTGCACAGCAAGCTCCCACAAACAGCATTGTGATAATGGCCAGCTAATCTGCTTTTAGTGATGTTGGTTGAGTCATAAATATTGGCCAGGACACTGGGGAAAACCCCTTGCTTTTCTTTAAATAGTGCCACGGGATCTATTACATCCACCTGAGAGAGCTAACAGGGCCTCATCTGAAAGACAGCACCTCCTCAGTACGGCACTGGAGTGTTAGTCTAGATTTTTGTGCTCAAGTCCCTGGAGTGTGTGACTTGAACCCACAACCTTCTGACCTAGAGGCAGTAGGAATACCACTGAGCCCCAGTTAAATCGCTATGGGAGGCGAATTATTAATCAGGAAGCCTTCACTGGTTGCAGTGCGAGGAGTGAGACTGAGTGTTATTCAGGTGTCGTATTGTAATTTCCGCTGGTGGGAAATGACAGTGTCAGGGATTGTAAAAATAGCATTCGTAGATGCTCATTGCAGTGAGTGCCAGTCCCGTCACAAGAGGTCAGTCTTGCTTCATGTCACTTTAAGACAGCGAGAATCCTGCATTATCCCCATAACAAATAGCAAGGACCAAAATAGAAATGGTCCCATCAGCAATTTTAATTTTCACCTTAAATGTCTTAGAAAAGATGCCAATCTATTTCAACCACAGCGTGTTAATTTGAAAATAAAAGGTGGAGTGTTACTTGTCCAATCTCTTTTCCGAGACCCACTTCTGCACTCTGAGGGTTGACGACCAATACACTCCATGTTCTCTGAACGTGGCAACGGTGGAATTGATCAGTCCGTCATGTTACGTCTGTCCATTCCATCGCATCGTATGAAGATCCGAAAAGAAGCATGAGAAAGGATGGTTAAGGCCACCACTAGATGGTGCAATCTTGCGCCTCAATCATTTGCAATGCTGACAGAGAAAAAAAAAATGAGGCCAATTTTAGAACCTAAAAAAAACCACTCCGGCAATTTCCTCCCTGACTTGCACAGGCTCAATTTTAACTCTTGGGTGGGAAGGTGGCAAAGCGAGTCACGAGCCTCAGGCCCGTCCGGGTGCGCCAACAGGCTGGCACAGCCGATTTCAACGGCCAGGCCTGGGTCAGAATTTCGCTGGAGTGGGGCATCTTGCTGCCCGCCCCATTAGTTAGACTTTTACCCTCACACTTCAGCTCCAAAATGTTTTGCCCTGTAAGTTGCTGGAAGTGCAAACCTTGGACCTTGGAAAGAAACAGAGGAATGACGGAGAAGGAGGGTGAATTAAAGTCAAATCAGGCACAGGAAGAGAAATAGAGGGAAAGAAAGATTGAATTAAAAGAGAGAAAAAAGAGATAGTAAGGAAAAGTAAGATTTTGTTTTACATTTAAAATTTCAAAAATCTCTAACAACAATTTACTACCTGTAGGAATGAGACTCCACCATGTATATTGTTTCCTTTCTGGGTTGGAGAGGTTGAGTGGCATTGCAGGAAATAAATCTCCTCATTAAAAAGGAACGGGAAGTTGTTGGATAGTGGCTGCCCAGCTGGTAAGATCAGGAACACATGGGAATGTTCCCTGGCACAGGGTAAGTGTTCCAGGAGGTGAATCCCGGTCGGGGGAGCAGGGGAGGCCCAAGGTTTCCTTGTCAGGCCCAAGAGGAGCTCTCCTGCTCCTCCTGGCCCACGAGGAAATCCGAAAAAAAGGTCAAAAATGTACCTCTTCTGGGCCTGGCTGCTGTTCCCAGCAGGTTTTGCCTGGTGGGGAAGTCACCTTTGCTCCCCGGCTCAGGCCTCAGGTTAAAATGGCAGATCGGGCCCCACGGACGTCATCTACATATTTAAAGAGGACCCCGCCGGCTTGGGGCGGGTGTCCTTGCCCGCCTGAAATTTAAAATTGCTGTCGGACAGATCGGGTCATGAAAGGGGTGGGTACGTCACCAGCTCCATTCTAACTGCCTGGTTTCTGCCAATCTACCCCAATGAAACAATCAAAACAATTTTGCTTTACTCTTTGTGCAATGCCATTTAACTCTCATAAAGAAAAACTTGCATTTCTATAGCGCCTTTCACTACATCAGGACGTCCCAAAGCGCTTTACAGCCAATGAAGTACTTTTGAAGTGTAGTCACCGTTGTAATGTAGGAAACACAGAAGTCAATTTGCGCACAGCAAGCTCCCACAAACAGTAATGAGAGAATGACCAGATCATCTGTTTTTTTGTTATGTTGATTGAGGGATAAATATTGACCAGGACACTGGGGAGAACTTCACTGCTCTTCTTCGAAATAGTGCCCTGGGATCTTTTAAGTCCACCTGAGAGAACAGACTGGGCCTCAGTTTTAACATCTCATCCGAAAGACAGCACCTCCGACAGTGCAGCACTCCCTCAGTACATCGAGGAGAAATGTGTCACGGAACTTGATTGGTACAAATGATCAATTTCAATGCTGTTTACACCGTTTTTCCGGGGATTTTCTGTGCCTCTCCCACTGAGGTTACAGTGGATAATCAGGAGAACTCTCGCGGAAAAGTAAACCCCTAAGTATCTTATACATCTCTACAAGGTCCCTCTCAGACCTCTCTTTTTTGAGGTTGAAGAACCTAAAAGTCTTATCTAGACTTTGCTGTAAGAAAAAAAATAACAAAATGTTGTTACTTCTGATCGGAGACAATAAACCTTTTGAAATGAAAGATCCAGCTTGTTTTCAAAGAGGAAATTATGGGATGGTGCTGAAGGAGATTGACCAAGCTGTGACCTTTCTTTGACATCACTAGCATGACTCACGGAGACCTTTCACTCTCCAGCCTTTGTGGAGCCTTATGTGCTATCTGTTAAGTTTTATATTTTTGAAGGCCATTCTGAAGCAGTTCATGCAGTTGCTTATTATGAAAGCGACTGCAGATTGTGGAGGTTTTTTTGTTGTTGCACTTTTGCACTCATCAAGGTGAGGGGTGTCAGCGTTGGGTAATAGCACACTTTTCCATTTTGGATGTGCAGTGTCAGCATTAAGTATAGAATTCCCACATCAGGTATAGCGTAGCCATATAGGCAGTAAACCTTCCAGCGCGCTGCCCCAACTGCAAACACAGAGAGTGTATCCCCATTGTGCCGTTCTTTACACCTACGATCGTTATGCTCTCTCTCTGCTCTTTGACTCCAGTTCATTAGTACTGCAAAAATCTGTACAAGGACAAAGAAAACAAGAGCGCTTATTGATTGCTGTCTTTCGACTTAAAAGATAAGTTTGTGCTATTCAGTGACTGGGCACAGATGTTACTGTTCTGCTGAACGAGATTAATCCTCGTGGACAGCTGAAGTTACATTAAAGAGAGCCCTGGGCTAAGGCCGAGATTGCTTAGCTGTTTCTTTATTCCAGTGTACTCATCATCTCTGTCATGTGACTGGGATGAACAATGGGATGAACTCCCTTTCCACTAATTTATAGAAAGAAAGACTTGCGTTTATTTAGCGCTTTTAATGACTTCAGGATGTCCCTAAGCACTTTAAAGCCAATGAAGTGCTTTTTCAAGTGGAGTCACTGTTGTAATGTGGGAAACGCGGCAGCCGATTTGCGCACAGCAAGCTCCCACAAACAGCAATGAGATGATGACTTAACCCCGCCACCCCCCCAACCCCCCATCCCCTCGCAATCTCTGCGCCAGCAGCAGGAAACCTATCTGCTCCTGGGCTGCAGTCTCTGCTGGACCGTTCCCTGCCCGTCAGGGAGCCAAGCCTGTCAATCAGGCTGGCTTCCAGGCGGGGATTGTTTGAAAATAAAATTCCCCCCCCCCAGTAAAAATCGGGGCCTTTCTCTCTGTGTTTTTGAAGGTTACAAGAGTCCTAGGTTGCTGAGAGTTGGCTCTGCCTGTCTTATAATAATTTACTGCGCACATGCGGCCAAAGAGGATAATAAAACACACAGTGAGTGATTGCGGTGGAATATTTCCCCCTCAGGTCGCTGTATTGATATTAAATGCGCAGTCATTTCCTCAGCTGCACTGCTGTATCCACCAGCTAATTTCAGCCTCATTCATTCTACATGAATCGCACAGAGCAGCTTTCCATGCTGTCCTTGAAGTTTATATTGCTAATCTGAGAATATAAACATCAAGGAACTATAGCAGTCATGCTATCACAGGCAATTATCTCTGCACACACTACTTTTTTCATCATTTTCTCTTTTATTGGTGAAATTAGAAATCTGGTAATAGGCTCTGGAGCTGATAGTCTTTTTAGAAAGGACTATTTTCTCGGATGCATATAGCGACACCACAAGTCCCGGCCAGAATGGAGATGATTGGGTAATTCCCCCGTCAATCACGCCTGGAGATCGCACTGCTGTCATTGACTGGGATTGATTTCTTCAGCAACATGCAGTAAGTGGAGGATAGTTACATACAAATGATGTGCCTATCCTCCACTCACTGCATGTTGCTGAAGAAATCACCCTGTATTTAGCGGGAGAAGATGCTGTAGTTTCGGTCATGAGTTCTGTTTGCTGTAGTTCAGAGACTCTATTTAAATAGACTCTGTAGACTGTTTGCTGTAGTGCGCTGCTTAAACAGACTCTGATTACTGAGTAAATAGACTGTTTGCCGTAAAATAGACTGCTGTGAGCCCTGCCATAACCGTCCCATCAGTCTACTCTCAATCATCAGCAAAGTGATGGAAGGTGTCGCCGACAATGCTATCAAGTGGCACTTCCTCGCCAATAACCTGCTCACCGATGCTCAGTTTGGGTTCCGCCAGGATCACTCGGCTCCAGACCTCATTACAGCCTTACAGAGTGTGGCACCAAGGAGCCCTAGTAAAATTGAACTCAATGGGAATCCAGGGGGAAACTCTCCACTGGCTGGAGTCATACCTAGCACAAAGGAAGATGGTTGTGGTTGTTGGAGGTCAATCATCTCAGCCCCAGGACATTGCTGCAGGAGTTCCTCAGGGCAGTATCCTAGGCCCAACCATCTTCAGCTGCTTCACCAATGACCTTCCCTCCATCATAAGGTCAGAAGTGAAGATATCAGCTGTTGATTGCACAGTGTTAACCACCGCCCCTTGACATTCAACGGCATTACCATCGCCGAATCCCCCACCATCAATATTCTGGGGGTTACCATTGACCAGAAACATAACTGGACCAGCCACATAAATACTGTGGCTACAAGAGCGGGTCAGAGGCTGGGTATTCTGCGGCGAGTGTCTCATCTCCTGACTCCCCAAAGCCTTTCCACCATCTACAAGGCACAAGTAAGGAGTGTGATGGAATACTCTCCACTTGCCTGGATGAGTGCAGCTCCAACAACACTCAAGAAGCTCGACATCATCCAGGACAAAGCTTGATTGGCACCCCATCCACCACCTTAAGCATTCACTCCCTCCACCACCGGCGCACTGTGTCTGCAGTGTGTATCATCTATAAGATGCACTGCAGCAACTCGCCATGGCTTCTTCGACAGCACCTCCCAAACCCGCAACCTCTACCACCTAGAAGGACAAGGGCAGCAGGCGCATGGGAACACCATCACCTCCAAGTTCCCCATCAAGTCACACATCATCCTGACTTGGAAAAATATCACCGTTCCTTCATCCTCACTGGGTCAAAATCCTGGAACTCTCTCTCTAACAGCACTGTGGAAGTACCTTCACCACACGACTGCAGCGGTTAAAGAAGGCGGCTCACCACCACCTTCTCAAGGGCAATTAGGGATGGGCAATAAATGCTGGCCTTGCCAGCGACGCCCACATCCCAGGAACAAATTAAAAAAGTCGCGCCCCACCTCAGACACTCTGCATTTTCTCCACTCTCAGTACCACCAGTCCGACAACGTCTCAATTTTAAAATCCTCATCCTTGTTTTCAAATCCCTCAATGGCCTCAGCCCTCCCTATCTCTGTAACCTCCTGCAGCCCCACAAGCCTTCGAGATCTCTGCGCTCTTCCAAATCCAGCCTCTTGAGCATCCCCAATTTTAATCGCTCCACCATTGGTGGCCGTGCCTTCAGCTGCCTTGGCCCTAAGCTCTGGAATTCCCTCCCTAAACCTCTCTGCCTCTCTACATCTCTCTCTTTTAAGATACTCATTAAAACCTACCTCTTTGATCAAGCTTTTGGACATCTGCCTTGATATCTCTTTCTGTGGCTCGGTGTCAAAAATATTTTTTATTGATATCGCTCTTGTTAAGCGCCTTGGGGCGCTATATAAATGTAAGTTGCTGTTGTTAGTTCAAAGCTGTTGCAGGTGACAAAACTTGTCAGAACAAAGGGAAACTCCTGGAGGTATACATTTGAAAGTGACGGTGAATGCAATGTATAACATTATGGTATGGCTGAGTACCGTTAATGCCCATCTATGACGGAAAAGTGAGGACTCTGATAAGAACATAAGAACATAAGAAATAGGAGCAGGAGTAGGCCAATCGGCCCCTCGAGCCTGCTCCGCCATTCAATAAGATCATGGCTGATCTGATCCTAACCGCCAATCTACTATCTATCACAGAACCATCTCCTGCATCTAACAGAATTGCACACACGAAATAGGAGCAGAATCAGGCTACACAGTCCCTGGGCCCGCTCCACTACCCACAGGGCCATGACCGATCCGAACCTAGACTCATGTCCAAATTCCTGCCCGCTCCCCGTAACCCTTAATGCCCTTTACCTCTAGGAAACTGTCTATTTCTGTTTTAAATTTAATTAATGTTGTAGCTTCTACAGCTTTTTGTGGCAGCATATTCCATGGACCTACCACCCTCTGAGTGAAGTAGTTCCTCCTCATCTCAGTTTTGAAAGAGCAGCCCCTTATTCTAAGACTATGTCCCCTAGTTCTCGTCTCACCCGTCATCGGGAACATCCTCCCCGCATCCACCCGATCCAACCCCTTCACAATCTTATATGTTTCAATAAGATCGCCTCTCATTCTTCTGAACTCCAATGAGTAGAGTCCCAATCTACCCAACCTCTCCTCATATGACCACCCCCTCATCCCCGGGATTAACCGAGTGAACCTTTTTTGCACTGCCTCGAGAGCAAGGATGTCTTTCCTTAAGTAAGGACACCAAAGTAAGGATCAAAGGGAATTGCATATGTTACCACAGAAGGCTTTCATAGCTTTATATATCACTATAGAATATTAATGATCTTTGTTAATGCATGTTTCAAATGCTTAAAGCTTATATTATCCATTTCCTCTGGTTTATCTTGTCAGTTCCATATATTTTAAATGAGTCCAGCAGCTATCTCACTATACTTAGATTGAGTAAAAAGCTGCATTACTGGAATGAGAGGGCTGTCCTATGAGGAGAGATTGTGTAGAATGGGCCTATACTCTCTGGAGTTTAGAATAATGAGAAGTGATCTCATTGAAACATACAAGATTCTGAGGGGGATTGACAGGGTAGATGCTGAGAGGTTGTTTCCCCTGGCTGGAGAGTCTAGAACTAGGGGCCACAGTCTCAGGATAAGGGGTCGGCCATTTAAGACTGAGATGAGGAGGAATTTCTTCACTCAGAGGGTTGTGAATCTTTGGAATTCTCTGCCCCAGAGGGCTGTGGATGCTGAGTCTTTGAGTATATTCAAGGCTGAGATCGATAGATTTTTGGTCTCTAAGGGAATCAAGGGATATGGAGATCGGGCGGGAAAGTGGAGTTGAGGTTGAAGATCAGCCATGATCTTATTGAATGGCGGAGCAGGCTCGAGGGGCCGTATGGCCTACTCCTGCTCTTAATTCTTATGTTCTTATCCAAATGGAGCACTAAGTTAATATTATTTAACAAAAATTTAACCCTGAAAACACCGATAACCATTGAGAATTCTGACTTGTTCAGTATGGTGAGGTTTGATAGGAAAAAAAAAGGAAAGATGGAATGAAATTAGTTCACGTAGAATGATGGATAAGTGGCAACGTTCCCTTTAAGCTGTGTGGCCACGCGGCTGCACAGCGCTCCAGGGATCCCGCGCAGTCGGCTTGCCAGCTTTTCAATGTAAAAACTGTGCATGTGTGGTATTTTGAATAGCCCACGCAGCCCCTTAAAGGGGCAGCGCGGCGCCAACAAAAATTAGAGGGAACATTGACAAGTGAGAATAATTAGACGGGAGTTTTTCCTCTCAATTTTCTCTCCTCGTGCCCTGAAGGTGCTGACTCTGGGATATGGTTCCGTGGGCAGAGGCAGTCTTCCTGTACCTCAGCCAAGTGGCAATTCTTTGTGTGTGAGCTGAGGCGGTGACTGGTCGCAGCCTATCAACTGTGGAAGGCTTCACGACTGAGCCCGATCCTGTTCTTGTTCGATGTCTACGCCCAGGCACTAGGGGCCGCTAGAGCAGGAGCCTTTCCTCTCCTCCTAGCCAGGGCTAATTGTACTGCGCCAACAGTTGCCGTGGTGGACACACAAAGGAGTAGCCTAATCAGGGGCTCGGGTGCTTTGATAAACTAGGGAAAAATAAAGTAAAAATCCATAGCAGTACATTGACTTCAATGGAAATGAAGATCGTGAGAGATGTAAAACGGCCAGCCGAGTCGATAGCGCTCATTTTACGCTTTCGCCCAAAGTCAAAATGGCCTCCTCTGTTCCTACTAAAGCTTTATTTCCTTTCCTCTTACTTGTGCTCTGAGTCAGTAATTTCTTCCTAACTCTGTTCTGTTTGTGCCTCCCTGGCTGTATTCCCTCACCTCTTGGTTTGGTTTCTCCTCTGTTCTTCTCGGAATAACACCTGTACTAATAGTCTCTCTCTGTACAATATCCACTTGCCAGCAATGCCTCTTCACACGAAGGAAAACTACAAGAAATGATCCGTTCTACATGAGATAAATTAGAGTCAGTGATGCAAAACTGCATATGACAGTAATTCTCCAAACTCCATTACAGAGACTGTGTTGTAACCGAAGCCTTAACCGGATACTTATTTCTTCAATACTTCCTACCTCGTGCTCTCTCCAGAAAACCCTTCTCCTGCCCCCTGGATTGCCACCCCACTCAACTTCCCAGCCTACTCCCACACTAGTTCCCTTTCCTCAGGCATCAACTCCCCTCTTCAAAATCTCATCTGCCTCCCATCCCTTCTTTTCACTTACTGCCCCATCTCTACCTCCGTTTCCTCTCTCAGCTTCTCGAACATGTTGCTGTCCCCAAACTCTGTGCTCATCATCTCTTTCAAGATTTCCTTTGATTCCCTCAATGCCCTGCTCTCTCTTTGCTCACAACACTGAGACAGCCCTGCCAAAATCACAAACGACATCCTCTGGGACTACGACCATGGTGGGTTATCCATCCATGTCCTCCTCAACCTCTTTGTAGAATTTGATACAGTATACCACATCCTCCTCCTCCTCCATGACCTCTCCTTCATTGTCCACTCCATGGGACGGCCTTTGCATATTTCCACTCCAATCTATCTCCAGCCAGAGCATCTCTTCCTGTCCCTGCACAGTCCCCTCCAAAGTGCACCATGGTTCTATTCTTGGTCCCCTCCTCTTCCTCGTGTACTTGACAACAATATCTGCAGACACTGGTGCAGCTTTCATGCGTATGAGAATGACATCCAACTCTACCTCTTCACTAGCTGTCTCACTCCCGTGACCATCTCTGCGCTGTCAGACTGCCTGTCCGACATCAAGCGATGGAGGAACCACAGCTTTTTCCAACTGAATGCCAGGAAAAGTAAAGCCATTATTTTTGGTCCCTGTCAAAATCTCGGCTCCCTCGGCAATCATTCCATTCGCTTCCTTGGCTGCTTTTAGGCTGAATCAATCAGCGTGAAAACTTAGCTTTCTGTTCAACCCTCAGCCGAGCTTCAACCCCCCGCATCCAATTCATCACCACGACTGCCTATTTTCCATCTGTGCAACATTGCCCATCTCCATCCCTACCTCAGTCTCTCTGCTGCTGAAACCCTTATCAAGCTTTTCTCACCTCTGGTTTTAAATATCCCAATGCCCTCCTTTCTGGCCTCCTGCTGTCCACCCTCTGCAAACTCCAATTTGTCCAAAAATGCAACCACCCATATCCTGTCCAGCACCAAGTCCCGCTCGCCCATCACCTCCTGTCCTTGCTGACCTACACTGGCTCATAGAATCATAGACATTTACAGCACGGAAGGAGGCCATTTCAGCCCATTGTGTCTGCGCCGGCCGACAAAGAGCTCTCCAGCCTAATCCCACTTTGCAGCTCTTGGTCCGTAGCCCTGTAGGTTACGGCACTTCAAGTGCATATCCAAGTACTTTTTAAATGTGGTGAGGATTTCTGCCTCTACCACTCTTTCAGGCAGTGAGTTCCAGACCCCAACCACCCTCTAGGTAAAGAAATTTCCCCTCAAATCCCCTCTAAACCTCCTACTAATTACTTTAAATCTATTGACCCCAACATATTAAATTTAAAATCCTTATTGCCCTGACTGTCCTTGCCCCACCCTAAACCAAGCCTTTGGTGGCCTACTACCCACTTTCTGGAACTCCTTCCCTAAACCCCTTTGCTTCTCCACTTCTCTCTCGTCCTTTAAAGGCCTTCTCAAAACCCATCTTTTCGATCAGTCTTTCGGTCACCCCACCTAATCTCGAGGTCCATTCCCTTTGCCTATTTCTATTTTTAATGTGCCTTGGGATTGTGTTTTTACGTTGAAGGTGCTATATAAATGGAAGTAGTTGTCTTTAAGAAAAGTTCTGAAGCCTGGAGTAGATGTAGCACAACAGACGGGTTTAGGAAGAGCATTTTGGAGCGCGAGCAGCTTGTTGTGGCCGACGGCACCACTATCAGTGGCGCAGCAGAGGGATGGAGGATGCACGGCAGACAGAGGGTGCGAAGTAGAACTTTGGCTGGAGGAGGTTGCAGAGACCATGGAACAATTCTCCAGTAAAAGAGAAGGATTTTGAAATCAATGTAGTGGGGGGTGGTGGGGGGGTGGTGGTTACAGAGAACTAGTAGAAGTCAGCGAGAGCAGGAGTGAAGGTTGCAGGTAACAGGGTTTTAGACAAGTTGGAGTTAATATAGTGTAGAGCTTGTGGAGCCGAAGAGCGAAGCATTGGCGAAGTCTAGTAGAGAGATCAGGACAGACAAATAAGATGCCTTTAATCAGACTTTGATCCATTATGGCTGACTGAATCACTACTTGCTATGTGACAAGGAAATCAATTTGCATAAAACAAGATTGGATTTAACTATAGTTTATTCAGCAACATTATACTTCTTTCGAGTGCTATCTTTACTGGGGAAAAAACATCACATTTACAATATTACAGGTTTTTACCCAAGTGGATTTTATTTTTCTCTCCTCGTTCAGTATTTCTTGGACACTGCAATCAACAAGTGTAATGGTTGGGAAAATAATGACAGATGTAAAGTAGGGTGACCGTATTTTCTAACCCAAATCCGGGGACACACAGGGTGGGAGCACGGCAAAGTAGCCAGGACGGAAGATGTAGGTTGCGCAGCCTAGCGCAACGAGGCAAAATGTTTTGCCAGCCTATATTTTAACAGTTGCACATATACACTACCGATGCAAAATAAATGTGCATATAATTACCGTGAATGTGACGTCGCACTATTGAAGCGCATTCAGACACCGCTTATAAATAATACAACAACACTGTTCAGTCCATTGACCTGAAACTGTGATTATGCCTAACGGTATGATATGCACATATTCCAATGACTGTGGCTCTAGTCTATTTGGGGACGAGTTTCATGAACCAGGGACTCTTCTGGGGACATTGTTTACCCGGGAACGCAGTACCTCAATCCAGGGTCCGTCACCAGAAAACAGGGACATATGGTCACCCTAATGTAAAACAATATTTGAATTGCCTAGTCGGAGTCTATTTTGCCTTTTATTTGACAATGGAAGTGTTTGAGTCCCACAGGTGGCCAGTAGTCAAATCATCCAGCAATATGTATGATGAGATCTTCTCCCATTCCCAATCATAGGAATATAGCAACAAGAGGAGGCCATTCAGCCCCTCTGGCCTGTTCCGCCATTCAATCAGATCATGGTGGTCTGTACCTCAACTCCATTTACCCACCTTAGCTCCATATCCCTGATACCCCGGTGAGGACTGTTTTTACTGGGAAATGGAACACTTTCCACTTTGTGCACCCAATGCCAGCATCAACCAGGCCCAAGTCAGATATAACATGGTTTGCTGCAGAGTAAAGTGCCCTGTACTTTGATCCAACAGTGAGCAGAGAATTTCTCTAATTGCTATGTGTAGCGATGTTGTAATTGTGCCCCTGAAGATTTCCAATGGTCGGTATTCTTACCAAAATTGTAAAAGCTTTATAGGAACAAGAGTAGCCCCTTCGAGCCTGCTCCGCCATTCAATTAGATCATGGAGGATCTGTACCTCAACTCCATTTACCTGCCTTAGCTCCATATAACTTACCTAACAAATATCTATCGATCTCAGTCTTGAAAGCTCCAATTGTCCCAGCATTCACGGCCTTTTGGGGGGAGAGAATTCCAGATTTCTACTAGTCGGGTGTGAGTGGGAATACCTTGTGGAGGGAGAGCTTCCTGCTCCAGAGGAAAGTGGACACCTTTTGTGCATCTCTACCAGTAGTAATTGGACTACCTGCTGACTTCTTGTAGAGACGTGTTGGCATCAGAAGTTAAGGAGGAACGGGAAGATTGTCCTCCTGGCTACCAGGGCTTATATATAACAGCGATCAACAACAACTTGTATTTATATAGCGTCTTTAACATAGTAAAACGTCCCAAGGTGCTTCACAGGAGTATTATAAGAAAAAAAAATTGGACACCGATCCACATGAGGATAAATTAGGGCAGGGTGACCAAAAGCTTGGTCAAAGAGGTAGGTTTTAAGAAGCGTCTTAAAGGAGGAAAGAGAGGTAGCGAGGCGGACAGGTTTAGGCAGGGAATTCCAGAGCTTAGGACCTCGGCAACAGAAGGTACGGCCGCCAATGGTTGAGCGATTATAATCAGGGATGCTCAAGAGGGCAGAGTTAGAGGAGCGCAGATATCTCTGGGGGGTTGTGGGGCTGGAGGAGATTACAGAGATAGGGAGGGGCGAGGCCATGGAGGGATTTGAAATCAAGGATGAGAATTTTGAAATCGAAGTTGGCAGGGGAGGAAAATGGACAAAAGAACAGTAGCTACCTCCCTCAGGGATATGACTGTACAAATGTTCTCCGATCCTTACTACCCATGCATGCGAGGAAAGGTAGAAAAAGGTTTGTCTTGTTCTACTTCACCTGGTTGTCATTCTTCCTCGTTGTTATACACTTGCTGTAACATTTGCCTGTCTTAATTTGAAACACACTTGTGCCGAGCCAGGTGAAATTTAAAGCTCTTCCTGTATAAATCACTTGTGCTGACCCCTCCTCACACAAACGCAACAGGAAACAAAGCAGAATAATCTCCCCTCTCCGTGTTGTTATCGGCGGTTTAGTGGTAGCACTTTTGCCTGAGTCAGAAGGTTGTGGGTTTGAGTTCCACTCCAGGGAACTGAGCACAAAAATCAAGGCTTGCACTACAGTGCAGTACTGAGGGAGTGCTGCACGGTTGGAGGTGCTCTGTTTCAGATGACACATGAAACCAAGGCCCTGTCTACCATATCAGTTGGATGTAAAAACTCCCTTGGTACTATTTCAAAGAAGAACAGGGGAGTTCTCCCTGGAGTCCTGGCCAAATATTTATCCCTCAACCAACATCACTTAAACAGATTATCTGATCATTATCACATTGCTGTTTGTGGGAGCTTGCTGTGTGGAAATTGGCTGCTGCGTTTCCTACATTACAACAGTGACTACACTTCAAAAGTACTTCATTGGCTGTAAAGTGCCTTGGGACGTCCTGAGGTCATGAAAGGCTCTGTATAAATACAAGTCTTTCTTTCCTGTCCCACGGTGAGCTCTTGTAGCCAGGCTAATAATGAGTGTCACATCATATCAGCAATATACACATTCAGGGAGCAAACATCAATGGAACCATCAGGGCCATTTGAGTTTCCTAACTCATTTCCTGACAATGAACTACCCACTAAGAAAGTTTACATCTCCTATTTATATGCAAACAATATCACTCTAGGAAAATATCTAATTTATATACAAGTGCTCCTGGTAAATACAAACACAATATATGGTCATTGTAATTTCATTTATAGGTTTTTTCTTAGCTGGTGAATTATGTTCTATTTCCTATTAGCAGTTGCTATGGAGATCAGTGCACACCAGAGGTGTCTGGTCCACTGTGGGCCACATTTTCACCTTGACCATCGTGATTCATTAGGCCTGAGGGAAATCTGTGCTGATTACCTTGAGTGAAGGATTTGTTCTCCTTCACATAAGTCGTTGCCATATTTTACGTGTTGGCTTTGAAATGAAACCTGTTTCGCTCATGTTTGGAAAACATGGCAATAAAAATTGCAAGGTTTCCATTCTGCTTGTCAAGTTGGAAGATAATAACAGGCCCTATTATTCTCGAGGAAAATTAATCTATAGTTCTTTATATTTCCGTGACTTAACACTTTCCAGTCCATAGGATTTTGGGAGTGTAGCAGGGACCCTGATCTTTTAGCATTCAGTATCAAAATAACAACAGCAGGTTCTTTTATTTGGGAATAAAATTTTGAAAGGGAAATTGCAGGAAATACAAAAGTAAAAGGTCCTAAGTTCAATCGCCAGCCTATGATCTCAGGTGGGCAGCAGGTGGGACACTTCAGTTGTCCTCCGTGCTCTGAGCTAGAGAGGGAGAGAATCGTTCCTGCTCCTATCCATTGACCCGTGCTGTCATCCAAAGTGCGTGAATGTCCGGTGAGGACAGCCTTGGTCTCAGCTTTGACTCCCCCAACACCACCGTAGTGAAATATCCCGTGGACGCTGAATGACAAGGCCCACAAATGATAAATGGCTCAACGGATGAGGCAGAGATCCTGCTTTCATCGGCACCCCCCACTCTGGAGCAAAAGCTAGGCCATTCCGTTTATAGGATCTTGGCACACGCAAAATGGTTGCTGCATTTTCCCACGTAACAACGGTCACTACACTTCAATGTCCTTCATGGCATGTGATGCATAAGAACATAAGAATTAGGAGCAGGAGTAGGCCATACGGCCCCTTGAGCCTGCTCTGCCATTCAATGAGATCATGGCTTATCTTCGACCTCGAATCCACTTTCCCGCCCAATCCCCATATCCCTTAATTTCCTTGGAGTCCAAGGGGTAGAAATTAGGTCGCGCCCCATTTGGGGCGCAAATATCGTCTGGACGCAAATATTAGCGCCTGGCGCTAATTATCGGCACTGACTGGAAACTTCACTTTTACCGCCCCGGGAGGTGAGTGGAGCGCTAAAGCAGGCGCTGCACACCTCTCTTAAGGCGCAAAGGCCAAGGAGTGAGGCGCTAACTCAGAGCGCTGGCGAAGCTCATGTAATGTCAGTCAGCAATGGAACACACACGCAATGGCACGGGCCAGTTCTTAAAGGGGATGGTTAATCTTGCTTTCCATCCACATCCTGTTCATTGCAGCCTTGAATCTCGGCCTGGAGAGACTTGCACATCAAATGTGCTGGAAAGAACAATGGAGAGTACCAGGCAAAGAGCTCAGAGTGCAGCTCCCACAGTCTCTGCTAAATCGATACAAGGAATGGCAAATCAAAATGACCTTGCAAAGTGCTGCTCAGTACCCAAAACTCCTTCACACAACGTTGAATCTCTCCAGAAGTCTCTCCCTCTCTCTCTCAGAATGCATAGTTCAAAAATGCCACCAACAATAAAAGACAGGAAGAGGCCCCCTTTAAATAGCGCCACCCCCAGCCCCACAGCGATTGATAGCGTTCCAGTCTTCTGGTCGTTGGATGCGCCAAGCGGTAAGGCAGGGGGCGCCACTCAATTTCCGCTCCGGGGCGCCACAAGGGCGTTGCACCATGGAATGACGTCACAATCTGCGCGCGCAGGTGGTCGCAGCGGTAAGTTTTAGCGCCGCCGCACAATCTCAAGTTAAGTTCTCGAGCGGCGCAAACATCGCTGCGCCCGGGCGTTAGCGGCTTTGCGCCCCATTAGCGCCCTCTTAAGGCACTAATGGGAGGCGCAACCAACTGAATTTTTACCCCCAAAAATCTATCGCACTCAGCCTTGAATATACTCAACGACTCAGCGTCCACAGCACTTTGGGGCAGAGAATTCCAAAGATTCACAAGACTCTGAATGAAGAAATTTCTCCTCATCTCAGTCCTAAAGGGCCGACCCCTTATCCTGAGACTATGTCCCCTAGTTCTAGACTCACCAGCCAGGGGAAACAGCCTCTCAGCATCGACCCTGTCAAGCCCTCTCAGAATCTTATATGATTCAATTAAATCACCTCTCATTCTTCTAAACTCCAGAGAATATAGGCCCAATCTATTCAATCTCACCTCATAGGAAAACCCTCTCATCCCAGGAATCAATCGAGTGATGCATTTCGAGATGCTTCTGTGAGATGCGATAAGATACTATGTAAAAGCAAGTCTTTCTGTCAATAATAATTTCTAAAACCATGCATCTTTTTGATCAATAGTAGTCAGTACCCTGGTTTGTTCTAGGCGATTGGGTATGGTAGTGGTTATGTTACTGGACTCGTAATCCAATCGAACGTGAGTTCATAATTCCACCATGTCAGTTTGAGAATTTGAATTCAGTTAAAAAATCTGCAAATTAAATAGAAATCAGTGAAAGTGATTATAAATCAGATTGTTGGTTGACCAATGTCCTTTAGGGAAGGAAACCTGCCGTCCTTACCCGGTCTGGCCTATATGTGACTCCAGTCCCACACCAATGTGGTTGGCTCTTAAATGCCAGTGAAGTGATCTGGAAAGCCATTGGGGGAGAAATTCTGTGGCATCCCCTTTGGGGCGCTAACTTTGCCGGGGCACTACTTTTAGCGCCCCAAAAAAGTTAGCACCCCTGCGCCGTTATTTCAGTGGTAGCGCCCCAAGGAGGAGGCGGGGTGCTACTGGAAGCGCTCCCCTTCCTTCCTGGGGCGCTACCAGTGAATATCAGCGCCACTACGTGCAACAGCGCCACGCACGTCGGCACATAGCGCCACGGTATTACAGGTCGCCCTCCCCTCATTAAAGGCCCTGCTGGACCACCGGGAGCGGGAGCGGGGTGCCAGGAAAGCAGCCCAGCACTCAAGAGGAGTGCCGGGCTGAGCGATCGCGGCCGGCACCCCGAATAATAGAGGGGAAGGGGGCAGGTGCTGGCAGGTGGCCAGAAAAAAAAATGGCCGCCCAACACCTGCCCCTTTAAATACCGCCGCCGCGGCAAAAACATATCGTCCGGCGATCGGTCAGGGGGCGCAACCCAAGTTTGCGGCTAGGGTGCGAGCGGGGCCTACCGGCTACTGCCGCTAACCTCCCACTGAAATTCGCAGGAGGCTTAAGCAGCGCTGCGCCCGGGCGCTAGGATTTTTGCGCCCCGTTAGCACCCCCCGGGGAGGTGCAAAGCAACCGAATTTCGCCCCCATTGCGTTTTATCAAACCAGCGATGGGCAATAAATGCTAGCCTCGTCAGCGATGCCAAAACATGAGAATGAATAATAAAAAAAAATCCCTGGTGTGGGTATCACCTGCCAGTATATTCCAGGTGTCCCTGACATTACTGAGAATAGCACATGATGCATACCTGCGTCATTGCCCTCTCGTGCAACGGTGATCTATTTACTGAGTGATAGAATTTCTAGGATAACTGCAAAATGTGCTGATGATAGAAGTTTGCAGCTTTCTATAAGCACGAGTGGTGCAACCGTCGTGAAGATCTGGCTGGAACATTGTAAAAATAGCTTGCTCACATAAACTAGAAGTTTCCAGTTATTTTTTCCGGTTTTCTTTTCAGGCATATTTCCCCCCACCACCCTGCACTCCCCCTCCTTTTTTTATAGTAAGGTTTGTTTTAAGAAAATGCTGGAAGTCTGAAATAAATAGGAAAACATTCTGGAAATAGACAGCATGACTTTCATCATCTGTAAAGTCAAACGCCAGGCGAAGGTTTTCGGTACAGACCAAAGTTCCGAGTTCCGAAGGTCTACAGATGAAATGTTAACCTGTTCTTTTTATTTGTAGGTGTTGAAAGACCTGCTATGTATTTCCAGCAAGGCCTACGCTTTTTTCCTGACTGAGCTTTAGAATACAAATAGATATACAAAAAGAGCAACAACTCGTATTTATATAGCGCCTTTAACGTAGTAAAACGTCCCAAGGAGCAAGAGAGAAAAGGGGAACAGAAAGATATGCTGAAAGGCTGAGATGAGGCCGATGGAATGGGAGGAGACCTGTGTGGAGTATAAACACCAGCACAGACTAGTTGAGTCGAATGGCTTATTTCTGTGCTGTATAATTCTAAATAATCAGACAAAAATTGAAACTGAACCAAAAAAGGAGACTTTAGGACAGGTGACCAAACGCTTGGTCAAAGAGGTAGGTTTTAAGGAGCATCTTAAAGGAAGAGGGAGAGGAGGAGAGGCGAAAAGGTTTGGGAAGGGAATTCCAATGCTTCGGGCCTAGATGGCTGAAGGCAGGGCCACCAGTGGTGAGGTGAAGGAAGTAGGGGGTGCACAGGAGGCCAGGGTTGGAGGAAACCAGCGATCTCAGAGGGTTGTAGGGCTGGAGAAGGTTACAGAGATAGGGAGGTTACTTGTTTAGAACAAATCTATCCTTAAAGGTGTTTTATATAAGAGATTGAATTCATGGCACATAAGCTGAAAGCTCAGATACTTTGCGCAAGGTTTAAAGAAGCAACATCTGGTAAAAGAAAGAAAGACTTGCATTTCTATAGCGCCTTTCACAACCACCGGAAGTCTCAAAACGCTTTGCAGCCAATGAAGTACTATCAGGAGTGTAGTCACTGTTGTAATGTGGGAAACGCAGCAGCCAATTTGCTCACAGCAAGCCCCCACAAACAGCAATGTGATAATGACCAGATAATCTGTTTTTGTTACGTTGATTGAGGGATAAATATTGACCAGGTGCTGTGAGGCAGCAGTTGACAAGTGTACAGATGTTATGCTGTGTGTGTTCACCCCAGTGCTAGGAGTATTAAAGAGGCCGTTCTGTCTTCCAGCTGATTTGGTGTATGTTGCCTTTGGATAAGGGTTCTTTCGTCTGACAGTCATTGCCAGGGAAGGCCATCGAGACCAAGCTATCCCTTTAAACCTGCACTGTTGCCCAATCATAAGTTTTCAGACTAACTTGCTTTTTTAACAAAAAGTTATGGGATGGTACTGTCACGCTTAAAATCCCACGTCTAAGTGCTACTGTTTCCTCCAATTGTAAAATATATTTGTCTAGGTGGCTCGGTGGGTAAATGCACTGCCTGGGTGGTACTGTAATCTGTACTGAGGTCCCTGATCTTCAACTGGGTAGAGCGAGGAGCTGCTACCATTGGTTTCAATGTCCTCAGACTAGATGGGTTAAAAAAAAAATCATCCAGGCTTTCCGTTCCTGATAACAATCCAATGACTCATGTTGGAAACCTGGATTTGTGGATGTTACATGAGAATAGGATTAGGCTTGTTTGTGATGGCCGCCATGGTGAATAGTTGATTGACACCCAGTGAATAATCTCGCCCATAGAGAATGCCACTCGGGTCAGGTAGTGGAAGGCTTGTTGAATTGTACTCTTACATGAGTCACTACTTTCAGGAGAGAAAAGACAAGGGGGACAACGCTTGTTAGACTCAAAACCAACTCATTGCAGTCAAGCCTCCAATTCATAAACTTAAACTATAGGGTGAACGATATGAGTTGAATGGCCAGTCTTTGTTCTTCCTAACATTTTATGTTCTTGCGCTCACCCCAAATCACTTGTGTAATGATTGACTTTCCTTTCCCCCAAACCCTCTTTTTTTGAAATTAGTATTAAAAGAACTTTCTTGTTTAGGTGTTGGAAGAACTCAGGATGTCTGGGTCTACATCTTCCTACGACCATCTGGTGAAGCAGGTTGAGGCGCTTAGGAAAGAGAACTCTCACCTTCGGCGAGAGTTGGAGGACAACTCCTGTCATCTGTCCAAACTGGAGACAGAGACCTTGGATATGAAGGTGAGGATCTTGTTACTTGGTCCTGTGATGATCTGAATGTTTTTTTTTCTTTATTCGTTCATGTGATGTGAGTGTCGCTGGCAAGGCCAGCATTTATTGCCCATCCCTAATTGCCCTTGAGAAGGTGGTGGTGAGCCGCCTTCTTGAACTGCTGCAGTCCGTGTGGTGAAGGTACTTCCACAGTGCTGTTAGGGAGGGAGTTCCAGGATTTTGGCCCAGCGACGATGAAGGAACGGCGATATACTCCCAAGTCAGGATGGTGTGTGTGACTCGGAGGGGAACTTGGAGGTTGGTGGTGTTCCCATGCACCTGCTGCCCTTGTCCTTCTAGGTGGAAGAGGTCGCGGGTTTTGGGAGGTGCTGCCGAAGTTTAAGACAGCAGCATGTTGAAAGTCACACCTGAGTCTGAAATCTATTGAGATTGAAGGAGTGAGGGAACAAATCACGCAGGTAGTCTAAAATTGCCCAGGTAGTGATTCTATTGAAATGCCATACAGGAGAAGCCAGCCAGTCAATGTAGTCACTCTCAGGAGTGGTCTTCTCACACTAACCGAAGTTATGATGTGGAGATGCCGGCGTTGGACTGGGGTGGACAAAAATGAGAAGTCGCACAACACCAGGTTATAGTCCAACAGATTTATTTAATTTTACAAGCTTTCGGAGCAGTTCGCTCCTTCGTCAGGTAAGTTTAGCAGTGAGAGAATCTCCCAGAATTCACAATTTAAACACAGACAAAATATATTCAAATCTTTCCCTACATCAAAGAGCATAGCCAAGACAATGAGATGTGTCCCAGGGGGTCCAACGTGTCAAACCACCTGCTGGCTGCATATCCTGTCAATCTGTGTAGGTTCTTGTGTTAGCCTTTTTTTAAAAAAAACACCTGGGAAGACCGGCCATGATGTCAAGTCACGTTCTGTATCGTGACATGAAACCGATATCGCGATTGAGGCCATCCTCATGAGTGCGGAACTTGGCTATCAGTTTCTGCTCTATGATTTTGCGCTGTCGTGTATCTCGAAGGCCGCCTTGGAGAACGCTTACCCGCATATCCGAGGCTGAATGCCCCTGGCTGCTGAAGTGTTCCCCGACTGGGAGGCAACCCTCCTGCCTGGCGATTGTTGCGCGGTGTCCGTTCATACGTTGTCTCAGTGTCTGCATGGTCTCGCCGATGTACCATGCTCTGGAGCATCCTTTACTGCAACGTATCAGGTAGACAACGTTGGCCGAGTCACATGAGTATGTACCGTGTACCTGGTGGGTAGTGTCCTCACGTGTGATGATGGTATCTGTGTCCATGATTTGGCATGTCTTGCAGAGGTTGCCGTGGCAGGGTTGTGTGGTGTCTTGGTTGCTGTTCGCCTGAAAGATGGGTAATCTGCTGCGAACGATGGTACTTTTGAGGTTAGGCGGCTGCTTGAAGGCGAGTAGTGGAGGCGTGGGGATGGCCTTAGCAAGGTGTTCGTCGTCATCGATGACATGTTGAAGGCTGCGAAGAACATGGCGTAGTTTTTCCGCTCCGGGGAAGTACTGGACGACGTAGGGTACTCTGTTGGTTGTGTCCCGTGTTCGTCTTCTGAGGAGGTCTATGCGGTTTTTCGCTGTGGCCCGTCGGAACTGTCGATCGACGAGTCGAGCGTCATATCCCGTTCTTACGAGGGCGTCTTTCAGTGTCCGTAGGTGTCCATCGCGTTCCTCCTCGTCTGAGCAGATCCTGTGTATTCGCAGGGCTTGTCCATAGGGGATGGCTTCTTTAACGTGGTTAGGGTGGAAGCTGGAGAAGTGGAGCATCGTGAGGTTGTCCGTGGGCTTGCGGTAGAGTGAAGTGCTGAGGCGTCCGTCTTTGATGGAGATTCGTGTGTCCAAGAATGAAACCGATTCTGAGGAGTAGTCCATGGTGAGTTTGATGGTGGGATGGAACCTGTTGATGCTATCGTGTAGTCCTTTCAGTGATCTTTCGCCGTGGGTCCAAAGGAAGAAGATGTCGTCGATGTATCTGGTGTACAGCGTTGGTTGGAGGTCCTGTGCAGCGAAGAAGTCTTGCTCGAACTTGTGCTTGTGCCTTCGAGATACACGACAGCGCAAAATCATAGAGCAGAAACTGATAGCCAAGTTCCGCACTCATGAGGATGGCCTCAATCGCGATATCGGGTTCATGTCACGATACAGAACGTGACTTGACATCATGGCCGGTCTTCCCAGGTGTTTTTTTTTAAAAAAGGCTAACACAAGAACCTACACAGATTGACAGGATATGCAGCCAGCAGGTGGTTTGACACGTTGGACCCCCTGGGACACATCTCATTGTCTTGGCTATGCTCTTTGATGTAGGGAAAGATTTGAATATATTTTGTCTGTGTTTAAATTGTGAATTCTGGGAGATTCTCTCACTGCTAAACTTACCTGACGAAGGAGCGAACTGCTCCGAAAGCTTGTAAAATTAAATAAATCTGTTGGACTATAACCTGGTGTTGTGCGACTTCTCATTTTTAACCGAAGTTAGGTAGCTGTTTTGTATCCAAGAAGTTTCATGTTGTTGTTTGCTTTGTCACTGTCCTGGCAATTGAAGAAGGTATTTGCATTAAGTTATGGTGTTGGTGCAAAGTGTTTTTTATATGGGGGGTGGGCGGGGGCGCAGGCGGTATCCACATTACAGGTAGCAACAGATAAACAGCTGTACATGCACGAGATTTGTAACTTTTGATTTGATTTGACTATTTTATTCTCTCCAGTTTTCGCCTTTCCCTTCCTGGAGGTGTTAATGTGTCACTGGGGCAAGGCTTCACAAGCACCGGTCACCTTCTCACACCCTGCCATTATTCATGTGCAAGACTGGACAGTGATGCGTGGTTGGTTGTCTGTCCATGGAGAATATTACAGCCAAGCCTCATTCTCTCCTCACCTGGCCTCCATACACACGCACCCCCAGTAGGGGGCTGCTCTATAGCCATCAGGGTAATTTTTCCTTCCTTAACTCAGAGACACTGGAGCCGACTGTAGTATCCCAGTCACTGAGATCCTATACCTCTGGTCTGTATGGCTCAGAGACAATGGGGCCAAATGTGGGAAGATCTGGATGGAGTAGAAGGTTGCACCCCTGACTCCGCTCCACATTCCAGTGTCAGGGACATTTGCGTGGATTGGGTGGGTACCCACACCATTAATGGCATAATCGGGGTGCCTGCCTCATAACTCCTAGTGGGGCCCAATAACAGCATAACGATACCAGATCGAAGAAACTTTAAAAACAAAAATTGGCCCTTTTCTCTTTGAGAAGCCAACTTCTGTGCTGCAATCAACAATCGATCCACTTATGACCTAATGACATTAGGGAAACCGTGACCTTTTAAAAGCTAATTGCCTCCACTGTCCTTAGCAATGATGGAGCCCAGAGACGCACAGATATCTCTTGCGACTAGTGTCGCTTTGGGAAAAAAATACGGGAATGACATCACATGATGTAATTTCCTCTTACACATGCACCCCTACCAAATGGGCTGGAAATTTCGACAAAAACAGCGGGGACTCGGCACAATTGGGCCCTGCCCCAACTTCCGTGCCTCTCCCCAACGCAAGCCAAAAAAGTCAAGGATATCTGGCCACAGACTTTACATCTGAGCCATCAGGTAACTTCTAGCTTGTGACTTTCTCTTTTGGTGACTACATTATCCCCAAGGGGCAGGGAGGCTCCACGCGAGCCAGCAATGGGAGAGAGGAGGGCCGAATAGCTAGAAAAAAGGAGAAGGCCGATAGTAACAATATTTAGATCTTCTGGCCGTATTACTGCTACTTCCAGAGAGCTGAGGAAGGACATCTTGTGATGCGGGTCTCTGCAATAGCACCGTCCGATTTATATTACTGTGCAGCTAGCGAAGTGAAAGCTGCTGCTAGCAGGAGTGCTACATAATTGAGCCATTACTTTCACATTTTCTGTCTATTGAGAGTGACCACACTGGCTGAACAATTCCATTAACTTGCGATGACACTAAGTGGCTTCTGATGTTAAAACATAAATTGTCTTTTGCCAGGCCTACAGTGAGTGTGTATGTGTTCAGAGGGGGATGGGAGACAACCTATTGTGATGGATTAAAGGAGTCCTATTCCTGCCGCCTACCTCCAAATGCTACCAGATAAAAACTTGCCTTTCACAACTTCAGGATGCCCCAAAACGCTTTACAACCAATGAAGTACTTTTTGAAGTGTAGTCACTGCTGTAATGTAGGAAAGGCGGCAGCCAATTTGCGCACAGCAAGCTCCCACAAACAGCAATGTGATAATGACCAGATAATCTGTTTTAGTGATGTTGACTAAGTGATAAATATTTTGCCAGGGCACCGGGGATAACTCTCCTGCTCTTCTTTGATATAGTGCCAGGGGATCTTTTACATCCACCTGAGAGAGCAGACGTCTTGGTTTAACGTCTCATCTGAAAGACGGCACCTCCGACAGTGCAGCACTCCCTCAGTACCGGCACTGGAGTGTCAGCCTAGCTTTTTATGCTCAAATCTCTGGAGTGGGATTTGAACCCACAACCTTCTGACTCAGAGGCAAGAGTGCGACCAACTGTGTCATGACTGACACCCAAGGAAATGACTAGCTTTAGTAAAACATTTGACACCCCCCACCTGACTCAAGATAACCTTGGATCACAGTTGTTCCTCCAACATTTAATGCAGTTGATTTAAAACTTTTCTGTAGACCCCTCCTCCAAATCCTGGAACTCCCTCCCTAACAGCACTGTGGGAGTACCTTCACGACATGGACTGCAGTGGTTCAAGAAGGTGGCTCACCACCACCTTCTCAAGGGCAATTAGGGATGGGCAATAAATACTGGCCTTGCCAGCGACGCCCAGATCCCATAAACAAATTTTTAAAAAATCACTACACTCTCAGGGACATCCCTCCAGGGAACCTTTGCCTTAATTTCCAAAAGACACCATCAGCTAGCCAAAGCAAAACAGAGCTATCACCAACAACAACAACTTGCATTTATAGAGTGCCTTTAGCGTAGTAAAACGCCCCGAGGCGCTTCACAGGAGCGTAATCAGACAAAAAGTGGTGGAGGGAGTGAATGCTTAAGGTGGTGGATGGGGTGCCAATCAAACGGGCTGGTTTGTCCTGGATGATGTCGAATTTCTTGAGTGTTGTTGGAGCTGCACTCATCCAGGCAAGTGGAGAGTATTCCATCACACTCCTTACTTGTGCCTTGTAGATGGTGGAAAGGCTTTGGGGAGTCAGGAGGTGAGACACTCACTGCAGAATACCTAGCCTCTGACCTGCTTTTGTTGCCACAGTATTTATGTGGCTGGTCCAGTTAAGTTTCTGGTCAATGGTGACCCCCCAGGATGTTGATGGTGGGGGATTCGGCGATGGTAATGCCGTTGAATGTCAAGGGGAGGTGGTTAGACTCTCGCTTGTTGGAGATAGTCATTGCCTGGCACTTCTGTGGCGCGAATGTTACCTGCCACTTATCAGCCCAAGCCTGAACGTCCAGGTCTTGTTGCATGTGGGCATGGACTGCTTCATTATCTGAGGAGTTGTGAATGGCGCTGAACACTGTGCAATCATCAGCGAACATCCCCATTTCTGACCTTATGTTGGAGGGAAGGTCATTGATGAAGCAGCTGAAGATGGTTGGGCCTAGGACACTGCCCTGAGGAACTCCTGCAGTGATGTCCTGGGGCTGTGATGATTGACCTTCAATCACCACAACCATCTGCTGCTTTCAGAACCATTAGCTGCTTTTGAAAGATTCCAGTAGCGCTTGGCACCAGATAATTTCACGACTGTTGGCTAATAACTTTTATATTGCAGAACTTTTTTAAAATCGAAAACTCAAGTATGAGGTCGCCCACCTTTTAAGTTTTTCATTTGATTTCATAATGTCAAATATGTATTAGGGGCTGATATAAAAAAGAAAATTCTGGAACTACTCAGCCGGTCAGGCAGCAGCTGTGGAGAGAGAAACAGAGTTAACGTTTCAGGTCTGTGACCCTTCGTCAGAACTGGAAAAAGTTAGAGATGTAACAGGTTTTAAGCAAGTGTAGGGGCCGGGAAAGGGAGGAGGAGAGGAAAGAACAAAAGGGAAGGTCTGTGATAGGGTGGCAGGCAGGAGAGATTAAATGACAAAATGGATGATGGGGCAAGGCAAAAGGAGATGGTAATGGGACAAGTAAAGAAACAAAAGATGGGTCTAGAGGAGGTGTAAATGGCAACAGCAGAACCATTACCAGCACCCGCTGTCCAACAAAATTATTATGGGCTTCTGGCAGCCATCTGACTAAAACTTTTGGGAGCGATTTTAACCCGACTCGCTCAGCAGAAACCTGGCGAGCGGCCAGTTAAAATCGCCCCGGCTCTTACCTGTCCGAAAGCCGCCATGATCGCAACGTCTGCAATTTTAACCTGCCCTCCTGAGCAGGCGGCAAGGACATGCGCCCGGAGCCAACGGGGTCCTTCTTCACATATGCAAGTTGCGACCCAATGACATCATTGAGACCCGACTGTAATTTTAACTCGGGCCTGAAGGGGAATCCACCTGGAGTTAAAATTGGGACCTTTTTAAAGTGTGGGGCCGCGATCTTACCTTTCAGTGCAAGTTGGGAGCGGGTCAGCTGCCTTCCGGGTTCCGATCCCACCCCCAACGACACCCGACGCACAGACATAATTTTATGTCAATTGGCCTTGTTAAGCCCGTCCTGCGGGCTTGCCGGCCAATTAAGAGAAAACCGGTGTCAGATGACGTCAGTTGATGACGCGTCAGCTGCCGGTTTTCTTAAAGGGGACACACACATTTTTTTTTGACAGATGATTTTTCAGCGTTTGACAGCATTGATGTGCTGTCAAACACTGACAATCACTGTACAAAGGTGAGCCCTTGGACCCAGGCTCTCCAGTGACTCTCTCTTCAGGATAAAACAGATGGCAGCTGCAGGTGAGGTTACAGAAGTGATCTGTCACTGGTGAGAGAGGTTCTCCCAATGAGGTGGGACTAGACAAACACTTCAAACCTTGTTACCTACAGAAAAGTCTAAATACATTAAAAATGATTTCCCAACATTTTCTTACCTCTGAAACTCACCAGTGCACCATTGGATCCTTCACACCACTTCTGCAGCTGTCATCAATGCACAAACCTTACAGTAGACCCACAGCACGCCACACTTACCCTGACGTGGTGTCCGGATGTCGGGAAGCCCGCTGTCCACTCATTATCCAAGGTGACCTTGCTGTGTGACCTCCATTTATAAACAAAGTGATTGTGGGTTTTCATCTGCACAAACCGTTCCAGCACAAGGACAAAGCTGAGTGCTAAAACGATTGAGAGTTTCGAATCTAAACCAACGGCCACATCCTTCTTAATTACTACTTATTACTATACTTAAAAAAAAACCTATTTAGTACTTTATTTATTTCATTACTGTTTGTGGGATCTTGCTGTGCTCGAATTGGCTGCCATGTTCCCTACATTGTAACGGTGACTACACTTCACAAGTACTTATTAGCTGTAAGGCACTTTGGGATGTCCTGAGCTTGCAAAAGACGCCATATAAATGTGAGTTATTTCTTTATTAAATGGTTGGGACAAACTGGCCATTTATAGCTAGTGATTTTAAATGGTTTAATGTCTCCAGTAAAGTAGAGGACGGAGGAATGGAGTATGAAGATGTCAAGCATTCCTCCACAATATCAGTTTAAAAAAAGATTCTGTAGGGGAGAGGAGGGGACTGGTTGGTGTAGTGTATTATATGAGGCATTCTGTGCTCCCATGCTCCCAGTGGGAGCTATTCTTTTGTCGTGAGTGTAGAGAATCAAGGCGACAGGATTGTAACATCATCTCCAACCTACACTCCCTGTGAGAATGGTTCCCTGTCGGGAGTGCGTGATTGTGGAATCCTTTATTCTGCCTTTAACCTTATTATACCTGACCTGGGGATTGCTTCGGGGTTGACACATGGTGCCTGAGGTTGAACAATGTTCCATCCCCTCCCCTCACCACCAACATCCCTTACCTCGAAATGCAAAAAATTAATTTGAAAAAAGTAATAAAAAATTACACGGAATATAGAGCAGACGGCGCATGTCCAGCTCGTAATGAGCGTACGCTTCCTGCCCGCCATATTGGAGGCTTAGGTGCCCGTTTAGCGCCCGATAGACAGGCACGGCGCCGACAAATTTCCAGGCTGTGATCTTTAACATCCACCAGAACAGGCAGAGGGGATCTAAATTTATTGTTTCATTTGAACAACTGCGCCTCTGAAAATGCAACACACCCTCCGTATTGGCACATTATTTCAAAGCCCAAAGGGGAGAAATTCGGTTGCTTAGCACCTCCCGTTATCGCTTCCGGGGGGCGATAATGGGGCGCTAACAACTTACCGACCAGGCGCGGCGAGATGAACAACTCCCGCTAACTTGACCTAGAGGTTTGCGGCGGCGGTAACACTTTGCGCCACGATCTCCTGCGCCCGGAGATCGTGACGTCATCGCCGTGCGCATTGCCCCGGTAGCACCCCGGACCCGAACTTCGGTTCCGCCCCCTGCAGCATCGCCGGGCGACAACACCGGCAGCTGCAGGAGGCATTGTTCAGGAGGCCGGGAGCTTCGGAGGCGCAAATAAAAGGGGATGTTGGCGCGGGTCGGAGAAAAGTTTTAACAATGCTTCAAGTGATTTTTTTTCGATTGCTCCTGGGCCGCGATCGATCAGCCCGGCACTCTGCTGGAGGGAGTGCATGTGGCTGATCGGGCCGGACTGCGGCTGCCATCGGGGACACTGGTCCCAATGCAGAGCCTGCAGCGATGGCCTTTCCCTTTAAGGGAGGGAAGGAGCCTCAGATCTCGGCAGCGCTGCACGGGACATTGTCCAGTGCCGCACCACTACCGCCCTGCCTCCGTCCTTTAGCGCTCCAGGAAGGAAGTGGAGCGCTTGATTCCTGGAGCGCAAATGCCGAATTTTGAAAAAGCTGGGAATCATTAGCCCCTGGCGCTAAATTTCCCAGCTTCCAAAAGTTAGCCCCCTTAACGGGAAGGTTCATACTGCCCCGTACAAGGTTTACTGTCATTCCATTACAGCATTTCGGGCATTGCTGAGCTCATTTGTGTGGGAAGTTCTGCTTTTGGTTTCAGGACGCTGCAGATTAGTTTATCAACTCAGGCTTTGGGATGTCTAGTTGTTGCCATGGTTCTCTGTATTCTTTCCAGTTCACAAAACGAAAAGATTCACTGCTCCGTTCACAAGACTCTTTATTGCTGAGAGATTAATTCTCTGTGGGCCATGGGAACCAAACCATAAATGCTGGTCTGTGTGGGCTGGTTTTCTGTAATGCTCCTCTTTAGATTGTGCCGCTGGGTCATCTGACGGTTAATGTGGGGAGGAAAGACAGCTTCTTGTTCTCTGCCATTTCATATATCTTGAGGTTTTGGAACGGAAAACAGGAATTGTGTGTACGCGATGAAGCAGTTCTATTTTTGCAAACTAGAGTTCAGAAAGGCGAGAAGATGGTCTTGGGTGCTTTGAAACGTTCTTCTGATACCATCCCTCTTGTTCACCTCAGGCCAAAGCAACCGGGCAGAGTCTTGGGGACTCGAGGAACCCGTGACGAAGTGCTCCCATTTTGCAACATTCAGATCTGAAATCGATTCCATTATCAACTAATTCTCAAATTGAGAATGATACCCCTACAGTAAGGTGCTAGACTAAGCTTATCACAACTAGTGTTCCTGCCATCCAAGCATGAGACTTGCAAAAAAATAAATAATTCAGGCATTTTTCAGAGAAGCAGTGTTCTGATTTTAATATTCATTCTTGGAATATGGGCCAGCATTTATTGCTCATCCCTAGTTGCCCTTGAGAAGGTGGTGGTGGGCCTCCTTCTTCAACCGCTGCAGTCCGTGTGGTGAAGGTGCTCCCACACGATAAAGAAATCCTATTTTAAGGTATAACAAATTACTTTTGACAGGTCTCGAACAATGTAGCTCGATACTAATGTATCAGCCTAGGCAATAAGTCCAATTCATGGTATGGGGTTCAAACCCACCACCCCTGGCTTAGAGATAAGAGTCCCGCCTATTGAGCCAGGCCGACACACAGCCATGACCAAGGGGCCCTAGTTTGAGATCGGCTGGTGGTATTTGATTAGTTGTCATTGAACTTCCTTCAAGAGAGACACTGCTAAAATATAAGGGTGAAGGAGTGACCCACCCAAGCTGATTTTAAACAAAACAAACTAACAAAAGCAATAAAGTTAAACCCAAATGGTAAAATCAGAGAAAAAAAATAAACAAACTACTCCATGCAGATTTTACCGGTCATGGAAAGCATCCAGTACACGAGGATATTGGTACTCAAGGCTCAGCCAGGCATGAACGACAGCTTAAACACAGGCACATAGCTGGCACATGATGAAAGAAAGGATTTATATAGTACTGCTCATGATCTCAAGACGTTCCAAAGCGCTTCACAACCAATGAATGTAGCAGCCAATTTGCGCACAGCAAAGTCCCTCAAACAGCAATGAGATAAATGACCAAAAAAACCCTGCTTTTTGGTGGAGGTGGCTGAGGGCTAAATGTTGGCTAAGAATCTCCTTGCTCTTCTTCGATGCCGTGGGATCTTTTACGTCCACCTGAGAGAGCAGACTCAGTTTAACGTCCTGTGCTGTTTGCAGGACCCGTTGTAGTTTTTCGATCGTCCTCGCGCTTCACTCGCTACGTGCTGAGCTTGCACAGCACGACGTGGCACTAACCGGCAGGAAGCCCCCCCCCACCCTCCATATACTTAGCTGAATCTGGAGCAGGAGCAGGAGTGCTCCTCCTGACCCCACATTAAAATAACATGGGCTGCTCCCTTGCCCCCGCCTTCCGATCCCTTCGGCCTCCCTCCCGGCCAACGATTGCTCCAACCCCGAGCCAACAATCGCTCCCCCCCCGACCAACGAGCAACCCCTGTGGCCAATGATTCGCTCCCCGTGGCCATCAATTGACACTCCCAGGCCCGAAGCCTGATAGACCACCCTTCCTCATTTACCTGAGGGCCACTGTGATGCCAGCAGCGACCTGATCTTCACTGACAATTCCCCGGCCCACCCGCTCCATTGGAATGAGGCCCAATATGAGGAGAGATTGGGTCGACTAGGCCTGTATCCACTAGAGTTTAGAAGAATGAGCGGGGAATCTCATTGAAAGGTATAAAATTCTGACAGGGCTAGACAGACTGGATGCAGGGAGGATGTTTCCCCTGGCTGGGGGGGTCTACAACGAGGGGTCACAGTCTCAGGATACAGGGTAGGACATTTAGGACTGAGATGAGGAGAAATTTCTTCACTCAGTGGGTGGTGAACCTATGGAATTCTCTACCACAGAAGACTGTGGAGGGAAAGTCACTGAATATATTTAAGAAGGAGATAGATAGATTTCTAGACACAAAAGGTGTCAAGGGGTATGGGGAGAGAGCGGGAATATGGTATTGAGATAGAGGATCAGCCATGATCATATTGAATGGCGGAGCAGGCTCGAAGGGCCGAATGGCCTACTCCTGCTCCTATTTTTATATATTTCTATGTTTCTAATATTGGGGGCATCTTGGACCTCACCACTCAAAAACAGAGATCACACCCTGTGCCCCACCCCTGCACGCCCAAAAATGGGCGCACCTGAATTTCTAACCCAGTACTTCCAGGAAGACAGGAAAAAAGAAAGAAAGACTTGCATTTATATAGCGCCTTTCATGACCACCGGACGTCTCAAAGCGCTTTACAGCCAATGAAGTACTTTTGAAGTGGAGTCGCTGTTGTAATGTGGGAAAGAAAACTACCAATTTTAAAAAAAAAGGATGTCAAGGGACCGGTGATCTGCTCACAAGGTTTTTCTTGCAACATTCACTACATTTAACTGAAAGATGTAAAGAAAGATTCCATCATCCCCTGCTACCAGCCACGTTTGAATGGAGTATGGGACGGAGGTCGGGCTACAACACTGTAGCTCTGATTTACTGACCGGCGCTTCCATCGAGTCTGTCAGCTTGGGATGGAAGGATCAGCCCTACACTTTATTTGTAAAGTTAGAGGTCAGGTCACCATCAGTCATTACAGGAAGCGTTAAGTTAACCGGTCCATAGAAAGTAATAGAAATGGATACTGGTGGCTTTATTCTCATGAAAGATGACCTTGCGCTGACTCAGGGGAATCTGATATAAACAAGGTTTGCAGAACAGCGCCAGTGAAATTTATTAATCATTTTCAGAACCATAAACAGAGCCATTTCTATCTATACATGATTTGGTGAGATTTTTTCTGACATCGAATTTGCATTTACAAAACGTAACACAAACATTTAACATTAATGCAATACCGTTAAGAGATGATTTTAATGACACACAGCAGCTAATGTCATTGACTATCTTTTATTAGTGTTGGACTATATGCCTTCAGGGTGCCATTATGCTTGAGTTTGCCCCTCTCTTACTGTGCGTTCAATGACCTTTTTCCGACCTTGCAGCACTCCTGTGAATGAAACAGATATGCAGCTCGTGCAATTCAGCAAGCACCTGCTGAAAAAATAATTGAAAATATCACTCATATAGCCAACCAAAATTGCACTCAAAACTTAGGTTCACACCAGCCTTCCTCAGCGCTGAGATCTTGTGCTTTAATCAGCACAATATTTTCTTCCATTCAAAAAGAGAGAAATAAAACTGGTCACTGCCCTCTTTCCAATGTATAAATGTCACGGTCCTGGAGTCCATCACACCTCGAAGTGTCACACTTGAAAGTGTCACACATTGCATTCAAAATGATGAAGGTTTTTGATAGAGTAGATAGGGAGAAACTGGAGGGTCGGTAACCAGAGGACACAGATTTAAAATAAATCACGACTACCGGACGTCTCAAAGCGCTTTACAGCCAATGAAGTACAGTCACTGTTATGATGTGGGAAATGCGGCAGCCAATTTGCACACGGCAAGCTCCCATAAACAGCAATGTGATAATGCCCAGATAATCTGTTTTTGTTATATTGGTTGAGGGATAAATATTGGCCAGGACACCAGGGATAACTCCCCTGCTGTTCTTTGAAATAGTGCCATGGGATCTTTTACGTCCACTTGAGAGAGCAGACAGGGCCTCAGTTTAACACCTCATCTAAAACACAGCACCTCCGACAAAGCAGCACTCCCCTGGAGTGTCAGCCTAGCTTTATGTGCACAGGTCCCTGGAGTGGGACTTGAACCCACAACCTTCTGACTTGATGAGGTGAGTGTGCTACCAACTGAGCCACAGCTGACACTTGGCAGATGAGCCAGGGGGCAGATGAGGAGAATTTTTTTTTTAACGCAGCGAGTTGTTGTGCTCTTGAATTCACTGCCTGAAAGGGCAGTGGAAGCAGATTCAATAACAGCTTCAAAGGGGAACTGGATGACTACGTGAAAAGGAAAAATATGCAGGGCTACGGGGAAAGTGCAGAGGACTGGGACTAATTGGAGAGCTCTTTCAAAGAGCCGGCACAGGCACGACAGGCCAAATGGCCTCCTTCTGTGCTGTACGATTCTATGACTCTATGATGCGGAGTATGTGCCACACTTACACCTGATTGCTTCAAATCACGACAGCACAGATAGAGAACCTACCAATGAACTAGTTGAATCCTAAGAAAGTATATAATGAGGGAAAGAAATCTTGGCCCAAAAATTAGTCTCACTACGCGAGAGTACGCACTGTGTACTCTCGCGTATTCTGTCTCCAATTGCTGGTTTTCTGTATGCACTGCGCATGCGCTGAAAACCGGCATTTGGTGATTTCAAAAGGGGGCGGTTCCTAAGTGAACCGCGTGCGCGCAACAGGCTGCGCGCACGCAGTGCACTTAGTGCTTTGAACGCGCAGGTAAGCATGGAAGATTTTGCACATAAAGAAAGGAGGCGTAAGACCCTCTTTTAACAAGGTAAGTAGTTAATTAAGTATTATTTTGAATTTTTTTCAACAGGTATATCTTTTTTAGAGACTTTAAAGAAAGGTAAGTTTATTTTTATAACTTTTAAAAAGATTTTAAATTTTTTCAAAAATTAAATTTTTTGTTTAAAGTGGTTAATTTATTTAACTATACTTATTTTATTAATGTGATGGTTTTTTTTAAAAATTTAATTGAGGTTTAGCTGTTCTTTTGGGGGGTATAGATTCATAGCTTTCACAGCCCTTGCTGTGAAAACTATGAATGAAAGATGGTGTGCTGCCATTGGCTCTAACTGAATCACGTGATCCCACAGCTCGCACGAATTAACTGCGTCTGTGGGATACGCAAGCACTGCACAGCTGCAGTCTTGAAAGTAAAGTTCGTGTGAGCTCGGAATGAAAAGGCAGGCGCGCAGTGAGATATCGCGGGGAAGCCTTACCCCCGCAGGAAGGCTCCGTCTTTAATTTCTGGGCCCTTGTTTCTTATGACATTGATAAGGAGACAAGGATTTACAAGCAGCTACCAATCTAAAGACAAACTTCGCCCAGCAAAAACATTTAGGCCCTGAATTCCCTCAGACTTTATGCCGCTGTAACTTCATGGGTAATTTTAACTTAAACCTGCCCGGCGGGAAACTGATGGGATGGGATCGGACGCCCGTTTTACACACCGCTCGATTTTACATTCCATTGACTTGAATACTGCACCCAGCTCTGGGGAGCCTCGCTTGTCTATTTGATCAATAATGATATGGTCATTGGTGCAGCAGTACTGTTCTCTTAATCAATACCACCAAAAGCAGATTGCTTGGCCATTCATCTCATTTACTGTTTGTAGGCCCTTGCCGTTTTCCTGCCGCTGTGGCTCAGTTGGTAGCACTCTTGCCTCTGAGTCAGAAGGTTGTGGGTTCAAGTCCCACTCCAGAGACTTGAGCACAAAAAAGCTAGGCTGACGCTCCAGTGCAGTGCTGAGGGAGTGCTGCACTATCGGAGGTGCTGTCTTTCAGATGAGATGTTAAACCAAGGCCCTGTCTGCTCTCTCAGGTGGACGTAGATGATCCCATGGCACTATTTCGAATAAGAGTTGGGGAATTATCCCTGGTGTTCTGGCCAATATTTATCCCTCAATCAACATCACTAAAACAGATTATCTGGTCATTATCACATTGCTGTTTGTGGGAGCTTGCTGTGTGCAAATTGGTTGCTGTGTTTCCCACATTACAACAGTGACTGCACTTCAAAAGTACTTCATTGGCTGTAAAGTGCTTTGGGATGTCATGAAAGACACTCATGTCTTTCTCTCTATAACACCATGACTATATTTCAAAAGTAATTCACTGGATGTGAAGCACTGAGGAATGTAATTGGGTAAATGCAGACACTTTCTTTATTTCATGGTGTTCTGAACTTTGCTCTCTCGTTATCTCGAACGCACCTTCCTACACAGGTCGTCTTTCATTCTCACTGTGTTGAAATCAAAACACAACGCAACCTCTCCTAATCCATTCTGTGATAGTGTTCTGAACACAAGACATCCTTTCTCGCACTTAATCTTGTTAAAGTAAATAATCTTAGTTCCATCACAGAGTCCTCATTAAACAATGGTACAAGTTCAGTCAATGGCCTTTGTGCGTTTCTCTTCCCATTTTACATTTAATAGGTGAGCTGTGTAACCGTGGGAGGCGGGCAACTTCTCTCCGTATTTACCTTCCTGGAACAGGAAGCAAGACTTGCAGACCCACATTTTCATGGGTCTACTCCTCTATTGGTCTCCTGTAGGTCCGCCAGTTTAAATGTAGAAAAAAATGAGAAGTCGCACAACACCAGGTTATAGTCCAACAGTTTTATTTGAAATCACGAGCTTTCGGAGCGCTGCTCCTTCGTCAGGTGAAGTGAAGGAATACAAATCAGCAAAGCATATATAGACAGAGAACAATGTGTAGCGTACAATGTCAGATGACTTTCTGACTGCCCTCCATCACACCTCGGCAGAGATACAATCAGGCCAGTCAGGAAGGCATTACATCAAAGACACAGCAAAATACAGCTAAGACAATGAGGTGGGGTCACAGGGGGTCCAACGTGTCAAATGTTGCCGTCTGTTTGGTTAAGCTTTTTACTTTTTTTTAAAACTGGAAATCACATCTGTTTAAATGTAGGGGATTGGTAAATGGCAAGGCATAGGCAAGGGGATCAAGGGATAGAGTTGAAGTATAGATCAGCTGTGACCTAATTTAAAATAATGTTTTTTATTCGTTTTATGGGATGTGGGCGTCGCTGGCAAGGCCAGCATTTATTGCCCATCCCTAATTGCCCTTGAGAAGGTGGTGGTGAGCCACCTTCTTGAACTGCTGCAGTCCGTGTGGTGAAGGCACTCCTACAGTGCTGTTAGGGAGGGAGTTCCAGGATTTTGACCCAGCGACGATGAAGGAACGGCGATATACTTCTAAGTCAGGATGGTGTGTGACTTGGAGGGGAACTTGGAGGTGGTGGTGTTCCCATGCGCCTGCTGCCCTTGTCCTTCTAGGTGGAAGAGGTCGCGGGTTTGGGAGGTGCTGCCGAAGAAGCCTTGGCGAGTTGCTGCAGTGCATATGCATTGAAAGGCGGAGAAGGCTCGAGGGGCTGAATGGCCTGCTCCTATTCCCAATGTTCCTATGCTTCTAAAGTTGTTCACACTCCTTTAATGTGCCACTGGAAGTATGGACAAGCAAAATTGGAATGTGATATTCCAAGTGTGGCTTTACTGATGAATGATGTAGTCAAAGGCAGACCATTTCACTTGTACAAGAAAACTGGGGCATCTCTCCTCTCCATTGATTCTGCATTAGTGAAAGGACTATCCACCTATATTGTTCTGATTGTATCTTGGCCATAATTAATCAGTGACTGCCACCATCCGTTGCTGGTTGCCTACCCACATGGAATCTCAGTCAGACCCACACTGCCATATAACTTGATATCAGTGGTTTTAGTTCCCATTTGAACATCTGCGGTGTAATTTCATTCCTTCTAGCGTTTTATATGCGATTTTCTTCTCCTTGAGACTGAATCTTACACACAGACTTGAAGGTTCCTAATCCCAAGGCTGGAAATGCACAGTCGATCATTCAGCCTCTGGAGGAGAAAAGCAGGTTATTATTTTGAGTGTGAGCGTTGATTGAAAGTCTTTCTCTGTTCAGACATACTGTGCATTTCCAACACTTTCAGTTTTTACTTCAGATTTCCAGTTTTTCTCTCGGATCACGCAGCCTGTCGCTGACAATTTGATTCAAACTATACGTGTACATATATAAATCTTTGATCGCCCATACTAGCGAACAGGAGCACAGAACGAACAAGCCTCAAGCAAGACCACAGAGGAGCAGTTAGTTATTTTTCCTGCAAAGTAGGATGAAACGTTAACTGAGGCCCCATTTTGCCTGTTCCAGTAGTTCGGGTGAACATTAACCATCCCATGGCACTATTTGAAGAAGAGCAGACAGTGTTGGATTAGTATTTTGAAGTTTGGTTGATTTACTTGGGGTAAGAGAACTGGGGGAAGATGAGAATTTTTTTTTACGCAGTGAGTTACGAACATACGAATAATGACGGACAGGTAAAGACCCTCTGGTCCATCCAGCCTGTCCCACACAATGGCGGTACCTTGTATATCACAATTTATAGTCTCCACCCCACCCAAAATCACGCAATCTCCTGAGAGAGGCAGAAAAACAGATTAAAAAACCCAGGCCAATTTGGGGGGAAAGAAATCTAGGAAATTCCTCTCCGACCCATCTAGGCGATCGGAACTCATCCAGGAGGTCACTCTGGCCTTGAATTCCCTGCAGTACCCACCTTCTGTAAGAGGTGATCTCCACCCCAGCCAGAAACAAATCCAGCTCTCACCTTGAAGTTGTTGTTATGATCTGGAATGCGCTGCCTGAAAGGGTGGTGCGAAGCAGATTCAATAGTAACTTTCAAATAGGAATTGGATATTTACTTGAAAAGGAAAAATTTGCAGGGCTATGGGGAAAGAGCAGGGGGAGTGGGACTAATTGGATAGCTCTTTCAAAGAGCCGGTACAGGCACGATTGGCCGAATGGCCTCCTCTGTGCTCTATGCATCTATGATTCAATGATTCTATGAAGCGGATTGGAGGAAAATTCCACTGAGATTTACTTGTGGGTAGCCTATAAATTACTGTTGCTGATTTTGGTGGATTAACACACTCGTAAGATACTCCGCCATCTGCTATTTTAACGCAGATATTCATGCATTAATTGGGGTAACACCTCTGCCAAATTACCACACAGAGGAACGTCATACAAATGAGTTAATCGTTTGTCTGCTAAAGTTACCAACAGCAATTTATAGGTAATAGAGTCTGTGACAGATCAAATTGTACTGGGTCTGTGAAAGGGAATGGGCTCAAGAGACTGAATGGCTGCTGTTTCTTTATGCCTTTGTTACCCCTAGACTTGACTATTCCAACGCACTCCTGGCTGGCCTCTCACGTTCCACCCTACGTAAACTTGAGATCATAGAAACATAGAAACATAGAAGATAGGAGTAGGAGTAGGCCATTCGGCCCCTCGAGCCTGCTCCGCCATTCAATGCGATCATGGCTGATCATCCAAATTCAGTACCCTGTCCCTGCTTTCTCCTCATATCCCTTGATCCCTTTAGCCTTAAGAAATATATCTAACTCCTTCTTGAATATATTTAATGAATTGGACTCAACTGTCTTCTGTGGTAGAGAATTCCACAGGTTCACCAATCTCTGGGTGAAGAAATTCCTCCTCATCTCAGTCCTAAATGGCTTACCCCTTATCCTTAGACTGTGACCCCTGGTTCTGGAATCTCCCACCATCGGGAACATCCTTCCTGCATCTAGTCTGTCTAGTCCTGTTAGAATTTTATAAGTTTCAATGAGATCCCCTCTCATTCTTCTAAACTCTAGCGAATACAAGCCCAATCGACCCAATCTCTCTTCATACGTCATTCCTGCCATCCCAGATATCAGTCTGGTGAATCTTCGCTGCACTCTCTCCATGGCAAAAACATCCTTCCTCAGATAAGGCGACCAAAACTGCACACAATACTCAAGGTGTGGTCTCACCAAGGCCCTGTACAACTGCAGCAAGACATCCTTGCTCCTGTACTCGAATCCTCTCGCTATGAAGGCCAACATACCATTTGCCTTCTTAACCGCCTGCTGCACCTGCATGCTTACCTTCAGCGACTGGTGCACAAGGACACCCAGGTCTCATTGCACTTCCCCTTTTCCCAATCTATTGCCGTTCAGATAAAGATCATCCAAAACTCGGCTGCCCGTGTCCTAACCCACACCAAGTCCCGTTCGCCCATCACCCCTGTGCTCGCTGACCTACATTGGCTCCCGGTTAAGCAGCGCCTCGATTTCAAAATTCTCATCCTTGTTTTCAAATCCCTCCATGGCCTCGCCCCTCCCTATCTCTGTAACCTCCTCCAGCCCCACAATCCCCTGAGATATCTGCACTCCTCTAATTCTGCCCTCTTGAGCATCCCTGATTATAATCACTGTGCCTTCTGTTGCTTAGGTCCTAAGCTCTGGAATTCCCTGCCTAAACCTCTCCGCCTCTCAACCTCTCTTTCCTCCTTTAAGATGCTCCTTAAAACCTAACTCTTTGACCAAGTTTTTGGTCACCTGTCCTAATTTCTCCTTATGTGGCTCGGTGTCAAATTTTTTGTCTTAAAATACTCCTGTGCTGCGCCGTGGGACGTTTTACTATGTTAAAGGCGCTATATAAATACACGTCGTTGTTGCTTAGAGGGTTAAATTATACGAGGACAAGTTTCATAAATTTAGCTTGTATTCCCTTGAGTATAGAA
Source organism: Squalus acanthias (assembly GCA_030390025.1). Lineage (NCBI taxonomy): Eukaryota > Metazoa > Chordata > Chondrichthyes > Squaliformes > Squalidae > Squalus > Squalus acanthias. Next base: position 31,661,065 of record CM059443.1, on the reverse strand, counting down.
GATTGGGTGGTGATCTGAACGAGGTGTTTAAAATGGTAAAAGGATTCAATAGGGTAGATACAGAGAAGCTATTTCCTCTGGTGGGGGTAAGAAGAACGACATCTTAAAATTAGAGATAAGCCATTGAGGAGTGAAATGAGGAAGCACTTTTTCAAACAAAGGGTAGTAGAAATCTGGAATTCTCTGCCTCAAAAGTCTGTGGATGCTGGGACAATTGGAACTTTCAAGACGGAGATTTTTGTCAGGTAGGGCTATCAAGGGGTATGGAGCAAAGGCGGGTAAATGGAGGTGAGGCACAGATCAGCCGTGATCTCATTGAAGGGGCTGAATGGCCTACTCCTGCTCCTATGTGTGGCTGTTGCTTGTGATTCTTGCTGCAGCGTACAGTCTGCCCATACTAATATTTACCGTCTGAGTTATTGCACCTTGGCTGCAGTGAATCAGAGCACTTCAAAGATAGGGAGAAGTAGTCAAGTACCAACGTCTATCAGTCATAGACAAAGCGAGCTACCGCAAAATGAATTACTCGCAGGTTAAAATAACACACCATTGACTTCAAAGGAAAACTAAATCGGGTGAGGTATAAAACGGGCTGTAGATTGGCTATCACCTGGTTTTTTGCCTAGCGATAGAAGTTAACATTACCCAGGTACCATGTTTATCAGACTAATCAAAATAATCTATCACTTTATACAGTAGAAATAATAGTTAAAATAACCTATTACCTGGTATGCTGGAAGTATATTATAGATTAGGTGAAACACAGAGGCCTCATTATGTAGGCATAGATGTGCTTAAAACGGCAGCATTGCAGAGTAAAATTTATTTAACAGTGAATAAATGAAGTCAGATTAAAAACAACAGTTTTCTTTTAAATCAAAGCCTTAAATTTGAGCACATGAATGAATATTAATTCCAGCACTGTTGTTTACTTACTCTTTTAATTCATATACTGTACTACTTTTTATTTTTTTCCCTCTTTCTCTGCCAATTTTCCTCCCGGCTCCTACAGTCAATGGGGAGAGATGTAAAGCAGGCCGCTGATTCGCTATCGCACTAGCGCACAAAGTCACAATTACCCCCACCGACTCCTTAATGGGGTGGGGTGCAGTTCCACAGGCAACAGTCACTCTCCTGCACTTCACCCAAAATGGTCACTCTCAAAGTTTAAAGAGTGAGTGTCATTGAGCTATTTGACCACAAGAGCCATCGCAACAAAGCCTGATGCTTTCCTCACCCAACGTCCACACAAGACCCTTTGCAGCAGAGGTTGCTGGAATCGGAATGGGCCCTCTGGCTAATGTTTCAGTCCATAACCCCAGGGGCACTGAGGTCCACTGTCGACTACCACCACCCTGACTGAGAAGAGCAAGGTCAGCACCGCCCAGGGATTGCACCTAGGACCTTCTGCATGGCTCACCTACACTCTACCTTAATCAGCAGAACTCCTACATGTACTCATTGAAGACTCTGTCAATCTTTCGGCATGGTAAAGGCGAAAAGGAGACGGAAAAATAAATTAATTGGTGGCACCCTTGCTTCTGAGTCAGGAGGTTGGTGGTTCAAGTCCCACTGCTGGATGTAGGCACATAATCCAAGCTGTCACTTCATTGAGGGAGTGCTATGCCTTTGGAAGTGAAGAGGTAGAAATTGGACCTCAGTGTGCCCATAAACAGGTGCAAAAAGGGCCCAATTTTGGGGACCAACATCCTACACTTAAAGGACGCCTGAAAAACATCCGACCCGAAATCGGGAATGATGGGCATGTTGCTATATACAACTGATGATGGGTGTAATCTGTTTCAGACTTTCTCCATTACTTATACTCTCAATAAATCCTGGATTATCTTGTCCAAAAACTACAGGTAAGAATTTGAATGGGTACCATGCTGGCACTCTTAGAATGGTTTACTTTGGTTGTCAGTGAACCATAGCCATTATCTGTACATTCAAACTAATTGTATTGTTCCTAATAGGCAGCACTGTGTATTTTATTATAGTTCAGCAGTAGGGAGTTGAAAGTTGCCTAATGCATTATGTATGAAGCTGAATAATAGGATGAGCTACACAGACTAAATATTCTTTGTTCATAGTGAATTCATGCAAATTGATGTTAGCAAATAAAGACGGCGTCTTTCAGAGTTAAACTTCTGTAAAAGGGGCTCGGGTGGCGAGACTTCCTCTGGGAGAGGGGGTCTGGTGGTGAGATTGTCTCTGGGAGAGGGGGCTCGGGTGGCGAGACTTCCTCTGGGAGAGGGGCCCTGATGGTAAGACTGTCTCTGGGAGAGGGGCCCTGATGGTGAGACTGTCTCTGGGAGAGGGGGTCTGGTGGTGGGACTGTCTCTGGGAGAGGGGGTCTGGTGGTGGGACTGTCTCTGGGAGAGGGGGCCCTGATGGTGAGACTGTCTCTAGGAGAGGGGCCCTGATGGTGAGACTGTCTCTGGGAGAGAGGGCCCTGATGGTGAGACTGTCTCTGGGAGAGGGGGCACTGATGGTGAGACTGTCTCTGGGAGAGAGGGTCTGGTGGTGAGACTGTCTCTGGGAGAGAGGGCCCTGATGGTGAGACTGTCTCTGGGAGAGGGGGCCCTGATGGTGAGACTGTCTCTGGGAGAGGGGCCCTGGTGGTGAGAATGTTGCTGGGAGAGGGGGCTCTGGTGGTGAGACTGTCTCTGGGAGAGAGGGCCCCGATGGTGAAACCTCTTCTGTACATTGACAAAAGATTCACAGTACATTAGAAATAAATACTCTGCAAAGTAAATAAAAGACTAATACAGCGTTGAGATCGTGTTATACATTCCATAATTCACAGTTCTTAATACATCATTGCCCGAGGCAATCCGTTAATAATCCATTACCTGTGCCAATTCATTAATAAACAATTAACTGTAATTATACATTAATACACAATTAGATACGGTAATCCATTAATAAACCACTACCTGCAGTAATCCATGAAACACCACTTCCTGTGATAATCTAATTTAAATGAAAATAATTTATTTGTTTTTAATGTTGTGTTATGACTGAATGAATGTTTCTTTATATATGCAGAAATAACTAAAATTATTACTTTGATTTTGTGTTGTGTTATTAATTATTGCTAATAAACTTGTATTTATTAACCATTTAATTTTAATAGGCATTGCTCTGCAGTTTTGTAAATCTATTGTAATGTTGTTAAACCTCCCTCCATTGCTTTAATAAATCTCGATTGATTGTCAACAAGTCTCATAAAAAATCCTGATTGATGTGGTGGGTAAAACCTTTTTATAAATTGAGAAACCAAATTTAAAGGCAAGGCCTAAAATGCAGGTCATCACCAAAGCTGATAAGGGTAACAGAGACTGGAAAAGCACGAGTTAGAGCAGGACTGTGCGCGATAAGCCTTGATTTTCACACAATGAGGATTTAGGAGGGAAGAATAATGTGTCTTATGATGTCGTTCGAGCTTTGAAGCGAGGAGAGTTCAGAAGGGTTACTGACCAGAGTAGTAGTAATAAAATAGAGACAAGACAGGAAGACAACAAAGACAGAGGTTAGAGGCTCGCGATGAGAGAGGGATTGTCTATCAGATCACAAGTGTTACAGCTCAGGCTTTTCAAACACTGTTTTCTTGTTCAAGTGACAACAATTTCCTTATGATCTGAAACCTGTGCCTTTTACATTTTGTTCTAGAGATGGCATAGGTTGGGTCTCATGAATGATCCTGACTGGGGAATGTTCTTTTTATTTATTCGTTCATGGGATGTGGGCGTCGCCGGCAAGGCCAGCATTTATTGCCCTTGAGAAGGACCGCTGTTCTTTTTGTAGGGGTTTGGTACAACTGAATGGCTCACTAGGCCATCTCAAAGAGGGCAGTTAAGAGTCAACCACATTGCTGTGGGTCTGGAGTCACATATAGGCCAGACCGGGTAAGGACGGCAGATTTCCTTCCTCAAAGGACATTAGTGAACCAGATGGGTTTTTACAACAATTACTGATACTAGCTTTTTTTTAAATTCCAGATTTATTTAATAACTGAATTTAAATTCCCCAGCTGTCATGGTGGGCATTTAAACTCATGTACTCCAGGCCTCTGGATTACTAGTCCAGTAACATAACCAGTATGCTACTGTTCGCTATGACTAGAATTTACGCAGGATTCCCACTTCATCTTACAATAGAAATGACTGCTGCTGTACTTACATTAATGCTTAACACCCTCATACTAAATTCCTCTCTGTGCTATTTTAACACAGACATTAATCAGTTTGAAATAAATGGGCTAATGTCTGTGTTAAAACAGTGCAGAGAGGAATGCAGTATGAGGGGGTTCAGGATCGACCAACGTGAGTTATAATTTCCACCCCTTTCAGTCTAAATGAATATTTAAATATAGTACATAGTGATAGTTTTTTTTTAACCTGCTGCTGACAACTAATGAGATTTATTTACACTTAATTACACTTATTTAGTGTCAGTGGATAGCCCACTCACTTCTGAGTCACGAAGGTTGTGGGTTCAAGTCCCACTTCAGGGACTTGAGTACATAAATCTGGGCTGACACTCCAGTGCAGTGCTGAGGAAGTGATGCACTGTTGGAGGTGCTGTCTTTCAAATGAGATGTTAAACCGAGGCCCCGTCTGCTCTCTCAAGTGGATGTAAAAGATCCCATGGCACTATTTCGAAGACGAGCAGAGAGTTCTCCCTGGTGTCCTGGCCAATATTTATCCCTCAATCAACATAATGAAAAACAGATTATCTGGTCATTGTCACATTGCTGTTTGTGGGAACTTGCTGTGCGCAAATTGGCTGCTGCGTTTCCCACATTACAACAGTGACTACACTCCTAAGTAGATCATTGGCTGTAAAGCGCTTTGTGACGTCCGATAGTCGTGAAAGGCGCTATATAAATGCAAGCCTTTCTTTTTTTTAAATCATTTATGGCTGCAGCGATATTAGACATTTAAAGGCAAATTCAGTGAGGCTGTGCTCCTGGTGCAGATGGGAGTCTGAGTTGGAGATAGAGCTACAGCTCAATAGTCCGGATTCTCTGACCCATGTTCCTGTCTAACAGGGTTCTGCTTCACAAGTGCAGCCTCGTTGAAATCGCCCCGTACTATACAGGGTAGTGACTTCCAATACATGCATCTTAGGACGCATACTTGTTGTTCCTCTTGGAGGCGACAATCCTTTCAAACAACACAGTTTCTTGCAGTCACCCTAAATAAAATGGCCTTTAACTTTGAAATGTGCGAATAGAATGTTTACAGAGTTATTGGCACCAAAAACCTGCCCCTGTCCACAAATCTGGTGGGCAGGAGCAGATTCTACAGCACTGATTGAGCAGCGCTGGGCTTTCCTTAGGAGCAGGTAGTTCCTCCATCTGGCCCCTTTTAATCTGATGTCACAATAGTAGGTGGGACTGGCGAGATGACATAAGAACATAAGAAATAAGGAGCAGGAGTAGGCCACTCGGCCCCTCGAGCCTGCTCCGCCATTCAATAAGATCATGGCTCATCTTCTACCTCATCTCCACTTTCCCACACTATCCCCATATCCCTTGATTCCCTTAATATTCAAAAATCTATCGATCTCTGTCTTGAATATACTCAACGACTGAGCATCCACAGCTCTCTGGGGTAGAGAATTCCAAAGATTCACCACCCTCTGAGTGAAGAAATTTCTCCTCATCTCAGTCCTAAATGGCCGACCCCTTATTCTGAGACTGTGACCCCTGGTTCTAGACTCCTCAGCCACAATGACGTAACCCAATTAGAATTCCCATCAATCTGGCGGCTCCAATATTCTGTATTCCTGCAAGAAGCAGTACGGTGGAGGTGGAACTCACAAGAGCATTAAAGTCACAAAGCGATCAGCTGCTGTAAGAACAGTCCCCATAGTGGAATAGGTCCAATATCTGCTTCTCTCTACTTTCTCCTACCAGTAGGTCTGGTACATCCATAGCAGCTCGTCAATGACGCAATTTCCAGGCGCCCCACTCCGGTGACACCCCAGCCTCACCAATACTGGTAAGAGTGCTCGCCCACTATATGTAAATCGTCTGACCCTCATACCAGGGGTTTTCATTGCCTTTAGTGCAGGCAAAATCCAGAAACCCAGAAAGAACTTTAGAACATAGAAAGATCCTCTAATGTTAAACCCTTTGAAAATGGTGCTGTCCAATAATCCTGAACAATTCTGACAGGTGACAATACTGTGAATCCTCTTCATATTTCGTTAGGTTTAGGCCATAATATCATGACCCAGTGGAATGCTAACTGGCTGGAATCCTAATGGAAATGTCTGTAAACAACACAGTGGTTGCATTCACGACTGATTGTGTGAACTGGTGACACTCTTCGGCAGCACCTTCCAAACCCGCGATCTCCACCACCTAGAAGGACAAGGGCAGTAGGCGCATGGGAACGCCATCATCTCCAAGTTCCCCTCCAAGTCACACACCATCTCGACTTGGACATAGATCGCCGATCCTTCATGGACGCTGAGTCCCCCTGGATTTCCTTACTTTACAGCGCTGCGGGAGCACTTTCACCACACGGACTGCAGCGGTTCAAGAAGAAAGCAGCTCACCACCACCTTCTCAAGGGCAACTGGGGATGGCCAATAAATGCTGGACTTGCCAGTGACGCCCATATCCCCAGAATGAATTTTTAAAAACCTCACACGAATCCAACCGTGAGTTTATATAAAATACAATGATATGATAGACTGAACGGTATGAACATTTTAAACACATATGAAGGTCTACCCTTGACACTGGTGCCACACTAGGCTGTTTCGGTAAGTAGCACCTACGGCTTTCATACATCCCGACTGAATATTATTGACGTGAAACATCGATAAAAATACATTTATGTCCATGGCAAACTTCTCACACACAGAATTCCACGACACACAAATCTGATCGCAGTTACAGGGTACGAGATTCCACACTGCTGAGAGTAATTCATTATCTTCAAAGAAAATGAATTAATGATGTTAATTAAGACGAGGCTGCTGAGCCCCTTTGAAGTGTAGCCCGTAGGCCGGAGATCAGTTAACTGATTAACCCATGACTGGCCGCAGCCGTTAAAAAAAATGAATACCACACTTAGAAAAATTGAACAGCACAAATTCACATTTTGTGATCATAGAACGACACAGCACAGAAGGAGGCCACTCGGCCCATCATGCCTGCGCTGGCTCTTTCAAATGTGTACATTTTCCTTGCTGCCATTTTCAAACTAGAGAGTGGGCACTGACAACACAATATGGAGCATGGAAATTCCCCGAATACATCGACCTAAGTCAATGTGCGTGTTGGTGGAGGAAGCACGGTAAAAGGGAAAACAAAAAAGAAACAAAATTGTATTGCTTTCATTGACACCCGGTGAGATGGGCAACACTGTGTTTATATTAAACAGCCGTTACTAGTGGCTGCCCTGCCTTTGGTTGCAGCAGTGCAGCATGAATCATAAGAAAATGGTGCTTCCACCAGCACAGAGCGTCGCCTCGAGAAACATTGTACCACCCGTGCCACAGATGGGAAGGAGAAACGGTCCTCTCCATTGTCTCAAGCTGGAGCATGTTGGCCATTCACTCCCTCCACCACCGGCGCACCGTGGCTGCAGTGTGCACCATCTACAAGGTGCACTACAGCAACTCGCCAAGGCTTCTTCGACAGCACCTCCCAAACCCGCGACCTCTACCACCTAGAAGGACAAGGGCAGCAGGCGCATGGGAACACCATCACCTCCAAGTTCCCCTCCAAGTCACACACCATCCAGACTTGGAAATATATCGCCGCTGGGTCAAAATCCTGGAACTCCCTCCCGAACAGCACTGTGGGAACACCTTCACCACACGTTCTGCAGCGGTTCAAGAATGTGGCTCACCACCACCTTCTTGAGGGCAATTAGGGATGGGCAATAAATGCTGGCCTTACCAGCGACGCCCAAAACCCAGGAACGAATCAAAAAATATTTACCGGCAGCTTTTGCTGTAATGGCCTTCACCCAGAGCACTGAGAGCAGCCACATAGCACAGCACTTCCATTTGAAGGTGTGTGCAGAACGTAAACTGACCGCAAGGCACTATGAAGGGCTGGTGGGACACAGCAACCCATTACCCAGGGCCACTGGGATTCCCGCAGTCACGTAAACCTGCTGTACATGTTGACGTCAGCTGTGGAAATTACCTGCCATTGCAGATCAGTCAATAATAAAAGAAAATTAAGTCAGTAAGATGGAAACAAAAATCTGCACCTTTTTCCCTTCAAGAATTGCAGCAGGGAACTTTGGAGATTCACTTCGCCCTCTTCACCCCTGGGATCTATGTTCAGATCCAGCACCAAATTAAAAAATAGGTCCCTGCTGCTTGCAAAGATCCTATGTGAAGTGAACTTTGAGAACCTCAAGGCAGTTCTTAAGGGGACACAAGTCTACAATATGAAAGTGCCAATATAACACCGACAGTCCACAAGGATGGCTGGTCAGGGAAACATATATAAAAAATGGACCTGCTGGCTAATATTAGGACCATAGTCCCGTAAGAATAGATGTTGGCAATTGTGATTTATGAAATTGCTCAAAATATGGATTCTACTGTTGGGAAATGTATTTCAGCGATTTCTTCAGTTATGAGGCCTCATTTGCAGCAAATTCGGTGAGCCTGGGCTCCTGGATTGGAACCTTGCTCGAAAGGTGGGTGGGTTGGAGGATGAGGCGTTTCAGCTCTATCTTTGGCTCGTGCTCCCATTCGGGAACACAGGCTTGCTGGGACTTCTCTGCAGCTCATTTAAATGCAAAGTCGCTGGACGATTTGCGCCGTTCTGCCGTTCGCCTCGCGAAAATGGCGGCTTGGCGTCAATCTCCTCATCAGCTTCAAGAAATTGCTGCACTTGCACATTAATTGCCAATTAAGCTCACCGCAGAAAGTTAGGGCTGGTACTTAGCAACGTAAGGACCGTTTAATGACGAGATTTATGTTCCTGCAATGCTACTCAACCTCTTTGGCCCAGAGAGGGGACAATTGAAACTGTCGAGTTTCATTCCTGCAGATAGTAAATTATTCTTAGCGAGTTTCAAAATATGAATTTAAATGTTTAAAAAAAAAAGTTCTTACTTTTTCCTTTTGTCTCTTTTTCTCTCTCTCTCTTAATCCAATCTTTCTTTCCCTCCCTTTATTTCTCTTTCTGTACCTGATCGGACTCTAATTGACCCTCCGTCTCCGTCGTTCCTCTGTTTCTTTCTCAGTCCTTAACTCCCATTGGTTAAGGCACCATGGTCCCAGATGCCTCGTTGCCCCATTTTCAGCTCACAATTCCAGCAACCTCATGCGCAAAACAATTTTGAGCGGAAGAGTGAGGGAAAAAGACTCATTAACGAGGTATGCCCCGCACCAGCAAATTCTGGGCCGTTATATACTTCTGAATTGACCATAAAGAGCATTTGAAAGACCATGAACTGGGAACACGATTGTACACCAATAAAGAACTGCCAGTTTTAAATTCTGATATTCTGCCAGTAGATTTCACACTTCATTCAGCCTTAATCTGTCACATTAACACCACCTCTAGCCTTGCATATCTCTTAATGTCTCTTAATGTCTCTTCATCTCCTCCTTTGTTCCTTTATCCCCTCCCCCTTTTCCCAGCTTTACCCTGGCCTTAAATCTATTTGATTTCCAGCTCTTCCCAGTTCTGATGAAAGGTCATCGACCTGAAACGTCAACTCTCTTTCTCTCTCCACGGATGCTGCCTGGCCTGCTGAGTTTTTCCAGCGTTTTCTGTTGTTATGCCAGTTTTAAACATTAGTCCTGAGATTGCAAGATGTTGTTTCCGGCACAGAGCCCCGCTTGAAGAAAGCGTAGATCAGAGAATTTAGCAGGGAGGTCAGGGTGCACGGTATGAAAAACGCCCTGATTTTTCATACATTCAATCAGTGGCCAGAAAATCAGGAGTGTTGCGATTTTGGCATGCTAACCTTCGCGTCCGATTCCACACTGGGAGCAGACTCTCAGAATTTCAGGGCTATTGTGTCCTAGTATGTTGACTGTAATTACAAGTGCACCATGCGCAAGAATTTTTTTTAACTAGCCTATTACAGGAGAGATGTGATTGCACTAGAGAGGGTGCAGAGGAGATTTATGAGCATGTGAGCAGATTAGAAAAAATGTCTCTTTTTAAAAGGTTGCAGTAATAAAAGTTATATTGAAAAAAAATTATGCAGCTGGTTAAAGCTGTAATTCAGTTACAGGACACCTGGTTATATTTTGTGTGCATACCACACAATTCAGTGGCTGTGGCTTTTGTGTCAGCTGTGGCTCAGTGGGTAGCCCCCTCACCTCTGAATCAGAAGGTTGTGGGTTCAAGTCCCACCCCAGGGACTTGCACACAAAAATCTCAGCTGACATTCCAGTGCAATACTGAGGGAGTCCTGCACTGTCAGAGGTGCTGTCGTTCGGATGAGAAGTTAAACTGAGGCCCTGTATTCTCTCAGGTGGGCGTAGAAGATCCCATGGCACTGTTTCAAATTGGAACTGGTGTCCTGGCCGATATTTATCCCTCAATCAACATCACCAAAACAGATTATCTGGTTTGTGGGAGCTTGCTGAGTGCAAATTGGCTGCTGCATTTCCTACATTACAACAGTGACCTTACTTCAGTGGCTGTAAAGCGCTTTGGGATGTCTAGTGGTTGTGAAAGGTGCTATATAAATGCAAGTCTCTTTCTTCTTCTCATGTTGCCAGGACTGGAGAATTTTGGCTATAAGGAAAGATTGGATAGGCTGGGGTTGTTTACTTTGGAACAGAGGAGGCTGAGGGGACACTTAATTGAGGTGTATAAAATTATGAGGGGCCCAGATAGAGTGGATAGGAGGGACCTATTTCCCTTAGCAGAGAGGTGAATAACCAGGGGGCATAGATTTAAAGTAATTGATTCTATGAACAATGTTACCGTTGACATGATTTGTTTCCAACTATTTGCTTGAAATCTGGATTTTACTTGCTCTCTCTTGTTTCCTCACACACCAGACATTATACAGCAGGCATCAGATACTAGACGTCACTTTTTGTTGTGGATCCAAAATAATATTAAAAAAAGGAAAGAAATCCAGCCATTGACCTGGAGCCTGAAATTTACAATCAGTTACAATTGTCCCATGAATGAGGCCAGCAAATTACCGCCAACTACAACGACCTAGTTTTGTCGATTTTCAGCAGTACAACAACAACAACCTGCACTGATATAGCAGCTTTAACATAGGAATATGTCCCAAGGCGTTTCACAGGAGCGTAATCAGACAAAAAGTTAACACCGAGCTAAAGAGGGACAGGCAACCAAAAGCTTGGTCAAAAAGGTAAGTTTTAAGGAGGGTCTTAAAGAAGGAGAGAGAGGTGGAGAGATGGAAGGCAGGGAAATTTCAGAGCTTAGGGTCTAGACAGCTTAAGACACGGCCGCCAATGGTGGTTCGAAGGGAGTGGGGGTGCACAAGAGCCCAGGATTGTCGCCTTAACAGGACCGGTCAGATAGCAACTAAACATCACAATTAGACTCCAAACCCTAAACTACCCAAAGCCACAAGAGGTTGTTGGAATTACTTGATTTCTTTCAGGGGTTTTCTTCCGAGCCTACAGCTGCCTTGGCCCTGCTCTCTGGAATTCCCTCCCTAAACCCCATCGGCCTCTCCAATTCTCGCTCCATTTGTAACAAACGTGCGCAAAACCCAACCTTTTGACCAAGCTTTTCACAACATTTGGTATCGGGATGCAACACCCGCAAGACCACTTTTATTGTTCACCACAGGACTAGCTTCACTTGTAGGCACACTGGGTAGGGGCAGCAGGCTCCCTTCCCTGAAGAAATTAGTCACCAAGAAATCCAATCGGGAATTCAGAAGAAACTTCTTTGCCCAGAGAGTGGTGAGAATGTAGAACTCGCTGCCACAGGGAGTGGTTGAAGCGAATAGTATCGATGCATTTAAGGGGAGGCTGGACAAGCATATGAGGGAGAAGGGAATAGAGGGTTACGCTGATAGATTTAGATGAGGAAAGACGGGAGGAGGCTCGAGTGGAGCATAAACGCCAGCATGGACTGGTTGGGCCGAATGGCCTGTTTCTGTGACGTATATCCTATGTAATCCTTTTGATCTCCCTTCATAATCTCTCTCTCACTCCATGGCTCGCCATCTGGTCCTCTATGTATTTCTGGTGTGAAACACCTTGGGACATTTTTTATGCGCAAATTATTGCTGTTGTTTGACTTGTTGACGTACAGAGCTTAATTTGCTTTGATTAGCAAACCCCATTTCAGAAAGGGCTTGACAGGGTAGATGCAGAGAGGATGTTTCCCCTCGTGGGGGAATCTAGAACTTGGGGGCATAATTTCAAAATAAGGGGGCACCCATTTAAAACAGAAATGAGGAGGAATTTCTTCTCTCATAGGGTTGTGAATCTTTGGAATTCTCTTCCCCAGAGAGCTGTGGAGGCTGGGTTATTGAATATATTTAAGGTGGAGATAGACAGATTTTTGAACGATAAGGGAGTCAAGGGTTATGGGGAGCGGGCAGGGAAGTGGAACATAGAACATAGAACATAGAACAGTACAGCACAGTACAGGCCCTTCGGCCCTCGATGTTGTGCCGAGAATTGTCCGAGACCAAGATCAAGCTATCACACTCCCTATCACTCTGGTGTGCTCCATGTGCTTATCCAATAACTGCTTGAAAGTTCCTAAAGTGTCCGACTCCACTATCACAGCAGGCAGTCCATTCCACACCCCAACCACTCTCTGAGTAAAGAATCTACCTCGGACATCCCTTCTATATCTCCCCCCATGCACCTTATAGTTATGCCCCCTTGTAACAGCTGCCTCTACCCGAGGAAATAGTCTCTGAACATCCACTCTATCTATCCCCCTCATCATCTTATAAACCTCTATTAAGTCGCCTCTCATCCTCCTCCGCTCTAAAGTGAAAAGCCCCAACTCCCTCAATCTTTCCTCATAAGACCTCCCCCCCAAACCAGGCAGCATCCTGGTAAATCTCCTTTGCACTCTTTCCAATGCTTCCACGTCCTTCCTATAGTGAGGTGACCAGAACTGCACACAATATTCCAAATGTGGTCTCACCAAGGTCCTGTACAGTTGCAGCATAACCTCACGGTTCTTAAACTCAAACCCTCTGTTAATAAACGCCAACACACCATAGGCCTTCTTTACTGCTCTATCCACTTGAGTGGCAACCTTCAGAGATCTGTGGATATGAACCCCCAGATCCCTCTGTTCCTCCACGTTCCTCAGAACCCTGCCGTTGACCCTGTAATCCTTATTCAAATTTGCCCTACCAAAATGAATCACCTCGCACTTATCAGGGTTAAATTCCATCTGCCATTTTTCGGCCCAGCTCTGCATCCTATCAATGTCTCTTTGCAGCCTACAACAGCCCTCCACCTCATCCACTGCTCCACCAATCTTGGTGTCATCAGCAAATTTACTGATCCACCCTTCAGTCCCCTCCTCCAAGTCATTGATAAAAATCACAAACAGCAGAGGACCCAGCACCGACCCCTGTGGCACACCGCTGGTAACTGGTCTCCAGTCCGAAAATGCTCCATCCACCACCACCCTCTGCCTTCTATGAGATAGCCAGTTACTTATCCAATCGGCCAAATTTCCCTCTATCCCACAACTCCTTACTTTCTTCATGAGCCGACCATGGGGAACCTTATCAAACGCCTTACTAAAATCCATGTATACGACATCAACTGCTCTACCTTCATCTACACACTTAGTTACCTCCTCAAAGAATTCAATCAAATTTGTTAGGCAAGACTTACCCTTCACGAATCCGTGTTGACTATCCCTGATTAAGTTGCCCCTTTCCAAATGGTCATAAATCCTATCCCTCAGGACCTTTTCCATTATCTTACCAACCACCGAAGTAAGACTAACCGGCCTATAATTACCAGGGTCATTCCTATTTCCTTTCTTGAAGAGAGGAACAACATTCGCCACTCTCCAGTCCTCTGGCACCATTCCCGTGGACAGTGAGGACCCAAAGATCAAAGCCAGAGGCTCTGCAATCTCCTCCCTTGCCTCCCAAAGAATCCTAGGATATATCCCATCTGGCCCAGGGGACTTATCGACCCTCAGATTCTTCAAAATTGCTAAAACATCTTCCCTCAGAACATCTACCACCTCCAGCCTATCCACCTTTATCACACTCTCATCCTCAAGAACATGGCCCCTCTCCTCGGTGAACACTGATGAAAAGTATTCATTCATCACCTCTCCTATCTCTTCTGACTCCATGCACAAGTTCCCACTACTGTCCTTGACCGGCCCTACCCTCACCCTGGTCATTCTTTTATTTCTCACATAAGAGTAAAAGGCCTTGGGGTTTTTCTTGATCCGACCCGCCAAGGACTTCTCATGCCCCCTCCTAGCTCTCCTAAGCTCTTTTTTTTAGCTCATTCCTTGCTACCTTGTACCCCTCAATCGACCCAACTGAACCTTGTTTTCTCATCCTTACATACGCTTCCTTTTTCCTCTTGACTAGACATTCAACCTCTTTTGTGAACCATGGTTCTCTCACTCGGCCATTTCCTCCCTGCCTGACAGGGACATACCTATCAAGGACACGCAGTAATTGCTCCATGAAAAAGCTCCACTTTTCGTTTGTGCCTTTCCCTGATAGTTTCTGTTCCCATCTTATACTCCCTAATTCTTGCCTAATCGCATCATAATTACCCCTCCCCCAATTATAAACCCTGCCCTGCCGTATGGCCCTATCCCTCTCCATTGCAATAGTGAAAGTTACCGAATTGTGGTCACTATCTCCAAAGTGCTCTCCCACATACAAATCAAACACTTGGCCCGGTTCATTACCCAGTACCAAATCCAACGTGGCCCCAGCTCTTGTCGGCCTATCCACATATTGTGTCAGGAAACCCTCCTGCACACACTGTGCAAAAACTATCCCATCCGAACTGTTTGACCTATAAAGGTTCCAATCAATATTTGGAAAGTTGAAGTCACCCATGACAACTACTCTGTGACCTCCACACCTATTCATAATCTGCTTTGCAATTTCTTCCTCCACATCTCTATTACTATTTGGGGGCCTGTAGAAAACTCCTAACAACGTGACCGCTCCTTTCCTATTTCTAACTTCAGCCCATGGAGTTGAGGCCAAGATCAGATCAGCCATGATCTTATTGAATGGCGGAGCAGGCTCGAGGGGCCAAATGACCTACTCCTGCTCCTATTTCTTATGTTCTTATGTTCTTAAAGTTGGCAACTGCAGTTTGCATATTTTGAAAATCCCCAGCACCTCATTCTTCTTGCATTAGCATTTAATGCTGCAGTCTGCATTTGATGACTGAAGTCTCCTTATCTGTCATCATGCAAGCTTTAAATAATTACTGCTTGATTTTGTGACTGGGAAGGACAAAGGATTAACCAAACTGACATAATTAGGGGTAATTTTAACTTAGCCTGGATGTCGGGAAACTGGCGGTATCGGGGGAGGAGGGGTGGAGGGGGGGCAACGGTGGCTTTACACCCGCCTGATTTTACTCTCCTATTGAAGTCAAAGGAGAGTGATGTTGGGTGGGATGTAAATCCAGCATTTCACCTGCTCCTGTGGGTTTCCCGCCCGACGAGATAGGTTAAAATGACCCCCGAAGGACACACAAGACAAGTGCTGGAACGTTTAATGGGATGACGCCTATCTGCTGGTGTTGCAGTGTGAGTGGTTTTTTTCCCTGTCAAGTGATGCCAGCATGATGCAGCACTTCTGCTGTTTTATTGATGTACTGCATCAGACTTCTGAAATTGCATTTTAAATCTTTCCTGTGCGTGTGCTTTTGGGAGGCGCCGAGCCCCAGCCTCGGAAGATCTGTTGGCTGCTGCTTTTGATGTAGTGTTTGGAGCGGAGCAGGATACGGGGCTGAGTGCAGCTGCATCTTGTTCCGAACATGGCAAGCCTAAAGCGACCTGAATCTCTGATTTAATCACACAGAACAGGGGGACCATCTGCAGAGCAGCAAATGGAAGCCAAATGCGGAAAGGCCGGGAGACTACGCATTTAGCTGTGCTTTGAAGTGACTTCCCCCCCCCCCCTCCCTTTTGAGTTAAAATATAAAGGTTCAGGATGCAGCCGGTGCACACACTTGTGGAAGTTGATGTCACGAGCCCATCCTTTCCAGAGTGGCTGTTTCTGGGTGCGGATATCAGACGTACAGCGGCGGTACTGTGGAATTAGGCCCCTCAACGTGTCCGTCCTTGGTGTCTCCAATACATGCAGCACAGTGCTTTTGAGGTGATCAATGGGATTCACGGGCACAGGAGTTAGGTGCACTACGCACTAGAGCAGCATCATCTTCTGGGCACTTTGCAACTTAGAGCGGCTAGCTGGAGAACGGCTGCAGCGTCGAAATGCCTTGCAATCCAGTCTGTGTGGACACGTTAATATTGTTTTTGATCTTTCCGCTAGCAACGCGGGATTGATTTGCTGCTTTAAATAGCGCGCGGCTTAATCTTTGGAGTTAAGAGCGCCGGGAATTTGAAGAGAAAAGGCCATGTAATGCTGATACCTACGTGTGTTATGCAGCAGCACTATTACAGCAGGAACTAGGCACTTCCACTTCCTTTCATACGACGTTTAAGAGAAAGGGGCCTGTTTCATTATTTCAGCTTAGCAGATAACAGCAGGGCTCACAGCTCCGTGCAGTGCCTCTGTGGCAAAGAATGGATTTAGTATTGTTTCGTTGCAGTAATAATGGTGTATGGCATATTTAGAAGGGAATGAAATAAAAAAGCAAAGGATTCCAGGATCAATAAGAGGACATTTTACATTTGCAAGGGCAGATCTCTTTATTACAACATTGATTCTGTACTGGGCCACTGGGCCACGACATTAAGGGCGATCAAAGTGAACCTAAAACCGATGTTCACCAGCAGGAGCTTTCATCAGTGAATACAGTGGAGCTGAGGAGGTCACCAGAAGGAGCCGTATCTCACAGCCGACTATGTCATTTACACGTGCGCCAATTAATGCCCCTGTTCAGTGCTGGGCGCTATAAACCAACACGTCACAGGGATTTGGAGAACACAACGAAAGGAGCCTTTTGACGTTTTGGAAATTTGGCAGGGAGAAGAAAATAAAAGTCACTCTCGGGAGCAGTCTCAATACCACAGGGCCTCTTAAAGGTTCTTCTGACGGTCCAGTTTTCCTGTGTGTGTGTGTGTGTGTGTCACACCTGTTGTAGCAGGATGATAGGTGCACTGATTACCCTTAATTACCTACTGCAGGAAATGCTAAAGCACCTTCAGAGCAAGCTGGAGCAAGAGGCTTGTAACTTGGCTTCCACTGGGAGGAGCGAGATTCTGGACCAGCTGAAAGGTAGGACATATACTAATGTCTTAATACGCAACGTAAAGATCGGGAGTCCCTGTGAGAATGTATTTACCGGTTTATCTATTTTAAAAAACAAAAATCTCTCCATCCATCACAGCATATTTCTTCTCTCAGAGGGTCGTAAATCTGTGGAATTCTCTGCCCCAGAGAGCCGTGGAGGCTGGGTCATTAAATACATTTAAGGTGGAGATAGACAGATTTTTGCAAGATAAGGGAGTGAAGGGTTATGGGGAGCGGGCGGGGAAGTGGCTTTGTGCCCAAGATCAGCCATGATCTTATTGAATGGCGGAGCAGGCTCGAGGGGCCAAGAGGCCTATTCCTGCTCCTATTTCTTATGTTCTTATGTTCTTATCCTCCAAATAGAACGGATGGGACAATCCAAGGAAATTAGCTTCAGATTTGCTAAAAACCTGCCCCAAAGGTTCATTTGGTGTCAGCCGTGGCTCAGTGGGTCGAACTCTCACCTCTGAGTCAGAAGGTTGTGGGTTCAAGTCCCACTCCAGGGACTTGAGCACAAAAGTCTAGGCCGACGCTCCAGTGCAGTGCTGAGGGAGTGCTGCACTGTTGAAGGTGCCGTCTTTCACATGAGACGTTTAACCGAGGCCCCGTCTGCCCTCTCAGGTGGAGGTGCAAGACCCCACGGCACTCTTTTGAAGAAGAGCAGGGGGCGATCTCCCCGGTGTCCTGGCCAATGTTTATAGCACAACCAACACCTAAAAAAACAGGTTACCTGGTCATTTTCACATAGCTGTTTGTGGGAGCTTGCTGTGCGCAAATTGGCAGCCGCGTTTACTACATTTACAACAGTGACTGCACTTCAAAAAGTACTTCATTGGCTGCAAAGCGCTTTGGGACGTCCTGAGGTCATGAAAGGTGCTGTAGAAATCCAAGTTCTTTCTTTCTTATTTGAGGCGTAGAAGTGTAAAAATTGGCTGAATGTGTCAAAAATGTGACCAAGCTAATGTCTGGTGCAACTCTTTTCAGCTTCAAGTACAGGCCCGTGACCACTGGCTGAGTTACAATCTCTTGCCCTTGATATGGAGGCAGAATTGCACCTGGGCGGGACACCCATCAATGGTGCATTAGAGTTTAAAATGCCTGCTCCTCGGTTTAATTTACATCACAGTAATTCCACAAAGTGTACTGGGGTTACAGCCCTGCTCGAACGGGCAATGACCCTGCCAACAGTATTATAATCATTGTCATAAATATAACTGGCATCTGAACCTTGGCCTGATTTTGAAGGTAATCCTTTTATCTCATCGCGTCTGTTGTGCGCCGTTACCCAAACCCTGTTTTCTCAGTTCTCGATTTTACCACCTCACAACAGATCTATCTTTTCTCATATTGATTCCCCCTCTTCTGTTTTATTATTGCTGTCCTCCCCCTCCCCTCGCCCCCCCCACCCCCACCCCCGGGGATGTTATTGTGATCAATGCAGCGCTTGCTCTCGCTATACAAGCTTCGAGCAATTGTTTTCCATTTGAAAAGTGTGACTGCAATTGATTCCTGTGTGAGAGAGGCTCCTGACTAAATTTTTACTGCAAGCAACTCCATAAATACATCAATTAATTAGTTTAGGCTGATAGCCCAATCGCTTCAGTTGGGAAACAAAGTTCGCTCCCCGAATGCCGGGGGGTTGTAGTTTGGAGCTGATTTTTTTTTCAGTACATTGTGGAGTTTTACTTGGAGCTGATGTAAAGGAAGACTTGCATTTACATAGCGCCTTTCACAACCTCAGGAGGTCCCAGAGCGCTTTACAGCCAATGAAGTACGTTGGAAGTCGGCCTAGACAGTGAATGTTGACACGTCCGACTGTCGGTGGATGGGTTGGGCGGGGTCGGACGGACGGATGTGACAATCACAGCCCAGCCCGCTCCTGTCCTCACACGACACCAGCCCAAAGAACCTTCCCGGCAGAGGTCACTGAATAGTGATCAGGAGTGGAAACTCAGGCGGATTTTCTCCTCCTTAAGGCAGGGGTGCTAAGGCCAATTCTAACACCCTCGCCGCAGCCCTGCCTGAGATCAGCTGGCTGGGCTGGGACTTGTGCTTCCCTGGTCTGGATAGCTGAGTTCCATGCTGTTACGCCGGGAGATCAGGCATACCCCCACATGGAAATTCTACCCCTGTGTTACAGCTGTTCATACCTACTCCAGTTGCAGGAGGTACACATATGGTCATGTAGGCTTATCGGCAGAGAAGATTAGATTATGTGGGTACGTAATGCACAGCAGTGTCACATCAATACTGATATGTTGATGTATTTTTCTAGTTGACCTGTAGTTAAGCTAATCCCATGAACTCTACTAGTGAGTTTTCACTGCACTTAGTTGACACAGTGTAAGTGTTCTTCTGCAACATCTGTGGTGGATATAAACCCTATTAATGTGCCTTCAATACAGTGCAACCTCAATGGTCAGAGCTTTAGGTGAGGGACCAATGGGAGTCGGGAAGGTGTATATGTATATATAGGTAGGTCGATACTGGCACCCCTCTGATCCCTGACCCGAAGCCCCAACTACCGCTAAATTTCAGTCCAGATGTCGCCCTTTAATGTCGCCAGGGATTTACAAGCAGCTGTCAAGCTGTCAACTTCCCTCACAAGTAGCATTACGCCTTTACTTGACCTCGGGATGTGCCTAGTTACAGTGCTTAGACTTTGTGACCGTAAAGGGGAAAAGCCAGTTACACACAACTTAACCTTGGCAGCAGAATAATACACTGCATCTTCGCAAGCTTGGTGTCATATTTGACCCCGAGATGAGCTTCCGACCACATATCTGCATCATCACTAAGACCGCCTATTTCCACCTCCGTAACATCGCCCGATTCCGCCCTTGCCTCAGCCCATCAGCTGCTGAAACCCTCATCCATGTCTTTGTATTCTCTAGACTTGACTATTCCAACGCACTCCTGACTGGCCTCCCACATTCTACCCTCCTTAAACTTGAGGCATCCAAAACTCGGCTGCCCGTGTTCTAACTCGCACCAAGTCCCGTTCGCCCATCACCCCTGTGCTCGCTGACTTACATTAGCTCCCCATCCGGCAACGCCTCGATTTCAAAATTCTCATCCTTGTTTTCAAATCCCTCCATGGCCTCGCCCCTCCCTATCTCTGTAATCTCCTGCAGCCCCACAACCGCCCAAGATATCTGCGCTCCTCTAATTCTGGCCTCTTGAGCATCCCAGATTATAATCGCTCAACAACTGGTGGCCGTGCCTTCTGTTGCCAAGGTCCTAAGCTCTGGAACACCCTCCCTAAACCTCTTCGCCTCTCTACCTCTCTTTCCTCCTTTAAGACGCTCCTTAAAACCTACCTCTTTGACCAAGCTTTTGGTCACCTGCCCTAATATCTCCTTATGTGGCTCGGTGTCAAATTTTGTTTGATAACGCTCCTGGGAAGCGATTTGGGACATTTTACTATGTTAAAGGTGCTATGTAAATACAAGTTGTTGTCGTTGCATATTACATGGTATAACACTCCTGTCCTTATAAAAAAAAAGCACGAACACCTGATTTACCAAGAGCTACTCCACGTGAGATTTGCTAGTTTATTTAACATGTAACAGAAGTTAATTTCAAACTTCCTTGGGCTCTCGATCATCCACAGAATTCTATTATATTACACACCAGGGAGTGCCCCTTATTCAGTGGATCATCAGGCTTTCAGTTGCATATATTTTATGCACGATTAGAGGTTTCCTCCTGATAATTTAATGGTGACCTGAAGCAGTGAAGGTTACAGTGACTCCTTGGAAATGCCCGCTGCATTCCGTGGCACAAAACATTACACAGTTTTTCCTCTTCCCACAGTTTCAGCTGTGGCTCAGTGGGTAGCACTCTCTCTTGCCTTCTGAGCCAGGAGGTTGTGGGTTCCAAGTCCCTACTCCAGAGGCTTGAACACAAAAATCTAGACTGACAGTCCAGAATGGCAGAGCAGGCTCGAGGGGCCGTATGGCCTACTCCTGCTTCTATCTCTTATGTTCTTATCAGTTTTGCCAATTCCCTTCATAGCTGCCAATTTATGTATCCTCCTCTATTACTTTTTCTCAACAAAATATTTTTCAACCTCAATTTGGATCTTATAGACCTCCCTGTGTCACACACAGTTCCCCAGCTAAGAGAGTTGTGTGGGCCACCCTGCTCACTGCTTGTTTTTCCTTTGTTGTACTTGTAACACCCCTGCACTTCTTCGAAATAGTGCTGTGGGATCTTTTACATCTACCTGTGAGAGAGCAGACAGGGGCCTCAGTTTAACGTCTCATCCAAAAGACGGCACCTCCGACAGTGCAGCACTCTCTCAGCACCGCACTGGGAGTGTCAGCCTAGATTTTTTCAACTCAAGTTGAAAATTCAAAGAGTATGAAAGGAACTCAGGTGGAACTTCTTAACCAAAGAGTAATCGAGTTGTGAAATAGGTTACAAGGGAAGGTTATTAAAGTGGAGAGTTGGAGAGAGAAAGGATTCAGTGATGCAGGGTTGATTATGGAACATAAAAACATAAGAACATAAGAAATGGGAGCAGGAATAGGCCACTTGGCCCCTCGAGCCTGCTCCGCCATTCAATAAGATCATGGCTGATCTTGGGCTCAAAGCCACTTCCCTGCCCACTCCCCATAACCCTTCACTCCCTTATCATGTAAAAATCTGTCTATCTCCACATTAAATGTATTTAATGACCCAGCCTCCACGGCTCTCTGGGGCAGAGAATTCTACAGATTTACGACCCTCTGAGAGAAGAAATTCCTCCTCATCTCAGTTCTAAAAGGGCGACCCTTTATTCTGAAACTATGCCCCCGAGTTCTAGATTTCCCCACGAGGGGAAACACCCTCTCTGCATCTACCTTGTCGAGCCCCCTCAGTATATTATACGTTTCAATAAGATCACCTCTCATTCTTCTAAACTCCAATGAGTATAGGCCCAACCTGCTCAACCTTTCTTCATAAGTCAACCCCCTCATCTCAGGAATCAACCGTGTGAATCGTCTCTGAACTGCCTCCAATGCAAGTATATCCCTCCTTAAACAAGGAGACCAAAACCGTTCACAGTACTCAAGGTGTGGTCTCACCAATACCCTGTACAGCTGTAGCAGGACTTCCCTGCTTTTATACTCCAACCCCCTTGCAATAAAGGCCAACATTCCATTTGCCTTTTTGATTACTTGCTGCACCTGCATGCTAACTTTTTGTGTTTCATGCACAAGGACCCCCCAGGGTCCCTCTGAACTGCAGCATTTTGTAACCTCTCCCCATTTAACAAGCTGGCTTGTCGAGTTGAATGGCACGTCCGTCAATAAGCTGGCGTTTCTCAAGACATCAGGATACATCGTCAAATATTCTTCTGTTTCCTTCCGTAGAGCTGAACACGGATGTGGCCAATCTATGTGACGTGAAGTGGCAATCAAACATGGTGTGCTCGGGACAGGGCGACTTTACGCTGGACCAGAGAGCTGAGAGAAACCAAGTGCACCCTGGAACACTGCAGACGCAAGATTATTTGCCAGTGGCGAGTGGAATTGTGGAGCACCTGGAGGAACTTAATGAAGAAAGGTAATTCAGTTTGAATTTCCTCAGCTGATCTCACCCCATATAACCAAAATTCTTGAAAAAATCCCCCTGCTCAAAAATAATATTTAGTCTGCTAACTAATGTCAGTTGTGTAGTCAGCATTGAAGTCAAAGTGTGATTAACTTTCAGGACGGGGCTGATCGATATTTAATGCAGTGTTATGTTAGCACGATCGATTGTCTCTTATGCTGCAAGGACATTTATTTAATTAGAGGAGGGGGGCGTCCATCAGTAGTCACTGTGCGATGCCGAGTTTCAAAGGTTGTGAGTTAAGATGGTCTTTCTTCTGTTGAAAAGAATGTCTGAGATATTAAAGTGAAATACAAAGAGAAAAAACTGGGAACGCTGGAAATCTGGGATAAAAATAAGAAATTCCAGAAATAAGGAAAGATTAGAGAAACTCACATTGTGCAGGGGATTGGATGTATACTTGAAAAGGCAACATTTGCAGAGCTATGGGGGAAAAAAGCAGAGGAGTGGGACTAATTGAATAGCTAATCTCAAAGAGCACGATGGGCCTTTTGTGCTGTGTGATTCTATGATTCTGTGACTACTAGAATCATAAAGTAGGAGGTTAGCAGGAATGTTTTTATGCAAACGGTTTTTAAACTACGGAATGCAACACCACAAGTGCCAATTGAAGTCGAGTCAATCGCAACATTCAAGAGGGAATTAATTAAACACGAAGAAAATATTAAAGGGTCCGAGGAACGAATAGGGATGATCATAGAATCAAAGGGGGCGATTTTGCCAGCCCTGGGGAGGCGGGTATGGAGACGAGACTGCCGGGAAAATGGCAGAATTTGGGGGCAGGTGCCCATCCCGCTCCCAACCCGCCTCCATGCCATCTTGCCAGGAGGCGGGTAGCCGTCCCACGCCGGGTCCTGTCTCCTTGGAGGCGGGAAGGGATTAAAGCCCATTAACTGCCTGTTAACAGGTAGTTAAACAGGCAGAAAATAGGATTATCCCCTTTTTGCCCTCAAGCGCGGGCTTCCCGAAGGCTCCAAAACCCACCAGCTCAGCGAGGCGAGTACTGGGTCTGCGGGGGTCGGGGGGGGGGTGCAAAAGTGTGATGTGAAGGTAAGTGATGGGTGCAAGAGTGTAGAGGTGAGTATCTGAGGTAAGTCCTAAGTGTTTTTAAAAGTGTACTTACCTTTGTTTCTTCCTGCAGGCTTCAGTCGGTTTCTATGTGGAGAGTCTCGCACCCTCCGTATTGCAGATGAGAAATGGCCGTTGCATTCTCAGATGCAACAACCATCTGAATTCTGTAAAAGAAAGAAGGTTTATGAGGTGTTGTATGCAAGACCTCATCAAACTGCAGAGATTGTCATTGTTTGACTGCTTCACAGAGCTGTCAAACAATGACAATTCATCTGTCAAATATTTTTGACAGATGACACGTCATACGTTGACGTTCTCTGTCACCGGCTTTCCCTTAATTGGCCTGCAAAGCCTGCTGGGTGGGCTTAACAAGGTCAATCAAGGGAAAATAGCATATGTTGGCCACAAATCGATGGAGGCAGGACTGAAACCCGACAAGCAGCAGTCCCGCCTCCAAGGCGCCTCCATTCACAAAATCGCCCCCTTAGAATCATAGAAATTTACAGCACAGAAGGAGGCCATTCGGCCCATTGTGTCCGTGCCGGCTGACAAAGAGCTCTCCAGCATAATCGCACTTTCTAGCTCTTGCACCGTAGCCCTGTAGGTTACGGCACTTCAAGTGCATATCCAAGTACTTTTTAAATGTGATGAGGGTTTCTGCCTCTACCACCCTTTCAGGCAGTGAGTTCCAGACCCCCACCACCCTCTGGGTGAAAAAATTTCTCCTCAACTCCCCTCTAAACCTCCGACCAATTACTTTAAATCTATGCCCCCTGGTTATTGACCCCTCTGCTAAGGGAAATAGGTCCTTCCTATCCACTCTATCTAGGCCCCTCATAATTTTATACACCTCAATTAGGTCTCCCCTCAGCCTCCTCTGTTCCAAAGAAAACAACCCCAGCCTATCCAATCTATCCTCATAGCTAAAATTCCCCAGCCCAGGCAACATCCTCGTAAATCTCCTCTGCATCCCCTCTAGTGTAATGACATCTTTCCTGTAATGTGGTGACCAGAACTGCATGCAGTATTCCAGCTGCAGCCTGACTAGTGTTTTATACAGTTCCAGCATAACCTCCCTGCTCTTATATTCTATGCTTCGGCTAATAAAGGCAAGTATCCCATATGCCTTCTTAACTACCTGTCCTGCTACCTTCAGGGATCTGTGGACATGCACTCCAAGGTCCCTCTGATCTTCTGCACTTCTCAGTGTCCTACCATATATAGTGTATTCCCTTGCCCTTCCCAAATGCATTACCTCACACTTCTCCAGATTGAATTCCATTTGCCACTGTTCTGCCCACCTGACTAGTCCATTGATATCTTCCTGCAGTCTGCAGCTTTCTTCTTCATTATCAACCACACGGCCAATTGTTGTATCATCTGCAAACTTCTTAAACATACTTCCTACATTCAAGTCCAAATTAAGGATATATAAGCCAAATAGCCTCCTTCTGCACTAAAAGCTTGATAAAATATTAAATGGATTAGATAGGCTGAGTCTGAATACTTTATCAAAGTAGGACAGGCTAATTGGACCAAAGGATGTCACAGGGGAAAAAGAGATTTACAACAGATACATTAGCAAAAACTTCTTCGCACAAAGGATGCAAAAAGTTTAGAATAATTTCACAGGGAGGGTATAGAGACATCACTAGGGGGCTTTCAAAATGAAATTGGGTGCTATAATGGGAGAGTTAGGAAGGGTAAATTTCCGGTGTCATGTTGCTAACAGGGAGTGCCACCCACTGAGAGCACACAACAGAAATTTGGGACAAGTGCGGTGCACAGTGGAATTTCCTCAGCAGCAATGCCAAGTCGGAAAACGACCCTTTGGGTGTCAGGGGGATGAGGTTCGGTCGGCTAAATGGCCTTTTCTCGCCCCAGAGTTCTTGTAAAATGCACAACAGGGTGATCAGCACTGAAAAGTGGATAAGTATCTCAATATTTGTGAGTGTTAACCTTCATCAGGAAATACAATGTGTTCCGATGAAAGATCTCGCCTGAAATGCTAAGATATTCATCTCTTGCAGGCACTGATCGAGGTGCCTTTCCAGCACCTCTTGTGAAGTGAATTCTTCTGCTTATTTTATGGGAGTAAGCAGTTCCAGAATTTTGGATTAATGCTGGGTTGTTACACCATCGAACCATAATTCACAATTGCGTGTTATTGATTTGATTTTTTAGTGGTCGAGATGAAAACACTTGCAGAAGAATCAAAATCGTGTTTCAACTGGGGTGACATTGCAGTGACAAAGCAATATCTGTATACAGTTTCCCCCCATCTCATTTTGTGAAGGCATTAATGATATAAATAAACACGCACACATAGAGTACGAGGTACCCCTGCGGAGAAATAATTCCTGATAACACTGGACTTTAAGGCTGCAGTTACACTGCAGACTGACCTCTGCCTGCCTGGGTCCAAGGTGCAGTGAGAATGGAGCCTTGCTCCGAGGTCTCCTAAGTTGTTACGCTTAGGAGAGTGGATGGGGGTGCCCACTTTGTACTCATGTTAATAAGAACCCACCCGAGTCTTAAAAGTGTTCCCAGGCAGTCCAAAGAATGTTTGAGCTACTTTGAAAATGCGACTTTGGAACGTGCTGGAATTATAAGGGTAAATGTGTAGGCTTGCTCGTTGGGGAATGTGAATCGGAGAAATGAGCGGGTGGTGGGGTGGTCAGCGTGGCTGATTTGCTGCGCTCCTGATTTCATGGTCATCGCAACCAATCACAGAAAATCGGGACCACCGCAGATCGGGTGTGCTGACCTCCGCACCTGATCCTCCAATCCATGTTGCCAACCAGCGAGGCCCCCTTGGAACGAGCCGAGACTCTCAAAATCTACCTTAATACGGCAACCCATGCAAACTGGGCATGTAGTGAAACAGGTCCTGGGGGTGGGACCGGGGTGGGTGGGTGGTTGGTCTCTGTCTCTCTTGGCTTGGGTCAGATGGATCTGACACTTGGGTTTACCGCCACTTGTGTACCCGGAACCACTCTGCATTGACGCCAAAGTGCAGGATAACCACACCCCTAAATCACATGGTACAACAACACTACAGTTTGCATCACCTGATTTGGTTATGGAAATAGTGCTGTCAGTTACCATCCACCGTTGCACCTGTTACTGGGCAAAAGAAGGAATAAAATCGCACCCAAGTCCTGCCTGTATGTAGTTCATAAAGTAACACAAGGGTGTCACACATCTTGGCTTGAGACGATGTTGATTTGTGACATCGTAACTTTCCGATGCCTTGTAACACAGCCCAAGTTGTGCATTATACTTTGTATTTCACTGTTGGCACGTGTACTGTCCCTTAATCCCCACACTAACTGTACCACCAGTTACACTACTGAACCTCCACACCACCGATTACACTACAGGACCACTTGTTTTATTGAAGTGAAGAGAATTTCACAATTATAATGATTATATAACGTTTATATAACTCCATAGGAAGTTTCTGCAAAAAAATAGAAAAAGAGTACCCCGGGGGTTAGGGAATTGCAAAAACCCGCCCTTCATTGCTATCCATCGAACATGAAAATGTAAGAATTATGAGCAGGAGTGGGCCATAAGGCCCCTTGAGCCTGCTCCGCCATTCAATAAGTTCATGGTTGAGCTTCGACCTCAACTCCACTTTCCCTGCCCAATCTCCATATCCCTTGATTCCCTTAGAGTCCAAAAATCTATCAATCTCAGCCTTGAATATACTCAAAGACTCAGCATTCACAGCCCTCTGGGGTAGAGAATTCCAAAGATTCACAACCTTCTGAGTGAAGAAATTCCTCCTCATCTCAGTCCTAAATGGTTGACTCCTTAACTGAGACTATGACCCCTAGTTCTAGACGCTCCAGCCAGGGCAAACAGCCTCTCAGTATATACCCTGTCAAGCCCTCTAAGAATTTTATACGTTTCAATCGATCACTGCTGGAGAGAGTCTGGGTGAGGGCAGAGCCGGGCTCAGCTGCGATTCCACCCGCGGTCGAATAGCCTGCCAACACTCGCCATCTGGGCTCACATCTGAAGAATGGTCACTTGCACCAGAGTGGCTGGTGCC
Organism: Squalus acanthias; assembly: GCA_030390025.1. Lineage (NCBI taxonomy): Eukaryota > Metazoa > Chordata > Chondrichthyes > Squaliformes > Squalidae > Squalus > Squalus acanthias. The sequence goes on along the minus strand of CM059443.1, from coordinate 31,632,931 downwards.
AGTGGAGCCAGACTCTAGCGCGAGGCCACCACCTTCATGAGAAGAGAGAAGGAAGTACATGGTGGGGCGTGGGGTGGTGGTGGGAGTGGTGTGGGGGGGGGAGGGGGTGGAAACACAAGCAAAATAACTGGGCGAAACAGGATGCACTGGCCAGCTGAACACAGCTTGTTGATGCACAGGGAACTTCCGCACTGAGTGAAAAACTGGCAGCAGAAATGTTTTGATCTTTTGTGGAAAATGGCTGATTTGTTGCTGATGCTAAGATGTCTCATCTCTTCTTGCACAGGGCGCTGCTGCTTTCTGAGATTGAAAAGGAAGAGAAAGAGAAAACCTTTTATTTAACTCAGATCCAGAATCTTGGCAGGCGGGCAGATGAACTCTCACAAATCAGAAGTGTGAGTATCACTGGAACCGAAGCTTGGGACGAGAGTCTAAGTACAACCCCATTTCTGAGCCTGCGTATCGTAAGAACCACATAAGAATCTTGGAAAGGCGGTCAGGCCCAAACAAGGCGTCACTGCATTCAAATATCATATAATTTGCCTGCCGAAATGATAACTATATTTTAGTTTAATTTACTGATCCTGTCCTCCCAGGAGGGAGCCGTGTTTGAAAGGGGTTGGAGAGGCAGCGCTGCAGTGGTGTACTCCCCATCTTAGAACTGTGCACACTTTGAACGTGGGATCAATGATTTTAACCTTTTATATTGAGTTTACAACCCAACACAAAGAAGCTATCATGAAGTTGCCTAGGCTGACACTCCCAGTGCAGTGCTGAGGGAGTGCTGCACTGTCGGAGGTGCCGTCTTTCGGATGCGACGTTAAACCGAGGCCCCGGTCTGCTCTCTCAGGAGGATGTAAAAGATCCCACGGCCACTATTTCGAAGAAGAGCAGGGGAGTCCTTCCCTGTATCCTGGGCCAAATACTTATCCCTCGACCAACATCATGAAGAACATAAGAACATAAGAAATAGGAGCAGGAGTCGGCCATTCGGCCCCTCGAGCCTGCTCCGCCATTCAATGAGATCATGGCTGATCTGATCTTGGCCTCAACTCCACTTTCCTGCCCGTTCCCCATAACCCTTGATTCCCCTGTTTTTCAAAAATCTGTCTATCTCCGCCTTGAATATATTCAATGACTCGGCCTCCACAGCTCTCTGGGGTAGAGAATTCCAAAGATTCACGACCCTCTGAGAGAAGAAATTCCTCATCTCCGTTTCACTAAAAACAGATTATCTGGTCGTTATCACATTGCTGTTTGTGGGAGCTTGCTGTGCGCAAATTGGCTGCCGCGTTTCCTACATTACAACAGTGACTACACTTCAAAAAGTATTTCATTGGTTGTAAAACGCTTTGAGACGCTATAGAAATGTACGTTTTTCCTTTTCGTTTGTAACTGCAGGTTTCATTTCTAGATTTCCCGCCCGTTTGTAGTCAATGTCAGAGGGATAGATTTTCCAAATTAGCATTCTTGCATATAGCTTCACGTGAAGAGAGCGCACATCGGAATGTAGGCAAGGGGTTCAGTGTGTCCCACATTATTTTCTTCCCGCATTTTATTTTGCAGTGAGCGCTACAAAAAGCTAAATCCGTCAAAGGCTTTAATGCTGTGTTGTTTTACATTTTTCCCCATTGACTTCAACGGAAATAAAAATCAGGAGAGACGTGAGAGATGCCGACTCGCTATCCCCCCCCCCCCCCACCCCGTTTTACACTATCGCACAAAGTTCAGATCTACGCCTCTGTGCTTGACTTACACCCAAGTGGAAGGTGGGGGCCGGAAAAATCAGCTCTAAGGAGCTTCATAGTTTTGCGATCTGATAGCATCGAGTAGGAGTCCTTGCAATGAATCTTGATTTCAACTCGGTGAGAATGCAGAAATCAGGAAAAAGTGCGTTGGGCGACTAATCTTGGGGACGGAAGGAACAGGGACAGGAGCATTCAGACCAACAGTAGCCATAGTAACACTGATTAAATAGAGAGAGAGGGAGACAAGAAGGGTCATAAAGTAGAAAGAGAGGTTGACGACCAGAGGTGAGAGATGGTTTGCTTTCTTCTTGTATCATGTTCAGTAAAAGCTTTTGATAAGAAAGCCCCTTTTATAGTGAAAATATTCACATGCTCTTACACGTATAGGTGCTTTATTATTTTGGGGTGAGGTGAAGTAAAGGAGACTTGCAACCTTGAGCCATCTACTCTAACCCTCTGACCTCATTGCATTCAAATGAAAGTCTCCTGTTTTCACATCGTTTTTTTGGACCTTTTACAATGCAGTCTTTGTGCGATGTTTATTTGGCGAGGGTAGTTTCTAGCTTGCAAGCTACAAGGTTCTTATGAGTTACCATACAAGAAAGAGTAATGGCTATTTCAATCAGGAACAACCCCCCGCCCCCCAAAAAAAGCATTTCTCTGAAAATTATAGAATCAAAGAATCTTACAGCACAGAAAGAGGCCATTCGGCCCATCGTGCCTGTGCGGGCTCGATGAAAGAACGATCCAATTAGTTCCACTCCCCCATAGCCCTGCAGATTCTTCCTTTTCCAAGTTTCTATCCAATTCCCTTTTGAAAGCTACTATTGAACCTGCTTCCACTGCCCTTTCTCAGGCAGCGCATTCCAGATCACAACAACTCGCTGCGTAAAAAGAATTCCCCCTCATCGCCCCTCTGGTTCTTTTGCCAATTATTTTAAATCTGTGTCCTCTGGTTACCGACCCTCCTGCCGGTGGAAACGGTTTCTCCCCGTCTACTCTATCAAAACCCTTCATCATTTTGAACACCTCTATTAAATCTCCCCTTAGCCTTCATTGCTCTTTAAAAATGTTATGGAATTACACTTGTTCTGAGCTATGCTTTTGGACCTTAATCTCGTCCTTGGTTTCATTGTTAAATTTATCTGTGTTTTTCTCTCGCAGGTTTCAAAGCATATGGATTTGATTCGGCAGCAGTTACAGTATGAAGCCCATCAGATCAAAGCCATTATTGAGGAGAGATATGGAACAAGTGACAACACAACAGAACGAGTCCAGGTAATAGCTGCAATACACATTTTTTAGATTAGAGGTGTTATCCTACAGTGGTAGTTGAGAAAGGCCCAGAACAGATATTGTTCTTTCTAAACTATTAGTAAAGAATCTTCCTTGCACTTCTTCTTAGATCTTAGTATTCCAGCCAAGATGGCAACAATGACAACTTGCATTTATATAGCACCTTTAACGTCGTAAAACGTCCCAGGGCACATCACAGGAGTGTTATCTAAAAAAAAATTGACACTGAGCCATATAAGGAGATATTAGGACAAGCTTGGTCAAAGAGGTAGGTTTTTAAGGAGCGTCTTAAAGGACGAGAGAAAGATAGCGAGGCGGAGAGGTTTAGGCAGGGAATTCCAGAGCTTAAGGCCTAGGCAGCTGAAGGCACGGCCACCAATGGTGGAAAGATTAAAATCAGGATGCGCAAGAGGCCAGAATTCGAGGAGCGCAGAGATCTTGGAGGGTTGTAGGGCTGGAGGAAGTTACAGAGATGGGGAGGGGCGAGGCCATGGAGGGATTTGAAAACAAGCCTGAGAATTTTAAAATCGGGACATGACTGGACCGGGAGCCAATGTAGGTCAGTGAGCACGGGGATGATATGGGTGAACGGGACCTGGTGCGGGTTAGGATGCGGGCAGCAGAGTTTTGGATGAGCTCATGTTTGGAGGGTGCAAGGGTGGGAGGCCAGGAGGAAAACATCGGAATAGTTGAGACTAGAGGTAACAAAGGCGTGGATGGGCTTTTCAGTCACAGATGAGCTGTGGCAGGGGTGGAGACGGGCGATGTTACGGAGGTGGAAATAGGCGGTCTTGATAATGGAGAGGATATGGGGTCACAAGTTCATCTCAGGGTCAAATAGGACAGGGCAGGCAGGTCATCCATTCTCGGGGCTTTGGTCAACACCATTTTGGAAATGGCCGCTGGGAGTTGCCCAAGAGTAGTCTGGGGTTGCTCATCCTGCAGTTAATCTCTTCAGGATATCCCCACCTGAAATGATATGTTAGTGGTGTGGCGAACAGAGAACGAAAAACCACGAGAAGGTTATTAAAGGCTTATAAGGGTGCTGTTTTCCTTTGATGTAGTAGCACAATTTCTGAGGGTGAGTTTGCCGACCAGTCTTTGACTGAACTAAAGGAACTGTAGTCTAATCTCACGACAGTGACTAATTTTACAATGGTTTCTCTCGTGTCTCAGTAATCAGAGAAAAGCAGAGCTGTCCTTGCTCAGCAACTACTTGACAATTTCTTGAGCACCTCAGAAGGCGCATCTCCATCTGACAAGCTGTATAAATAAACATCTTTGAACTTGTTCCTCGTCCAGGAATCCTTTTAGCAGCAGTCAGCTTTCCTGCAGGCTGTGTCTATCGTCCATTTTGTAACTTGGAGAGAAGAGAGCAGCCTCCATCATACGAAATAAAGGCGGAAAATGTCCAATGCCAAAACCCTGCTGAAATCAGTTGAGATGAAACCTGATGTAAGGTTGGGAATTGGCTTTAAGTGAAGTCCCTGTGCTTGCGTTTCCATCTTCAGTGTTTTAAACTCAGTGCACTCACTGTATGTTCACTTGTACAATCTGATAGCATTTGACAGTGCATTTGCTGCAGGCACTGTATGACCTAACAGCGATTGGCAAGTCCCAACTGATGAGGTGTCTAGGCATAGAGGGAAAAGTTAATCAAGTGTATCATTTTTATTTCAATTTAGGCTGTTAACTTACCGCACACCATTTATTCACCGGTCGGATCCATTCTAAGTTTTCGGATTTACCTCTTTTTATGACTCATGTACACAGTAGGTAGGGGCCGGGAGGAGATCAAGCTGGTATCAGATTCCCTAACTGTGCGTTTGTTAGAAAATCTTCCAATTGGTTAGCCATGATCTCCATGGTTAGCCAATTAAAAATTCTGGCCTCTTGAGCATCCCTGATTTTCATCGCTCAACCATTGGCGGCCGTGCCATCAGCTGCCTAGGCCCTAAGCTCTGGAATTCCCTCCCTAAACCACTCTACCTCTCTTTCCTTCTTTAAGACGCTCCTTAAAACCTACCTCTTTGACCAAGCTATTGATCACCTGCCCTAATATCTCCGTGTGTGGCTCGGTGTCAAATTTTGTTTTATAACGCTCCTGTGAGGCGCCTTGGGACATTTTACCACGTTAAAGGCGCTATATAAATGCAAGTTGTTGTTGTTGTTACGCTCAATTATTCCTGGACCACAATGCCAGCAATGACCTACCATAACAGACCTGAAGGGAAGAAAAATGAATCTGAGACAGGATGCACTTATGCTAATTTAAGACATTCGTATGGGTGATTATAGTGAGATTGAGTTTCTCCAGGGTACGTGCTTACATGCATTATACAAAGTTATTGTTACTGCAATGAGAATGGCGGCTTAGGTATCAGGTCACGACTGACTAAGAAGGTCGTCTTATGGAGGACAATACTCTGTGCCGTTTTCCTGCCAGTGTGGCCCACTTGGCCCGTGAGGCAAGTTCCTTCCAAAAGACTTCATAGAATCGGCCAAGATATTTAATCAATGGGTAGATTCCAGCATTTCAGTAAGAATGGGGAAAAGCTAATGTCAATAAACTCCCTGTCCAATACTTGCATTTATATAGAAAAAAAGAAAGACTTGCATTTATATAGCGCCTTTCACGACCACCAGATGTCCCAAAGCGCTTTACAGCCAATGAAGTACTTTTTGAAGTGTAGTCACTGTTGTAATGTAGGAAACACGGCAGCCAATTTGCACACAGCAAGCTCCCACAAACAGCAATGTGATAATGAGCAGATAATCTGTTTTACTAATGTTGATTGAGGGATAAATATTGTCCAGGACACCGGGGAGATCTCCCCTGCTCTTCTTAGAAATAGTACCATGGGATCTTTTACGTCCACCTGAGAGAGCAGACGTCGGTTTAACGTCTCATCCGAAAGATGGCACCTCCGACAGTGCAGCACTCCCTCAGTACTGCACTAGAGTGTCAGCCCAGATTTTGGTGCTCAAGTCTCTGGAGTGGGACTTGAACACGCAGCCTTCTGACTCAGAGGCGAGAGTGCTACCCACTGAGCCACTGGCCCGATATAGTGCCTGGTCATGGTGCAAGCGCTTAAAAAACTATGATTACTTTGACTGTTACATAAGCAACTGCAGCAACCGTTGTACACCAGCAACATCCCACAAACAGCAGTGAGACAAATGACTAGTTAATCTGTTAATTGGCAGTATTAGTCTAGAGTCTAATGTTGGCCTGAGCCCCATGAGAATTCCTTACTCTTCGAAGAGTACCAGGGGATCTTTAATGCCCTCTTGAACCACTGGAAGGTGCAATTAGGATCTTGGTTTAACAAGATGACCTTCTGGACCTTTGACAATGCAGCACTTCCGAGCACTGCACTGGAATGTCAGCCCAGATTATCGGCTCATGTCCTGGAGAGGGCCTCGAATCCACAATCGCCTGACTAAAAGGTGAGAGTGTTACCAATTGAGTCAAACTGACCAGTCGGCAATTAATTATCCCCCAGCGCTACACTTTAAAAATTTAAAGATTCGTCATTTGAAGAAGCAGAGCTGATAATTTAGTCAACAGAAAATCTGCCTCTATACCAGCCTCACGTAAAATGGGTGAATGTCACAATGTTGGTGTCAGGAGTAGAATTGCAAAGGAAGAAAACAAATTTGGCATAGACTTGGGGAGTGGCTTTGACAGTGAGGTTTCCTTCAGAGAAAGGGGTAACCGTGACTAGCTTACACTGTCAGGTGGCATTATTAAATGTCTTTTGGAAGTCCGCATAGACAACACCCATCGACACTCCCCTATGCACTGTGCTGGTGACCTCCTCCAAAAAAAGTCAGACATGATCTACCCATCACAAATCTTTGATCAGCTGATACTTGTCCAAGTGCTCAGTCACTCTGGGGGAAAAGTTCAGTTGATTAGCGCCTCCCGTTAGCGCCCCAAGAGGGCGCTAATGGGGCGCAAAGCAACTAGCGCCCGGGCGCGGCGATGTTTGCGCCGCTCGCGGAATCGACCGGACATTTTGCGGCGGCGCTAAACACTACCGCCACGATCTCCTGCGCCCGCAGTCGAGCGTGCAACGCCCCGGTAGCGCCCCGGACCGGATATTGAGTGGCGCCCCCTGCCTTTCCGCCTGCCGCTAGCAACGACAGGTAGAGGGGAACGTTTTGCAGTCGGGAAGGGACTGGGGGAGCGCTATTTAAAGGTGGCCGTTTCCTGCCTTTTATTGTCGGCGACATTTTTGCACCACGCATTCTGAGAGAGAGTGAGACTTCTGGAGAGATTGAATGCTGTGTGAAGGAGTTTTGGGGACTGAGCAGCACTTTGCAGGTTCATTTTGATTTGAACATCATTGCATCTATTTAGAAGAGACTGTAGGGGCTGCACTCTGAGCTCTTTCCCTGGGCCTCTCCATTGTTCTTTCCAGCAGAATTGATGTACAGGTCTCTCCAGGCCGCGATTCAAGGCTGCAATGAGCAGGGTGTGGCTAGAGAGCAAGATCGACCCTCCCTTTTAAGAACTGGCCGGCGCCAGTGTGTCTGTGTTCCATTGCTGACTGACATCACATGAGCTTCGCCAGCGCTCTGAGGTAGCGCCTCGCTCCTCAGCGTTAGCGCCTTAAGAGAGGTGTGTAGCGCCTGATTTAGCGCCCCAATCACCTCCAGGGGGCAATAGAGGCCAAGTTTGCAGTCGGAGGCGATAATTAGCGCCAGGCGCTAAACTTTGCGCCTGGCCGATAATTGCACCCCAAACGGGGCGATACCGAATTTCTCCCCCTCTGTCTCTGATGACAGATTCCAGTAACATCCCCGCAATTGACGATAAACTGACAGGTCTGTAGTCACCTGGTTTCACACCTCCCTCTCTTCTTAGATAATGGAGTCACATTTGCAATTTTCCAATCCAAAGGCACAAATCCTGAATCTAGAGAGCTTTGAAAAATTATGACTAATGCATCTTAGAAAGGACGTTGAAAGATTTGTGGCTGATAATGGAAGTTGAGGTACAGCACGGAGTACTGTAGCAAATTACATGGATTCTACTAGCCCAGCCAATGGTTGGAGCGGAACTGAGGCACTGGAATAGTGGGCTCAGTTGTCCTGGTGATAATGTACATCCAGACTGACCACAAATGATGGAATGATTCTTTCTTAGGGACTGTAAGGCCCAATCCAGTTTCAATGGGTTGGGGGACTAGACAAACGCATCAGGTATCCTGCAGAGGCTGTCGGTACCTTGGGGACCTGGGATTCTACATGGTTATGAGCTCTTTTTCATTGCCCTATAGAACTATTTTGTATCCCAAAACTAAGTATAACTCTACAGTGCACATGTGAAGAACAGGTCAAGACTTAAAGGGATCTTCCCTGAGCTAGATAAAGCCAATGTGCAGCTACCTCTGTAATCTCCTCCTGCCCTACAAAGCCTTCGAGATCTCTGCGCTCCGCCAATTCAGCCAGTGCAGCCTTCGGTCGCCTGAGGAAGAGAGTGTTTGAAGACCAAGACCTCAAACCCGGCACTAAGCTCATGGTCTACAGAGCAGCAGTGATACCCGCCCTGCTGTATGCCTCAGAGACATGGACCATGTACAGCAGGCACCTCAAAGCACTGGAGAGGTACCACCAACGCTGCCTCCGCAAGATCCTGCAAATCCATTGGCAGGATAGGCGCACCAACGTCAAAGTCTTGAGCATCCCCGATTTTAATCGCTCCACCATTCAAGATAGAGATCGATAGATTTTTGAATACTAAGGAAATCAAGGGATATGGGGATAGTGCAGGAAAGTGGAGATGAGCTAGAAGATCAGCCATGATCTTATTGAATGGTGGAGCAGGCTCGAAGGGCCAAATGGCCGACTCCTGCTCCTATTTCTTATGTTCTTATGCCTTCAGCTGCCAAGGCCCTAAGCTCTGGGATTCCCTCCCTAAACTTCTCCGCCTCTCTACCTCTCTTTCCTCCTTTAAGATGCTCCTTAAAACCTACATCTTTGACCAAGCTTTTGGTCATCTGCCCTAATATCTGCTTATGTGGCTTGGTGTCAAATTTTGTTTGATAATCGCTCCTGTGAAGTGCCCTGGGATGTTTTACTACATTAAAGGCACTCTATAAACGCAAGCTGTTGTATAACTAACATATCTAGTGAAGCAGACAGCCAGGGATCCAGTCTATATAAAAGTCCAGTGAGGTTAGCTTCGGGAGCATGCTGTGAAGGAGATTCAGTGGGATGCAAATATCACTGTGAATCTGAACTGGCAGTTATTCAACTGAATCACTCTGTTTCCTCTTTTGAGCCTATGGGCATAATTCTTCCACTTGAAATGACTGCACAACATTACAGTAGATTTAAACATTAAAAATAAGAAAAATAAGGTGCTGAATAATAGTTTATTTAGTTGGAATTCTTTACCTCACAGTAGGAAAGTTCTACTGGAACATCCCTCGTCTAAAGTTTTGATAACTGTGGCCCGTAATTTCCGATAGGAGGCTTCCTGCGTGCGGATGCCTCCTATCGGGAAAAAATCGACGCCCTTGCCTGAGGGCTCCCGAGGTCCGGCCATTTCCGATCCTGGGCCTCTCCTGGTGCGCGCGCGCAGAGGCCCGAGTATCCCAGGGGTGCAAGCGGTTCGCAAGCGTCCCTGGGATCACGTGGGCCAGGCGAGCCAATGGGAGTAGGGAATCCCTGAATCACTGAAAAAAGACATCAAAACATTAAATAAATTTTAAAAAACCATCACGTTTTTAAAATGAGTTAAAATTACATTAAATTAAATATTTTAAACAAAAATTTAATTTTTTGAAAAAAATAATTAAAGTTTTTTACGGGACTAAAAATAAACTTACCTTTTTTCAAAGTATTTTTAAATTATAAATGAGTGGAAATTTAAAAAAAAAACTTTTTAAAACTCTTATGCTGGTAAGATGCAGGCGTAAGATTTTTAAAGGTTTTCTGCGGGCGGAGGTTCTGCAGCAAGTGGAACTCTCCACCCGCAGAGGCCCTTCTCTGGGGCAGGCGTGCGATCTGTCAAGGGGACTCTTGACAGATCGGAAATGCCGGTTTTCAGCGCTTGCGCCTCGCATGCCTGAAACCGGTATTTCCGATGTCCCTACGGGTGGGTACACAGCTCGTACACACCCGTAGGCATCGGAAAATACGGGCCCTTGTTTCTGTTTCTCTCAATACTACATAGAAAACCCGAAGACGTAAATCTCTCATCAGGCATTCCTAGTATGAGCGGAGCTCACAAGAAGTGCTGGTTGGGAATTCATGGGCCATCCATTCATTTAAGTGGATGGAATATCAGGGGCTGTGGGCCTACAATTTCCTACAGGAGCCATTCCCCATAGGGAGAATCAGCCATCAGAAAAGTATAGTTTATCCTACGCATGGCCCAGAATATAGTCATCTACTCTGCAGCCTTATTTAATTATTGAGACTTCAAACATTCCAAAAAACTTGTATCATTAATTTAGTTTCTTCAGAGCAACTTCAGTTATCCAATTACAAACCCAGGATAACATTTACATATAAATCAGTGTCAGTGAACGACTGAAGCTGGTCGGCAGCTGGTAGGAAGGACGAAGAGTCCCTCCAGGTAAGTCAAAAAATGTCCTTTCCACCGGGATAGCTGTGACCTTCCCTGCCCTGGACTCCCCCCACCAACACCCCCCCCCCCTCCACCCCACCTTCCCTCCCACCAGACTCTTCCGAAATCCCCTCCCTGCCAGTTACCTAGAAGCCAGCGTTTAAGTGAAGCTTTAAAAAAATTTAAATTCCAATCCATGGGGGAAATGGATCTGCGGCATTTAAATGAGGTCCGGCTGTTAAAATTAAGGCCAGCGAGTGCTTTTTGTACTTGTCCTGCCTCTCGCCTGCCTGCAGCCTGCTTCGGGCTAAAATCGACCGCTGGGTTTACTTGTATTTGCAATAACTATGTCAGGGCCGACAGTTCCGTTACAGGATGGTGCAAAACCTACATTCCATTTGTTGGTGCTGAGGGGAGGGTTGCTGCTGGATTGCTGTTTGTCAGTTGATCGCCATGCCTTTCTGCCATACTTTGATATCACTGCTTTGGAATTCTGCCTGAGCACCACACAGGAAGTGGATTCCCATGATGTGGCTTCCTCACTCTAGTGACCATTCCTCATTGTAGAGAGATACTTGAGCGATGATGGGACAAGTGTTTTGTTCCCATTAAGCTCCACTCTCAGCCATTCCCATTGCCTCTGGGACTTTATTTGCAAAATTGCGATACTTGATCAACAAATCGCACTACATCCATGCCTTTGATACCTCTAGACTCGACTATCTCCTGGACAGCCTCCCACCTTGCACCCTCGGTAAATTTGAGCTCATCCAAAACTCTGCTGCCCGTATCCTAGTCTCGTTCACCCATCAACCCGGCTCCCGGTCCGGCAACGCCTTGATTTTAAAATTCTCATCCTTTTGTTTTCAAATCCCTCCATGGTCTCGCCCTCTCCCTATCTCTGTGACCTCCTCCAGCCCCACAACCCTCCGAGATCCCTGCGCTCCGACAATTCTGGCCTCTTGCGCATCCCTGATTTTCATCGCTCCACCATTGACGGCCGTGCCTTCAGCTGCCGAGGCCCTAAGCTCTGGAATTCCCTCCCTAAACCTCTCTGCCTCTCTCTCCTCCTTTAAGATGCTCCTTAAAACCCTCCTCCTCACCTGTCCTAATATCTCCTTATGCGGCTCGGTGTCAAATTTTATTTGATAACGCTCCTGTGAAGCGCCTTGTGAGGTTTTACTATGTTAAAGGCACTATATAAATGCAAGTTGTTGTTGTTGTGAAGTGCACATGTTAATTGCAGAAATTCGAAGGATTATTTGTGGGACGTCATGTTACGCCACACCAATTCACTCACCCTATTATAGTGATGTGTTGCAGGCACTGACCACTGAAGCACTGGAAGTAAAGGATGGCCGGTGCTCTCTACATGGAAAGATACTGGAATCCAAAGTCAGATCCAATCAGCTCAGTCACTACTGAAGATTGGTGTCATCCCCCAGTCCAGAAAAGATGCCAGATGGTGTATTATTTTTTATTGGAGATAAGCAGACTGGATTTGAACTGTAGCTAGGCTTTTGTGATGGCAATATATGGAGATTGAATTAGTATTATAATCCACCAGAATCATCCGCTGGGAACTCATTTTAAAAGGCTATTGGAGTAGGGTAGAGTTTCCATGTCCCCTCCGCTAGCACGAATCAGATAATCACTGATGTGTTTTTCCCACGAACTTCCGCTGTGCACTGGCAGCAGGTCAGAACTCAGAAATACTGCCCTTATATCCCACAAATTGTGCACAAGACCAGTTAACATTGTTTCTCTGATTATTTAGCAGCACATTCTTTGGTCCCAAGAGTTTGCTGAACATCTATTGGCCAATTTTCTTTCCTCTCCTCCTGAAGGCACTGGTTCTTCCTGGGGAAGGTGGGGGGGGGAAGGTGGGAGGGGGGCGGGTGCACAGTGTGGGGGGCGCGGGGAGGGGGGTTGTACAGTGTGGGGGGGGAGGGGAGGGGGTGCACGGTGTGAGGGGGGGCGGGTGCACGGTGTGGGGGGGCGCGGGGAGGGGGCTGGGTGCACGGTGTGGGGCGGCGGGGAGGGGGGTGGGTGGTCGGTGTGGGGGGGGGCGCGCGGAGGGGGGTTGCACGGTGTGGGGGGCGCGGGGAGGGGGGTGCACGGTGTGGGGGGGGCGTGGGGAGGGGGGTGCATGGTGTGGGGGGGCGCGGGGAGGGGGGTGCACGGTGTGTGGGGGGTCGCGGGGAGGGGGGGTGCACCGTGTGGGGAGATGGGGGTGCTCGGCGGAGTGTCGATTGGCACCACTGTGTCAGCCCATGAGTTGCGGGCAGGGCGGGATTTACGGCAGGACTCGCAGCGTACGGTATATTCTACGGCAAAGCAAAGGCTATTTAAAAAGAGTCTCTCATGACCGAAACTGCAGCATCTTCTCCCGATATAAGCAGGGGGATTTCTCCAGCAAAATGCAGTGAATGGAGGACAGTTACATACAAATTATGTGCGCAAAATCAAGCCCAGTCACTTACAGCAGTGATTGACGGGGGAATTACCCAATCATCTCCATTCTGGCCAGGAGTAGGGGTGTCACTATAGGCAGCCATGGTCAGCAATCTTCTGATTTCTCACCCATGCCTATTCTTCACTATTTTATTGTGTGACCAACACTTCCCAGGGCAGTCCTATCCTGGTTGGATGTTCTCACACAGGGATCACTGGATCGCAATTAGGAGTGTGAACACTGGCAGATATTTACAAAAAGAAAATACTGCAGATGCTGGAAATCTGAAATAAAAACAGAAAATGCTGGAGATACTCAGCAGGTCAGGCAGCATCTGTGGAGAGAGAAACAGAGTTAACGTTTCAGGTCGATGACCTTTCGCCAGAACTGGAAAAAAGCAGGAAATGGAACAGATTTTTAAGCAAGTGTAGGAGCTGGGAAAGGGGGGAGGGGATGAATGAACAAAAGGGAAGGTCTGTGATAGGATAGAAGGCAGGAGAGGTTAAGAGACATTAAGAGATATTCAAGGCAAAAGGAGATGGTAATGGGACAGGTTAAGAAACAAAGGATGGCTCTGGATGAAATGTAAATTGCGCTGGCAGAATGAAAGACAGCTGCCATGTGGGAGAGAAGAACAGAAGGCACAAACAAAAAAAAGGGTGGAAAAAAATATCGGATAGGGGCCGAGGGTATGATCTGAAATTGTTGAACTCTATGTTGAGTCCAGAAGGCTATAAAGTGCCTAATCGAAAGATGAGGTGCTGTTCCTCGAGCTTACTGTCCCATTACCATCTCCTTTTGCCTTGAATATCTCTTAATGTCTCTTAACCTCTCCTGCCTTCTATCCTATCACAGTTCTTTCATCCCCTCCCCCCCTTTCCCAGCTCCTACACTTGCTTAGAAATCTGTTCCATTTCCTGCTTTTTTCCAGTTCTGACGAAAGGTTATCAACCTGAAACGTTAACTCTGTTTCTCTCTTCACAGATGCTGCCTGACCTGCTGAGTATCTCCAGCATTTTCTGTTTTTATTACTGGCAGATATTTCCCTCCCGAGCTGAAGGCCAATTGTAACTGAGGCCAATAATTGCATTGTTCTCCTGGCTAAGACCAAATAATTCAGCACAGACCAGAAACTGGAGCTGGGACTCTCTGTTCTAACACCTTTGGCACATAAAAGAAAGGGGCTCATTGCACTGACGGGTTTGTGCTTTTTTCCTGATAGATGCGAAAGAACCGGATCCAACAGATTGAAAAGGAGATTCTTCAGTTCCAGCAGAAGGTGCATCAGACAGAGGCAGAGGTCAGATTCAAAGACGTTGCCACAGTTTATAGAGCCTGTTCCAAAGTAATAACTAGAGGCTAAAAGATATCCATAAACAACAAGGCAGTAATTCAATTGAAAAGCTATCTGACGTCAGGTACAAAGCTTGAGTGGTTTATGCTCCAAATGAATCTAGATTACAGTCGATTCACTGAATGCATTGTTCATTGTTTGTATTATACATCGGAAGAGTTGTAAAAATGTTTTTCCTTCCATGTGGCGTCATATTTTTAGTTCCATTGTCATATTAAGATGTTGTGTGATGAAGAACTCCAAAAGCTGATCAATTTTATGAGGTGGGATCTGAGGGTATGTTAAATTTGTGTCCGGTTACCTGGGGATATACTACATACAGCTGAGTTGTTGTTGGAAAACCTCTAGTGCTGGTAAGTTTTTGTGTCCAGTTACAGTTGAGTTCACTGCCTTATATCTACCTCTAACATAAAAGTTTTGCATGTGCACTTCCTGTCCGCCATACTTCAAATGGCGCACACTATCTCATGCAAGTTTCTGCATCACATATTTCATATTCATAAAGAATAACAAATCACAATTCAAGAAAGTTGCAAATCACCAATCAACAATCACAACCAAACTAACAATTTGGGAACGACCTAACTATTTTGCACAAAGACATATCAACTAACCAGAGGAAATAATCTCTCCCTATCCACTCTATTAAAACTCTTCATAATTAAAAAAAATCTGTCAAATCTCCTCCTCTGCTCCAGTGGCAATAACAAATCTCTGTACTTAACATGTGCACTTAACAACAAAGACAACTTGCATTTATATAGCGCCTTTAACGTAGTAAAACAAGGCGCTTCACAGGATTGTCATCAAATAAAATTTGACACCGAGCCACATAAGGAGATATTAGGGTAGATGACCAAAAGCTTGGGCAAAGAGGTTAGTTTTAAGGAGCATCTTACAGGAGGAGAGAGAGGTGGCGAGGCGGAGAGGCTTAGGGAGGGAATTCCAGAGTTTAGGGCCTAGGCAACAGAAGGCACGGCCACCAATGGTGGAATGATGAAACTCGGGAATGCGCAAGAGTCCAGAATTGGAGGAGTGCAGAGATCTCGGAGGATTGTAGGGCTGTAGGAGATTACAGAGATTGGGAGGGGCTAGGCCATGGAGGGATTTGAAAACAAGGATGAGAATTTTAAAATCGAGGCATGTGTGTCAAGTCTCTCCTCATAACTACAGGCCGCGATTTTGCCGGCGCTCAGCCGGCCCAATTGGTGGCGGGTCAGCTGTGAAATTTAAAATGATTGACAGTGGGTCAGGAACCTGCTGTCAAAGTGCGCACACCTGCATTTCTCAATGTCGGGTCTGCCAGCGCTGAGCAGACCCGACAGGCAGTGGCAGGGGACCCAATTCAAATCATTAGTGGCTTGTTTTCAGCCACTTAACATTGCTTTTTTTTTTACCAGATTTTTGAATTTGACAGGTCACCCACCGGTTTCCCGCTGTGCCTAGACCTCGTCTGTGAAGCTGAGGCGGAAGGTCAGTGGCCATTGAATCAGCTGATGAGTTGACAGCTTCAAATGTCAAATCAAAGCTCCCAGCTGATTGAGAAATGTTCCCTTAACCATTAGCTTCGCTAAACTGCATTTCCACTACAGATTCAGAATGCTGCAAGTCTTTACACAAGTCTCCATGCAGTCTGACCTCATTACCTCTCCCACTATTGACAGATCGCTTCTGTCATCTCGACTTCACCTGCCATCTACTCCATCAGCATGGGTGCACTTTATACTCTCTCAACTTGTTCCTCAGAATCTGACTACGATCAGCCCCAACACCAGCATCACCAGGCACACCAGCAGCACCAACAACAACACCAACCTTCTCCGCAATCACCTGATGCTGCACAGGACAGAGGGTATCAGCACCCGACCACATTGCTGCCCGGGACACCAGGGATGGCCTCACCATGGCCAGATTTACTTCACTTGATGCTGCACACCCTGGCTGCCACATGATGCACCAGGTTGGCACCACCCCACACCAACAACATAAAGCATCCCTACAATGTCCAAGCCATTCCTTTCACACTCATCAGCATTGTGGGGGGTACCGTTATGTCTCACCATTCACTGCAACTCACTAAGCCACTTCCAAAGGTGCACACAAATCTGTCCAAGAATGCAAAGTGTTGAAAATAAAGATTTCAATGTTTGACAGCGCATTAACAGAAACTTCACATGAACATTGGCAAGTGCCTACCCTTGTGTGTTGTTAGTTGGTATGATTGGACTAGGATGAGGGTGAGTGTGAGGGGTGGCTAGTGAGATGGGGATGTGATAATGTAGATAGAGAGGGATGGGTGGAGGTGCAAGGTAAGTTGGTGTGAGTAAGGATGTGCAGGAGTAGGGTAGTGAAGGCAGAGTGATGGGGATTTGATGAGTGGCATAGCAGGATGAGGCTGAGTGGCTTTGCAGTAACGTTTCATGATATACTGAGATCATTGAAATGTTTGCACCACTGCAGCCAGGTCATCATAACAACATCCCTGCTTGTGCCCTCCTGTGCAATGTGCAATCAGGCTGCATTGGTCTCCTGGGGAGGTCTCTTCCGTCCATTGGAAGGGAAGAGGACCTCCCTGCGTGCTGTGACTCCCTCCATAAGCATATGGAGGGAGTCGTGTCAGAGCCTGGGTGCAGCCGTGCACCGCTGTGCAGTGCTTGTCAGTGTTTGCAGCACCTCAATGCTGCAGAACACGGACAGCACAAATGTCAAAGTAAATTTGCGCATGGTCCCTTTAAGGAAACCGGCCGATGACGCATCATCAAATGACGTCATCAGACCCGCTTCCTTCAATTGGCCGAGAAACCCGCTGGGCGGGGCTTAACAAGCCCAATCAGGGGAAAGTCATGTCGGAGGCCGGAAGGGAGCCAGCAGCGAGGCCGCGACCCGCCACCGACGTCGCCCACCACGGACCCGCCGAGGGAGGGAAAATCAGGGACATCGATTCCCATCCCTGCCATGATTCTGGTGAATCTACTCCGTGCACTCTATGGTTATAATGTCCTTTCTATAATGAGGTGTCCTAAATTCCACACAGTACTCTATAACTTTGGCCTAACCTGTGGATACATTTATCATTACTTTTTCCATTGCGTACTCTATGCCCCTATTTATAAAGTCCAACATTTTATTGGCCTTTTTTTTTGGCACTTGCACTTTCTTGGAATTATGTATTTGAACCCCTAGGTACCTCTGTTCATCTCACTCTACACAGTCTTTCCATTGCGTAATCTTTGTTCTTTTTCCTGAAATTAATTTTCCTGAGATTTCCAACTGCCTGTCACCTGTTCTTCAGATGAGGAACGGACGGCTGGCAATTGACAGTTCCGACCATTATTTTCAACCAACATTTTGTCTATGCGACTACATTTCCTCTCATACCAGATACCTGAGGTTTTCTAACGAGCCATCTGTGAGATACCTTCTCAAAAATAACCTCTATTTACTGCCAATGTGTAAAAACACTGATTTATTTATTTTTCAAGATTCAATCAAAAAATAGTCACTTCACTGTCTCGAGGGAGATGTCCTATGAAATTCTTACCAAATTCTTCCCTCTCACTCTACAATTCATTGTGCATGACATGAAATAGCATGCCAAATTGTTATACACATAGGGGGAAAAATTCGGTATCAACCATTTTGGGGCGCTAACATCGCCTTGGCGCTAACTTTAGCGCCTGGCGTGATTACCACCGGCGACCGCGGAATTGAGTTTTAGCACCCCAAGAGGGAAGTAGAGCACTAAATCAAGCGCTCCACTTTCTTCTTGGGCGCTAACGTCGGCGAGCGGGGTGGAGACTTCAGCAGCGCTGCAAACTGGGCCGTGCAGCGTTGCCGCGTTCACTCAAGCAGAGTGCCGGGCTGATCGATCGCGGGCAGGAACCCTCGAAAAAAAACTAGAACAGGAAAGGTAAGTTTTTTTTTTACTTACCTCGGCCACCTCGCCTTTAATCATCGCCCCTGAAGCGGCCGGCCGCCCTATGCACGCCTCCTGCAGCTGTCGGTGTTTTCGACCGGCGCTGCTGCAGGGGGCGGAGGTCAATTTCGGGTCCGGGGCGATGCGCACGCCGATGACATCACGATCTCCAGGCGAAGGAGATCGTGGTGTAATGCCGTAGCGGGAGTCGCAAAGGCACCCAATTTCACCCCCATAACCCTTTGACTCACTGTGTGAAGTGCCATGGGAAATCTGAAATATAAAACAGAAAACGCTGGAAACACTCAGCAGGTCAGGCAGCATCCATGGAGAGAGAAACAGAGTTAACGTTTCAGGTCGTTGACCTTTTATCAGAACCATGGGAGATCTGATAGTGATATATAAAAGTCCTGCATCTAGTGCACATTCCTCACACTCCAGACACCACACTTAGGGCTGGATTTTGCCAATGGGGAACTTTTGGAGGCTGTCAAACACTGACATTCTCTGTACTTTGATGAGTTCTTGAATTCAAGACCTCATCAAACCTCTTTCTTTTGTAGAAATTAGATGGTTGCTGCATTGGAGAATGCAATGTCCATCTGTCATCTCAACAGTGGAAGTGCGAGACTCTCCGCATACACACCGATTGAAGCCTGCAGGAAGAAACAAAGGTAATAAACTTTTTCTAACACTTTGCACTTACCTCCCATACTCACCTCTCCACACTTGCACCCATCACTCACCTCCACAGCGCACTTTTGCACCCCTCCGACCCCTACAGACCCACTACTTGCCTCGGTGACCCTGGCGGGTTTCGGAGCCTTTGGGAAGCCCGCACTTGTGAGGGCAAAAAGGGGATAATCCTATTTTCTGCCTGTTAACTACCTGTTAACAGGCAGTTAAGTGGCTGTAATCCCTTCCCGCCTCCAAGGAGACAGGACCCGGCACGGGACGGCTACCCGCCTCCTGGGAAGATGGCACGGAGGCGGGTTGGGGGCGGGTTGGGCACCCGCCCCCAAATTCTGCCATTTTACCGGCAGTCCCGCCTCTAAACCTGTCTCCCAGGGCTGGCAAAATCCAGCCGTTAGTTACAGATGCAAAACTATCGTAAAAAGGA
This sequence comes from Squalus acanthias, assembly GCA_030390025.1. Taxonomy (NCBI): domain Eukaryota; kingdom Metazoa; phylum Chordata; class Chondrichthyes; order Squaliformes; family Squalidae; genus Squalus; species Squalus acanthias. The sequence goes on along the minus strand of CM059443.1, from coordinate 31,613,457 downwards.
GAAAGAAAGCCAATTATTTCATCCTTGGCTCTGAGCTGGTATCTAAACCTACAAGCAAGTGACCTTGCCAACGTAAAAGTAGCTTCATTGACCTTGATAGTGCCTGAGCAATGGCCTTAAAGGGACAGGCTGCATTAATGGCTAAACATCATAACTGTGCTCCAGATACCAGATTACTCCTAAGCAATGCCATGAGATCCCCTTATAGGACAACAGCTAATGGGACCCTGGAAATTTTATTGGTGTTAGCTGCAAAGCCTGAATGCTTTAGTGGTTCCCAAGCAATAACATTGAGAGTGCAGAATAATGTACGTTTCCTGATCATTTAGGATTAGAAGTAGGTCATACGGCCCCTCAAGCCTGCTCCGCCATTCAATAAGATCATGGCTGATCTTCGACCTCAACTCCACTTTCCCGCCCGATCTCCATATCCCTTGTTTCCCTTAGAGTCCAAAAATCTATCTATCTCAGCCTTGAATATACTCAAAGACTCAGCATTCACAGCCCTCTGGGGCAGAGAAATCCAAAGATTCACAACCCTCTGAGTGAAGAAATTCCTCCTCATCTCAGTCTTAAATGGCCTACCCGTTATCCTGAGATTATGCCCCCTAGTTCTAGACACTCCAGCCAGGGGAAACAACCTCTCAGCATCTACCCTGTCAATCCCCTTCAGAATCTTGTATGTTTCAATGAGATCACCTCTCATTCTTCTAAACTTCAGAGAGTATAGGCCCATTCTACACAATCTTTCATCATAGGACAGCCCTCTCATCCCAGGAATCAATCTAGTGAACCTTCGTTGCACCGCCTCCAAGGCAAGTATATCCTTCCTTAGAAAAGTAGACCAAACATATGCACAGTACTCCAGGTGTGGTCTCACCAAGGCCCTGTACAATTGTAGCAAGATTTCCTTACTCTTATACTCCAACCCCCTTGCAATAAAGGCCAACATGCCATTTGCCTTCCTTATTGCTTGCTGTACCTGCATGCTAACTTTCTGTGTTTCTTGCACGAGGACACCCAAATCTCTCTGAACACCAAGGGCTGGATTTTGCCAATGGGGAGCTTTTGGAGGCGGGACTCCCACTTGTCGGGTTTTAGTCCCGCCTCCATTGACTTTTGGCCAACCCACGCTATTTTCCCTTGATTGACCTTGTTAAGTCTGCCCAGCGGGTTTAGCAGGCCAATTAAGGGAAAGCCGGTGACAGAGAACGTCAGCGTATGACGTTTCATCTGTCAAAAATTTTTGACAGATGAATTGTCATCGTTTGACAGCTTTGAGAAGCTGTCAAAAACGGACATTCTCTGTTGTTTGATGAGATCTTGTATTCAAGACTCATCAAACCTATCTGCTGAGCAGAAATCAGATGGCTGTTGCATCGGAGAATGCAGCAGCCATTCTGTCATCTCTGCCGGTGAGATGCGGGAGTCTCCGGTTCCCCAACTGTTGAAGCCTGCAGGAAGAAACAAAAGTAAGTAAACATTTTCTATCACTTTACACACTTGCACCCATCACTCACCTCCACAGTGCACTTTTGGACCCCTCCGACCCCCGCAGACCCACTGCTCGTCTTGGTGACCCTGGCAGGGTTTCCCGACGTCGGGAAGCCCGCACTTGCAGGGGCAAAATGGGGATATTTCTCTTAACTGCCTGTTAACTACCTGTTAACAGACAGTTAAGTGGCTGTAATCCCTTTCCCGCCTCGAGAAGGCGGCTCCCAGCGCGGGTCAGCTACCTGCCTCCTGGGAAGATGGCACGGAGGCGGGTTGGGGGTGGGATGGGCACCCGGCCCCAGATTCTGCCATTTTCCCGGCAGTCCTACCTCCAAACCCGCCTCCCCAGGGCTGGCAAAATTTCCCCCCAACATTTGAAAGTTTCTCACCATTTAAAAAATATTCTGTTTTTCTATTCTTCCTACCAAAGTGAATAACCTCACATTTCCCTACATTATACTCCATCTGCCACCTTACTGCCCACTCACTTAGTCTATCTGTATCCCTTTGCAGACTCCATGGGGGCGATTTTGTCAATGGGGGCGTGTTGGAGGTGGGACTGCTGCTTGGTGGGTCGATGTCCCGCCTCCATCGATTTGTGGCCAACCCACGCTATTTTCTCTTGATTGACCTTGTTAAGCCCGCCCAGCGGGCTTAGCAGGCCAATTAAGGAAAAGCCGGTGACAGAGAATGTCAACGTATGACGTTTCATCTGTGAAAGATTTTTGACAGATGAATTGTCATCGTTTCACAGCTCTGTGAAGCTGTCAAACACTGACATTTTCTGTAGTTTGATGTGGTCTTGCATTCAAGACCTCATCAAACTTCTTTCTTTTACAGAAATGAGATGGTTGTTGCATCTGAGAATGGAACGGTCATCTCTCATCTGCAACACGGAGGTGCGAGACTCTCCGCATACACACCAACTGAAGCCTGCAGGAAGAAACAAAGGTAAGTACACTTTTAAAAACACTTTGCACTTACCTCAGATACTTACCTCTACACTCTTGCATCCATCACTTACCTTCACACCACACTTTTGCCCCCCCCCCCCCCCGCAGACCCACTACTCGCCTCGGTGACCCTGGCGGGTTTCGGAGCCTTCGGGAAGCCCGCACTTGTCAAGGCAAAAAGGGGATAATCCTATTTTCTGCCTGTTAACTACCTGTTAACAGGCAGTTAATAGGCTTTAATCCCTTCCTGCCTCCAAGGAAACGGGACCCGGCGCGGGACAGCTACCCGCCTCCTAGGAAGATGGCATGGAGGCGGGTTAGGGGCGGGTTGGGCACCTGCCCCCAAATTCTGCCATTTTCCCGGCAGTCCCGCTTCCATACCCGCCTCCCCAGGGCTGGCAAAATCGCCCCCTTTGTGTCTCCTCACAGCTTACTGTCCCACCTAGCTTTGTATCATCAGCAAACTTGGATATATTACACTCGGTCCCTTCATCTAGGTCATTAATATAGATTGCGAATAGCTGAGGCCCCAACACTGATCCTTGCAGGCACCCTACTAGCTACAGCCTGACAATCTGAAAAAATCCGTTTATCCCTACTCTCTGTTTTCTGTCCGTTAACCAATCCTCTATCCATGCTACTATATTACCCCCAACCCCATGAGCCCTAATCTTGTGTAATAACCTTTTATGTGACACCTAATCGAATGCCTTTTGGAAATCCAAATATACTACATCCACTGGTTCCCCTTTATCTACCCTGCTAGTTACATCCTCAAAAAACTCTAATAAATTTGTCAAACATGATTTCCCTTTCATATAACCATGTTGATTCTGCCTAATCATGTTATGATTTTCTAAGTGAGTGATACCACTTCCTTAACAATGGATTCCAGCATTTTCCCGACGACTGATGTCAGGCTAACTGGCCTGCAGTTCCCTGTTTTTCTCTCCCTCCTTTCTTGAATAGCGGTGTTACATTTGCGACCTTCCAATCTGCTGGGACCATTCTAGAATCTAGGGAATTTTGGAAGATCAAAACCAATGCATCCACTATCTCTTTGGCCACCTCTTTTAGAACCCTAGGATGTAGGCCGTTAGGTCCAGGGGATTTGTCGGCTTTTAGTCTCATTAGTTTCTCTAGTACTTTTTCTGTACTGATATTAATTACGTTAAGATCCTCACCCTCATTAGACCCTTGGTTCCCCACCATTTTTGGTATGCTTTTTGTGTCTTCTACTGTGAAGAAAGATGTGTGTTAAGCTAGTTTAGCTTGTTAATGCTGGCAAAATATGTACTGGGTGGAAAAGCACGACAGATTAGCAAGTTAGCTTATCCCTACCACCGACACCAATTGGACGTTGCAGCAAGGGCAACACACTGCCTGTCGGTAGCACCCAGTAAACCGCTGCGCAGTAGCCCTTCAGCACACTGACGATGATGGATATTGTACTCAGTGCCCACCCTCCCCCCCCCCCCCCCCCCAAGCACTGCATTCGGCTGAGGAAGACCAGCAAGAGCAGGGAAGGGCTGCCGGAGATGCAAGGCGCATAGTCCCATTCCGCCCAGCAGGTCAGATGTTGCTGTAAGAGTTATCAGGGAACAGGTGGATGTGGCTCAGCAGGGAGGCGGTGGCAGAGCCATGCTGTGCCTTTCAGAAAGACAAAAATGAGAAGTCGCACAACACCAGGTTATAGTCCAACAGATTTATTTAAAATTACAAGCTTTCGGAGCTATCGATCGCCCCTTCTTCAGGTAAAGTTACTATGAGTGAATCTACAAAAGTTCACAGAATTTAAACACAGAAAATGCAGAGATACAATCTTTCCTTACATCAAAGACACACCAAGAGCACAGCCAAGACAATGAGATGTGTCCCAGGGGGTCCAACATGTCAAATCCTGCTGTCTGCATATCCTCTCCATATCCCTTCCTCTCTCTCCGTCCTTTTTGGGTTTGTATTTTGTGTTTTTTTTTTGTGTTTGTTTTTTAAAAACTGGAAAGACAGACAACGATGTCAAGTCACGTTCTGTAGCGTGACATGAACCCGATATCCCTATTGAGGCCGTCCTCATGAGTGCGGAACTTGGCTATCAGTTTCTGCTCGATGATTTTGCGTTGTCGTGTGTCTCGAAGGCCGCCTTGGAGAACGCTAACCCGCAGATCCGAGGCTGAATGCCCTTGACTGCTGAAGTGTTCCCCGACTGGGAGGCAACCACCCTGCCTGGCGATTGTTGCGCGGTGTCCGTTCATACGTTGTCTCAGTGTCTGCGTGGTCTCGCCGATGTACCGTGCTCTGGGGCATCCTTTCCTGCAACGTATCAGGTAGACAACGTTGGCCGAGTCACATGAGTATGTACCATGTACCTGGTGGGTAGTGTCCTCACGTGTGATGACGGAAAGACCTCCAGGCTTCATCACCGTGCGTGCTGGTGTTCGAATGCTGTATCCCATGCCAATGGGATTCGTTAAATACGATGATACAAAGTGTGAATTAGCAGCTTCTTTGTTTTCGCGATGCTAGATTGGATCGCTTTGCTGATTTAAATTGCTAATGGCCGCAGCAACGTAAATTGCAAGGGCGAGCCAATGGTTGGTCGGTCGTATTTTGCCTTGGAATCCTATATGATGAATGAATCTGTGCTGACAAAAATGAATCTTCCTGAAGTAACGGTTTGAATTTTATCTGGTGTTCTACTTGTTTATGTGCATGTTTGGATTGTGGCTTTTGTATTGATCAGTTTGAATTTCATTAAGTTCTCCCAGAACCTCATTTCAAAAGAATGAATTGCTTAAAAACAGGATATTGGAGTTTTTCCAAAATTCTGGTGACTAATTCAGACAAAAAAAAAACCTCATGTTGGCAATCACACTATAGGAATAAGGAGCAATAAGAATGTGAAATGAGAGGACAAGAAGCAACCTGAATTTGCCATTCACAGGTTCTGCTCATGAATTGCCTTGTATTCTGGGGAACAATGAGATGGGGGATAGGGGGACTGTGGGGGAGGGGGGGGACTGTGGGGGATGGGGTGTGGGGACAAGGGAAAGCAAGCCCAACAGGCCCAGCAAGCGTGGAAGGTCAAGTGTGTATTGGAAATACTGGATCTCCACTAAGAGTTTCCACTGGGGTCTGAGGAGGGCAGAACTTCCATCCACCCCACTGAACGCCCATGGCATCTCAAGGAGGCTGGACCAGTGGGATGGCTTCCCTTATCTAAGATCTCGATCTGGAAGGCTTAGGAATTGGCTCTTAAATTTTCTTTTTAGATCGGCCCTCTATACAAAGGGGGCCAGTCACATTGAGTTGGTGGGAGCCACCAGCGACATCCCCAAGGTTTGTATGCACCTCATCTTCCTCCCCCTCACCCAGCGGATGCCCCAGATACTGGCGTTGGCACCCACAGAAAATATTTACAATAGATGACCCCCCCCACCCATTCCTTGACCCCAGATACTCCAACAGGGACAGGGGCAAAGGTCAGCGACAGAGTGAGTCTGAAGACTTTCAGGACATGTAATTATATCTGACGATGTTCCTTAGGAAGGGTAATTAACCCATTACAGAGTTGTTGTAGTCAATCTGTCTGAGTTTAATATTCACCAATCCGAAGTGAATGTAATAATGTCGCATGAAACTCCATTTAAAAGAAAGACTTGCATTTATATCATCTTTCACAACCCCAGGACATCCCAAAGCACTTTACAGTAAATGAAGTCCATTTTTAAGTGTAATCACTGTTGTAATGTAGGAAATGTGGCAGCCAATTTACACACAGCAAGCTCCCACAAACAGCATTGTGATAATGACCAGGTCATCTGTTTTTCAGTTATTTTGGTTGAGGGATAAATATTGGTCCGGACAACAGGGAGAACTCCTCCCCTTCGAAATAGTGCCATGGGATCTTTTACGTCCACCTGAGAGGGAAGATGGGGCCTCGGTTTAACATCTCATCCGAAAGATGGCACCTCTGACATTGCAGCACTCCCTCAGTACTGCACTGGGAGTGTCAACCTAGAATTTGTGCTCAAGGCTTTGGAGTGGGACTCTGAACCCACAACCTTCAGACTCAGAGGCGAGAGTGCTACCCACTGAGCCACGTCTGATTCAGTAAAGGATTATTGTAAGAAGGATAACTGTTGGCCCTGGAGGTCACATAATGCAGCAAAGGGCAGATCAATGATAGAAGTACAACTTCTGGATTGTAGGGGACATGGTGCACTTACAGGAATTGCTTTGAATCTGTTGAGAGAAAAACAGATCCGTAAAACCAACAAAATTGTAACGAAGGGTCTCGGAAAGTTCTCATTCTGAGCTGAGGTGTTTTTCCAGAAGATGGGAAAAGTTCCAGCGAATCCACATTGCTCTCAAGTGGCTCCCAGCGACTGGGTGCAGAACAGCACAAGAAACAACAACAACAACTTGCATTTATACGGCGCCTTTAACGTATTAAAACGTGCCAAGGCCCTTCACAGGAGCGTTATCAGACAAAATTTGACACCGAGCCAGAGAGAGAGATTTAAGGACAGGTGACCAAAAGTTTGTATGTCAAAGAGGGAGGTTTTAAGGAGAAACTTAAATGAGGAGAGAGAGGTAGAGAGGCGGAGAGGTTTAGGGAGGAAATTCCAGGGGTTAGGGCCTCGGCAGCTGAAGTGAAGGAAATCGGGGATGCGCAAGCAGAGTCCCAGGAATGGGTCTCCTGTCCACCATTTTGATCTGGGAATGGTGCGAGAAGGCGGGATGTGGGGAGCTAAAGAACAGAAAAGGTGATGGAATAAAAAGAACTATTTCTGAGTCATTTGCACGTTGAAAATATGAATGATAGTGAGTTGTTTATCCTTTTAAAGAAGTGTTATCACAACTTGAGGAGTTGTTATAGCCGGCACGATTCCTGAAGCAGCTGTAGACAGCCCACTCCATCACTGCATAAATAACTTTTCCTTATTTAAGTATGAGCAATAAAGACATTTTTTTTTAAATCAACACAAAGTGACAGGTCAGAGACAACCAGAGAAATTCAGCCTTTCAATGAGATGATTTTATTGGCTTTGGATATTTACAGACATAATTACTGCATCTGTATTATTCAGCTAATTTCAATCAGCTACTGAGAGATATCTATCACTGTCAATTAACTATCAGTACTGCTAAGAACACAAGATAATAACAAATAAGAGTAGGAGTAGGCCACACTCGGCCCCTCGCGCCTGTCCTTCCATTCAATAAGATCATGGCTGATCTTCTAACTCATCTCCACTTTCCTGCTCTATCCCCATATCCCTTGGTTCCCTTAATATCCAAAAATCTATCGATCTCTGTCCTGAATATACTCAACGACTGAGCCTCCACAGTCCTCTGGGGGTAGAGAATTCCAAAGATTCACATCCCTCTGAGTGAAGAAATTCCTCCTCATCTCAGTCTTATTTGGCCGACCCCTTATTCTGAGACTAAGAGATGTCTTAATTCCTATTTTAACTATATAACACAGAGTCAATTCACATGACACTGTTGCACACTGTCTCTGTATCTCAATCTGACCCCTGATCCAAGTTTTCAAGATATTAAGGGGAACTGATAGGGTAGATACAGAGAAAGTACTTCCGCTGGTTGGGGAGTCTAGGACTAGGGGAAATAGCCTAAAAGTTAGAGCCAGGCCTTTCAGGAGTGAAGTTAGGAAACACTTCTACACGCAAAGGGTGGTGGAAGTTTGGAACTCTCTTCCGCAAACGGCAGTTGATGATAGGTCAATTATTAATTTAAAATCTGAGATTGATGGATTTTTGTTAACCAAAGATATTAATGGATATGAGGCAAAGGTGGGTAGTTGGTGTTAGGTCACAGATCAGCCATGATCTCTGGTTAGAATGTGGAACTCGTTACCACAGGAAGTGGTTGAGGTAAATAACTTAGATGCTTTCAAATGAGAACTAGACGACTACATGAGAGAAAAGGGAATGGAACGATATGCTGAAAGGCTGAGATGAGGCGGATGGAATGGGAGGAGACTCGTGTGGAGTATAAACACCAGCACAGACTAGTTGGGCTGAATGGCATGTTTCTGTGCTCTGTGTAACATATTCTATGCAATCTTATTGAATGGCAGAACAGGCTCGATGGGCAAAATGGCCTACTCCTGTTCCTATGTTCCCTCCTTCTCACAACCTTCTGCACCTCAGTTTGACCCCCTGCTTCTCACACCATTTATCTACTTCTCTTTTGATCTGGAGGTGAACGTGAATCACAGGGTGTGGAGGAGTGTTTGAGTTGGGCTGTTGGAGAATGTTACAGCTCCAGTGGCCAGGTGGAGTGGAGCTGTGAGTGGGGGAGGTGCATCACGATAGAGTTTGTGCAGAGTAGCAGGAATCTGAAGGAAGCGTTTCATTTGGAGTTTGCAATTTTGGTTGTTCTGAGGGAAGGGTCTAATCTGCCCCCACCCTGGATGAGATGGTCAGCTCAGTGGCACTTCTCTCACACTGGGCTCAGAATGCACCTGTGGTGAATGTACCTGGGAGTTACTGTCAAACTAGAGCTGCTATATTAATAGCCAATTGTGGCGGATCGCCACCTAAAACGGGCATAATCCACTCTTCCGTCTGTGGACAAATTTCCAGCACCTTCCCTTTAAGGCACCTTACCTTTAAGGCAGAAGGGGGCGGGGCCTCAGGTTTTACCCAGAGAATTCTGGGAGCTTTTCAGTCTGCCATTTTGTGCCATGCTGTGATTAAAAAGTCTCTTGTTTAACACAAATGGATTCAGCCTCCATTCGTGTTTCGCGGCAGCCTCAACATTGGTGACCCCGACGCTCAGAACGTATTCCGAGCACTGCAATGGCGGACACGAACCAGCCCGAAGCCTGGTTTCTCCAAGCTGAATCTTGCTTCCAGCTGCGAAATATCACCACAGATGGGACGAAGTACGACTATCTCGTCACATCACTCGGTAGCGCCGCAGTTTCCAAGGTTTGGACAACGCTGCAGAACCCACCAGAGGAAGGCAAGTATGCACATCTCAGGACAGCGCTCCTTAAAAAATTTACGGCCTCGGCATATCAGCGAAACTGCCACCTCCTTGACCTTCCAGGCCTCGGTGATGCCTCACCGTCAGACCTCCTCTCCCACATGCTCTCCCTCACCGACGAGAGCCCACCCGGATCCCTCTTCCGCACGCTGTTCATCCGCCAGCTCCCTCTCAGCATCCGCCCAGCGATCGTGGCGTCCGGCCTCACGAACCTGGAAGCCCTGGCCGATGAGGCCGACAAGCTGCTGTCCGCTCACTCCAGCCGCGACGTCACTCCGGACCTGGCAGCCAATGCCTGGGCGCGCCCCTCACCATCCAGCACGCGGCCACAAGGGCCTGTCACCAGGCCCACGGGGCCTTCACGCCCCACTAACCCGGGCCACTGTTACTACCATGCACGGTTCGGCGCCAGGGCACAACGGTGCACACCTCCCTGCTCTTTCAAGTCCGCCCCCGTTCCAGCCCCCGCGATGGCCGTGGGCCACGCGGGCTCCCTGCTGTTCGTCACGGATGACAAAACCGGCCGCCGGATCCTGTGCGACACTGGGGCTCAGCACAGCATCATCCCGGCCTCCTCCCTCGACATCCAAAAGGGCGAACGAGGACCGGCGCTGGCTGCTGCTAACGGCTCGGAAATCCGGACGTATGGCACCCGGACAGTCACCCTCGACCTCGCTGGTCACCGCTACCGATGGGAGTTCATCACTGCCAAGGTGCTCTCCCCCCTCATCGGCGCAGATTTCCTGTGCGCCCACAGCCTACTGGTAGACATCCCTCGTCACCGCCTCATGGACATGAACACCATGTCCCCCATCCTGGGCGCCATGGCCCCCCGTCAACCCGCCGACATGGTGTCACAGTGCCACGCCCGGGCCACGGATGACTATTCGGCACTCCTGGCCGAATTCCCGGCCCTTACCAATCCGACCTTCTCCGCGGAGGCCGCCAAACACGGGGTGGAACACTTCATCCCCACCACAGGCCCCTCAGTGTACGCCCACGCCCGCAGGCTGGACCCGGCCAAACTGGAGATCGCGCGGACCGAGTTTGCCACCATGGAACAGCTCGGCATCATCCGCCGCTCCAACAGTCCCTGGGCCTCCCCACTCCACATCGCCCCCAAACCAGGCGGAGGTTGGCGCCCCTGCGGGGATTACCGCCGCCTCAATGACGCCACCACCCCTGATCGGTACCCCGTGCCGCACATTCAGGACTTCTCGGCTAGACTGGCCGGCCGCTCAGTCTTTTCCAAGGTCGACCTGGTGCGTGGCTACCACCAAGTCCCCGTCCACCCCGTGGACGTCCCCAAGACGGCCGTAATCACCCCCTTCGGCCTGTTCGAGTTCCTGCGGATGCCCTTCGGCCTCAAAAACGCGGCCCAGGCATTCCAACGGCTCATGGACTCGGTCCTTTGGGACCTGAAGTTCCTGTTCGTCTACCTGGACGGCATCCTGGTAGCCAGTTCCTCCAAACAGGAACACCTCGAACACCTTTGCATCCTGTTCGGGCGCCTCAGCGACCACGGGCTCATCCTCAGCCCAGCCAAATGCCAGTTCGGCCTGGACAAGATCGACTTCCTCGGCCACCACATCACCCATGCTGGGGCCATTCCCCTGCCCACCAAGGTGCAGGCCGTCCAACAATTTCACCGCCCCACCACCATCAAAGGCCTCCAGGAGTTCCTCGGGATGGTGAATTTCTATAACCGCTTCATCCCCAAAGCGGCGTCCCTCATGAGGCCCCTGTATGAAGCCTTCTGGGGCAGGAGCGGCAAGATGGCGGTCGAATGGACGGCAGACGCGTCCGCCGCCTTCGATTCCACCAAGACCGCGCTCGCCAACGCCACCCTGCTCGCGCACCCATGGCCCAATGCCAGGGTAGCGCACAGCACGGGCACCTCCGACCACGCGGTCGGCGCCGTGTATGAGCAGTGGGTCGACGGCGCCTGGCAACCACTTGCCTTCTTCAGCCGCCAACTACGCCCCCCGGAGGTCAAGTACAGCACCTTCGACCGCGAGCTCCTCGCGCTGTTCCTGGCGGTCCGCCATTTCTGGTTTTTGCTTGAGGGCCACCCCTTCACTGCGTTTGTCGACCACAAGCCCCTGACATTCGCAATGGCAAAGACAACCGACCCCTGGTCCGCCAGGCAGCAGCGCCAGCTCGCGGCAGTGTCCGAGTTCACCACGGACATCCAACACGTCTCCGGCCGAGACAATGTGGTAGCCAACTGCCTCTCCCGCCCGGCCATCCACGCCGCACACCTAGCAGTCGACTACGCTCAACTCGCAGCAGACCAGATCACCGACCCTGATCTGCTCTCCGCACCCACCAACCTACCAGGGCTACGCCTGGCCGACGTCGCCTGTGGCCCGACCGCAGTCACGGTCAAGTGCGACATATCCCTATGTCAACCTCGGCCCGTCGTCCCAGCGTCCTGGCGCCGCAGGGTATTCGACATTCTCCACAACCTCTCCCACCCGCGCATCCATCAAATTGGTAGCCAACCGCTTTGTCTGGCGTGGCCTTCGCAAGGATGTGCGTACTTGGGCCAACTCCTGCCTAGCCTGCCAACGGGCCAAGGTACAGCAACACACGAAAGCACCCCTCGAGGAGTTTACCGTCCCCTCGCGGAGATTCGACCACATCCACGTGGACATCGTCGGGCCCCTGCCGCCGTCGCAAGGCCACACGCACTTGCTGACCATCGTTGACCGCACCACACGCTGGCCTGAGGCAATTCCACTGACCTCTACCACCACCGCCGACATCGCCAGAGCCTTCGTCAGCACCTGGGTCGCACGGTTCGGCGTCCCCTCCGACATGACGTCGGACAGAGGTCCGCAATTTACCTCTGAACTCTGGACCGCCGTCGCACGCAATCTCGGGGTGACCATTCACCTCACCACAGCGTACCACCCCCAAGCCAACGGACTGTGTGAGCGGTTCCACAGATCCTTGAAGGCATCTCTTCGAGCCAGCCTCCAAGACGGCGCCTGGACCAACCGACTTCTGTGGGTCCTCCTCGGCCTGCGCACCGCGGTTAAAGAAGACCTCCACGCATCGGCAGCAGAGCTCGTGTACGGTCAGCCGCTGCGCGTACCCGGCAAGTTCCTGCCCACCGCCACGACACCCTGGTCAGCCGACCAGCAGCGCCACGACTTCGCCTCACCGGCGCTGCAGTTCGCCCCGGTGCCCATTGCCCGACACGGCGAATCCACCTCACAAGTCCCACTAAGCCTGCACCAGGCACGGTTTGTTTTCGTCCGGCACGACGCCCACCGTGGACCCCTTCAACCCCCGTACGACGGGCCCTACAAGGTGCTACAGGCTGGGGACAAATTTTTCACCCTGCAAGTGGGTGACAGGACCAAAAAAGTGTCGGTTGACCGACTCAAGCCAGCACACTCGGAGCCCGGTGTGCAGGTCCCTGTAGCTCGTCCACCTCCACGCGGCCGACCGGCCCTCAAGCCGGTTCACCCGGCTGCTCCACGCCCGGCCGTTCCACGTCCACCGGCGTCCTACAAGAGCCGCTCCGGCCAGCCCATCAGACCGCCGCACCGTCTCGTCCACACCTCCTAAGCGGATTTTGGGGGGAGCTGTGTGGCGGATTGCCACCTAAAACGGGCATAATCCACTCTTCCGTCTGTGGACAAATTTCCAGCACCTTCCCTTTAAGGCACCTTACCTTTAAGGCAGAAGGGGGCGGGGCCTCAGGTTTTACCCAGAGAATTCTGGGAGCTTTTCAGTCTGCCATTTTGTGCCATGCTGTGATTAAAAAGTCTCTTGTTTAACACAAATGGATTCAGCCTTAATTCGTGTTTCGCGGCAGCCTCAACACAATTTTGTTTTGCAGGTAACTGCAGTGGCCCTGTGAAATTTCTATGGCATAATGAAATAGTAGGAACATAAGAACATAAGAATTAGGAGCAGGAGTAGGCCAAACGGTCACTCGAGCCTGCTCCACCATTCAATAAGATCATGGCTAATCATTGACCTCGACTCCACTTTTCCGCCCGATCTCCATATCCCTTAATTCCCCTAGAGTCCAAAAATCTATCGATCTCAGCCTTGAATATTCTCAACGATTCAGCATCCACAGCCCTCTGGGGTAGAGAATTCCAAAGATTCACAACCCTCTGAGTGAAGAAATTCCTCCTCATCTCAGTCTTATTTGGCCGACCTTTTATCCTGTGACTATGCCCCCTAGTTCTAGACTCTCCAGCCAGGGGGAAACAACCTCTCAGCATCTGCCCTGTCAATCCCCCTCAGAATCTTGGGATGAAATATTCGGCATCTTTATTGTCTATCATCATTTACAGCCTCATGAAAACAACCTAGGGTGATCGCTGGATGCATCCCGTTCAAATAGACAGGTTGATCAGCAGTAGTTATGCAAGCAAAAAATGTTTGTTCAACATTATTCTTTGTTGTCAATTAAACAACATTTAAGTCTGCAGCTGGATCAAAAGACTGAAATGTCGTTTTATAAGATAATAGAATAAAGGGACACGTTTTGTGTAAATCTTAATAGGACGGAACATCCTTTGTATGTTCGCTCCCACAAAAAGCAGTAGATGCTAGCTCAACTAATAATTTTGAGATCAAAAGATTTTTGGTAGCCAAGGGTATTAAGGGATATGGAGCCAAGGCGGATGGATGGAGTTAGGATACAGATCAGCCAAGATCTCATTTGAATGGCGGAGCAGGCTCGAAAGGCTGAATGGTCTACTGCTGTTCCTATGTTTTATAATACATACTTATTAATATAAGTAAGAAGAAAAACTTGCATTTTTATAGCACTACCTCAGGACGTCTCAAAGCGCCTTACAGCCAGTGCAGTACTTTTAAGATGTGGTTATTGTTGTAATCTAGGAGCCAATTTGTACACAGCAAGCTCCCGCAAACAGCACTGTGACAATGACCAAACAATCTGTGTTTTCGTGATGTTGGTTGAGGGATAAATATTGGCCAGGACAACGGGGATAACTCCCCTGTCAGGAAGGCCCCTGTCCTACATGAGGACCATGCCCACTGTGAGCAAAATCCCAGCTCTGCTCCAAACCCCCCTCCCCCTCGCCAAACAACCCTGAAATCCTGGGGCAACATACGAGGGGCAGAGACCCAGTAAAACTGGTGTCCGCCCCTTTCTCCTGATGCTTGCGCCCAAAAAATGGACGTGTCCCGGGGCAAAGGTCAGGAAAAGTTGCCCTGATATTTCGTGAGCCATTGGGACTTGGCCAGATGGACCACAATGGTCATTTCTAGCATTGCGCAATCCTATGTTCCATTGGCCTCTTTCCCCTTGAATTTGGGAGAAGAAAAATCATCCAGGCTTCTTGCTCCAGACTGGCCATCTCATTACTCTTGCTGGCGTGTCGGTCGGTGAGAACACGATCGGCCTTGGCTGTGACGCCTTCCGTGTTGGAATAGTCTGCTGCCACTTACTGGCAAGAGTGACAGGCGAAGAATGGCCACTCGATCCTGGTAACAGCGGGCAACTGTCCCCTCTGGACCATTAGCCCAGCATGAGTCCGCTTTTCAAAAACAGATGGGGAGAAACGTAGAGAAAGCAATAATTTAAAATATTTATTCCTCATGATGGACCATTCTGCATGTTTTCTCTGGACCTCCTTCATTAGGGACCACTGTACAAATCAGCAACAAAAATAATTTTCCACAGGCGTGACACAATAGAAAGATGTTCAGTCTTTCAGTCTTGTAAAGAAATTCTCATCTCCCAAAGAGAACAGAAACACAGTGAAATGTCCAACATCTGAAAGACTTCAGTGCTGATTCTAAATCTAATGTTTTTTTAATCGCATTTTGCATTCCCTCGCTCCTCACGAGAGAATAAATAGCTCTGGTTCCCCTCAATGCAAATTTCAAACACTGAATATTTTACAAAGCAGAATTAAAGCTGGTGTTGGTTGTAATTCTAAGATGGAAAATGCAAATATCATTAAAAGCAGCAGAGGATCGTTAGTACTCAAGGGAACACTACATTCATACTGCAGATGTGCCAAAAAAAACAAATAATAATTGAAATATTAAAGAAAAATACCTTTTAAGTCACTACATTTTACAGACCTTCGTTTTTTACCCAGTGTTGCTAGGGTGAAAAGAAAAGGTAGTTGTGAAAAGATTAACTGCTTGCTTTGTGATTGGGTGTTGGAGATGACATCAGGGATGTAGCAGTCAGGCAGTGGCCGGTCTCTCTCTCTCTCTCTCTCTTTCTCTCTCTCTTCTTCAGCTGTCATCTTGAGCGTTATGCCAGAATTGTGTGGAAGCTCAGGGACTGTGCACTGAAGCAAGTGGAAAAGGGGGTCTCAGTGAAAATTCCTGCCCAGCCTCTCGATCTTGTGTTGAGTCGGTGCGTGGGTTCTTGACGTCTTCCCTGCTAGGCTGGGGAGGGCACAGCCATTTCCATTTTTTGAGAGGACCGGCGTGTTGCTTTTTTTTTTGTTGTTGGAAGGCTGGCGTGGTGTCTGGATGAATGTGCTTTCGATCCGGTAGACGGGCTTTAAAGCCTGGTGGGGAGATGTCCGAATTGAAGGCTCAAAGGAACGGGAACAGGGTCACATGGTGCTGAAAACTAGGACAGGGGATGTCGGAATCCATCCCGTGCTCCCATGAGGGGAGTCAGGTAGGAATTTCAAATTGTACAGTCCTCTAGGGTGTACCAAACATGCAGCTTAAGCCGCATACTAATAAGCAGAGGCTGACTGGGGCTGTTAGCTGCTCTGCTGGTTGGCGTCTGCCTTTGATTTTTTACCTTTTCTTTGTTAAACATCAACATTTAAAACAATTCTGTTTCGCCCAGATCCTTTTCCGTTAATGCCTCACATGGTTCTATGTTCCTGGCCAATTTTCCACCTCAATGTTACGGATGTCAGCAATTATTATCATTATTTATATTAGTATTATTTGTCTAAGCAAATATTGGGATCCCCCCCCCCCCAACAATATTAGCATAACCCTCAGGAAACGTTGTCTGCGCAATGTTAATTTTCATTAGTGAGAAAGATTAAATGCAAAGGGTTCACAAGATGATGGATGGAGAGGGAGCATGTGTCACTCTGCTGTTAATATTTAAGAATTTTGCAGCAATCATGTTTTTTTTCTCCTCCCCTCTCTTCCATTTTGCTTTCCTTTTTTAAAAAAAAAAATTGCTGTGACACTCGCCAGCAGAGACACACACACGCACACGCTTGGCCTGTATGTGGAATTCAGTCAGTGTGCAGGATCATTATCCGTTTGTTCCCGTTAAATGGAATTCATGATGCAGCCGTTAGCGGCATTAAAATGCTTGGTACAGGGACGGTGCTGCATCGTTCTGCCCATTTTTCCCATTCTGTTCCCGTTTTGCTTTCAGTGCTTCCAATTCTCAGTCTATTGTCTGATAAACCTAGAGACTACAGCACGCTCTCATCCCCTGCACATTAACACCATCTTGAAGAATAGTGCAATGTATTTTACAATGTCGCTGCACTGTGCTTGACACTTTCTCATACATAATGAAAACCAACTCATTTTTAACCTGCAGACTGCAAAAAATGTGATTCAGATCTGATCCAGATTTTTAAATGCCCCTTTTTAAATGTCCTTTTTTAAATAACCCCCTTTTAAATGCTTTATTTTAAAAATGCGTTTTTTAAATGCCACTTTTTAAATGTCCTATTTTTCAAATGCCCCTTTTTTTAAAATGCCCTTAAAAAAAAAAATGCCCTTTGTTCTTTCTCCCTCCCCCATTATTAAAGCTACTTTTCCTGTTGGTCCCGGCAGTGCTGCTGAACACTGTTCTGGAGGGTGGGCAGGTAAACCACAGGCCTCTGCCCACACAGAGCTTGAACCTGCCACTGACAGGTGTGCCTCGGTGAGAAGTATATGCCTACCATCCTGATATTGCTCCTTTGTTAAGGGAAAGCGCCTTAGAGGCAATCAGCAACTCCCCAGAACAGACAGCAGAGATTGGGAGCCCACTGTATGGAGAACTGTTCTCCTGTTTTCCACCCAATTCTTCTTTTTTTTCTTCTCTTCTATGCTGAGATACGGTTCCAAGGCTACCACCAGTGTATTGGTTATCAGATACTTAGCATGAATGGCTAATCTTCACATGTGAGACCAAGTACTGGGTACCAATGGGCTATTTAACCAAGGGGGCATCACAGACAAACATAATCTCTTCCTCCCCCAACCTGCACGACACCACTTTCCTGCGATCAGGAGCAGGAGCTTAAGGCTCAATTTTTTTCCCTTTCCGAGGCCAGGGGTGCTGAGACATAGAAACATAGAGAAACATAGAAAAATAGGAGCAGGAGTCGGCCATTTGGCCCTTCGAGCCATTCAATATGATCATGGCTGATCCTCTATCTCAATACCATATTCCCGCTCTCTCCCCATACTCCTTGATGCCTTTTGTGTCTAGAATTCTATCTATCTCCTTCTTAAATATATTCAGTGACTTGGCCTCCACAGCCTTCTGTGGCAGAGAATTCCACAGGTTCAGTGAAGAAATTTCTCCTCATCTCAGTCCTAAATGTCCTACCCCTTATCCTGAGACTGTGACCCCCCTCATTCTAGAACAAATTGTAAGACCCCTGAGATCAGGTACCCCAGCACAGACTGGAAAGCGGACCTGGAACCTTTCCGATCGGTATGACTCGGTGCCGCACCAACAGCGCACTGTTCTACCATTCTCCGGCCTGTCAGTGTGCAGATGTGCGACACCACCCACCATTGTGGGCTGGCACCGGCAAAAAAAGTGACCCTGAGGACTGCCAGCTTGTCATAAAGACCCAACGGGTTCACTATTGTCCTCCAAGGAAGGGAGTTTCTTGCTGCCGTCCCACCTACTTCAGTTGAGGGGGCAACACGACGTGATCACCTCCTTTTTCCATCAATAACGCACCGTGTAAGGCAACAAGATCTATGGAACAGGTCCTGCTGTCACCTTCCCCTGCCATGAGGTGAGCCAACCACTGCTGTGATGAGATCTGTTTAACTGTCGGAACTAGTGCATAGAGAGTTGGGGAATTCAAGCGCCATTTGAAAATACATAAGAACATAAGAATTAGGAGCAGGAGTAGGTCATATGGCTGATCTTCGACCTCAACTCTACTTTCGCGCCCGATCTCCATATCCCTTGATTCCCCTAGGGGGGCAGTGGGGCGTTTACTGGATAGCTTGTTGGCCTGGAGGAAACACTGCCCCTCCTCCTGGCCCACAAGCAGTGCTGTAATGGCACTTACCTTATGGATTCAGCCCTTCTCGCTTCCATTCACCTGCCGAGTTTCCCGAGGTCTGGGAAACCCGGCCGACCTGAGTTAAAAATAGAACGACTGTTAAAATGAAGGCAGGCAGCCTCACTATAATATTTAAATGACCAATCCGGCTCCTGCGAGCGGATTGGCCATCCCGCCTCCGTTAAAACCAGAAGTGGGCGGGTTCGAGGCGGGTTGGGTTCCTGTTTCAGATTTTTTTTGCAGTTTAATCTCTGACGCGACCCCAACCCACCCGTTTCCGGGATGTAAGATCCAGCCCACCTAAACTGGCAGCCTTTCTAATATGGCTACGGACAGGCAAAATCTCATTGCAGCAATGTCGAGAGAAACGCTATTTTCCTTTCCAATTTTCTCCAGTCCTCTCGTGAAGGGGCTCGTGTGGGAATGAGTCCTGGGTCCTTCTGGTCTCTATGGCTTATTGCTACACTGGACGGTGCCTTTTACTCATCAGGCCATTGAAGGAACAAGAGAAGCAGTCATACGTTCGCTAGCATTTGCTAAATTGTTCCAAGTATGAATATTTGGTTAATTCAACTTGCATTAAAATTAGAATGGTTCAAAATCAAATTAAAATTCAAGTTCAAGTTCAAGGTTCCCCCCTCCCACAAAACATAATATTAATTCTGCACAAGGTCAGCAGGTAAACTGTTTCCAGGCTTCAAGCAAAGTGGATAACTTGGGTGTACAGCAGCCAACATATCTCTCTCTCTCTTAGGCAGTCCCTCGGAACCGAGGATGACTTGCTTCCACGTTAAAAATGAGTTCTCAGGTGACTGATGAGTCCAATGCGGGACTTACAGTCTCTGTCACAGGTGGGGCAGACGGTGGTTGAAGGGACGGGTGGGTGGGGTGCTTGGGTTGACGTGCGCACCTTCCGCTGTTTGCGCTTGGCTTCCGCTTGCTCCCGGCGAAGAGACTCGAGGTGTTCGGCGCCTTCCCGGATGCTTCTCCCCTCACTTTGTGCGGTCTTGGGCCAGGGATTCCCAGGTGTCGGTGGGGATGTTGCACTTTTTCAAGGAGGCTTTGAGGGTGTCCTTGAAGCGTTTCCTCTGCCCACCTGGGGCTCTCTTGCCGTGTCGGAGCTCCGAGTGGCGCGCTTGTTTTGGGAGTCTCGTATCGGGCATGCGGACGATGTGACCCGTCCATCGGAGCTGATCGAGCGTGGTCAAAGCTTCGATGCTGGGGATGTTGGCCTGAGCAAGAACACTGACGTTGGTGCGCCTATCCTGCCAATGGATAGGTGTACAGTGGTGTAGTGTTTATGTTACTGGACTAGAAAACCAGAGATATGTGAGTTCAATTCCCATCCATGGCAGTAAAAGTACATGACGTGATCCGGACTCGAGTCGTCGTTAGCTTGTTCACAGATGTGATTCCCAGTAAAAAAGTAAAAATTTTCCCAGTAAAAAAGTAAATTTTTTTTAAAGCTTTTCGTTTTACATACAGACGGCAGCTTTTGACACGTTGGAACCCCTGCGACTACACCTCATTGTCTCAGTTGTATCTTGCTATGTCTTTTGATGTGGTACCTTCCTGGCTGACTTAATTAACTTTATCACACCTCGGCAGATAGTCAGGATGATTTAATTTATTGGTCTGCAATTGTAAAGTACACATGCTTTTTTTTCCATCTATATATGCTCTGGCGATTCTGTATCCAATTTACTTCACCTGAGGAAGGAGTGATAGCTCCGAAAGCTTGTGATTTCAAATAAAACTGTTGGACTATAACCTGGTGTTGTGCGACCTCTCAATTTTGTCCACCCCAGTCCAACACCGGCATCTCCGCATCAGTAAAAGTAAACCATGAAGCTGATGGATTGTTGTTAAAACCCCCAATCCAATTCAATATTGTCCTTTAACAGAGGAAATCTGCTGCCTTTGTCTGGTCTGGCCTATATCCAGTCCCACACCAACATGGTTGGCTCTAAGTGGCCTAGCAAAGTCAGTGGTATTAAATTAGGGATGGACAATAAATACTGGCCTTGTCAGCAACACCCACGTCCCAAGAATTAATAAAAAAATGTGGAAAGCAAATGGATTAAAGGCTTTTTAAAAATATAAGTAACTTTACCACCTGTGTGTGTTACCCCAACCAACATCAGCTGACTGGAAACACGGAGACCTTTCTTAAAGGGACAAGTCCCGATCACTTGAATTGGGCCAACATTTGGATTTATCCAAATACATCTAAATAGATTGAGTCTGATTTCAAATTGAGTGCAGAGCTTACTCTGCGCGTCAGGCAGTAAATGTATGAATTGTTCGGGCCTTGAGGTGCTATCCTTTTTGCCTCTCAGTTTTTTAAAGGTCCAGAAGTGGAGCACAATGTGTAACTTGTGACAATATGTATTTTTTGCAAGGCAAAATGTCCAGGTTGATTGTGGAGTTAAGTGCGGCTGGAATAAAGCTTTCTGAAAACAGTGTATTTTGATATGGTGATTACAAACATGCAGAAATCTAAAGTCAAAAGAAAAGAAAACCTTCTGGCTGAGAGCTGTGTAACACAGACCCGCTTTGATGTCTTTAAGGACCATTCTAGCCCTCACTGATGTTGACTTTGTTCGCAGGCTGAAGCTCCAGCCCCTGGCTGGCAATGACAGGTTCCCTCAAAAAGTGACCACAGGTGCTTTGATGGTTTAAAAACTGCGGTCGAATGCAAACACGCAGTTCCCTCACCGCCGTCTGAAGTCAGAAATGTGTGAACTTCCCAGTGCTATCAGAGACCCGCCCCTTTTGCGGGTTTTATAAACTGCAGGCAAATTCAGCGGCCCCTTTTGGAGAATGATGCCGGATTGAAATGTGGGCGGGGGTGCATTGTACAAGTGGCGCTTTCTCGAAACCGGCACTGCAGAGTAAATACTTCAGACTGATGCCGACTACCTTCTGGGTCAGAAGAACAGTCTAGGACCCAGTTGGTCCTAAAGGCTTAGCTCACCAGAGCAGGCTGGGCCTATACTCATTGGAATTTAGAAGAATGAGAGGTGATCTTATTGAAACATATAGGGGGAAAAATTCAGTTGGTTGCGCCTCCCGTTAGCGCCTTAAGAGGGCGCTAATGGGGCGCAAAGCATCTAGCGCCCAGGTGCGGCGAAGTTTGCGCCGCTCGCGAAATTAACTAGACATTTTGCGGCGGCACTAAACACTACCGCCACGATCTCCTGCGCTGGCAGATCATGACATCACTCGAGTGCGCAACGCCCCGGTATCGCCCCGGAGCGGATATTGAGTGGCGCCCCCTGCCTTACCACCTGACGCTAGCAACGACAGGTTGAGGGGAGCGTTCTGCAGTCATGAAGGGAAAGGGGGAGCGCTATTTAAAGGTGACCGCTTCCTGCCTTTTATTGTTGGTGCCATTTTTGAACTACGCATTCTGAGAGAGAGAGGGAGAGACTTCTGGAGAGATTCAACGTTGTGTGAAGGAGTTTTGGGTACTGAGCAGCACTTTGCAGGTTCATTTTGATTTGCCATTCCTTGTATTGATTTAGCAGAGACTGTGGGGGCTGCACTCTGAGCTCTTTACCTGGTACTCTCCATTGTTCTTTCCAGCACATTTGATGTGCATGTCTCTCCAGGCCGAGATTCAAGGCTGCAATGAGCAGGATGTGGATGGAAAGCAAGATTAACCATCCCCTTTAAGAACTGGCCCGTGCCATTGTGTGTGTGTTCCATTGCTGACTGACATTACATGAGCTTCGCCAGCGCTCTGAGGTAGCGCCTCGCTCCTCGGCATTTGCGCCTTAAGACAGGTGTGAAGCGCCTGATATAGCGCTGCAATCACCTACAGGGGCGATAAAAGTCAAGTTTGCAGTCGGTGGCGATAATTAGCGCCAGGCGCTAATCTTTGCGCCCGGCCGATAATTGCGCCCCAAATGGGGCGATACTGAATTTCTCCCCCATAAGATACTGAGGGGGCTCGGCAAGGTAGATGCAGAGAGGATGTTTCCCCTCGTGGGGAAATCTAGAACGCGGGGGCATAGTTTCAGAATGAAGGGTCGCCTTTTTAGAACTGAGATGAGGAGGAATTTCTTCTCTCAGAGGGTCGTAAATCTGTGGAATTCTCTGCCCCAGAGAGCTGTGGAGGCTGGGTCATTAAATACATTTAAGGTGGAGATAGACAAATTTTTGCAAGATAAGGGAGTGAAGGGTTATGGGGAGCGGGCGGGGAAGTGGCTTTGAGCCCAAGATCAGCCATGATCTTATTGAATGGCGGAGCAGGCTCGAGGGGCCAAGTGGCCTATTCCTGCTCCTATTTCTTATGTTCTTATGTTCTTTACCCATAGAGTGGTTAGAATGTGGAACTCGCTACCACAGGGAGTAGTTGAGGCGAATAGCATAGATACATTTAAGGGGAAGCTAGATAAACATGAGGGAGAAAGGAATTTGGCCCAACAGGAACATGCCGATGTTTATGCTCCACATGAGCCTCTTCATCTCACCCCATCAACATATCCTTCTATTCCTTTCTCCTTCATGTGCTTATCTAGCTTCCCCTTAAATGCAACTATGCGAGTCACCTCTACTACTCCCTGTGGTAGCGAGTTCCACACTCTAACCACTCTCTGGATAAAGATGTTTCTCCTGAATTCCCAATTGGATTTATTAGCGACTATTTTATATTTATGGTCCCTAGTTCTGGTCTCACCCGCAAGTGGAAACATCTTCTCTACGTCTATCAAACCCTTTCATAATCTTGAAGACCTCTATCAGGTCACGCCTCAGTCTTCTCTTTTCTAGAGAATAGAACCCCAGCCTGTTCAACCTTTCCGGATAGGTATAACCTCTCAGTTCTGGTATCATTCTAGTAAATCTTTTTTGCACCTTCTTCAGTGCCTCTATATCTTTTTTATAATATGGAGATCAGAACTGTTCACAGTACTCCAAGTGTGGTCTAACCAAGGTTCTATACAAGTTTATTAACCTGCGTCGCTACTTTTAGGGATCTGTGTATCTGTACCCCCAGATCCCTCTGTTCCTCTATCCCATTTAGACACTTATTTTCAAGGAGCATGTCGCCTCCTTATTCTTCCTACCAAAATGTATTACCTCGTACTTAGCAGTATGTCAACATGTTAGAGTCATGTTCTCTCGTGTAATACCTCATTTAAGCTTAAGGAAATATGGTAAGAAAGAGCATAACTCCTTATTACTGAAGACCTTTTGTAAAGGAATGTGAAACATGTATCGCACACCAGCTGGTAATTCATACTATTAGGGACATTTCCAATGTACACTGTCTGCCAGTGTGACAGAAAGTGACAGCCACTTCACTGATGATTACAAAAAGACTCACATTAACAAGGTAACAGCAATTAAACCCCCCATAATTAACACTGGACTGTTCCATGCCACTGGATAAGTAGTAATTAGGCAATTTGTATCCATTTCTGCCCTGCGCTGGGGGGTGACAAGAAAGAAATGGCCTCATATCGCAGACTGTAAAGAAACCTGAGGCCATTTTCGCACCGAGATGCAAACCCAAGGGACAATGTTTATTAAGAAAAATGTTTTTTAAAAAATAAAAACAATATAGTCCTTTGAATATAATGGGTCCATTGGGGTTGATTGATTAAAAAAAATATAAATATAAGTAAAGATGTAAACATCCCTCGAAGGTTCTGCGTCTCATTGTTCTGGCACATAAAATTAATGGGATTCTACTGGTGGTGCATGTGTGGTAGAATCAGTGCATTTTTTGTGTTGCATTTTCGTCAGCTAATGCAATGTGAATTCAATTTTGCTTTGATGTACACTGAATAAAATTTTGCCCGTGATGTATTATTGGAAGGCGATACACTTTACTTTTGGTGTTGTGATGTGTCTCTGTTCCTTGTTGATTTCAGAGGAGCCCTCGGCATCTAAAGAGCCATATTAATTTTACGGTTTATTTTATTGAATGTAAAACAAAGCCTGGAATTAAATAGAACCGTAGTTCATGCCTGGTTGCATCTTCTCACAGCTTTGGCCTAGATTTGCATTCATTTCCACCGGTGGTGGTGATTAGTCTGAATAATATTCCGAATTGGAGATTTAATTTAACTGTAAGAGCTGAGGGTTCCTGTTGTAAAATGAGACCCATTTTGGTGGTTGGGTACACAAAAAAAGGCTCTCTTAAGAAGAAAGCAGTAAGAGTCAAGGCTTTGTGATAGAAGTCATTGCTGTCAGAACAAGGGTTGATTCTCCATTTACTCAGGAGTCTCCAATAGAGGTCGTTTTTATTCTGTGGTCTCTAATGCTATGTTAGAGTTTGAGAATTTAGAGATGTTCTCTTAACACCAGTAAGTGAGGTGCCAATGTCATGATTTAAGCAACTGGCTAGATCTGGAGCACACAAGTCAGGCAGTCTGCAAGACATCATAGGATTACATAGGATATACGGCACAGAAACAGGCCATTCGGCCCAACCAGTCCATGCCGGCGTTTATGCTCCACTCGAGCCTCCTCCCATCTTTCCTCATCTAACTCTATCAGCATAACCCTCTATTCCCTTCTCCCTCATATGCTTATCTAGCTTCCCCTTAAATGCATCTATACTATTCGCCTCAACCACTCCCTGTGGTAGCGAGTTCCACATTCTCACCACTCTCTGGGTAAAGAAATTTCTTCTGAATTCCCTATTTGATTTCTTGGATTCCCTATTTGATTTCTCTATTGGAATTCGTAAGACAGCAATAACTGCTCAATTGCTGCTGTAGTAAGAGAGAAGAAAGAAAGACTTGCATTTATATAGTGCCTTTCACAAGCACCGGACGTCCCAAAGTGCTTTACAGCCAATGAAGTACTTTTTGAAGTGTAGTCATTGTTGTAATGTAGGAAGCACGGCAGCCAATATGCACACAGCAAGCTCCCACAAAGAGCAATGTGACAATGACCAGATAATCTGTTTTTTAGTCATGTTGATTGAGGGATAAATATTGGCCAGTTCACCGGGGATAACTCCCCTGCTCTTCTTCGATATAGTGCCACGGGATCTTTTACGTCCACCTGGGAGAGCAGATGGGGCCTCGGTTTAACGTCTCATCCGAAAGTAGGTGAAGTTGTTTTAAACGTTAATAAATCTATTCCTTAATTATTTATTCTTGGATTTTCATGAACCAAAGGAAAGTTGAACATTAGAAGAGTTCAGTTTTGAACTATCAGACATGTTGAAGGAATGGGATGTTGGAAGGAGAATGAGATGTAAAACCCATATATCCATATAGACGCATCCCTTTTTACAATATAACTCAGTTACAATCCATTTGAAATAAAGGCAGAATTTGTCTGAGATTACATAATATTTAATATACTGTTCAATGGAGAGAAGGAATATAGTAGGTAAATGTAATAAGAGGGGGAAAAATTTGGTATCGACCATTTTGGGGTGCTAACATCGCCTGGGCGCTAACTTTAGCAGCCGGCGCTAATTAGCAGTGGCGACCCCGAAATTCAGTTTTAGCGCCCAAAGAGGGAGGTGGAGCACTAATTCAAGCTCTCCACTTCCTTAGAGCGCTAACCCCGAATATCAGGTGATGCGTTCTGCAGCGGTACGCACTGGTCCACGTAGCGCTGCCGCATGGAAGGGCTCCTCCCCTCATTAAAGGGAAGGGCCCAAGCCCAAAACTCTGCTGGGTCCTACCTGGACCACCGGGGAGCGGGGTGCCGAGCCAGCAGCCCGGCACTCAAGAGGAATGCCGGGCTGCCAGATCGCGATCACGGACCCCGCGCTCGAAGATGCAACGGGCCGCGACAAGTAAGTCGGCCGATTTTTTCCCCCCGCCCGTCACCTCCCCTTTCGCTAACACCCCGCGAGCCTCCTGCCGCTCCGTTCCCACTCCTTGAATCGGTCGCTGTCATCGCCCGGTACAGATTCAGGGGGGGCACGGGCCAATTTTGCAGGCAGGGCGAAAATGGGGCGCTGCGCACGGTGATGACGTCATCATTGCCTGTGCAGTGGAGCGGGGCGCTACCGGTTACCGCCACCTCTAAACTCCCACTGAATTTAGTGGGAGTCATTGGCGGCGCCACGCCCGGGCAAAAAGTCGTTAGCGCCCCCCGGAGGCACTAACGGGAGGCGCTAAGGTACCCAATAGAGTATTTACCAAGATCTCTTCTTCAAATCTTAGTCTTCAACACTCCCTTCACCTGAACTTCAGCAAAACAATAGGAGCTAGATTTTCTATCCATATGAGGCTGGAATTACTGAGAGTATTGTTTTAGTAATGTTTAGCTAAGTGGGTTTGTTGAGATCTTAATACCCAGGAATTAATAGGCAGCTCTAATATGGCAGCGAATCTGACTCTAAATTATTGAAAATTGACGAAAATAGCGATTCTAATGTTGACAAATTTAGGAGGGACCTGGATAGATAGTCGGTGGAAGAAGTAATTGAGGGGTAGCATAGTGCACAATATTTATCAAACTTTGGAACTTGCATCACAGCCTGTAATGGTTTCTCTGGTCTTGCACATTCCTATGTTTTGAATTAGATATTGATGCCTTGGAAATCATAAATTGCAGTGAATAATAACGATTTTATACATAAAACATCACCGTAGGAGAAAATTTGACAATACAGAATTGATCTAAATTGGGCGCTTATAAATGCTGATGGTTTAAGTGGCACTTTCCACAGCCCCAATAACTAACCTGTTTACTTTTGTCTTTCAAAGTATTGCACTGAGCCACCAAATAACAATTAACTTTTATGTGGAAATGAACGATGAGCAAGTGAAACAGTCACATGTGCTATTCCTCTTCATCTCTATCTGTAAGTTGAATTCTATTGCCTGGATTGCCTGCTCCAGGTTTTATGCTGATCCTTTTCAAGGCGAGGGGCTGTCTGTGACTGGTATTGCTGCTGGGAGTCAATGTCTCAGCACATTAAGCTCAAGTACCCCAGGAATGGGCTGTATTTTATCTAACTGTCAGAGATATACCCTGGAGCCTAAGTAGCAGTTTTCCCATTATTAAATTGGTCTATGGAAGGGATATATCTGACGCGAGGACATATTTTAAAAGCATAGATGGAAAAAGTAGGTCTATGTGAGTGTTGGTAGGAGCGATAGTTCCGAAAGCTTGTGATTTCAAATAAAACTGTTGGACTATAACCTGGTGTTGTGCGACCTCTCAATTTTGTCCACCCCAGTCCAACACCGGCATCTCCGCATCGTGTTGGTAAGCACAGCAATTCAAGAGGCACTGTAGGGTTGTAGCAGGGTTTATTGTCTATGGGTTAAGACAAACATTACTTCATACAACCCTCTGGTGCTCTAGACTGAATCGAAGAACTCAGTCAGCAGACTAAACATTTTGTCCACCTATGGCCAGGCAGGATGACCTGCCCCATGGCTCCTGCACTGTTCTTTTATAACTGATTGCCCATAGATGTGTAAGAGAGACCTGAAATGACTTAATATTCTTACCCTTGTAAAGAAACACCTTGCCTCCACTTGACACTTCCCTCTAAAATGCCCTGCTGAGATCGGTAAACTGCAGGCTTGAGCCAGGATCCTGGATGGATCCGATAGCCAACGTTTCACAATTTATGCAATCGGGCGGGGTGTAGAACGGCTTGTCCTCCGCCAATGCCGCAAGTGAAAATCCTCCCCTTTATCTTCAGTGGCTGAACCCTCAAAGCGTGTGGGCGAGAAGAAGTCAGGCAGCGGGGTAGAGGTTCTCCCGCTCGCCAGTAACTTCGGCAGGAGAGCCACAGAAACTCCGGAAAAACAGACGCTGTTTTTTTCCGCAGCTCTTATGCCGAAGTTAAGCCGGATGATCAGGAGAACTCCAGTGGAAATTCGCCCGCTACATCTCCCAATCGTTAACGTCTGCTTGTTATCTTGATTGTCAATGTCTCCTACCGTTGTGTCTTTGAACGTGGCTGACAAGACAGGTCTTTATTCAAAGGCTTTTGGTCTGGGATGTATGCTGAGGACTTCTTTCAATCTTCAGTTCAGTTTGTTTGCGATGGTGAATTCTATGAGGTCGACATTGTGTCACTCATGTATGATGTTGTAAGAACATAAGAAATAGGAGCAGGAGTAGGCCATTCGGCCCTTCGAGCCTGCTCCGCCATTCAATGAGATCATGGCTGATCTTCTGCCTCAACTCCATTCACCGGCCCTATCACCATATCCCTTGATGCCCTTACTAGTCAGAAATCTATCGACTTCTGTTTTGAATATACCCAATGACTGAGCCTCCACAGCCCTCTGGGGTAGAGAATTCCAAAGATTCACCACCCTGTGAAGAAATTTCTTCTCATCTCAGTCCTGAATGGCCTACCCTTTATCTTGAGGCTGTGGCCCCTGGGTCTAGACTCCCCAGCTAAGGGAAACATTCTCCCAGCATCCATCCTATCAAGCCCTTTTTGTATAATTTTGTATGCTTCAATAAGATCCCCTCTCATTCTTCTGAATTGAAGAGAATACAGGCCTAGTTTACTCAATCTCTTCTCATACGACAGTCCCGCCATCCCAGGAATCAATCTCGTGAACCTTCGTTGCACTCCCTCTATGGCAAGTATATCCTTCCTTAGGTAAGGAGACCAAAATTGTACACAGTACTCCAGGTGTGGTCTCACCAAGGCCCTATATAATTGGAGTAAGACTTCTTTACTCCTGTACTCAAATCCTCTTGTAATGAAGGCCAGCATACCATTTGCCTTCCTAATGGCTTGCTGCAGCTGCACATTCACTTTCTGGAACAATGGAAGAAATATTGTCTAAAAAAACTATTTTAACTCCTTCTGGACTAATTCAAAAAGAACATAAGAAATAGGAGCAGGAGTAGGCCATTCAGCCCTTCGAGCCTGCTCCGCCATTCAATAAGATCAGGGCTGATCTTCTGCCTCAACTCCACCTTCCCGCACTATCCCCATATCCCTTGATTCTCTTAATATCTGAAATCTATTGATCTCTGTCTTGAATATATTCAATGACTGAGCATCCACAGCCCTCTGGGGTAGAGAATTCCAAAGATTCACCACCCTCTGAGTGAAGAAATTTCTCCTCATCTCAGTCCTAAATGGCCGACCCCTTATTCTGAAACTGTGACCCCTGGTTCTAGACTCCCCAGCCAGGGGGAACATCCTCCCTGCATCTACCCTGTCAAGCCCTGTAAGAATTTTATATGTTTCAATGAGATCACCTGTCATTCTTGTAAATTCTAGGGAATATAGGCCGAGTCTCCTCAATCTCTTCTCATAGGACAATCCCCCCATCCCAGGAATCAGTCTGGTGAACTTCTAAGGCAAGTATATCTTTCCTTAACTAAGGAGACCAAAACTGTACACAATACTCCAGGTGTGGTCTCACCAAGGCCCTATATAATTGCAGTAAGCCGTCTTTACTCTTATACTCCAATCCTTTTGTAATAAAGGCTAACATACCATTTGCTTTCCTAATTGCTTACTGTACCTGCATGTTAACTTTCAGTGATTCATGTACAAGGACACCCAGGTTCCTCTGAATACAAATATTTCCCAATCTCTCACCAATTAAAAGATATTCTGCTTTTAATTCCATTTTTATTGTTTTAACAGTGTGTTATTGTCTCACTGAATAAACCTATTGATGCATTAATGACAAAATGGTATTTACCACCTTGTGGACAGGACAGGAGAACATGGTGGGCATTCTATGCAATCTCTGGTGCATTGTACTGTAATTAAGGGGTAACTAGTAGTCTCATGGCCTCTATCCTGCTCACAGCATATATATATAAAGATTCAGGTTTCCGTAGGATATTTATTTGTTTAAGGAAACTAACTGTCTGTCATGAACACAAATGAAAATGTGGGGAGAAAGCCTGAGCTTGGTAATATGGATACGTATCGCTTTGATGAGCACAAGATTCATCAAAGAGTCAGCGAGTAGAATTAAATCAATTACACTTTGTGGATCGAAATAACGAATGTTTCTGTCACATTTATTCCTAAAAACACAATAATTTGCTCTACGTGCAGGGACGTGGAAAATCAAATGATCAAGACGCAGAGAGTACAATGAATAATTTACCTCAAGGTCTGAACAACTTGGGCAGTAAGGTAAGTGTTTGTGATAACTTAAGAAAACAAGAATAAGATGTAGAGCAAATAGACTTCCATCCACACACAAAGCACCCCTATATACATACATCCACCAATACACCCATTGTTATGTATACCTATATGCATACAGTAAACCCATAATACTCTTGAATACACATACATACACTAATACTCTTGTGTACAAATTCATACACAGTAGGAATTATTTATGACTTTTATACCTTCCACATTAGGGGCTAAAAATTGAGTGGGGATGCTAACTTCGCCGGGGTGCTACTTTTAGCGCACCAGAAAAATTAGCGCCCCCGTGCCGAAAATTGAGTGGTAGCGCCCCAAGAGGGAAGCGCCCCGCCTCCCTCTTGGGGCGCTGCGAGGGAATATTGCGGCGCTGCGGCACATCGCGCTGCGGTATTGCAGGCCTTCCTCACCTTCTTAAAGCAGAGGGGCCTTGCGCAGCGCGACCAGGGGCCCAGCTGGGCCCCCGGGGATCGGAAGTGCCGGCAAAAGAGACCAGCACTCAAGAGAATTGCCAGGCTCATGGAGTGCAGCCGGCACTCGGGGGGGGGGAGGCGGGTAAGTAAGCCGGGGACGGGAGCGCAGGCAGGTGCTGGCAGGCGGCCAGCAACAAAAATGGCCGCCTTGCACCTCGCCTTTAAATAGCGCCTCCCCGGCTGCAGGTAGGCCCCCCTGACCCCGTTGGACATAGCGTCCGGTGGCAAGTGAGGGGACGCTCCCGAAGATTGCGGCCGGGGTGCTGCGCACGGTGATGATGTCATCGCCGGTGGCGCAGCGTCGCGGGGTGCTACCGGTTACCGCCGCCACTAACCTCCCGCAGAATTTCGCGGGAGACGTAGGCGGCGCCGCGCCCGGGCGCTAGTTGCTTTGCGCTAACGGGAGACGCAAAGCAACCGAATTTTTCCCCCTAGGTGTTAAGAGTAGGGTTCGTAGACCTGAATCCACTTTAACAGAAACAGACAGATACACTATCTCCCAGAGATCTTTTATTTAACCACTAACACATGGATTAAATAAGAACCCAACTTTACCTGTCCTGAAGTCTTCAACTGCCCAGTGGCCAAACCGACAATCACTTGAAGTCTGCTGAAATCTTCAGATGTCTTCTCTTCATTAGACCATGATACGTTTATCCTGGCCAACTGCAGTGAAGAAACTAGATATCGCGTCAGTTCTTATATTTTTTGTGTTCAGATTCTTCTCGTCTGTACCTCAGTGACTGGCTCATTCAAGCATGGCTTTTCCCCTTGTTGTTCGTGTTTGGTTCACAGTTTACTGGGGTTACTTCATCATGCGTGTCACTTGTTGCAGATTAATGAGGGTGTTAGCTCAAGACAGGTCTGGTCGGTTCCACTGGTTCCATAGCAACCCCAGATTTGTCCTTGGCTACAACTGCTTCTTTTGTCTGAGTAATGTCGGATTTAGGTGTTTAACAAAATCTGTGACAGTGAGTCCAATCAGATTAAAATGACACTCTATAAAATATCATTAAGATCCTTCCGCCTCATGGAGAAGTTGTTAAAAATGTCCCTTCATATTCCTGTTCTCAACTTGCATTTTAAAGTGGTATAGCCATAATTAAAAGTTCTCTTTTGTATTAAAGTTCTTCTTGTTGTCAGGGATGTTTAAAATAGATTTTCTTCAACACTAAAACATGTGTGTACACCGACACACACTAAAATGCCTATGTACAGACATTCCTATATGCATAAATATGTAATATGCTTGTATGTACACAAATACATAGCACACTAGTATACATGTGTGTACACAATACAACCCTAGTGTACATTTACATACACATATGCAGCCTGTGGTCATATACACATTCCTGGACTAATGCATAAGTACCTATAAATCCTACATCTGGTGTGCCATTTGCTAACGTAAATGGGCCTGCCAAACCAGTAACATTTTGTAAATCCTGTAAGTGTGTTGTGACACTGGACTGACCACCAGTGTCAAATAATCACAGGGCTGTATCTAATTTTTTTCCCCAGTGATCCCAGTCCATATTTTGTCTCAGGCCTAGCTGTTTCGCCTCTACCATTGTGCTAGCAGTGTTGATCTCTGAAGCGTTAAAAGGCTGAATATGGCTTTCGTACATTAAAATAATGAGATAAAGGCCTTACCATCAGCTAGAAAACAGTTGGCCCGGAGACTCCATCTTATCTCTGAGGTCATTAATCCCTTAGCCCTGCCCGTCCAAAAATTCCATCCTCACTTTCTCTAATGAGAACAGATACTCCCTTGATTGTTCTTCATGGCGCCTTGATTCAACACCCTGTGCCATTTTTGTTGCCTTTCTCCATGTCTTTCTATCAAACTGGTGGCCAAAAATTGACAAAATAATCCAAATGAGGACCCCCCTCTCCTCTCAACCATGTCAATATTTCTCTTTCCTTTCTTAGCCGGGTCTCTGTCTCTGTCTCTTTCTCTCCCCAATAGGATCTCTTCCTCTCCTTCTCCGTGAGGCGGAAGGATTGTAATGATATTTTATAGAGTGTCAGTTTAATCTGATTGGACTCAGCACTATTACAGATTTAGCTATACATCTAAACATTTTATTTGCCTTGGAAATCGGTACTCTTTTAACGTATCAATATTTAAACATCTGGTCAACTAGAAGAGACAAAACGACTTCATTTTATTTGATTATAAGGCCCTTTGTTGTGTAATCATATTTTCTGTTTTTAGCGTTTCTCTCCGACCCCCTCAGGCTAATGGAAACCAGTGCAGGAGATCACATTGACCATGCTTATGTTAACTGGTAAATCGCTTACCTTTTACAAGATGCGATCTCGGCCCCAGCCAAGAACTGGTCCAGCTTTTTTTCCCCAAGGCCTGCACACGCTACACGAGCCGGTGACTTATTCCAAACTTATGGTGCTGGACCAGCAACGCTCAGCTTATGGGCTCAAACTGAATTCAATAAGTCTGGTAATCTGTGGCCTAGCGCCAGTGCCTATGGGGAAATCACGGGTGCGTCCCTCTTGATTTTAATGTCCCTTCGTTTAAATAGATGCAAAGTTGTGGGGTACGCGCCCGCGGTTTCCCGATATGTGCTCCCAGTGGGTGAGGCTCCCCACCGGAAGCACACATTCAGAAGATTCATCCTCAAATGCCATGGGCTAGAATTTGGTCTCAGGCGGTGGTGCAGAACGGGCGGTGTCGGATGGGCCGCCCGCTATACGCAGCGCCGTATATTCAGTTGTATTGACTGCCATGGAACTGAATCTCAGGTGCTGCGTATAACGGGCGGCCGATCCGATACCGCCCGCTTTGTGCCCCCGCCCGAGACGTATTTCTAGGCCTATTTTTTAAAATTCACATCCCAACTTTCACATCCACAGCAAAAAGCACAATTTGAAACTATTGCAGCCACAGCGTTTTTTAAAAATTTGTTTATGGGATGTGGGCGTCGTTGGCAAGGCCAGCATTTATTGCCCATCCCTAATTGCCCTCGAGAAGGTGGTGGTGAGCCACCTTCTTGAACCGCTGCAGTCCGTGTGGTGAAGGTACTCCCACAGTGCTGTTAGGGAGGGAGTTCCAGGATTTTGACCCAGCGACGATGAAGGAACGGCCCATATACTTCTAAGTCAGGATGGTGGGGAACTTGGAGGTGGTGGTGTTCCCAAGCGCCTGCTGCCCTTGTCCTTCTAGGTGGAAGGGTATACATAACTTAATGGATAGAAGTGGTTTAAATTTGGATCTTTGCACTAGAGTGGAGATAAATATATTGAACCAATTTACAACTGAGATAAAATGAATAAAAAACTAAATTCTCAATGGCTCAGTTGGTAACTGCACCGCCTAGTGTAGTTTTGAGTTACGCGAACTAAGAAGATATTCCAGGGTTTTTTTAATGGTCTGCACAAAGTTAGCTGCCCTCGACTGGGCTAGCAGCAGGGGCAGTAAAGCTGACCTTAGCCTTCCTGTGCTAGAGAAAGGGGAAAATAATCCAGAGTTCCTGCTCCCCCTGATGAATCAAGTGATCTTCGCTGGAAAATGCGTAACGTGAGCATATCAGCTGAGGACAGGATAGGACGCTGCAGTGTCGGCTCCTGCAGTCGAATAGCCCGGCGACACTCACGGTTGAGGCCCACGTGTTAAAAAAATGGCCATTTGGACAAGGTGCTGGCACCTGGTTAACAACACTCCAGCTCGAAAGAAAACCTTCAATAGAGAGAGGAGAAAATCAGATGGAAGGAATTTAGTTCAAGAATTGTTACATGTCAACAACAACAACAACAACAACTCACATTTATATCACGCAGTTAACGTAGCAAAACGTCCCGAGGCGTTTAACAAGAGCGATATCAATAAAAGCATTTTTGACACTGAGCCACTGAAGGAGATATGAGGACAGGTGACCAAAAGCTTGGTCAAAGAGGTAGGTGTTAAGCAGCATCTTAAAAGAGAGAGAGGTAGAGAGCAGCGTTCCCTATAAGCTTTCTCGATGTTGAGTTTCGCACGCGAATCTGAATGGGCCGTGCAGCCCCTTAAAGGGGCCGCGCACCCCCAAATAAATTAGGGGTAGCATTGGTAGAGAGGTGGAGAGGTTTAAGGAGGGAATTCCAGAGCTTAGGGTCCAGGCAGCTGAAGGCACGGCCGCCAATGGTGGAGCGATTATAATCAGGGATGTGCAAGAGGCCAGAGTTGGAGGAGTGCAGAGATCTCGGAGGCTTATAGAGCTGGAGGGGGTTACAGAGATAGGGAGGGGTGAGGCCATGGATGGATTTGAGAACAAGGATGAGGATGTCCTGTAAAATTGTTGCTGGATGGGAATAAGAAGTAAAAAACATGAAGAAACTGAAGCCTTTCTGCGTTTCAATCTGCAGGTAGAGATGGTGTTCTGGCTGCTTTCCATGCTGGCCACCCGTGACAAGGATGACATGTCGAGGACATTGCTTGCCATGTCCAGCTCCCAGGACAGCTGCGTCGCCATGCGCAAGTCCGGGTGCCTTCCTCTGCTCATTCAGCTCCTGCACGACAGCGAGAGGGACTCGGGGCCGACCAGGAACTCCAGCGGCAGCAAGGAGGCCCGAGCCCGGGCCAGCGCGGCGCTCCACAACATTATTTACTCCCAGCCCGACGAAGGGCAGGCCAAAAGAGAAATGCGTGTCCTGCACGTGCTGGAACAGGTGCGCTTGTACTGCGAGACGTGCTGGGAATGGCTGGACACCAACAGACAAGGCGATGGTCCAGAATCGAACAACTGTAAGTAAATAACCTGTTATTCTTCTATCTGTTCAAATAGATATCGTGGGGGCACAAACTTAAAGGATTTGAAAGGGTAGATAGAGGGAAACTATTTCCTCTGGTGGGGGGAGTCCAGAACAAGGGGGCATAACCTTAAAATTAGAACTAGGCCGTTCAGGGGTGATGTCAGGAAGCACTTCCTCACACAAAGGGTAGTGGAAATCTGGAACACTCTCCCCCAAAAAACTTCCATTGCGCTCACTCGATTTATCCACGTTCCTGATTTACTTACTAGGACTTTTGAATGCAAAGCCTTGCTTCGAGTATCGCTTCACTGCACAGCCCATTAACGCCAATCTCTTATTTGACAGATTTTTGAGCTTTCAGTGTATGTCAGCACCAAACTAAGTGGGTGTGAAGCTCACTTTGAAAATCGGAAAGTCATGTTAGGCAGTGGTGCGATGTAATGACCATTTAAACTCCTGAGTGAGGCAGAAAAAAATAGAAAAGAAACCCAGCGCCAAAAAGGGAAAAAAAAAAATAGGAAAATTCCTCTCCAACCCCCTTCAGGGGATCACATTGACCGTGCTTATGTTACCTGGCAAATCTCTAATCCTTTTATAAGATGCGATCTCTGCTCCAGCCAAGAACTGGTCCAGTTCTATTTTTCCAAGGCCCGCGAGACTTATTCTAAAGTTTTGGTACTAGACTAGAAACCCTCAGTTTATGGGTTCAAACTGAATTCAATAGATCTGGTAATCTGTGGTCTAGCTCCAGAAAACTGACAGGGACGCTAATAGATTTTTGTAAAAAAAAAAACAGCCATTTCACTCATGTCCAAATGGGAGCCTGGCCTGGCCTAGATGTGACGCCAGTCCCGCACTAGGTGGCCGAGCAGTTGTCGGGGCAACTAGGAGTGGTCAATAAATGTGGTCTTGCCAGCGTCACCCACATGCCAAGAACAAATACAAACATCCCTGTAAATTTGCAGCATTATTTTTTTTTTAATGATCCTTTTCTTCCATTGAGAAGCCTAACTGAAGGGTAACTGCCGGGCACCACCAAGCTTCAAAAAAGCAGGGAGCTAAATGGGTTGTTGAAGCCAAATCAATCACGACATTTAAGAAAGGAATTCGATGAACACTTGAAGAAGCTGTGGTGCTGAGCCCCACAGACCAGGAAAGACCTTTCTTTCTGTGTTGACTTAGTCGGTCTGGGTTGGGATGCTAGAATCCCAGCCCCTGGGCTAGTTCGGGGAAAATGAGCCCCCTGATTGCTAGCCAGCGATTTTCTGCTGGAAATTTTGTGTGTGTTAATTTTCGGGTGAGGACAGGTTAGTTCCAGCTCCTCCACAGTGAAATAAGCTGCTGACAAGTTACTGTTTGGGCTCACGTATGAACTGGAGAGAGAAAAAAAACCCTTACTATCTTTGCAAGCTTATAAATCCAGATTGGGCTTAAGGGAGGAGCTTTAAGCAGCAGTGTTAATGAGCTGGAGCTAAGTGCATGCTCTCTGGATGATGTTGCAAAGATGCTGTTGGGAGGAAGGTTGAGCTAATTGTTCCATGTTTCACCATAATGGCTAAACCACCAGTGGGCAACTCATGCACTTAAAGGCTATTATACTTGGATGTATAACGAACATTTTATGTCCCACAGAGGGACTGGACCTTTAATTTATAAATGATACCTGGTTGAAAGTTCTGCGTTAAAGTGAATCCCATTGCATACATATGGCCACATTATGATTTTTATATTGCTGCCATTTTCAACTGAGAGGAGACAAAAGATCTAAATGGAGGTTGGCACCTTTGCTATTGTCTGGAGCTGGTCAGTCTAGATGCACTGAGTTTTATTAATTGGTTTAATGCTTTGAGTGCTAATTTTAGTATTTTGCAGCTTTTCAGATCTCAAATCCTCCTTTTTACCAGCTTTTAAAACTCAGCTTGTCACCACTTCACCGTTACTACTTGACTTATCTCACCTTTTCTTAGAATCGCAGAAATTTTGGTACAGAAGGAGGCCATTCAGCCCATAGTACCTGCATTGCTGCTAGCTCTGTATCAGAGTACTGTGTACAGTTTTGGTCTCCGTAACTAAGGAAGGATATACTTGCCTTAGAGAGGGTGCAACAAAGGTTCAGTAGATTGATTCCTGGGATGAAAGGGTTGTCGTAGAAGGAGAGATTGAGTAGAATCGGCCTATACTCTCTGGAGTTTAGAAGAAACTAAAGGTGACTTATCTCACCTTTTCTTAGAATCGCAGAAATTTTGGTACAGAAGGAGGCCATTCAGCCCATAGTACCTGCATTGCTGCTAGCTCTGTATCAGAGTACTGTGTACAGTTTTGGTCTCCGTAACTAAGGAAGGATATACTTGCCTTAGAGAGGGTGCAACAAAGGTTCAGTAGATTGAGTCCTGGGATGAAAGGGTTGTCGTAGAAGGAGAGATTGAGTAGAATCGGCCTATACTCTCTGGAGTTTAGAAGAAAAAAGGTGATCTCATTGAAACATATAAGATTCTAAGGGGGATTGACAGGGTAGATGCTGAGAGGCTATCTCCCCTGGCTGGAGAGTCTAGAACTAGGGGGCACAGTCTCAGGATAAGGGGTCGGCCATTTAGGACTGAGATGAGGAGAAATTTCTTCACTCAGAGGGTTGCGAATCTTTGGAATTCTCTACCCCAGAGGGCTGTGAATGCTCAGTCGATGAATATATTCAAGGCTGAGATCGATAGATTTTTGGACTCTAGGGGAATCAAGGGATATGGAGATCGGGCGGGCAAGTGGAGCTGAGGTCGAAGATCAGCCATGATCTTATTGGATGATGGAGCAGGCTCAAGGGACCGTATGGCCCACTCCTGCTCCTAGTTCTTATGTTCTTATGTAGAGCGGTTAAATCCAGCCCCATTCCTTGGTTCTTTTCTCGTACCCTTTAATATTTTTCTTCTTCAAGTGTTCATCTAATTTCTTTTTAAATGTTGTGATTGATTTGGCTTCAACAGCCCATTTAGCCCCTGTTTGGAACCATTGTGGTGTCCTGTATTTACCCTTCAGTTCGGTTTCTCAATATAAGAAAAGGATCATAAACAAATCTGTAAATTTATGATTCCACATGCCACAAAGTTATATCTATAGAGGCAAACAATAATTAATTTAAAGTACAGTAGTGTATTGATTATGGTACTGGACTAGCAACCAAGAGTTTGTGAGTTCCAATCTCACCATGGCCACTTGTGAAATTGAATTCAATAAATCTGGTTTCTTTGTGGGCTGGAACCAGAAAAAAATGACCATGAGAGCTGACGATTGTCGTAAAAATCCAACACTGAAGTCCTGCAGAGAAGGGAACCTGCCACTTCTATCCAATCCGTACTACATGTGCCTTCAGTCCCACACTATGGCCGGAATTTTCCTTAACTTGGCTGCGCCAGTGTCCGTGGCGGGTACCGACCCCGCTGCTGGCTCCATCCCTCTGTATAAAATGAACTTGCCTTAATGGGGCCTATTAAGCCCGCCCAGCGCGTTACCTGGCCCAATTAGATGGAGCAGGTCTGGTGACGTCACTCATGACGCGTTTTAAGCCGGGATCCTTAAAGGGGATCCTGGCCACATTAAATTTTAAGTTTAATCTAACATAGAAACATAGAATCTAGGAGCAGGAGTAGGCCATTCGGCCCGTCGAGCCTGCTCCACCATTCAATACGATCATGGCTGATCATCCAAATCCAGTACCCTGTCCCCTGCTTTAATCCCCACAGTACACATATCCCACCCTACCCCCGTAACCCCACGTATTTAATTCCCCCGAACATATCCCATCCTATCCCCATAACCCCACATATTTAATCCCCCCCTAACACTAAGGGTCAATTTATCATAGCCAAATCAACCTAACCCGCACATTTTTGGACTGTGGGAGGAAACCGGAGCACCCGGAGGAAACCCACGCAGACACGGGGAGAATGTGCAAACTCCACACAGACAGTCACCCGAGGTCAGATTCGAACCCGGGTCCCTGGCGCTGTGAAGCACCAGTGCTAACCACTATGCCACCGTGTTGCCCTAACATAGTGGGTGTTGAATCTTTAGTGTATATAATAATATAATAAAAGTTATATATGAATGACAAAGAAAGATTTAAATAAAATTTTCATTAAGTAATATGATTCCATCTATAAATACGATCAAGAACATAATTAAAAAGTACATTAATTGGAAGTTATTGGTGCTTTACTCACAAATCTATAGACTTTTGTATCAGTAACTGGTACAAATAAAAGATGTGTGTGTATAGGTAACAAAAAATTATGCAGATTTTAAATGTAATTGTAAAGGGGTGGATTTACAATCTTATGCAAGTTCAGCGGAAGAGCTGCGGAATCCCTGACAAACAGTGTAAGTGGTGCTTTTAATATGTTTCTGGGATTTCTGCAGCTCTTCCGTTGAAGTTAACAATGGACAAGTGAGAGAACCTCCACAGAAATTCACCCTAAAGTCTCAGACTGAAAAATTAAATTAGTCATATTCAGGGACTGAAAGCAAATTGAACCAGTGGAATGAGTGATGAGAATGAAATTGTTATGGTTGATGGCTTGATTTAATATGTAACTGGACAATCACAGTATACTGTGAGGAAAAACCTGACCAGAAGCAGCACAAACATTTATTCGAACGGTATATGTCATTATTTATAGTGCAGATCAATTCACTGCAATTACTGTTGAGTTGGAAGGCAACAGCCGCGAATGGCCAGTGAAAAATTAACATTCACCAGCAGCTTTTCAAGTAGAACAGAATCTCCATCAATCTGTTAGCTGATGTAATCAACATGTTTTTATTTTGGTTTGTTTTCCATGCTGTCAAGTAATCAGCTGGAGCAATGGCCACTGAACTTCCGCCTCAGGTTGACAGACGTGGTTCCCGAGCTACGTGAATCCTGTGGCTATGCAGGGAAATTTTAAAAATAGTGGGGGGGAAAAAGGCTCTTAAGTGCCTGTAAAGTACCTCGTAATGATTTCAATTGGGTTGCCCGTCGCTGCAGGTCGGGTCGGCTCCACGATGACGAACGCGCCTGCGGGAAAGGCACATGGGAGCGAGTTGACAGCAGGTTCCGGACCCGCTGTCAAAAAAAACAACTTTCCCGCCCAACCCGCCACCGATCACGCCCGCTACCGCCATGGAAAATTCAGCCCTATGTGGTTGACTCTTAATGGCCTCTGATGTGGCCTAGGAAGCCACTCAGTTGTAAAACACAGTCACCATGCAAGAAGAAAGCCTACCACCACCTTCTTAATGCAACTAAGGAAGGACAGTAAATGCAACCATGCCAGTGTCGCCCACATCCCAGGAACAAATAAAAATAAATAACTTACACAATTCTCTGAGTAAACCAAAAACACTGGGCCTAAGCATTTCCTAAGGAGTACTTTGTAAAAGCTATAAGCATGCCCCCAGTGGCTTAGTAGATAAAGGAACTGCTCAATGTAGCATTAAGCTATACTGACAAGAAAATTCCAGGTGACATAGAATTTTCAGCACAGAAACAGGCCATTCGGCCCAACTGGTCTATGCCGGTGTTTATGCTCCACACGGGCCTCCTCCCACCCTACTTCATCCAACCCTATCAGCATATGCTTCTATTCCTTTCCCCCTCATATACTTACTTAGCTTCCACCTTAAAGGCATCTATGCTATTCGCCTCAACTCCATGGTCTGTTATAAGCTAGATGATCTCAACAGCTCACTTAGGTGAGCTACTGGAGGGCTACCGCCACCCGAGGAACTATACCCCAGAAGGAGTTGACGTCATCAGAATAGGGGGTGCAAGGAGAAAATTGGGGGCACAAGCTATAACTGGATGCTGCTGAATTTAGAATCTAAATGCTCTGCTCTTTTCCCTTGTAGTGCCACTACCCATTGAGCCCCAGATCTGCCAGGCAATGTGTGCAATAATGAAGCTGTCCTTCGATGAAGAGTACCGGCGCGCCATGAATGAACTTGGCAAGTTGCACAAATTTTTCTTTAACTGTACCTTGAGTGTTCTCTCAGTGTTCCCATTCATTTATCATTTTAGCTAATGGTAACTTCTGGAGGAGAGTTTGGTTTTGAGATTGGATTTTATGGAGCATTTCGAAGGAACAAGCCCCGTGAGAAGGAAAGGTGAGAAGTAAAGAACCTAGGGGGAGAAATTCATTATCGCCCCGTTTGGGGGGCGGTAACCTTTGAAAGCTGGGAAACTTAGGCGCTAATGATTCCCAGCTTTCACGAAATTGGGTTTAGCGCTCCAGAGCGCTCCACTTCCTTCCTGGAGCGCTAAAGGACGCAGGCGGGGTGGTAGCGGTGCAGCGCTGCCGCATTCCGAGGCTCCTTCCCTCCCTTAAAGGGAAGGGCCATCGCTGCAGGATCTGGCGGCCGCGATTCAGCTCGATCAGTCACACGCAACTCCAGCAGAGTGCCGGGCTGGTCGATCACGGCCCAGGAGAAGGAAAAAAAATTTGAGCAAAACCATTCAAAAAATGCAGGGACTTACCTCGTCAACCTCCCCTTTAACTTTCCCCCCCGCCGAAGCGCCCGGCCTCCCGATCAACGCCTCCTGCAGCTGCCGGTGTTTTCGCCCGGCGATGCTGCAGGGGGGCAAAACCGAAGTTCGGGTCCGGGGCGCAACCGGGGCAATGCGCACGGCGATGACGTCACGAGAGACCGGGGCGCAACACCATACCGCCGCCGCAAACCTCCCGCCGAATTTAGCAGGAGGCGATATTGCCGCCACGCCCGGGCAGTAAGTAGTTTGCGCCTCGTTATCGCCCCCCTCGGAGGCGACAACGGGAGGCGCAAAGGTACCCAAATTTCTCCCCCCTAAAGTTAAAGCCTAATATTGACATACAAATTAGAGCTCAACTATCCACGCTTCTATTTAAAAAACCACACAGAAGCATGCTAAACGTTCATATGGAAACAGTACATGGTAAGAAAATTGTACCCTCTGGAGTCTTAACAGTGGACCAGAGTTCCAGCCAGGGACAGATGTTATTAGCCACAATAACAGTTTGCACTTATATTGTGCCTGTAATGGAGCAGAACATCCCTCAGTGCTTCGCTGGGGGGGGGGGGGGGGTGATGGACACTGAGAAAGGAATTGAAGAGATTAGGGGCGTTGATCGATGGCGACGATACAGAGGTAGGTTTTGAGAAGGTGATAAGAAATGTAGTGAGATGGGAGGGATTAGGAGGAGAATTTCAGATTGCAGAAGTATGGTGACCGAAGGCTATATCACCGATGATGGGGCAGAGTAGGAGGGGAACAAATAGCCAATAGTTTCTGCTTTGACAAAGTGGTAGACATGGGGCCTGAGCAGAGTCCCTCCCTGCTTCTCCGCAGATTCATCCAGCAGAAATGGACGCTAACATATTTGCACTTTCTCTTTCCTACTTCAGAGGGGAAAAGTACAAATCTACTCCTGCCTGCCATGGGGCAAATTGTGCATCTAATGACTAAAGTCTTGATTTCATATCTGGGTTTGACTTCAAATGAAAATTGTCACTCAAATCTGCCAGCCAATAAACATCTACTAGGCCAGATGCTTCATAGAATCATAGAAACTTACCGCACAGAAGGAGGCCTTTCGGCCCATCGTGCCTGTGCTGCCTCTTAGAAAGGGCAGTCGTGCTCAGTCCCACATCCCCCGCTTTTTGTCCGTAACCCTGTCAGTTCCTCGTCCTCAAGTACCTGCGCAACTCCCTTTTAAAATTATTTATGGAATCAGCTTCCAC
Organism: Squalus acanthias; assembly: GCA_030390025.1. Lineage (NCBI taxonomy): Eukaryota > Metazoa > Chordata > Chondrichthyes > Squaliformes > Squalidae > Squalus > Squalus acanthias. Next base: position 31,569,695 of record CM059443.1, on the reverse strand, counting down.
CACCTTTTTCATGTAGGCAAAGCGTCTCGTCATAAGGGGAAACGCCAACATTATTGATTTTATTCTTCAAAAAGCGCTGTCATAGTTAGTAAAGCATAAAGTCCGACAAGTGTAAGTATGTCTTGGGATCAGAGACCCATCGGACTGCTCTCCCGGCTGAAGCCAAACATGACAGTGAGCAGTCAATCAGAATTGTTCAGCTGCTCTTTTTCCACTGGTCTTAAATGTAAACCCTGTGAAGTAATTGGCTCTGGAATGCAATTACGGGCATACTCGCTTCGAGTGCCGAATTCTAATTCCGATTCCAAACAGATTTGGTTCCACATGAGAAGTTTGATGAAAGAATTTGAATCCGTAGTTGAGATCTGGAGACCTGAATACAAATTTAGATTTCTTTTCCAATTCATCTGACTGTGCGCATCTCTGTTGTGTCAGCCGTGGCTCAGTTGGTAGCGCTCTCGCCTCTGAGTCAGAAGGTTGTGGGTTTAAGTCCCCACTCCAGAGACTTGAGCACAAAAATCTAAGCTGACACTCCCAGTGCAGTACTGAAGGAGTGCTGCACTGTCGGAGGTGCCGTCTTTTGGATGAGACGTTAAACCGAGGCCCCGTCTGCCCTCTCAGGTGGACGTAAAAGATCCCATGGCACTATTTTGAAGAAGAGCAGGGGAGTTATCCCCGGTGTCCTGGCCAATACTTATCCCTCAATCAACATCACAAAAACAGATTATCTGGTCATTATCACATTGCTGTTTGTAGGCAAATTGGCTGCCGCGTTTCCTACATTACAACAGTGACTACGCTTCTAAAGTACGTCATTGACTGTAGAGTGCTTTTGGGACATCCTGAGATTGTTAAAGGCGCTATATAAATGCAAGTCTTTCTTTTTTTTATTGACTCACAGATGTCCCAGGTTCTGGGATTGAATCATTTTGAATCATAACTAGTTGGAAAAGAAACATGGTTTGGAGCAATTTAATCTGCTGAAAAATGACTATCTCCACGAGAGATAAGATCTAAAACTTGGGAGTCTTACAGCTGTTATTTCCCCCCACCCTGTACAGGAGGTTTGCAGGCGGTGGCTGAACTGCTTCAGGTTGACTGTGACATGTATGGGCCCACCAATGACCCTCTGAATTCAGCCCTACGTCGGTATGCAGGAATGGCCCTGACCAACCTCACCTTTGGAGATGTGGTCAACAAGGTGAGTGACTGTACCTTGTCCAGAAATACCTGCCTGCAAATTATTGGTCAAGAAAAAAAAAGAGAAGGATTTGTAGGGCAAATGTTGCACTTGGCACAAGAACACAGATCAGAGAATCATAGGTGGAGGTCAGCATGCCCAACTCGCAGCACTCCTGATTTTCCGGCTGTTAATATTACCTTTAATATTTGTCAGCTGTGGCTCAGTGGGTAGCACGCACCCCTCTGAGTCAGAAGGTTGTGGGTTCAAGTCCCACTCCAGGGACTTGAGCACATAAAGCTAGGCTGACACTCACAGTGCAGTGCTGAGGGAGCGCCGCACTGTCGGAGGTGCCGTCTTTCGGATGAGACGTTAAACCGAGGCCCCGTCTGCCCTCTCACAGGTGGACGTAAAAGATCCCATGGCACTATTTCGAAGAAGAGCAGGGGAGTTCTCCCCGGTGTCCTGGCCAACATTTATCCCTCAACCAGCATAACAAAAACAGATTATCTGGTCATTATCTCATTGCTGTTTGTGGAAGCTTGCTGTGCGCAAATTGGCTGCCGCGTTTCCCACATTACTACAGTGACTACACTTCGAAAGTACTTCATTGGCTGTAAAGCGCTTTGAGACGTCCAGTGGTCGTGAAAGGCACTATATAAATGCAAGTCTTTCTTTCTTTATAATTGTTCTGGTCATATGCCAGAATGTTTGTTCAAGAGTGGGAAATTGGAGGCATATAGTGTGGCTGCATACTGGGGGGCAAAAAGCCTGCTCTCAATGATGTAGACGGAATCATAGAGTCATAGCATAGTACACAGCACAGAAGGGGGCCATTCGGCCCATCGAGTCTGTGCTGGCTCTTTCGAAGATCAATCCAGTTAGTCCCACATTTCCCTGCTCGTTCCCCATATCCCTGTAATTTTTTCTCTTTCAAGTATTTATCAAGTATTGAAGGCTACTATTGAATCTGTATCCACCATCCTATCAGGCAGTGCATTCCAAATCCTAACCACTTGCTGCATTCAAAAAAGTTTTCCCTCATGTCGTCTCTGGTTCTTTTGCCAATCACATTAAATCTGTGCCCTCTCGTTATCAACTCGTCAGCCATTGGAAACAGCTTCTCTTTATTTACTCTGTCTAAACCCTTCATGATTTTAAACACCTCTATCAAATCTCCTCTTAGCCTTCTCAGCTCCAAGGAGAACAGCCCCAGCTTCTCCAGTCTATCCACGTAACTGTAAACCCTCATCCATGGAACCGTGGAACCATTCTAGTAAATCTCTTCTGTACCCTCTCCAAAGCCTTCACATCCTTCCTAAAGTGAGATGCCCAGAATTGGACACAATACTCCAGCTGGGGCCGAACTAGTGCTTTATATAGATTTAGCATAACTTCCTGGCTTTTGTACTCTCTGCTTCTATTTATAATGCCCAGGATCTCATGTGCTTTATTAACTGCTTTGTTAACCTGTCCTGCCACCTTCAAAGATTTGTGCACAAACACCCCCAGGTCTCTCTGTTCTTGCGCCCAATTTAAAATTGTACCATTTAGCTTGTATTGTCTCTCCTCATTCTTCCTACCTCACATCTTTCTGCATTGAATTTCATCTGCCATGTGTCTGCCCATTCCACCAGCCTGTCTATGTCCTCTTGAAGTCTATTACTATCTTCCTCACTGCTTACTACACTTCCAAGTTTCGTGTTAATTGCAAATTTCAAAATTGTGCCCTGTACTCTCAAGTCCAAGTTATTAATGTACATTCAGTGGTTGTACTGGTGCTAAATCTCTTCCGCATTATAAACGGTACAAATTCAGTGCATAATGTCTAACCTCTTCTGTTAGGGTATAAATGGTATTCATTGTTCTCCATCATATCTGCTGCTGTGAAATTAAAAGAATCACAGCTACTGAAAATCAATACAATAATACTTATGACAATGACAATAATGAACTCCAGGAATGAGTATATTGGGGAGGGAGTGGGGCAATCATTCACTCAGTGTTGGTCCAGTGGGAGTTCCCAATATACTCTATCGTTCAGTTCATTTTTACCTAATTACAATGTTCACATCAAGAGAAGATTAATGTAAGAGAGGTGCTAATCAGAAGCTGGTGCCAACAGAAATAGAGGTCAATCTGATTGATACAATATTTCTTTCAGATTCTTTTAGATGTGAGTCGATGAAAAGGGGATGGATTTATGTACATTTTGTCAATATATGTTAATCAATCTGTTAAGTATATTAACTAATATCTGTATCTTGTAAATAATTGATAACTTGATCTGGGACTCATCTACTACTGAAACACAATCTTCTAGGTCAAGGACAGACGGTTTAACCTCTTCCAAAACAGTTATTGATAGGTCACAAGGAACGTACAATCTGGCACTGGTCAAGGACTATGGCTGTTCCTAACAGGAATGAATCTGCTCTCTTTTCCATAAAATGTCCTCTCCTTTCCCCCACCCTCTCTTATGAAGCTGACACTTGTTGAGATATGGTTCCATGGATTTTGGCACCCATCCAGTACCTCAACCAAATGGTCTTTCTTCATGTGTGAGTCTAAACAGTGAGTTTCAGTAGGTTATACAACCTTGGATTGTATCACAGCTGATGCACTTTCCAGCAGGGTCCAGTGGTTATCATCAGGTATGGGAATCCCGGCTGATTTTTTTTCTTCCGTTCCCTAGCCCAGGGCGCTGAGTCCAATTATAATGGTCTGATTGCCCACCTGGCTCAGATCAGCTGCGAGGCTATACCTATCAGGAAAGGATGAACAGGCTGAGTCTCTTTTCCCTTGAAAAGAGAAGGCTGAGGGGGGTGACCTAATAGAGGTCTTTAAAATTATGAAAGGTTTTGATAGAGTAGACACACAAAGAATGTTTCCACTTGTGGGGAAGAGCAAAACGAGAGGCCATCAATACAAGATAGTCACCAAGAAATCAAATAGGGAATTCAGAAGAAACTTCTTTACCCAAAGAGTGGTGAGAATGTGGAACTCGCTACCACAGGGAAGCGAATAGTATAGATGCATTTAAGGTGAGGCTAGACAAGCATATGAGGGTTATGCTGATAGTGTTAGATGGGGAAAGACGGGAGGAGGCTCGAGTGGAGCATAAACGTCGGCATAGACTGGTTGGGCCGAATGGCCTGTTTCTGTGCCGCATACCCTATGTAATCCTATGTAGCTAATTCAGCACAAAGAATCAGACTAGCTCCGCATCACAAAACCAGCCCATTTAAAAGTAGACTGTTTTAAGATGTTGCCGTAGTGAATCACTTTCTCAGCTTCCCAGTGGGACCACGATGTCCCATAAAAGAGCCAATCGCAGGCGTGAACCCTGGTACAGTCTGTTTGTCTTGGTCAGAAATATCTTGAGGCGAGAGGATCAAATTGCTTGGTAAATGAGATGTGCTCACTCGTTCAGCTTTCTGTGCCTGTTTTCCTCTTGCAGGCTACACTGTGCTCCAGAAAAGGCTGCATGCAAAGCATTGTGGCCCAGTTAGAGTCCGAAAGTGAAGACATACATCAGGTTGGTGAATTATGAAGCATTTTGTTCAGATACTTTGTAAAAGTTTAAAGGAATACTTCAGGATAAGGCACTACAATGGTCTTAACTTTGCATATTCATCTAAAAATGTCCCTCGTTTATATGTGATATAAAATAATAATTTTCAACTAAATAAAAATTAATATTAATCTTTGCCATCTTAAAACTAATACAGAGCCTTAACTTGGACTATTCCTTTAACCGCACAGTGAAGTGCAGCTTGGATTCAAAGGGGGAGAAATTGGTCCTCGTTGCGTTCGACTTCAATAGAGCGTAAAATATCGGGCGGGGGCATAAAACGGGCGTCTGACCCGAACCGACCCTTGTTCCCGCCAGGCGGATTAGGTTAAAATCGGGGCTTCAATGTTTGAACAGCTTGTATCTGAATAGCTAGTCAGGATTTCAACACTCTTGCAGCCAGGCTGTATTTTCTTTTGGGTCAATGCAGCTGCATGCGTATGTACACATCTGTATGTGTGCACACAACTGCGTTCTCTCACCCAAGTCTTGGCACACTTGGTTCTGACACCAAAGACTCTCTGGTCCTCATGTTTATCATCTGTATGATTTTACTACATTTTGAAGAGACGCCATTGGGATCAAATCCATTTGTGGGATTTTGGAAATATGGGGGGCGATATACGTTGACGCTCTCTGCAACCGGCTTTCCCTTAATTAGCCTGCTAAGCCTGCTGGGTGGGCTTAACAAGGTCAATCAAGGGAAAATAGCGTGGGTTGGCCACAAATCGATGGAGGCGGGACATCGACCCGCCAAGCAGCAGTTCCGCCTCCAACGCGCCCCCATTAACAAAATCACCCCCATGGATTCTGATTAGGATGCGTTCAAAATCTTGTTATTAATTGAATCAGTCATTCTTGTACATATGGGAGGAGATCTTCAGGTAGGCATTTAGTGTTGCAGTTAGTTTTGTCTTTATCTACAGTGGAACTCAGCGTTAGAAGTATATAATTTAATTATGTGTCTGTAGAGCATGTATGAATGTGAATATAAAGTAATGGTATGTGTGTGTGTGTCTCTCTGATAGTCTACTTGTTAAAGGGAGTTGTCTTGTTGTTTTGGAGAGGAAAGACCTAGAAGATGAGACTAGCAATTATCCTTGGGGTGGGGGTTAGGCTGAGGCTGAAGCAACTGGGATAGAGTGCAGTTAGGGATAGGCTTGCTCTTTTGGCTCAGTGTGTAACATTCATGTAATGTTCCAGGTTGTGGCGAGTATTCTGAGGAACCTTTCATGGAGAGCAGACGTCAACAGCAAGCGGATTCTACGGGAAGTCGGAAGTGTAAGCGCATTGATGCAATGTGCTCTGAAGGCTAAAAAGGTGCATTCTTAATTAACTGGCTCACAATTCTTTGTTACTCTAAGATTCTAGCGAAGAATATTAATGGTAAAACGTATCCAAGCCACGAGATGTGGGGAGCAGAAAGAATCCATCTCATGGGATCGGCTGTCTGTCCATAAAGAATAACATTGCCTCAGTAATTTAAATACACAATCAGATTTTATTTTCATATCATATGCAACTTCTTCTCATCCCTTTGTCTCTCACTCAACGCCCCCCCCCCCTCTCTCTTTTAAACCTCTCTTGATATGCTGAGAGGGTGAAATGAAGTAAGGTGGGAGGAGGCTCGTGTGGAGCATAAACACCGGTATAGACCTGTTGGGCTGAATGGCCTTTTTCTGTGCCGTAAATTCTAAGTAATTCTATGTAAAATCCTTCTTAGGAGATAATTGGACTTGGGCATGCAGTTGTAATTCATTCCCTATTTTAAAGTCATGCATTTTGTCCTTATTTTCATATAATACTTCAATTTTATATTATTATTTATTGTTAAATAGCTAAACTTCTGACAATTTGGGGGCAGAGAAGTACAATTGGTTGGGGCAAATAGATTTTTCTTCATGCAGTCTGAGGAGCCAGGAGATGCAAAACTGAGGCGGTACAGCACCCCCCCCACTGGCAGCATTGTGTAATTACAGTGTGACACGTTTACATAGGAATTAAATGTGGGCTTGGAAAAAGTTTACACATAAATATGTCAAAAACAGACAACAGGAAACAAGGGTTTTTAGATATGAAATACGGGTTTTTAGATATGAAATGCACATAGATTTAATGTAAGAATTTTAATATGTTATAGATAGATGTATAAACAAATCCCCAAGCCCACATTTAATTCCTATGTAAACTTGTCATGCTGTAATTACACACTGCTGCCAGTGGGGCGGGGGGGAGGGGGGTGCGGGTGTTGCTCTACCGCCTTAATTTTGCATTTCCCGGCTCCTCAGATTGTATGAAGAAAAATGTATTTGCCCCAACCAAATGTACTTCTCTGCACTGCATAATGGAAGAAAATACATACGCTACGAATGGTGTAGAAATAGCTAACGGTGAGGCTGAAAGAAATCTGTGAGTGTTAGTAGACTTAGCATTGAACATATCAAGGCACTGTGCAGCAGCAATGCAGAATGATCACTGAGTTATATTGCCAATTAGTAAAGTATAATTCAGAGTGGGTTATGCTAACACTGTATAATGCTGTGCTGAAACTGCACCTTGAGAAATATATCCAGTTTTGGTCATCTGAATACTGAGTTATGAGGATAGATTAGAGAAACTGGACACTTTTGGCTTGGAAGAAGGAAGATCTTATGGATGTAAATAAGTTATTAAATGTTATAGAAAAGCTAAATCCAGAGCATTACTTTGAGTTAAACCATGATAGTAAGGCAAGGGGACCTGGATGTAAAATGGGTGAAGGGTAAATTTAGGACTGATGGCAGGAAGAATTTCTTCACATAAAGAACCTTAGAGTTATCCAAGAGCTTGTTGAGTGGTGTGATGAGGGGATTGCAAGCTCGTCTTTTCGGATGGATGAGCTAAGGAGGATTGAACGGCTGCTCTCATCTGGATTCATTTTGTGATCTTGTGAATTGACATTCTGAGTTTTGTATTTTCATGTTCTCCTCAAGGAGTCGACGCTGAAAAGCCTGCTGAGCGCTCTTTGGAACCTGTCGGCTCACAGCACAGAGAACAAGGTGGCAATCTGTTCTGTTGAAGGGGCGCTGGTTTTCCTCGTGGGAACACTGACCTACAAGTGTCAGAGCAATTCGCTCGCCATCATTGAGAGCGGAGGGGGTATTCTGCGAAATGTTTCCAGTCTCATTGCAACAAATGAGGAGTACAGGTACAGCAATTAATTTTTTTTTTTTAAACACCGGTTACTGTGCACCAATCGCTAGCATTGCCTGAATACGTTGGTAGCACTCTCGCCTCCAAGACAGAAGGTCGTGGGTTCAAGTCCGACTCCAGAAAGACGGCACTTCCGATAGTGCAGCACTCCCCCTGGAGTGTCAGGAGAGTAGTAAAGTTAAATCAAGGCATTGTGATTTGGGGTTTAAAAGCCTGAAGATTGTAAAAGGAAGGGAAGACTGAATGAGGTAAAAGTTCTACACTTATCAGATCCTGAAGAATGAGCTGGAGCAGAAGGTGATGTGGCGAGTTCACACTGTGAATCTATAAATAGTGAATTGGTGCTACATAAATGGTATAAGATCAGTGTTTTATTAGTGACAGCCACAGTATCACTAATGCTACTAACACCAGTGCAAAGGGAGCACATTTGTGCTTGTAATCTGGTAACGTAGAGCTTGATTCACTGCATGTCCTTCAATAGAAAGAGATACATTGGGCAGATTATCAGCACTATCTAGGCTAGTTGGAGCCAGTCAGATATTTGTTATTTTGTATAGTGGAATAGTAATGTATATGAATATCAATATAGCTGAATTCTAAATGAAGCAAAACATAAAGACAATGAAGAGATTGTTGGAATTACTCAAGAACATAAATGACTTTATATCAGACCATTAAGTTCTATTTAATTGTATCTTATGTTATATACAGTACAGTACTTCATAAATCTAAAATTCCTAATTATTAATAATGCATACTATTAATAAACATTATCTAAATAACTGTAATCGTTCCTGCAATCTCATAACAACCTTTTTAAAAAAAAACATATTTGGATTTTTTTTCTCCTCTATCTGTTTTATCATAAAAAATAAAATTGTTTGTTTTGTTTAACGGACTTGTTTATTTTTTTAGGCAAATTCTACGTGACTACAACTGTCTGCAGACCTTGTTGCAACATCTAAAGTCCCACAGTTTGACCATTGTCAGCAATGCTTGCGGAACCTTATGGAATCTCTCAGCTCGAAGTTCAAAGGACCAAGAACTGCTGTGGGACCTGGGGGCTGTCAGCATGTTGAGGAACCTGATCCACTCCAAGCACAAGATGATAGCAATGGGAAGTGCAGCTGCCCTGAGGAATCTGTTGACCAACCGGCCAGCAAAATACAAAGATACCACCATGATATCCCCAGGCTCTTGCATGCCTTCTTTATATATGAGGAAGCAGAAAGCCCTGGAGGCAGAACTGGATGCAAAACATTTAACAGAGACATTTGATGGTCTTGAAAAACTTAGCCCTAAGCATCCCAATATCAACAAGCCCCTCAGGCATATTGAAAGCCTGGCCAAGGATTATGCTTCAGACTCCGGATGCTTTGATGATGATGAGGGTCCCAATATATCAACTGGATTAGAAAGTGGAGGCTTAACTGTGCTGTCTATGTACCTGAACTCTTCCTTTCTTCAAGGACAAGGCTTGTCCAGATGTCGTAGTAGTGGAAGATGTTCAGAATCAGAAAGGGATCTTGATGGAAAACATTCAGATCTTCAAAAATTCAATCCCTCCACTGATAATGTGTCTGTTGCAGCAGAGAGGTTGGTAAACCAAATATCCACAACTGTAGCTAGAATTGACAAAATAGTGGAAGATATGTCTAACATGCACACATCCTCAGAAGACAGCTTTAGTCTTAGCTCTGAGGACCAATGCATTGACTGGCAGAGTGCATTAGATGACTTGAATGAACCCAGGACAAAGTCTTCATCCCCCTGTCATCTTACTGATGCTGTTAATTCAGGCAAACGTGAAAATCGTAGCAAAGTGCATGCTATCTTGGGTGCAAGAACAGACTACGCAAACTTATCAAGCGATAGTCTAGATTGTGTTACTAGCACTGGGGAATGTGACACAAAAGGTCGAATGAATTCAGCTAAGGAGTCCTCAAATACAGACCAAAAGGACAAGCTTCCTCTGTATCAGAAAAGACCGACCAATCTAGACCTAAAGAATGGAGAGAACAATCAGCTAGATAGAAAGGATTCTGATGGACAGTTGAGTTCTGGAGAATCTAAAACTACATGGAATGAAGCCTGGGGGATAAGAAAAGCTGATGAGATAAGTAAGAAACGATTCTCACCTTTTTATGAAAAGATCCACACGGCTTCAGTAACAACAAGAAGCAGTCAAAGCCCAAGTCCAGGAAATTCTCTGACTCCTCAGAGTTTGATTGGTAGAAAGCAGGCATGGATCCATTCTGGACTTTCACAGAGTAGTAGAAATTTGAGTCAAGGCCTCTCTAGCACATCTGCTTCCACACCAATTTCCAATGACCAGGAAACTTTACAAACCTACTGTGTGGAAGACACTCCAATTTGCTTCTCAAGATGTAGTTCACTGTCATCCCTCTCATCTGCTGAAAATGTCCTGGATGTACAAATTGGTAGCGAAAATGATGTTGATAGTGATTCTTCTCTGGAAATTATTGGCATAGAGAAAGAATCACCACTGCTTGTTGAGAAGACTATAACCGATGAGTCTTTTTCCTCAGAAGAGATGCAGAGCAAGTCCAATGATCATTCATTTAGCAGTGCATCGCAACCTATAGAAATACCTTGCCCAAAGCATGAAAAGTTTTTGATAAAGAAAAGGGTAGCTTCTGGAAATGTGGACTCCAGTCCATCAAGTCCATCAGATAATTATTTGCAAGAAACCCCATTAGTTTTAAGCAGGTGTAGTTCCGTCAGTTCACTTGGAAGTTTTGAGAGCCCATCAATTGTAAGTTCCATTCAAAGTGACCCTTGCAGTGAAATGATAAGTGGCACAATCAGTCCCAGTGATTTACCTGACAGCCCTGGGCAAACCATGCCTCCTAGTAGAAGTAAAACCCCATTGCTTGACCAATTAGAAAAAGATGCCAGTCAAGGCAATAACCAATGGGATGGCGATATGAAAAAACACATGGACATCAATGATTTTAAGGAACGATTTCAGCTTCCTCCAGATATTGATACTATGCTCTATTTCACTTTAGAGAAACCCAATGAAAACTTTTCATGCGCTTCAAGTCTGAGCGCTCTCACTCTCCACGAACCATATATTCAGAAGGATATCGAACTAAAGTTAATGCCTCTCCTCCAAGAAAAGAACTGTTTTAATTGTATAGCACAAGAAAAGGGAGAAGACGTCAGAGAGGAACGGAATGTAGATGGAATGGAAAAAGCTGATAAGCTGGATAGTATCCTGGAAAACTCTGATGATGACATTGAGATCCTGAAAGAGTGTATCAATTCTGCGATGCCAACCAAATTTAGAAAAGTGAAGACTTCTCTCATATCTGGTTTGTCCACTCAGATGCTGCAATCCAAGAAGTCGCTTCAGCTGCCTATTTACATGTTGCTGCCAGCTCATTCCCAGTTAGAGCTATCTGGGCACAGTACCTCAAAAAATGACACTTTTAGAGAAGATTCCTCATACTCGGATTCTGTTGAAGGAACTCCAGTTAACTTTTCCAGTTCTGCCTCCCTCAGTGATGAGACCTTGGAGTATCCACAAAAGGAATCACCCAATTTGACAAATATTAAGGCTGAAGTGATTGAAAGGAGAGAGCTACTTCCTGCAGAAGGTCAGAACGATGATGACTTAGAAGTACCTATAGCTATAAGAATGCATGACAGAAGCCTTGAACAAGGGAATAAATACAATTTAAATGTAAATGAAATACGTGTCCTTCCTAGTTCAATGCCGGTAGCTCAATCACATTCGCTTAATCTCAACCAAAGGGAGGTTCTGAAAAGGAATCCGAACTCTCTAGCGCCACAGCCACGTCAAAGCCACAGCATTCATGCTTTTCAACCAGGATTGATTGCAAATACCTTAAGGAAGGACCACACTACGCCAAGACACGCGGTGGAATTGGATACAAAGAAAAGCGATTGTAAGAGTTCAGAGGAAGGTCAGCAAAGAATGGAAGTTTCGTGTGGAGAATACATTCATGGAAGCTATGCATTTCAGTCTATGCGCCATACTACACCTACTGAAGAAGCGGTTTACTGCTTTTATGAGAATGACTCTTTAGATATGCTGGGTGTCCCAAAAGATACAGCGAAACAGAAAACTGAAGTAAAAAATAACTATGAGGAAAAAATCATCAACCAAGATGGAGCAGCAAGAAATGAACCAAGCCATAATCATAAAGCAACCACAAAGTTCAGAAATGTCGGTGTGGCTAGTAAAACTGAACGAAACCTGATAACAGATGAAAGCCCTCTTTGCTTTTCCCTTAGTTCTTCATTAAGTTCTCTGAGCGATGTGGAGTTGGAGGGCACTCAAGGGAAAACACGGAAAGCATTTGTAAAATCAAGGAAAAAGTCTCAGATTTCTACTCCTGCTTCAAAATCTTTCAATAATGGGTACTCGTCCCTATCAACAACAAGGGATAGTTCTCCTAGTTCTTTGAGCTATGATTCGGAAGATGATCTCCTGCAGAAATGCATCAGCTCAGCCATGCCAAAGAAGAGGAAACATTCTTCAAAGCGAAAGTCTGCAAAGCAAAGCCTGAAAGGTAATGTTGCAAACACTGGCATGAATATGGCTTGGGGTTTGGAGCAAAGGAATGATGCAAACCAAGATGTTTATAGCTCAATGTCGGATCTAACATCTCCTGATCTGGAAAGTATTGAGTGGAAGGCCATTCAAGAAGGTGCCAACTCAATAGTCACGAGCCTGCACCAGGCTGCAGCCTGCCTTTCGAGGGAACCCTCCTCTGAATCTGATTCAATTTTATCATTTGTGTCAGGATTATCCATTGGATCGACACTTCATTTTACTCTTGAGCGGAAAGACAAAAAAAGGACTCCGAAAGAGCAAACGCGTAACGTAGAGGGTGCAGAGGGTGCTGTTAAAGAAGGAAAGAAACCGAATGATAGCAAGGCAACTGGAGGTAAATCTTCCAATCCCGATAAAGTTTCAAACACACCCAAACAGCCAACTCGGGCAGTGAGCTTACCAGTGGTCTTTAGAGGAAGGACTGTGATCTACATGCCTGATATGTGGAAAAAGTCCACTAATCCGAGCCCTGCTTCAAAGAAAACAGCACCTAAGAATAATGCTGCTTCCAAAAATCCTAACCAGACATTTAGGTCCAGGAGCTTGCACAGACCTGGAAAAACGACAGAAAAGGTTGACGGTACTTTACCAAAAAGAAGTGTGACTCCACCGGCAAGAATAGCAAGAGGTCCTTCCAGGGGATCGTCAAGGAATTCAACACCATCCAGACAGCCCCAAAAGAATTTAACCGCATCTGTACAGTCTAATAAGCAAGGAACGCCACATGCAACAAAAAACAGTGTCAACAAGCTTGACCAGAAACCAAGACCTCAAGTGAGTTCTACGCCTTCTACTCCAAATATCAAATCTCCAGCTTCAGGGAAACTGTCTCGTAAATCTCCAGTCCAACCATCAAACATTCAGACACCAACTAAGCAGGTAACTCCAATTAAGAAGGTGCCCTCTTTTCAAAGAAATGAGCCTACTGGACCAAATAAGAACCAAGGTTCTAAGAAGATTATGCCACCAAATAGGCTGGACCTGGTGAGAATGTCATCAGCAAAATCGAGTGGTAGTGAATCTGATAAGTCCAACTTTGTGCGGCAGCTGACATTTATCAAAGAATCCTCAAGCCTTCTAATGAGGCAGAAGTCTGAAGCTTCTTCATCTGAATCAGTCTCATCGTTGTCTCAGTCTGCGTCGCCAAGAAGAAGCAAGTCAGATTTTCAGACGGCCTTCTTACGTTCTTCTCAGTGCCAAGAACTAAGAGTTGTTAAACCAGCACCTAACCTGAATACGAATCAACGGAAAGCCTTGTGCAATGAAGAAGGACTCCGAAGTGAGAAACTGTCGAGAAGGCCAAGCTCGGAAAGCCCTTCCCGGCTCCCTGTGAAAAACAGTGCCACCTGGAAACATGAGCATTTTAAACGATATTCATCCTCCCCTCATCTAAATGCATTACAGAGGGCAGCGAGCCCATCTTCCATTCGTTCAGCATCGTCAGAATCTAGTGACAAGACAAAAAGCGAAGAAGAGCCCCGAAGTAATCAAAAGCTTGCAAAACAAAAAGAACAACAAATGCAGAAGAATCCGCCAAGCTTAAAAGGAACCTGGAGAAGAATCAAAGATGAAGACATTCCATATTTTCTCAGCAACTCTCTTCCACCTTCAGCAATGGCGCTGGTAAATAAATCGGAGTCTGAACAACAGCCAAACAAAATGGCTGGTGTGGAAACTAAAACTAGTGATGCTTTTGTGCAAACTGAAGACTTCCCCATCACAAAAACAAATTCAAGCACATCGCCGACACTGGACCTAATCCCTCACCTTGCACAGGCTATTCCAAGAAATACCACGAGCAGGCCATTCATAGGGAAAAGTACAGAGACTATGTATGGTGTCTACTCGGACAATGAACAGGAACCTGACACAGTAATGCGAATGAGGAACAATATGACCACTTCATCTGAGACTGAAAGCTATACTAATGTCCCAGGACATATGCATTTCAATTCAAGTAGACATGGCTCTCCAAGCAGAGCTGCTCGAGTGACCCCTTTCAACTACATACCTAGCCCCAAGACAATAAGATCAGACAATGGATCTCTCCAACCACCTCAGATTCGAGCACCTATTATTAATGAAAAAACAGTGGGAAAAGTGCAAAGCTGAAAGCCAAATTGATCAGTAGACTACTTGAGCTTAAATACTTTATTGCTTTGCAGTTTTCACTTGAAGAGTGATAAAACCCATGAAAGATGTGCTCATTCATAAATGTGCCACAAGCACAGCCTTAATTGGGGTACAAAATGCATGCATCATCTAATTTAGTTCTACCATCTGATTATGAGACTATCATTTGACTAAGACATTACAAGGTGAGGTACCTCCTACAAAGACATTATCAACAACGTTATTGCACACTTATTTATATTCATGAGCTGACTGCAACAAATGGTGATACACAGCTACAAGTGATTGACACATGTGAACATAAGGAAACATATTGTTCCAATTGATAGGGTTTAGTGACTAACAGTAACACTCAAACTTTGATCAGTTTCAGCTCAAGTTGGTTTCTGTTTGGTCAGTTGTTAGGCAGATTTGCAAATATTAGTTGAATGAAGAATAGTTAGCTGGTTAATGCATTTGGTTAATCAGAGATGCTGAGACAGTTATGTTTGAGTTGGGTTCCTGCAGGAACAAAGATAATTTTTTTTAAATTATGAAGCTAATCGTATTCCTAATAGTTCAATAATGGTTGCAGTTTCAATGAATATCTCAACTTATGATGACAATTATTGCGGTACCTTGTGTAACAATAATGGGCCTTTTCAGTTTTTCAGTTAAGACACTGGATCAAATAAGAATTAAGTTAGCCCATATAATGTAAATCAAGGCGCTCAATTATATGTGTACTATGATTACTGGAATACTGGTTAAAGTATTGGTGTTTTCCATCCTGCTTACCAATATATCTCATGAGTGTCCACAATTGGGCTGTTTAAGTGGGAGGAGGGAGAGGAGGAGACAGTGCCCTTTGTTGGCCTAACACATGCCTCTTGTTTTACAAAGCAGCATTTTCTGACTGTCCAATCTGTGAGTGAAGGACAAAACAGACAGGAGGGTGGGAAGGTATAGTGAAAACATTTCACTAATAATTCATTCCTAGTTCACAACTAACAGGCATTAAATAAATATAAACTTAAGGGTGGAGAGGAGGAATAATCTACGTTAGATGGGAGCTCGCAATCAAAAGCAAAACAGTGGAAAAAAAGTTTTAAAGGGGCAGTATCATTTTCTAACCAAACCTGCTTAGATTTCTTCATGAAAATTACATCGAAAGAATTTATAATTCAAAATGTTTTAATTAAAGTTTCGCTTTCCTTTTTTTTTAATGTTACAAATGATTTTTTAAACTTTTTTTAAAAAGTTCTATAGGTTAGATTTACTTCCCCCCCCCCCCCCCCCCCCATTCTGACATTATACTGGCAATGTAATTGGTAACTGCATTTTTTGCAACTATTATACTCTGATGCTAAAACATAGAAGGGATAAGTACTGGCAGTTCAATCTTTAGAACTGTTCCAATCTAAAAATGCATTTAAGTAACTCCATGGAGCTCAGAAAGAAATGCATGGAGTTAACCCTTGAACCATACTTGGGAATGGGTGCTGTGCATTTTCCTTTCACCTCTTGGATTTACATTTTAATCCAACTTATTCTGAAGGAATAAAAGTTTCCTCTTTCTCTGACAGATGTAAGGGTCCACAGCATCTAACTGCCTGCAATTCAGTATAATTGGCACAAAAGTTGGCATTGTCACTCAAAGAGGCCATGAGGATGGCTGGCATGGGAAATTAAAATATCGCACTAGTGGGTGCTCTGCTGAGTTTTGGGGACCAGGGTTAAAATTGTTGGAGCAGCATGAAGCACTCTACATTTAATCTGTGCGCAATACTAATTATTCAGTCCTGTTCCCCCATTTCCTCATCTTGATGGGCACAAAAATTCAATAGAAAACATCAAATGCTTCAAATATAAATCTTGAGACTTAGTAAGAGATGCAACGGCACAACCAAACAGTGACTGAGAAACATATGTTCTTTTCGAAAGAAAGTTACTGAAAAGTAAGCGATAAGATTAAGTCAATTTTTTATTTTTAAAAAGTATCAAAATCATTGTAATGTAATGATTTTTCATTTAAGAGACTTAGGTCTACAACCGACCCTGTGAGCAGATAAGCACAGGAAGACTTAATGTGCTCCTATTAATTCTTTTATCTAACGGAGATGTCAATCTGAGTTTGGCTCAGTTGCTCCCTCTGTCCGCCTGAGCTGTGTGGACGATAAAGACCCCATGGCACTAGTTGAAGTAAGAGCACGAAGTTCTCCTTCAATGCCACCAAAAAACAGATAAACTGGACATTCATCTCTCGCTGTATGCAAAATGGCTGCTGTATTTGTCCACATAAGAATCACTGCACTTCAAAGTCATTCACTGTATATGTTTTGAGAGACATAAGAAGGTGCTATACAAGCTCAATTTTTATTTTGTTTCTTTAAGCAATTTAGCACAGACATTTAGGGTAATTTTAATCTAACCCGCCCGTCGGGGGAAGCGACGAGATCGGGTGCAATGCTGGTCTTATATCCCGCCCGATTTTACTCTGCTTTGATGTCAACGGAGAGTAATATTGGGCGGGGTGTAAAATCAGCGCTCCACCCAATCCCGTGAGTTTCCCGCCTGGCGTGTTAGGCTAAGGTTACCCCCAAATTGAGTTTGTATGCTAACCTTTTGCACAGAGTCATTTCAAGGCTTTAGTCTTGTATCTTGACCATATGTAACTGTCTACAGCAGAACGAGAGGGATGCTGTCCCTTTAAAGCAACTCGTGGTTTGCTAATGGTGTCCAGTCCAGGAAAGGGGCAGCTTTTATGTCGCTATGTATTCTTAAAATGATTAATTGTGTTCATCAGTGGGTAACGTAATGAATTGAGTTTCGCTAAATTTAAATTAATGCAAGGGGCAGAATGACATATTGACGCAACTACCGCATCTTTTATAAAAACAGAAAATGCTGGAAATACTCAGCAGGTCAGACAGCCTCTGTGGGGAGAGAAACAGAGTCAACGTTTCAGGCGAAGGGTCATCGACCTGATGCTGCCTGACCGGCTGAGCATGCCCAGCATTTTCTGTTTTTATTATCCAGCATCCGCAGTATTTTGCTTTTGTACCACATCTTTTATATACGTTGTGCAAAAGTCGAGTTTAATTTACTGGAATACTAAACTCACTAAATAAGCTAATTTCACAGTATTTCGCTTAGCTGTACTTTCAGTTCATTGTCATACTTGGAGAGTAACCCGTGGCCCTCATTCTTCCACGCAAACAAAATGATGGCTTTTAGTGGGGAGAAAAGTAGACTGATGAGGGCAAAGTGTTTTGGAGGAGCAACCCCACAGAAGGAATACTCCTGTGAAATGCGCATTGTAAAAAATATTCCGCGTTTTATTTCATTACCAACCATTTTGTTTCAGGCCTATATTGAAGGCAATAATGAAGGATTGAAATAACCATCATTCCATTCATTGTGAGCGTAGCTTTATTCCAAAAAAAAAATGTATATTTTATCTTTTTTTGGTTCGTGCACAAAAATTTAACACAAAAATTAATAGACATATGGAGTAAGTGACCAGGGAAGGACAGGAAAGCAAAAGGTTTAAATACGTTCGAGGGACTACTAAATGTGTTTCTAGACTCATTTAAGAAAGAGCTGGATGCTTGTATTGGGATGACAACAGTGTGGCTGTTATTCTAGAAGGAAGACGCCAAATGAACAAAAGGGCCTTCTTCATCCAAAGCTATTTTATGATCTTGTGGAAAAGGGAGGGATTGAGGGATATGGTGAGAAGGCAGGACAGTGGGGCGGACATTCAACAAGACAGCAGCAGTTGGGCCAGTTTTCCCCTGTTGTATAAATGTCCCACCTCCCTATAGTAATGCCCCTGTTACAGTAAGATATGTTGATCAGTGAATAAAGAGGCTATTTAGTGTCAATACCTCTCCTGATATTCTCCACTGATTTCAGCTGGAGTATGATTCTATGGCCGCCCTCTGGGTCCTTGCCTAAGTGACTCCTCTTCCTGTGTGAGCGTGGGCAATGAGTGTTGATGGACTATTCCGTCTGAAGGGTATCACAGCGTATACTTACTATTGCCTAACAAGAGGGAGGTTAGGAACCAAGCAAGATTTCCTCTTGTCTGCTATCCATAATGTATTAAAAACTTACATCTGCATGCACTCCGTCTACAAAACCGTACTTCCTGTCATTACATTTTTGTCACACTCGTGTCAATTTTGTCCATTATAAATTTCTATGTCCACATTTATAATGGAAACTGCCTATGTAAACTTGTCACGCTGTAATTATACCCTCCTACCAATGGTGGTGCTGTAGCACCTCAGTTTTGCATCTCTCGGCTCCTTATCCTGTACTGCAGAGAAACTCCTTTGTTCCGAACCAACTCCACTTCTCTGTTCCCAAATTTCTATCGAATTATAAATAAAATGATCTAATTGTTGTATAAATATAAGGACGGAATGACTTTAAAATATCGACTGAATTACATCTGCGGGCCATGGTCTAATTAGGCCCCGCTCTCTAACCCCACTTCACCTGAATATTGCATTTGGTCTTAACTCCCCCATGTGCAATGCCACAGATCATCAAGCTTAAATAACTGCAGTTGTAAACTTATATTTCTGCTGCTGGTGCAACAGAGGCTGGATGTCAAAGGTTTATCAAACACTACATTTTTTAAAGCCAAAACCAGTAACAGCATATTCATATATGCTTGATCTTTGACAGCTATTGCTTAAATTAAGCCTTCTAGGCCTTTTAAAACACGGCCTCTTTTAAATGTCACTGAAAATCTAGGCCTGTCTTGCTCCTGAGGCTGGTTTCTATGGCAACGGAACTGAAGTCCTCAAATGTATGACTGTTGGTTATTTTTAACCTTCAAGTAGAAACATCTCATTTTAAAGGACAAAATGTCGTATTCAATATAGGCATGACTGACCCTTCTGTAATTATGTACTGTACAAGTAGTATGTGTGTTTTCTTTGGCATAGCACGTACCGGACGGAGTTTGGCAGAAAATATATTTAACTGTGGTGCAAACAGAATGAAGGCGGCAACTGTTGGCTACGGAAGAAGGCACTGGGGCTAATGAAACCCCAGGCCAACACACGATGCCATTTTATCACTGCCTCATCAAAGGACTTTTATGTTTTACTGAACAAATATGCAAATCGGCACCTTTGCATATCAGAAAAATGTGGTGTATATATTTATAACATAGTCATGTATTTCAAATGTTTGTCTCATTAAAAGAATACTTCAATTCAGATTGTTAATGTACTTTCAACATTTCTTTTTTTGCCAAATTATGTCAGTTTAGTTGCCAATTTTGGCTCTGTTCATTCATTTGCCAAAAAACCAACTGACAAATAAGTTTAATCACAAATGTATAAGTGTAGTGGTTACTTTTTCCCCTCTCCTTCCCGCCAGCTCCCTTGAAGGCGTTGATTCCTTGATCTCTGCGTTCCTCCAGTTCTGGCCTCTTGCGCATCCCCAATTTTCATCGCTTCGCCATTGGCGGCCATTGCATCAGCTGCCAAGGCCCTAAGCTCTGGAATTCCCTCCCTCAGCCACTCCACCTCTCTACCTCTCTCTCTTCCTTTAAGACGCTCCATAAAAACTACCTCTTTAATCAAGCTTTTGGTCACCTGTCCTATTATATCTCCTGATGTGGCTCAGTCAAATTTTCTTTGATAACGTTGGGACGTTTTACTACATTTTAGGTGCTATATAAATGCAAGTTGTTGTTGTTGTTGTTGATGGCATATGGTGCCGTTACGCTCCATTACCTGGTCCAAGTGGCCATTCTTTATCTGTGAGCCTAGACAGCAGGCTAGTCATCTTTGAGGGACATCATCGCTGAGCACAATCTTGTCTGCGTCCAACATTCACAGATGCACACTTCTAGCAGGGGTCATTGGATAATAGTGACTGGGAACACTGGACAATTGTTCTCTTCCTAACCCAGCGGCACCGAAGCCAATTGTAACCCATTATCATCACCAGCTAGGGTCGCCAACTCTGATTGGACGTATTCCTGGAGGTTTCATCCCATGACCTCCCGCCTCCAACTGCCCCGCCCAGTAAGACAGCCTTTTCCCCCCATCTCCAATATTTTTATAACTAATAAATGAAAGTGTTCAAAGAAATTGGGGGAAAAAAATCATAATTTTTGCAACGCCCCTATGATTTTTCTCCCGCTGTTGTTCGCAGCAGTGTCCAGGGCAATCCTAGAGGGTTTGTGACCATACGCTCAACAGTGATCAGCTCAGTACAGATCAGGCATAAAATCTGGGACCTTCCTCCTCTGTATAATGCACTTTTATAATTCTGGTCAACTAAGTATAGTGGTTAAAAAGGATGCATTAACGTGGTACAATAATGCACTATACTCTAATATGTCAGAAACAGGCACTTTGGGATTAACTTTTATAACAAAACTCGCACCAACTTTTTAAACCGCGCAGGGTGGAGTGGGGAGCGGGGGAGGGGGGAGATTGCTTGGGGAAAGAAAATGTGTATTAGTGGCAAGCCACTGTCTGTACCAGGAAACCTGAGCTTCGAGAGAGTAAACAATATTAAGGCGTAAAGATAATCCTTGGGTTCTTCTAGCCTTTTACTCTGAGAAAATGAGTTTGCTGAATTGATCCGGGAGAAATGTTGCATTAAACATAGAAACATAGAATCTAGGAGCAGGAGTAGGCCATTCGGCCCGTCGAGCCTGCACCACCATTCAATACGATCATGGCTGATCATTCAAATCCAGTACCCTGTCCCTGCTTTAATCCCCACAGTACACATATCCCACCCGACCACCGTAACCCCACGTATTTAATTCCCCCTAACATATCCCATCCTATCCCCATAACCCCACATATTTAATCCCCCCCTAACACTAAGGGTCAATTTATCATAGCCAAATCAACCTAACCCGCACATTTTTGGACAGTGGGAGGAAACCGGAGCACCCGGAGGAAACCCACGCAGACACGGGGAGAATGTGCAAACTCCACACAGACAGTCACCCGAGGTCAGATTCGAACCCGGGTCTCTGGCGCTGTGAGGCACCAGTGCTAACCACTATGCCACCGTGTTGCCCATTGATCTTACTCAGACTTTAATTCTTCAAGTTCCACAATTTTTCAAATATAGTGGAACTTCAGTCATCCATCATAATGAAGGGATTCTTCCCCAGTGAAAACTGAAATTGGTGAATAATCAAGAGCTTCTATTTCTCCTGTGAATAGATGTTTTAGATGAGCTTCATGAACTTCTGTTTTATTACATGGAGAGTTCTTTTTAAAAGTATAAATTCTGACAGATAACCAAGGCTCCACATTTTTTAACCACATCTTCTTTTATCTTATTGTAGGCTGCTCAGCATTACTATAAAAATGAAAGGCACAGGAAATAAAACATATATGCATTTTATACATAGACCCGGGGGCTACTACGTTGAACAGAAAATACTTCACTAAGACTTTCCTTCCCCTTAAATGAGATAGCTTATACAGGTACGTTAAAGTAACTAGTCTCCAGTGTAATACAAACTCAGATATAACAGCCTAATTTTATTTGAATGCCATACAGACTTCTTTACTCTCTTCACAGAAAGTACAGAACAGCTAGTAGTTCTCGTCTCCTGAAGGCATTGCTCCACACTGGGGTACGGTTCCAAGGATGCTGGCCCCCTTCTGCTACCTCGCCCCCAAGTGCCCATTCTTCAGATGTGAGCCTAGACGGTTCTCGTTAGGCTATTAGAGCATGGAGCGTCTCACAGTTGAGGATAACCCTGTCAGCAGCCAACATTCATATGCATGCACCTTCCAGCAGGGATCACTGGATGGTGACCAGCGCGGTGTACCCTAGCTGCTATCCCCCCACCCCCTCCCTTAAGCACAGACGTTCTGTAGCATTGCAGCCCGATCACTACCATGGCCAGAATGACCTAACTCAGCACAGACTTGAGGATTAAATCTGCAACATTTTGACCCCTATGACCCAGTCTCTCTTCTCTTAGGCAGTCCCTCGGAACCGAGGATGACTTGCTTCCACATTAAAAATGAGTTCGCAGGTGACTGATGAGTCCAATGCGGGACCTACAGTCTCTGTCACAGGCGGGGCAGACGGTGGTTGAAGGGGCAGGCGGGTGGCTGGGGTGCTTGGGTTGACGTGCGCTGCCTGCGCTTGGCTTCCGCTTGCTCCCGGCGAAGAGACTCGAGGTTGTTCGCCGCCTTCCCGGATGCTTCTCCTCCACTTTGTGCGGTCTTGGGCCAGGAATTCCCAGGTGTCGGTGGGGATGTTACACTTTTTCAAGGAGGCTTTGAGGGTGTCCTTGAAGCGTTTCCTCTGCCACCTGGGGCTCTCTTGCTGTGTCGGAGCTCCGAGTAGAGCGCTTGTTTTGGGAGTCTCGTATCGGGCATGCGGACAATGTGACCCGTTCATCGGAGCTGATCGAGCGTGGTCAAAGCTTCGATGCTGGGGATGTTGACCTGAGCAAGAACACTGACGTTGGTGCGCCTATCCTGCCAATGGATTTGCAGGATCTTGCGGAGCAGCGTTGGTGGTACCTCTCCAGTGCTTTGAGGTGCCTGCTGTACATGGTACCACACTGGGCATTGCCAACTGAGCTATCAAGGAAGCACTATGTGTCGTTCTTAGAAAGAAAGCTAGATAAACACGAGGCAGAAAGGAATAGAAGATTATGCTAATAGAGTTAGATGAAGAGGGGTGGGAGGAGGCTCGGGTGGAGCATAAACACCAGCATGGACCAGTTGGGCCGAATGGCCTGTTTCTGTGCTGTAAATTCTATGTAAAGGAAAATTGACT
Organism: Squalus acanthias; assembly: GCA_030390025.1. Taxonomy (NCBI): domain Eukaryota; kingdom Metazoa; phylum Chordata; class Chondrichthyes; order Squaliformes; family Squalidae; genus Squalus; species Squalus acanthias. Next base: position 31,546,229 of record CM059443.1, on the reverse strand, counting down.
TGTGAGGTAGATGAAGACCAAGTCAAAAATGAGGTCTATGTTGAGAATACCTAGCAATATTTAGCCTAAAACTCTCATGTATTAATTTTGTTAATTGTTCAAATCAGTTAGTCTGGTTAAATGAAGTTTTATTTTTTAAATTGTTCTTTGTCTTTTTATTTTATTTGGACAACCCTTTTGACTGGTGCTGTTTTCCATCCTTTCGTGTTTGGGGGCAATATACAGTTTGACACCGAGTTGTAAGATATAATTTCAAAACACTCCACTTATTTTGTACAATATCTGAAAAGGGCACGATTTGTTTTTAACTCTAAACTGATAAACAGAACGAGGAAAATACACTGAACCACAGAATGTCCTTTCTCATTTGATTAAGAGCTGAAAAAAATGTAAATGTATTGGTTTCATTTTTTTATGTAAAGGGCAAAAAAACACGTTAAAAGTTGATGTAGCAGCCACTGTTAAATCAGATGGCTTCCTGCAAAACACTGGACTCAGTGGGGGTCAGGACTCAGTAGTTTAATGTGTCTCTGTAAGTACTAACGTAATCCAGATAGGAGTAAGCTGTGTTTCCTATTTTTGAATCTTTGTGGTTTTCAAAGTAGAATCTGTAAAGCTCTTTCACAAAGGAAATGTATTTCCACCAAAATAAGTCACAATGGTTTTACATTTGCCCTGTAGAATATCTCAGCGCTGAACGAATATTTTTCTCTTGCAAATATTTCCTTTCAGCACTGGGATTGTGAGGAGAGAGAGAATTGCATATCGCATTACATTACCAACTCTGTTGTGGCCGTAGGTATTTAGACATGGAGCTGGAATTAATCTTTCAGACACTTTTAAGGACTTTATTTCCCTATAAAACACAGTGCCTACTCTCTCTACTGATTGTAATGGATGAGCGTGGGCACCGTCTTGCTAAACAGGACTTTCATTCGTACTAAATATGCACAATCAATGGTTGCCATGGAGAAATCAGGCATGATCTATGATGTACCATCACCAATGTCTTGCTGAGTTCATTCTTCATCACTGGCGCTGAGCCTGTCTGTTCAGTGATTGCTATGGAGAAAGTATATAACCTACAATCTATTTTCCTTAATAACCAGCTCTGTTCAGTTCTACTTTGCCACTGCTGCTGAAATGCTCATCCATGCCTTTGTCAATCCTAGACCAAACCTTTCCAGTGCGCTCCCTGTTGGCTCGCTAGCTCCATCTTACATAGCTTCCAGCTCATGCAGAACTCTGCTGCCACATAAGATTCAAAAATGAGAAGTCGCACAACACCAGGTTATAGTCCAACAGTTTTATTTGAAATCACGAGCTTTCGGAGCGCTGCTCCTTCGTCAGGTAAAGTGAGGGAATACAAATCAGATACAAAGCATATATAGACAGAGAACAATGTGTTTCTGACTGCCCTCCATCACACCACCTCGGCAGAGATACAATCAGTCAGGATCGCGAGCCTCCGTATCTCCCGGGCCACCAGGTAAATGCGTAGTATTTTTTTTTAAACAGGTCGGAGGCATCCGCCGGCGGAAAGCCTCCGATCGCAAATTTTGGGCCCATATATTCCACCTGTAACGAGACCTGCTCAGTTAATTCATTAACCCTTTGAGTACTGGGAGAAAAATGCAAACTGGTCGCATTCAATGAATATCTTTCATAGAAACCTCTGCAAAAATGTATTTTCTCTATTGGGCTGCACTGATCCCAATTAGCCGTCTAAATATTCTAATGAATGCAACTTTGCGAAACGTGCGGAATCAAAGAACTTTTCTTAAAGGAAGGTGCTGTCAAACGAAAGAAAAAGTCATGTTTATGCTCCTGCTGCAGAAATACTATTGTACTCTCTAAAGGTCTAATGTAAGTGTCCTATTGAGGGAGGGAGGGTTCAGTAATTGAGATTCAGTGTCTGTCCTTTACTTTGCCCTCGCTTTGTCAAGACTGCACACATTGCTAAACACTCAAACCCTGAAAGGTGTTATATTTCATGTTAATTGCATTGTTGTCTCTCCTACTCGTTCCAATCTTGATGGTGTCTTGTGCTGTTGGTCCTTCATCTAGGTTTTTAAAAAAATGTCCCTTTTTAGATTTGTTTACACGTTGCTGGCCTGTTTATGCAGCACTACAAGTACCTTTGTTCTCAGTTTCATCGCCTTACACTTGAATACAATGTCCCCCTGTCAGCCATATTGTAATAGGAATTCTATGGTTCTCCACTCCATTCATCCAGGAAAATAACTGATCAATCACTATTGAATTGACCCTCACACTAGAAATAAACTACTGCAGCTTCAGCTGCTCTGCAAGGTAACATGCTGTCTGGGTAGCTATTTAAAAAAAAAATACACTGCACTTTCGTTTTTAACTGAACTATTTATTTTGTTATTTAACACTCCGCCCTGCCCTTTTGACCTCTCCTAAGTCACTGACCAATGTTAGGGTATCATTCTACAGGATACAAACAACTTTCTTATACTTCACTCAAGTGGTCGTTCTTTATCTGTGGCCCAACACAGTGGGCATGGGTAGGCTATTCAACTACTGGGGCATCACAATCAACTTCGGTCCTGGTTCTCACCCAACTGCCACTTACACACACTTTCCAACAGGGGTCACTGGATAAGAACCGTGGTTGATTTCCCCCGTCCCAGGGGTGTCAAGACCCAGTTTAGCATCCAACTCCCATTGCAGTTGGGATACGCTAGCTCAGTACACACCGGGGATTGAACCTGAGACCTTCCTGGTCTGTATGATACCATACCGGCCAGTCCATATAGCCACAGAACCATCAAGGGAGCTCATTCCTTTCCATATTATTTTAATTTTGAGAAGATGTGATTGCACTAGAGGGGGTACAGAGGAGATTTATGAGGATGTTGCCAGGACTGGCGAATTTTAGCGATGAGGAAAGATTGCATAGGCCGAGGTTGTTTTCTTTGGAACAGAGGAGGCTGAGGGGAGACTTAATTGAGGTGTATAAAATTATGAGGGGCTTAGATAGAGTGGATAGGAAGGGCCTATTTCCCTTAGCAGAGAGGTCAATAGCCTGGGGACATAGATTTAAGGTAATTGGTAGAAGGATTAGAGGGGAGTTGAGAACTTTTTTTCACTCAGAGGGTGGTGGGGGTCTGGAACTCACTGCCTGAAAGGGTGGTAGAGGCAGAAACCCTCATCACATTTAAAAAGTACCTGGCTATGCCCATGAAGTGCCGCAACCTACAGGGCTATGGACCAAGAGCTGGAAAGTGGGATTAGACTGGAGAGCTCTTTTTCGGCCGGCACAGACATGATGGGCCGAATGGCCTCCTTCTGTGCTGTAAATTTCTAAGATTCTATGATATGCATAGAAATATATTGGATACCATTAGTAGACATAACATGGCTTGGAGCTAATACCTTGCAGTTTCAGCAGGACCTGGAGGCTAAATTAAAACTGAGAACTCATTAAAAGTGATTATTATATCTACAGTACTAGGAGGTATAATTGCTAATAACTAACTTCAGAATATATATAACCTAAATGTATTAAAATAATATAGGGTTACAATGTTTCATAGAATTCTGTGCATGTCGTGATTTCAGGGTTCACATGCTGATCTGTGGCTTACCTGAGCTGTACAAATTTGGGGAAGGCCACTCGTGGGAGTCAACACATTTCAGTTCAGTTTGCAACGCTTCAATTGTCACAAACTTCAATATATGCAAATGCTGGCTATATGCACATTTGGTTGTGCAACAGTCAGCGGTCTTACATGCAATTGTGACATTAACCCATTTCTCTTTTTTGTCCCACCTGACCTACGCCACACAAACACCCCACTGTGCACTGTATCCTCATTTCCGCACATATTCTTCAAGGGAAGATTTCAGGCAGCTTAAGATATCATCACCATTAAAACACATTCACAAGTTTTATTAGGTATCAGCTGTGGCTCAGTTAGGAGCACGCTCCAGGGGCTTGAGTACAACATCTAGGCCAACACGCCAGTGCAGTACTGAGGGAGCACTGCACTGTTGGAGGTGCCGTCTTTTGGATGAGATGTTAAGGCCGAGGCCCCGTCTGTCCTCGCAGGTGGACATAAAAGATCCCATGGCACTACTTCAAAGAAGAGCAGGGTAGTTCTCCCCGGTGTCCTGGCCAATATTTATCCCTCGACCAACAGCTAAAAACAATTATCTGGTCAATATCACATTGCTGTTGGTGGGAGCTTGCTGTGCGCAAATTGGCTGCCACGTTTCCCACATTACAACAGTGACTAGACTTCAAAAGTACTTCATTGGTTGTAAAGCGCTTTGGGACTTCCTGAGGTCATAAAAGGCGCTATATAAATGCAAGTCTTTCTTTTTATTATATGGGTGGATTTAGCAAATTAGTGCTCCCTGCCCAGATCTTCACATGGTGGGAGCTCGTATCGTGAATTCAGCCGTGAAGTTGAGTCTGCACTACAATAATGGGTGTAAAAGTTACAGGCAACACAGACCTCTGCACAGAAATTCCTGACAGGTGCTCCTGTTATGCTAAGCTCTGTGCCAAGAGCATTAATTTGTAAAATGTACTCCATAATATATAGGACCACAGATGAAAGACATCTGTGTACAAGTATCTCAGTGGCAGGTACTTGCAATAATATCATGCGAATCAACCTACACTGAGCCTGCATTTACTGCAATTAATATATCAATTACTGCTACTTTTATAGTTATCTGTGATAAATATAGTAGCGGATGTACGAATGCTATTATCTCTGAAAGTAACTTTCAATCTCCGTCACAGATACCTCAATAAACTGAATGCCAATGTTTCCAACATAACAGGAACAAAGAAGCACCAAAAGTAGAAGAGGTCCTGAATGATGCCTCATTACCATGTGCTGTCCTATAAATGCAGACATTCATAATGTCCATATTAAAACTTTAAAAATCACGCCATTTCTATGAGTCTATGAAAAAGAAGAATACAAGAAGTTACTGGCAAAGGGCAGGGGAATTAGATATAAATAGATAATTCTAGCTGCAAAGCTAGCTTAAGTGATGCGTCAAATGGCCTTCGTCTGTACTGTGATTTCTGTGATTCTATTTGTAAATAGTAACAGATGATCCAGCAAACATACTCTGGTGGGTTTATGTCATATGTAAGAGTTCATGAATTACTTACACCCAGCCTGTTTTTACACTGATATATGAAATCATTCCAAGCATAGCACAATTTCTATCTATTTATAATTAATATATTAACAACCTTATGTCTATTTGAACTTCCTGCCAAATTTTTCCATTATAAACTGCTTACGTAAGTATATCTGGTTACACCCTCCTGCCAGAGAAGGCATTGCAGCACTGCCACTGGTAGGAGGGTGTAATTACAGCGTGACAAGTTTACATAGGCAGTTCCCATTATAACTCTGAACAAAGGAATTTTTAATGGAAACATATAAAAATAAGCACAGAATGTATGACTTTTAAATGGGGATTTAATTATGTATGTATGACCTGGACTAAATATAATCTTCCCTCTAACCTTATTCCACCTGGTCTATTCTTGTCTTGACTCCCTGTTTGAAAACGCCAACTAGTAATACATTAAAAATCATACAACTGCATACATTTCCTGTCAACTTTCTCCATTATAAATAAATATGTGTGTCCACATTTATAATGGAAAGTGCCTATGTCATGCTGTTACACTCTTCCACCAGTGGAGGCATGACAATTTACATCAGCAGTTCCATTGTAAATGCGGATATAGGTAGTTATATAACGGAAACATAAAATTAAGGACTAAATGTATGACTTTATAATGGTAACTAAATTATGTATGGGTACTCTGCTCCAATTTACCCCAGCCCTCTAACCCTGCTTCACCTGAAGATTACACTTGATTTTGATTTCCCTTGTGCAACACAAGAGATCTATTAGTCTTTGCAAATAAAATCATCGTTCAGCACAGGCCAGTCACTGATTTTAAGAAGCCTCTGCAGCCAGAGTGTTATGAAGAAAATTACTTACTTAGGTTCCTGATTAATGAATTATCTTCCATTTCTTAAACGTTACTGCAAACTCACCGATGTTTACAAATATTTAATTTATGCTTTAAAGGACTGTATATATATTTCACCTTTCCCACCCAGATCTGTCAAAAACATCTCAGAGTTCCTACTGAAATTGGAAGGTCTTAGACCTTGTGGGTAGAAAAGGGTTTAATTGAACGTCAATCATTTTGATGGATTTTTTCAGCGGAATAAATAAAACAAATAAGCAGTGTAGAATACCCCCATTTACTGCAGTGTTTATAGTGTGTGCAACTTAAAGAATGGAAAGGAATAATTAACAGTCTCCAATGGACAATTTCTTCAAACGTCTGTATGTATATGAGTAGGTGCTCCGCAGATACATTTGTACAGTGTTGAACTATAAATTGAATTACTTAACTTATTTTGTATCATTATCTGTCTGAAATTTTGTGTTAATTCTGTTGTTTTTGATTTCTTTAATCAAAATGTTAGCTGCTGTTAAAAGGGACTTTGGAGAGAACTGAAAGAAATACTGGTGTAAATAATGTGCATTCACCACTAAATTCTTGATACATGTTGTAACTATTGTGCTATTACAATGAGAAAATGTACTGCTGAATTATAGTGCACTTGTGTGTTTTTTCCTTATTAAAGAAAAAAGCAAAATCTGTGATCTTTGAGCAGTTACTTGCAACATTTGGCACAGTATAAACAGCAACTTGCCGCTCCTGCACTGTTACCTCTGGTGTCCCCCAAAGATCTATCCTTGGCCACCTCCTATTTCTCATCTACATGCTGCCCCTCGGCGACATCATTCGAAAACACAGCGTCAGTTTCCACATGTATGCTGACGACACCCAGCTCTACCTCACCAGCACCTCACGACCCCTCTACTGTCTCTAAATTGTCAGACTGCTTGTCCGACATCCAGTACTGGGTGAGCAGAAATTTCCTCCAACTAAATATTGGGAAGACCGAAACCATTGCCTTCAGTCTCAGCCACAAACTCCGTTCCCTAGCCACTGACTCTATTCCTCTCCCTAGCAACTGTCTGAGGCTGAACCACACTGTTCGCAACCTTGGCATTATATTTGACCCCAAGATGAGCTTCCGACCACATATCCACGCCATCACTAAGACCGCCTATTTCCACCTCCGTAACATCGCCCGACTCCGCCCCACCTCAGCTCATCTGCTGCTGAAACCCTCATCCATGCCTTTGTTACCTCTAGACTTGACTATTCCAACGCACTCCTGGCCGGCCTCCCACTTTCTACCCTCTGTAAACTTGAGGTCATCCAAAACTCTGCTGCCCGTGTCCAAACTCACACCAAGCCCTGTGCTCGCTGACCTACATTGGCTCCCGGTTAAGCAAAACCTTTATTTTAAAATTCTCATCCTGGTTTTGAAATCCCTCCATGGCCTCAGCCCTCCCTATTTCTGTAATCTCCTCCAGCCCCACAACCCTCAGATATATCTGCGCTCTTCCAATTCTGGCCTTTTGAGCATCGCCGATTTTAATCGCTCCACCATTGGTGGCCGTGCCTTCAGCTGTCAAGGCCCTAAGCTCTGGAATTCCCTCCCTAAACCTCTCCGCATCTCTTCTTCTCTTTCCTCCTTCAAGACGCTCCTCAAAACCTACCTCTTTAACCAAGCTTTTGGTCATTTGCCCTAATATCTCATGTGTCATATTTTGTTTTATAATGCTCCTGTGAAGCACCTTGGGACGTTTCACTACGTTAAAGGTGCTATATTAATACAACACCTGTAACTGAAAAAAAATCCCAAGGTACTTGATTGGGATGGGCAAGTTTTATTCATTCACAGAATCACAGAATCCCCACAGTGCAGATAGAGGCCATTTCGGCCCATCGAGCCTACACCGACACATATCTCACCCTATCCCTGTAACCCCACCTATTTAATCCCCCTAACACTAAGGGTCAATTTATCATAGCCAAATCAACCTAACCCGCACATCTTTGGACTGTGGGAGGAAACCGGAGCACCCGGAGGAAACCCACGCAGACACGGGGAGAATGTGCAAACTCCACACAGTCACCCGAGGCCGGATTCGAACGGGATGTGTGCATCGTTGGCAAGGCAATCATTTATTGCCCATCCCTAATTGCCCTTGAGAAGGTGGTGGTGAGCTGCCTTCTTGAACCGCTGCATCAGTATCAGTAATGGTGAGTCATGAAACTTACAGATTGTTGTAAAAACCTAACTGGTTCACTAATGTCCTTTAGGGAAGGAAACCTGCCGACCTTACCCAGTCTGGCCTATATGTGACTCCAGATCCACAGCAATGTGGTTGACTCTTAACTGCCTTCAGAAATGGCCTAGCAAGCCACTCTGTCATATAAAAAAACCCAGCTACAATGACCTGCAGCGGTTCAAGGTGGCGGCAGCTCACCAGGACCTTCACAAGGGCAATCGGGCATGGGCAATAAATGTTGGCTTTGCCAGCGACGCCCACATCCCGTGAATGAATTTTTAAAAACTAACAAGGACAGAGTGGCATATTTATTACTTTCTTTGTTATGAGGAGTCTTACAGAATTAAGTTAAAGGTGAGCTGTACGATAAATGTTTACTTTGCTCGTTCATTGATTGCTTTTATTGATAGCCAAAGGATTTCCAGCAATGGGTTCTCTTCCAGCCCCCTCACCATTGCCTTCAGAGTCCCCCAAGGATCTATCTTGGCCTCGTCCTCTTTCATCTACATGCTATCCCTTACAAACATGGGGTCAACTTCCACATGTCAGCTGTGGCTCAGTGGGTAGCACACTCATCTGCGAGTCAGAAGGTTGTGGGTTCAAGTCCCACTCCAGGGACTTGAGCCCATAAAGCTAGGCTGACACTCCAAGGCAGCACTGAGGAAGTGCTGCACTGTCGGAGGTGCTGTTTTTCGGATGAGATGTTAAACCGAGGCCCCGTCTGCCCTCTCAGGTGGACGTAAAAGATCCCATGCTGCTATTTCGAAGAAGAGCAGGGGAGTTCTCCCCGGTGTCCTAGCCAATATTTATCCCTCAATCAACATAACAAAAGCAGATTATCTGGTTGGCTGCTGTGTTTCCCACATTACAACAGTGACTACACTCCAATAAAGTACTTAATTGGCTGTAAAGCGCTTTGAGATGTCGTGAAAGGCGCTATATAAATGTAAGTCTTTCTTTAAGTATGCTGAGGACATCCAGCTCTACCTCTCCAACACCTGCTTTGCCCCCTCCACACTCTGTTTTGTCAAACTTCATTTCTGACCTCCATCCAGTCGTGGATGAGCTGCAATTTTGTCCAGCTAAACACCGGGGAAGACCAAACCCATCATCTTTGGCCCCCGCCACAAAATCCATATCCTTGCTTCTCCTGGCCACTGTCTCAGGCTGAACCAGACTGTTGGCAATTTCGTCGTCCTATTCGACTGAGTTGAGTTTCAATCTCATGTCCTTGCCTTCAGAAGGACCACCTACTTCTACCTCTATAATATCACTTATGTCTGCCCCGGCCATCTGCTGCTGAAACCTTCATCCATGCCTTTGTCACCCTCAGACTCGACTATTCTAATACTCTCCTAGCTGGCCTCCCATTCTCCACCCTTTCTAAACTTCAGCTATCTGGCACAAGTCCTGCTTACCCATCACCCGGTCCTCACTGACCTACATTGGTTCCCAGTCCCCCAACTCCTCAAATTCAAAATCATCATCCTTGTGTATAAATTTGCTCATGGCCTCACTCCTCCGTATTTCTATAACCACCTTCAAATCGACAACTATCCTCTGACTCTGGCCTCTTGTGCATCCCCCCTCCCTTCACACACCATGGGCTGCCGTCTAAACCCTGCGCTCTGGAATTCTCTCCCTAAACCTATGTGCCTTTCCACCTCCCGCTTCTCCTTTAATACCCCCCTTAAAACCCACCTCTTTGACCAAGCTTTTGGTTACCCCTCATAATAGCTCCTTCGACAGTGACCATTGTTTCCTTATTCCTCTGAGGCGTTTTGGGACATTATGACTATATTAAAGGCACGATATAAATGCAAGTTGTTTTTGTTGTAAAATAAAATAAAATATATGTTGATTTATATTTGGTCTTGTCACATTAAAGTATTAAACAGCCTGCCTCTCAGAAGATTAGAGATGCATGCATGCCAGCACATGAGAGATTACAGCATCTAGTTTATATTGCAAAAGATTCATTGTTACAGCCTTCGGGTTATGCGATCACATTACTAGATATTGGGCAGTAAAGATAAACTTTTGATTGAAAGGAATATGGGATCTGCTTATGGGAAATACCAATGATGCTGAACTTGAGGGGATATCTAGTGTAGGTCCAAAATTTGTATCAGTAACCTTGATCTGGTTCCATCTCTGGTGTTCACTTAGCCTCGCAATGCAATGTGTTTACGGCGACAAAGCACAAATTTGAAACAGTACCATTTATTAATCCTAGATGAAAATCACAGGTAACAACACTTGTCACTTCTGACATACTCCAATGATATTTGCCTTATTCCCCATGATCTTTCATTTGCATAATGCAGGTTTACAGACTAATTTCTGCCTTGGTTTCAAGCTCTTCAACAGTCTATTACTAAAGTATATGGAGTTGTAAGGAAGTCCATTAATGTGTCTTAAAACTAGTGGACTTTGCTCTTTCTCCATATTAACATACACTGGGAGGACCTTGCTTCCATTCTCGATGTAATGCTGCAAATTCCACTCAGAGACTCTGCGACACCAGGCGCTGTCCAGGGAGCTTTGGGACAAGACGATGATGGTGATTTTACTTTGCTGGATAACATTGGTTACTTCTGTTATCTTCAGTCTTCCAGCTACTTGGTCCCGGTGCTCCACAAATCCATTATAGCCATGTTGATCCAGTATCTTAGAAATATTTACGGCCACCTCTTCATCTGTTTCACAGCACCAGAGGGAATAGTCATACTCAAACATTGAAAGACGTCCAACAGAAGTTGCTGCTTTCTTACTTTCCATCAGTTAGAATATAACCCTAACTCTACAACTATTCTTTATAATTAGCTTCGTTTTGAAAATTCTTATCTTTAATTTCAGAAATACTTAGGTCAAGCTGTTCCCCTGCTTTCTTCAACTCTTCACATTGTGACGCCAGCTCACTAAGCTCCGCTTGCAAACGTCTGTTCAGTTCAACATAGGCTCTGCTTTGCTGGTACTGGGTTTCCACATCTGGCATCGACACTTCTGCTCTCACTGGGGCCAGAAACTCTGAAAAAAGGATTAAAAAAAAAAGTTATTTCATCCTCATGGCTAAAATGAATATCTGACCTAACTACTACTGTATGTTTCATTTCATAAAACAACATCTGCTTCTAAAACACAACGTTGTCCAATTATTCTGAGCTCCAAAAGACAGGTGGTTGCGACTTCACACCCAGAATTCCTCACAAGGTATGTTCTCAATCTCAGCTAGATCAGAGGACAGAAAACTACTGGCAAAGCTCCACTAGGTCCCTCCTCGCAAAAGTAGCTGGGCCTGTTCAGCTCGAGACCTAGAACTGACAAGAGGACTAGGAGCAGGACATTTGGTCATCCTCTCCATTGGTGGCTAATGACAGGAAGCCGTGAAAATATGAAAACATTTTTCACAAATGGAAAATGTAATTGGGTAGGAAGACTGCTTAAGACCCATTTCAACAAATAGAGAAGCGAGAGCTAACTTCAGTTGCTTTTCTGTTTAGTTAGCACCACATTATTTTAAGACCATGTAGTCACACTACAAAACTTTGAATAAAAGGGAAGTTGAGTCAAAGCTAGATAATCTACAAGCTCAAGATATTAATCCTACAAATGTTTAAACTTCATTTTACACAACGCAGGAACAGCAGAACTAATCTCCTCTCACAATTATACAGAAATCATACCATAAAAAAGTGTTTTAAAACAATTAATTGTTTCAACAATTTTTTTTAAATGTTAAGCTTGCATGGTCATAAAATGGGGAGAGCAGTAAAAATTGAAAGCAACTAAGGATTTGGATCCATTATTTAGACGGGCACATGAAGTTTAATACTTACAAATCCAAAGTGTTGTACAGGGATGAAATAGTGTGCAATTTAAGCACAAAATGAATGGAACGGAATTAGCACAGTTTGAATCAGAAAGAGATCCGAGAATAATAGTGGATGACACCAATATCTGGACAATATGGTGGGACTATTTAAAACACTAACAAATGTTTGGCATTATAGCTCGAACAGAGCAATATATTTCTACTGAGATTACGCCGAGGCTCTACAATGCACTGATCACACCACACCTGAACTATTGTGTTCAGTTCCAGTCGCCATGCTACAAAAAGGGATATACAAGCATTGGTGACAATTCAGGGAAGGGCAAAATGAATGATTCCAAGTGTAAAGTGGATGATCTAGGAGGAAAGGTTAAAAAAAAATCTCAATCTCTGCAGAAGACGTCAAGGGAAGACTTCACTTAAGCACAGAAAATATTAAATGACATCGATAATGTAAATCCAGATATCTATCTTCTATTCATATAAACATGTTGAGTACATCTGTCATACTTGAAAGTGTTAAACATACGTTAAAAAAAAACAAAAGACAAGTCATTTCATGCTGTTTTCCTACTTGGGAGTCAAAAATTTGCAAGCATCTTCCTGGTTCACTTGACTTCCCTATTAATTGCATATTTCCTATTAATTGCACAGTAATGTCGAATCCCATCCCTACCGCGAGTGCGAATATGCAGACTTCTTAAAATTTGGTTTTGCTTTTTACTTTAGTAAAATCAAAGTAGATGAGGCCGGTAACCAAAGTGGAAATTCCCCAGAAGCAGGAGCTATTTTTCCTTGAAAGCAGGAGACTGCGCAATTACACACCAAGCTAATAGGAAAGCTGCAGTCTCACTTTTTACATTTACAAAAAGAAAATAACTTTTATGGTAGTAGAATAACAAGGCAGACAGTGAATTCTGAGAGTTTAATGCATTGGATGGGTTCAACTTTATGTAACCTGCACTGCCAAGTCACGTGGGGGGGGAGGGAGCATAGTTATACTGCCACACTTGTATCAATACAAATTGATTTCAAGTGCGCAGTCCTAAAACAGATAATCTACGTTAAACGAATGATCGGACTCCTGAGCGCTCTAAAATGAGTGACATGAGGCCACTTAAGCAAATGCGAAGTTGAAGCTCGGGACTAAGTCGGATTTTAAACGTGCCAGGCAGTCTACTGGAGTTTTCAATATTCTTAACCTCGGGAGAAAGCAAATGTTCTGTGCTGTAACCATTCTATGATTCTATGCACTTTCCCAACATTAAAGAAAGAACTTCCATATATATTGCGCCTTTCACAACCTCAGGATGTCCCAAAGCGCTTTACAGCCAATGAAGTACGTTTGAAGTGTAGTCACTGCTTTAATATAGGGACCATGATGCGGAGATGCCGATGTTGGACTGGGGTGGACAAAAGTGAGAAGTCGCACAACACCAGGTTATAGTCCAACAGTTTTATTTGAAATCACAAGCTTTCGGAGCGGCTGCTCCTTCGTCAGGTGAAGTAAAGGAATACAAAATCGACAAAGCATATATAGATAGAGAACAATGCATGTGTAACTTACAATGGCAGACGACTACATTTAATCCTCCTGACTGCCTTTTGTCACACCTCGGCAGATAAACAATCAGGTCAGCCAGGAAGGCACCACATCAAAGACATAGCAAGATACAACTGAGACAATGAGGTGGGGTTACAGGGGGTCTAATGTGTCAAAAGCTGCAGTCGGTATGGAAAACAATAAACTTTAAAAATTTTACTTTTTTACTGGGAATCACATCTGTGAACAAGCCAACGACGACTCGAGTCTGGATGACTCTACGTCATGTATCGTGACATAAACCCAAGATCCCGGTTGAGGCCGTCCTCGTGAGTGCGGAACTTGGCTATCAGTTTCTGCTCGATGATTTTGCGTTGTCGTGTGTCTCTAAGGCCGCCTTGGAGAACGCTTACCCGCAGATCCGAGGCTGAATGTCCTTGACTGCTGAAGTGTTCCCCAACTGGGAGGTAACAATCCTGCCTGGCGATTGTTGCGCGGTGTCCATTCATACGTTGTCTCAGTGTCTGCATGGTCTCGCCGATGTACCATGCCGCGGTGCATTCTTTCCTGCAACGTATGAGGTAGACAACGTTGGCCGAGTCACATGAGTATGTACCATGTACCTGGTGGGTAGTGTCCTCACGTGTGATGATGGTATCTGTGTTGATGATCTGGCATGTCTTGCAGAGGTTGCCGTGGCAGGGTTGTGTGGTGTCGTGGTCGCTGTTATCCTGAAAGCTGGGTAATTTGCTGCGAACGATGGTACTTCTGAGGTTAGGCGGCTGTTTGAAGGCAAGTAGTGGAGGCATGGGGATGGCGTCCACTACTTGCCTTCAAACAGCCGCCTAACCTCATAAGTACCATCGTTCGCAGCAAATTACCCAGCTTTCAGGATAACAGCGACCACGACACCACACAACCCTGCCACGGCAACCTCTGCAAGACATGCCAGATCATCAACACAGATACCATCATCACACGTGAGGACACTACCCACCAGGTACATGGTACATACTCATGTGACTCGGCCAACGTTGTCTACCTCATACGTTGCAGGAAAGAATGCACCGCGGCATGGTACATCGGCGAGACCATGCAGACACTGAGACAACGTATGAATGGACACCGCGCAACAATCGCCAGGCAGGATTGTTACCTCCCAGTTGGGGAACACTTCAGCAGTCAAGGACATTCAGCCTCGGATCTGCGGGTAAGCGTTCTCCAAGGCGGCCTTAGAGACACACGACAACGCAAAATCATCGAGCAGAAACTGATAGCCAAGTTCCGCACTCACGAGGACGGCCTCAACCGGGATCTTGGGTTTATGTCACGATACATGACGTAGAGTCATCCAGACTCGAGTCGTCGTTGGCTTGTTCACAGATGTGATTCCCAGTAAAAAAGTAAAAATTTTAAAGTTTATTGTTTTCCATACCGACTGCAGCTTTTGACACATTAGACCCCCTGTAACCCCACCTCATTGTCTCAGTTGTATCTTGCTATGTCTTTGATGTGGTGCCTTCCTGGCTGACCTGATTGTTTATCTGCCGAGGTGTGACAAAAGGCAGTCAGGAGGATTAAATGTAGTCGTCTGCCATTGTAAGTTACACATGCATTGTTCTCTATTTATATATGCTTTGTCGATTTTGTATTCCTTTACTTCACCTGACGAAGGAGCAGCCGCTCCGAAAGCTTGTGATTTCAAATAAAACTGTTGGACTATAACCTGGTGTTGTGCGACTTCTCACTTTAATATAGGGAAACACGGCAACCAATCTGCACACAGCAAGCTTCCACAAACAGCAACGAGATAATGACCAGATAATCTGTTTTTAGTAATGTTAGTTGAGGGATAAATATTGGCCAGGACACTCCCCTGTTCTTCTTCGAAATAGTGCCACGTGATGCCACCCGAGAGGGCAGACGGTGCCTCGGTTTAACGTCTCATCCGAAAGACGGCAACTCCAACAGCGCAGCACTCCCTCAGCACTGCACTGGAGTGTCAGCCCTGGTTATGTGCTCTGGAGTGGGACTCGAACCCACGACCTTCTGACTCCGTATTAGTTGCCGGGTTAACCAGTTAAACGACCAAGCGGCAATTTAAGAACACTCTGTCATAACCCTCTGTCTGGCCCACGCTCGTGTGTAGCAGCAGCAGCGAAGTCTTGTGAAATGGCCCCTTTACAGTAATTATTGTATATGTCAATACAAGATCTGGGTTCGATAAGAAAAAAATCAATTAATACAAGAAAACTGGATTAGAAAATAAAAACCAAAATCAAATAGGAAAGAATAAAGCAACTGGTAATTTGCAAGGATAAAATACAATACCCTCACTGCCTTCGGCTAACGAAGCGAATACCGGATCAGACAGTCTCGCACTTCTGACATCTTCCAGAATCTGCTCGATAGTGGGAGGCTCAGGTCGAGTCGGCAGAATGACACGCTTCTTGTTTTTCGATGTCATACCACCCCCTCAAGCGTGAATCTTACATAAAAAAGACACAAATAGCAGCGTATCAACTATTGTAGCGCACACACATTTTTGGCAAAGAGAACAGTGCACTGTGACCTGTTTTATTATAATATGTCTCTCCACCCCCCTTCTCCCCAACGCCCATAAATACAACATTGCACATAATAAAACTTCTGCACAACAGGAATATTTCTACTGGTACTGCTCAATTTGACAGCAAAATATAGTAAAGTCAGTGTGACCCAACCTGTGAAAAGGCTGAATTGTCAAAATTATAATCACTAATCCAGCAATTCAATTATACGTTATTATGTATGTTAATTCATGTCCCCCACAGCCCTAGGAACACAGGCATCTCTTGAATGAGGGTTTTCAAACTTTTCTGTATGGGGTAGCCCCTACATACGTTGACACACTGCCAGGGACCACATCATAATTTTCAAAAGGCAGTCAGCGAGCTAAAAGTAAATCTGTGCTATCATCACAGAAAGCATTCTATTGGCAACAACAAAAATAACACGAGGAAAAATTCAGAAATCGAGTGACCTGACAAAACTCTGATTCTAACAGCTAGGTAACCAACTTCTTAAACTGCAGAAGATGCACAACAATTCTCTACAAAATTATGGAGCTGCACTCCAAAGTGCTGAAATAGAATCTTACGGCACAGAAGGAGGCTATTCGGCCCGTCGTGCCCGTGCCGGCTCTTTGAAAGAGCTGCACAATTTAGTCCCACACCCCAGCTTCTTCTCCGCCCCCCCCCCATGACCCTACAAATTAGTCCTCTTCAAATACATGTCCAATTGCCTTTTGAAAGCTACTATGGAATCTGATTCCACCCACACGTTCAGGTAGTGTGTTCCAGATCATAAGAATCCTCTGTGTGAAGAAATTTCTCATTTCCCCTCTAGTTCTTAATACTACACACAATTACAACACTGAAACACGCCATTTGGCCCAACCAGTCTGTGTTGGTGTCTATCTTACACACGAGCAGTAGTCCTAATCCCTTATGTCTGCCAAATGTACAAAATCAGAGACCCAACCCGTGCACCTTGATACATGTCACAGGAGATTAATATTAAAATGAACTGAAAACTGAGCTACATTTCCTATTCCTCCCCAATCCTTACTGAGCCATACAGACCAGAATGTCCCAGGTTCAATCTTGTCTTGGCTGAGTCGGCATATACAGTCTAGCTGTACTGCACCAACTTTGTAAGGGACTGGCTAGGACACCAGGGATAACGTCCCTGCTCTTCTCCAAAATAGTGCCAGGGGATCTTTTACTACGTCCATGTGAGAGCAGACGGGGCCTCAGTTTAACGTCTCATCCGAAAGACGGCACCTCCGACAGTGCAGCACTTCCCTCAGTCCTGCACTGGAGTGTCAGCCAAGATTTTTGTGCTCATGTCCCTGGAGTGGGGCTTGAACCCACAACCTTCTGACTCAGAGGCAAGGGTGCTACCAACTGAGCCAATCTTAGCCAAGGTAGCAGTAAGGGCACAACTGGGCAAGGGGGGGGGCGGGGCAGGGGGGCAAGGATAGTAGCAAGAGCTCACACTCCTACTGGCCATCCAGTGGCTCCTGCTAGAAAACACTGGTGTGTGGACAGGCAAGAGGAGGGGCGGGCGCTGGGCGAAGAAGGCAGGATCGTAGAGATTTACGGCGCGGTGTGGGCGCTGGCCGAAAAAGAGCCATCCGGCCGAATCCGACTTTCCAGCTCTTGCCCCGTAGGTCACGACGCTCCGAGTGCGTGCCCAAAGTGAGCTGCTGGAAGCTGGGTCACTTGATGCCATCTCCACAACTGTGAGGCACTCCGTGGTTGAATAGCCCGCATGCCATTCACAGCCTGGGAGTGGTTGGTTGGTGGTGGGGAAGAAGCCCAGTGTTGTGTACCCCGGGCAGGGGGGGGGTTGAGGTTGTGGGGGGAGGGGGGAGAGAACGAGAGGGTTTAACACCCCCACCCCTTCAGGGGGTGGGGAACAAAGTGACCCAGATCCAAGCAGCTGGCTTTAGGCCGCGATAGGAGAGGCCGCGGCTCCCCCGGGGCAGCAGCGCCGCTCCCCTGCCCACGCCGATCCGACGCTCTGCGTGCCCGGCGGCTGAGGGGAGCCAGCCGGGCCTGATCCAGGCGTTCCAGCCGCTCCTACCTCGCCCGTCGCCGCCGCTCCCTCACTGACTGACTGACGCCAGCCCAGCAACGCCGCAGCACGTCACCGCGTCAATCAACCAGCCCGGGGACACGCCCCTTAAAGCGAGTCTGCGCCCCTTAAATCGAGTCTGCACCCCACAACCACAATATATTTTTCATTGCGCAGCCCAAAATCTAAACAATGCCAAGTATTGCATGAGAAATGATGATTTACTTCAAATGCAACGTTGCACATGTTTTCGTCATACAAGACCTTTATCGGGGCAAAGGCAAGTAGCAGACTGCAGTATTATCAAGGCCAGATTTTGAAAAGTTTTTGTTTTCCTAAATAAAAAAAAGCTGGAAATACTCAGCAGCATCTGTGGAGAGAGAAATAAAAACAGAAAATGCTGGAAATACTCAGCAAGTCGGGCAGCGTCTGTAGAGAGAGAAACAGAGTTAACGCTTCAGGTTGATGACCCTTTGTCAGAACTTACTGACGAAGGATCATCGACCTGAAACGTTAACTCTGTTTCTCTCTCTACGGATGCTGCCTGACCTGCTGAGTATTTCCAGCATTTTCTGTTTTTATTTCAGATTTCCAGCATCCGCAGTATTTCGCTTTTGTATCTGTGGAGAGAGAAACAGTTAACCTTTCGTTTTCATAAAATTGAATGTTTCCGAGCCTATTTGATCTTCTATTGTCTGACTGTTACAAATTCCGGCTCTGCCATAAATATTCTCTCAGGTTAAGCAACTCTGTAAACTGACTTTAATTTAAACAGAATCATTTCAATATAACTCATTCCCAAATCTTTTCTGTGGAAAAAAATGGTAAAAATTCCAAAAACACAACACCGCTTTATTGTCATTAGCGATTTAACTGGAACCATTTCTCAGATAACCTCATTCCTTTAAATTAAGACTAAAAGCCTTTACATGCACCATTCAGTTTGCCGCTACTGCAGTGCAGTGTATGAACCAACACTCTAGATAAACACTTACTATAATTAGCTCGTCCAAATTAAGCTATTATTTTTTTATATGCATTGCAAAAACTGTGAAGAGCATGTTTAGAGCAGTGAATATTTACACCAATTGCTCACTCGCTGTCAGAGACCTTCCTGCACTTCTGACAAGATAAACACACTCATGTCTGTCTAATGTTTTAAGGGATTGTCTCAAAAGTTCACAAAGCTACCAAAAATGAAAATGATGATTGTATATGTAGGGGGAAATTCATTCCTTTAAGGCTGAGAAACAAAGTTTCATTTTCCAAAGAAGTAAATTTAAGAAGCAATTAAAATATATATATATTTGTATATTGAACATAAGTTGCCCATTGCAACACATTACAAGATGTTTTTCTACAGAACAAACTTTGTAATTTACAGAACAACACCAACAACAACTTGCATTTATATAGCGCCTATAACGTTGCAAAAATGTCCCAAGACACTTCACAAGAGGGTACGGTAGCATAATGGTTATGTTACTGGACTAGTAATCCAGAGGTCTGGACTAATAATCCGGAGACGTGAGTTTAAATCCCACCACGGCAGCTGGGGAATTTAAATTCAGTTAATTAAATAAATCTGGAATTAAAAAGCTAGCATCAGTAATGGTGACCATGAAACTGCCGGATTGTCGTAAAAATCCAACTGGCTCACTAATGTCCTTTAGGGAAGGAAACCTGCTGACCTTACTCAGTCTGGGCCTATATGTGACTCCAGACCCACAGCAATGTGGTTGACTCTTAACTGCCCTCTGAAAGCAAGCCACTCAGTTGTACTGAACTGCTATGTCAAAGACAGCACTGTGGGAGTACCTTCACCACAAGGACTGCAGCGGTTCAAGGCGGCGGCTCACCACTACCTTCTCCAGGGCAATTAAGGATGGGGCAATAAAGGCCGTGAACGAATAAATAAAAATAAAGGGCATAATCAGACAAAAATTGACACCGAGCCAAAGAAGGAGACATTAGGTCAGGTGACCAGAAGCTTAGTCAAAGAGGTAGGTTTTAAGGAGCGTCTTAAAGGACGAGAGAGAGGTGGAGAGGCAGAGGGGTTTAGGGAGGGAATTTCAGAGCTTAAGGCCTAGGCAGCTGAAGGCACGGCCACCAAAGGTGGGGCAAAGGAAGTGGGAATGCACAAGAGGCCAGAGCTGGAGAAACGCAGAGTTCTCGGAGGGTTGCGGGCAATGTTTCCTTTAAGCTGTGTGGCCACGCAGCTCTCGGGACCTCCCATGCAGCCGGCATGCGCGGTATTTTGAATGGGCCACGCAGCCCCCTAAAGGGGCCACGCACCCAAAAAAATGAGGGAACATTGGTCGTGGGCTGGAGGAGCTTGCAGAGATAGGGAGGAGCAAGGAGGGATTTAATATATGTATTTGAGTTAGGAGTCATCTCGAAGTTCACAAACCTAACAGATAGAAATTGTTTAACGATGCGATTTGAACAAGTTCTTTCTATGTCACCTTGCTGATGTAATTTTCGTTCCAAACATTTAAAGCCACGTAGCAGCACCGTAGTCTCCACCTATCATATAGATCAAAGAGGATTAACCGGTTCCATCAGTTGGGGAGTTTCCAATTTGCAGTTACGTGACAGGTAATGGTTTACTCGCTTGCATACATATTTTATGCAAATGAGAGGAGGGTGGCAGTCACAGGTAACACCGAACTGGTCTTACAACCCTAGAAACTTAATTTAAATTTTTTACTAATTATTAATCCGGGGCCCTTTCCTGATTATTATTCCCATCCTCCAGAAATCCACCTCTCCTTATCAGGGCCAGCCAAGGAAAGATGGCACCCACCCACAGCCCCCTCCCAACATAGCACCATATCTCAAGAGGAATAGACCCTTCAGCTGTCCAACGCGTTGTAACCTAAATGAACACAGCCTTACTTTTCACAACGTATTTAATGAGGAATAAACGGGTCATTTTCGGGTTGGCAGGCTGTAACTAGTGGGGCACTGCAAGGATCAGTGCCTAGGCATCAACTATTCACAATCTACATCAATGATTTGGATGAGGGGGCCAAATGTAATGTATCCAAGTATGCTGATGATACAAAGGTGAGTGGGAATGTAAGTTGTGAGGAGGATGCAAGGAGGCTTCAAGGGGATATAGACAGGCTAAGTGAGTGGGCAAGAACATGGCAAATGGAATATAATGGCCCAGAAATTAGACTTCGATGGTTGCCGTGGGGGTAAGGATCTGGCGCGATCTTACCTACCGCGCCTGCCTTTATGGTTCGGGCCCACACGAACTTCTGGTCCTGGGCCTCTCCCTGGTGCCGGTGCGCAGTGTGTGCGTGTCCCAGAGGCGCAGTTAGTTCGATGCGACCTCTGGTATCACGTGGGCCAGTTAGAGCCAATGGCAGCACACCATCTTTCATTCATAGTTTTGACAGGAGAACTGTCAAAACTACGAATACAACTTGCCCCCAAAAGAACAGCTAAACCTCAATTAATTTTTTTTAAAAACCCATCACATTAATAAAATAACTATAGTTAAATAAATTAACCACGTTAAACAAAAATTTAAATTTTTGAAAATGTTTTAATTCTTTTTAAAAGTTATAAAAATAAACTTACCTTTCTTTAAAGTCTCTAAAAAAGATAAACCTGTTGAAAAAAATTTAAAATACTTAATTAACTACTTACCTTGTTAAAAGGGGGTCTTACGCCTCCTTTTTTCATGTGTAAAATCTTCCATACTTACCCTCGCGTTCAAACCTGAAAAAAAACCTAAGTGTGCTGCGTGTGCACAGCCTGTAGTGCGCACGCGGTTCACTTAGGAACCGCCCCCTTCGCAATATCGGAAGTGCCAGTTTCCCGCGCATGCGCAGTGCATGCAGGAAACCGGCACTTCGGGACCGAATACGGGTGAGTACACAGTGCGTACTCTCCCGTATTCGGCCGAATTTCTGGGCCAATGTGGAGAAATAGAAGTTACACACTTTGGTAGGAAATATAGAAAAGCGAAGTATTGTTTAAATGGAGAGAGATTGGGAAATGTTGGTGTTCAGAGGGACCTGGGTGTCCTTGTACAAGAATCACAAAGTTAACATGCAGGTACAGCAAGCAATTAGGAAAGCAAATGGTATGTTAGCCTTTATTACAAGAGGATTTGAGTATAAGAGTAAAGAAGTCTTACTGCAATTATATAGGGCCCTGGTGAGACCACACCTGGAGTATTGTGTACAGTTTTGGTCTCCTTACCGAAGGAAGGATATACTTGCCACAGAGGGAGTGCAACAAAGGTTCACCAGGCTGATTCCTGGGATGGGAGGATTGTCCTATGAGGAGAGATTGAGTAGACTAGGCCTATATTCCCTAGAGTTTAGAAGAATGAGAGGTGATCTCATTGAAACATACAAAATTCTTACAGGACTTGACAGGGTAGATGCAGGGAGGATGTTTCCCCTGGCTCAGGAGTCTAGAACCAGGGGTCACAGTCTCAGAATAAGGGGTCGGCCATTTAGGACTGAGATGAGGAGAAATTTCTTCACTCAGAGGGTGGTGAATCTTTGGAATTCTCTACCCCAGAGGGCTGTGGAGGCTCAGTCGTTGAGTATATTCAAGACAGAGATCGACAGATTTTTGGATATTAAGGGAATCAAGGGATGTGGGGATAGTGCAGGAAAGTGGAGATGAGGTAGATGATCAGCCATGATCCTATTGAATGGCGGAGCAGGCTCGAGGGGCCTGAATGGCCTACTCCTGCTCCTATTTCTTATGTTCTTATTCTTTAACAAAGGCTTGGAGCTGGTCTTTATTCTCAGTGGGACCGAGGCCAAACTGTGGCAAACAGAGAGGCTGATCTGGCCTATGTTTTACTACTGGACTGGACACTCTTCTTAACATCGTGGTGGTGTTATTCATACACAGTTCTAGCTGGCAAAGAAAGCTTTAAACGAAAGCCTTACTGCAGCAGAGCAGAAACCCCGCATTGGTTCTGTATGAGGTAAAGACTTACGTCCATCCCGAAGGAAAATGTCGCCCTCTAAGCCACCCCACCGTCCCCCGCCAAAAGAAACTCAATTAATTTGGTTTTGAACTGGGAAATCCAGTTTTTCAATGACCTGTACAGAAATTTCTAAAATATAAGCCTGACACCAAAAGCATTAAAAAAAATCAATTTTTTTTACATGTCTCGTTATGCAGAGGCTTTAGTTATTAACACTATAAATTGTAATCAATTTTTCATCTGTGTCAAAGCAAATGTCATAACTTGAACCATGATTCCACCCCGTCTTACTACCAGCCGTGATTAAAATACCAAAAGAGTAGGGATAATATTTCTTGGAAAAATCACTAACAGTATCACAAACTGTTACAACAACAACAAGTATTTATATAGCGCCTTTATCTCAGTAAAAAGTCCCAAGGCACTTCACAGGAGTGTTATAAGACAAAAAAAATTGACACCGAGACACATAAGGAGAAATGAGGGCAGATGACCAAAAGCTTGGTCAAAGAGGTAGGTTTTAAGGAGCGTCTTAAAGGAGGAGAGAGAGGAGGAGAGGTTTAGGGAGGGGATTCCAGAGCTTAGGGCCTAGGCAACTGAAGGCACAGCCACCAATGGTTGAGCATTTATAATCAGGGATGCTCAAGAGGGCAGAATTAGAGGAGCGCAGATATCTCGGGGGGTTGTGGGGCTGGAGGAGATTACAGAGATAGGGAGGGGTGAGGCCATGGAGGGATTTGAAAACAAGCATGAGAATTTTGAAATCGAGGCGTTGCTTAACTGAGAGCCAATGTAGGTCAGCGAGCACAGGGGTGTTGGGTGAACGGGACTCGGTGCGAGTTAGGACACGGGCAGCAGAGTTTTGGATCACCTCAAGTTTACGTAGGGTAGAATGTGGGAGGCCAGCCAGGAGTGCGTTGGAATAGTGAACTCTAGAGGTAACAAAGGCATGGATGAGGGTTTCAGCAGTGGATGAGCTGAGGCAAGGGCGGAGACGGGCGATGTTACGGAGGTGGAAGTAGGCGGTCTTAGTTATGCCACGGATATGTGGTCGGAAGCTCATTTCAGGGTCAAATATGACATCAAGGTTGCGAACAGTGTGGTTCAGCCTCAGACAGATGTTAGGGAGAGGGATGGAGTCAGTGGCTAGGGAACGGAGTTTGTGGCGGGGACCGAAAACAATGGCTTTAGTCTTCCCAATAAACAAAAAGCAAAGTATAGGATTGGAAGGACCTCCCTGGTTACCGTTGGTTGCCGTGAATGGAGCCTTGCACTGCTGAGAACATGACTGCAAATGCAACTGGTGCACTATTGAGATAAAAACAAAGCCCAGCTGTAAAGGGAATAGTCCATCACTATAGTTAAAGGCAAATTTACAGCAGGAAAGAGATTTGCTGGACTGAATGATTTCTTATTCCTTTGTACCATCAATCCATTTGTATTAAAAACAGGAAATTTCAGATTTGCGACACTGTCAGTGACAGTGACACACGATGTAAGATGTCAGTCCTGTGATTAACGAGGTACACCTAGGATTTCTGCGGGGGTGGGGGGGGGGGTGAGGGGGTTTGTCTGATCTCCCGCCATAACTTTGGCAGAAGATCGACAGAAGACCTGTAGAAACGGCATAAACAGCCATTTTCACAGCTTCTCCAGGCCTTCTGCCAAAGTTACGGCCAGAAATTAGGGAACCACCAAAGTGTTTCTTTAAATCCACGTCCTCTTATTCAAATCCCTCCATGGCCTCACTCCACTGTACCTCTGAAAACTTCTCCTGCCCTACATACCAGCTCGTGCCCTTTGCTCTTCCATCTCTGATCTACTGCACGGCTCCTTCTCACTCCCCCCGTCAGTAGCATGCCTCTGACACTGGAATTCTCTTGCAGAACCCCCTCCCATCTTACCAGCTGGCTTGCTACCCTCTTTGACTACACCATCAGCCACCTCATAATCTCTCCCACTTCCTGTTCGCTGTCCTCGGATCTCCAGTAAGCCATCTTGGGATGTTTATTATCTGGAAGGCACTATATAACTATAAATTGGTGTTGAAATTAGTTCATCTGAACTGCGAGATAATCCAACATTTTATAAAGGGAGATCTCCGCACAATTATTCATGGCCACTCATTGTCACTGTCCCTGGGGTTTATGCTTTAAAGCTGCTCTTCAAAGGGAGCCTGAGAGCAGTCATTTTGTGCAGTGTCCTCCGTTCACCCTTCCTTCCTCCCCTGCAATGCAGTTGCTTCATGATGTTCTGCACCAGTGACAAAATTAATGTTCCTTCCTTTATTCTTAAAGGTTCCGATCCAGGACTCAATAATGTCAAAACCTTCAAAGTCCTCAGGCAATTTTTAGGGTTTTTTTTTTGGACCCAGTGGTCATAGAGTCAGAGTGTTAGACTCATGCAGGAAATGCAAGTTTATCGAGGGGGAAAAAAAAGGAATCATTGAATTACATTGAATTTACAGCACAGATTCGGCCCAACCAGTCCATGCTGGCGTTTATGCTCCACTCGATCCTTCCTCATCTAACTCTATTAGCATAACCCTCTATTCCTTTCTCCCTCACACACTTATCTAGCTTCCCCTTAAATGCATTCCCATTGAATTATCTCTCCTTCTCTCCTGGAAGTGCAGATTCATGCTACGGTACGTTCGCACAGGCACTGGCTGCTCTCTCGGCGCCTGATCCAATTGGCAGTTCCTAGTGTGTGTGCCAGGGCACCGGGCGTCACCACCAGTGTATTCAACTCCGAGGGGGCAGCACCACAGCGGAGCCCAATTCTGCCAGCATCTGACATCCTCTCCAGCTAGAGTCAAGGGGAAAGAAAGGCCCAATGGTAGCACTTGTACTAGAGGTTGATCTTCCTGGCTGATGCGGCTCAGTTCCAGGTTGGGCCGTGGTTTTACCAACAAAGCCATGCCGGAAGCTGGAAATGGGAGCAATTCTAACCAAACCCGCCCATCGGAAAACTGACGGGATCGAGTGGAATGTCGGTTTTATACCCCGGTCCGATTTTGCTGTCCAATGGAGAGAAATATTGGGCGGGGTGTAAAACAACATAGGACTACATAGGATATACGGCACAGAAACAGGCCATTCGGCCCAACCAGTCCATGCCGGCGTTTATGCTCCACTCGAGCCTCGTCCCGTCTTTCCTCATCTAAATCTATCAGCATAACTCTCTACTCCCTTCTCCCTCATGTGCTTGTCCAGCCTTCCCTTAAATGCATCTATACTATTCGCTTCAACCACTCCCTGTGGGAGCGAGTTCCACATTCTCACCAGTCTGTGGGTAAAGAAGTTTCTTCTGAATTCCCCATTTGATTTCTTGGTATATTAATGGCCTCTAGTTATGCTCTTTCCCACAAGTGGAAACACTCTCTCTGTATCCACTCTATCAACGTCGCCCCCCTAAGCTGCACGGCCGCGCACCGATCGGGAGGTCCCGTGCAGGCCGCTCACCGGCTGTTGACGCTGGAGAAGATACCGCGCATGGGTGGGCCACGCAGCAAATTTAAAGGGGACCGTGCACGAAAACAAAAATTAGAGGGAACATTGGTGTAAAAAACAGCGTTCCACCCGATCCCATGGGTTTCTCACTCGGTCAGTTAGGTTAAAATTACCCCCCCCCCCCCCCCCGTGTCTCAGCTGAAAGTTTCTCACAAAATTCCCTGGTGCAGTTGTGCCAGTCTCGGTGGAGAAGAAAGGGGAAGCTAAACCGTGTAGTTTCTATTCCTGAATCGTGACTGTGGGTTCAACACTGCTCGCCTCTTCAACCAATTTAATTTCTGCCACAGGCATTTCAGCGAGTTATGTAAATACTCTGCCGGCCTCTAGTGGTAGATATACAACATTGCAATCCCAAAATCTATATTTTTCTTTTTTTTCCCCCCTCCCTCTCCAATTTTCTCCCCCACTTGAGGATGCAGACTCCTGTTGGGACACTGTTCAGTGGGCACTGGCTGATACCTGGTACCTCACCACCCAAGTGACTATCATGCATCTAGCCAAGACAGTGAACCTCAGCATGCCACTTGACTTTGGTGGGCCTCTCAACTGAGCCAGATACTGTCCTCATCCCATATCCACAGATGCACACTTTCCAGTAAAGCCTCATTGGATAGCAATGCAGAGTGGAAACGCTGACCCAGAGGCACTGAGGCCAGCGGCGTGCGTCCTATCGCCGCACTACCCAAGATCAGCTAACTGCGTCGAATCATTAAATGATACAGCACAGAAGGAGGCCATTCAGCCCATCATGCCTGTGGTACTGTTCAACAAGCACTGGCTAACTCCTGGTGCTGCACCTACTCCTGCTCTCCATAGCTTAGTACTGCAGAACACAGAAGCCGAGCTATTGGAGCAAGTTGGTATTTTTAATTTCTGTTCTTACCTGCCATGTCACCACATTAATCACGCTGACTAACTTTAGCATTAACGATTATAATACAAGTACAGAATCATTTATTTTAGATTTCTGGGATGATCAAATTGTGTATAAAATTTCTGTCAGCACACAGCCTGTTCTAAAAACATATTGCTTCAAGGAAGATCTATTTGGGGCTGTTCAAAAGTTTCACTAATGAAGTTCAGCCATGTGCCCTCCATGGAAAGTTTGGGGCACGCTTGGTCTCACAGCTGGCCCATTCACTTTAGGTTCTCGCTTGTTCTTTGCTCTCCCAAAGATTGAACTTATTTTTTGTCTGCTTGCTGAAATACAAAAGGACAATGATTAAAAGGGCACTTTAAAAAAAGCTAATCTGAACTAGGGCATTTCACACTTAACTAGGGCAAGTGATTTATTGCCCTTCAGTAGCTGGTATTTCCACCGCCGTTGGGACTTTTGATACTCGGGCAGTCAACCGAGACACCTGCAGCGAGTTTAGAAATTTGCAGGATTTGTCACGAGCTGTCTCATTGCGCAAAAAAAATAAATCAACATTTACCATTGAAAGGCTTGAGCTTTATTAATCGAGAGCAGAGTCTTCGTGCTGGACGGAATAAAAAACTTCAGAAAGAAAGGAAGGTGGAGATTTCAAGGGATTTTAAAGATCTGAATTTAAGTTTCAATGGGGTGGGGGGGGGAAGAAATTCATAGAGATAATGCAAGAATATTTGGCGTGGTATGTTAAATTGGGGAGGGGTGACTGAGGAAGAGGTGATATTAGGTCTAGTATTTTGTTGTATTTTTTAAATTCATTTATGGGATGTGGGCGTCGCTGGCAAGGCCAGCATTTATTGCCCATCCCTAATTGCCCTTGAGAAGGTGGTGGTGAGCCACCTTCTTGAACCGCTGCAGTCCGTGTGGTGAAGGTACTCCCACAGTGCTGTTAGGGAGGGAGTTTCAGGATTTTGACCCAGCGATGACGAAGGATCGGCGATATACTTCTAAGTCAGGATGGTGTGTGACTTGGAGGGGAACTTGGAGGTGGTGGTGTTTCCATGCGCCTGCTGCCCTTGTCCTTCTAGGTGGAAGAGGTCGCGGGTTTGGGAGGTGCTGCCGAAGAAGCCTTGGCGAGTTGCTGCAGTGCATCTTGTAGATGGTACACACTGCAGCCACGGTACGCTGGTGGTGGAGGGAGTGAATGTTTAAGGTGGTGGATGGGGTGCCAATCAAGCGGGCTGCTTTGTCCTGGATGGTGTCGAGCTTCTTGAGTGTTGTTGGAGCTGCACTCATCTAGGCAATGTCATAGCTAGTGCAGTGTTACTGACTTTTTGTTGAGGAACACAATGCGGCCAAGGTTTTGCTTGAGGGTCACTCTCCGGCATGCTGCACCACCATGCGATGGGATGCCTCAGTATTCCCACATGCTGTGCTCCCAATTTCAATTTCACTGTAAGCGGCTTGCCAAGTGGAGGCCAAGCATTTCCCCATGGGAAGGAGGAGGAAAAATAGAACTAGAGGACCAGTCATTCTATTTCAATACCTTGGGAGCATCTTTGCTCCCAATGTAGAATCAGTTTGGGTGGAGTTAACAAAATAGTAAGGGTAAGAAGTCACTGGTGGGAGTAGTATATAGGCCCCCTAACAGTAGCTATGCTGTAGGACAGAGTATAAATCAAGAAATAATGGGGGCTTGTAAGAAAGGTACTGCAATAATCATGGGCGATTTTAATCATCATATAGATTGGACAAATCAAATTGGCAAGGGTAGCCTTGAGGACGAGTTCATAGAGTGCATTTGGGATGGTTTCTTAGAGCAATACGTTGAGGAACCAACCAGGGAGCAGGCTATTTTAGATGTGGTAATGTGTAATGAGACAGGATTAATTAATGATCTCATAGTAAAGGATCCCCGAGGAAAGAGTGATCATAACATGGTTGAATTTCAAATTCAGTTTGAGGGCGAGAAACTTGGGTCTGAAACTAGTGTCCTAAACTTAAATAAAGGCAATTACAAGGGTATGAGGACAGAGTTGGCTAAAGTGGACTGGGAAAATAGATTGAAGGATAAGACGGTAGATCAGCAGTGGCAGACATTTAAGGAGATATTTCATAAATCTCAGCAAAGGTATATTCCAGTGAGAAAGAAAGGCTCTACGAGAAGGATGCATCATCCGTGGCTAACTAAGGAAGTTAAGGATGGTGTCAAATTGAAAGAAAAGGCATACAATGTTGCGAAGATTAGTGATACGCCAGAGGATTAGGAAATTTTTAGAAACCAGCAAAGGATGACTAAAAAAATTATAAAGAGGGAGAAGATAGAGTATGAGAGTAAACTAGCAAATAATATAAAAACAGACAGTAAGAGCTTCTACAGGTATATAAAAAGGAAGACAGTAGCTAAAGTAAACATTGGTCCCTTAGAGGATAAGACTGGGGAATTAATAATGGGAAATAGAGAAATGGCAGAGACTCTAAACAATTATTTTGGATCGGTCTTCACGGTAGAAGACACTAAAAACATCCCAATAATAAAAGGTAATCAAGGGGCTATAGGGAGGGAGGAACTTAAAACAATCTCTATCACTAGAGAAAAAGTACTAGGCAAACTAATGGGGCTAAAGGCCGAGAAGTCCCCTGGACCTGATGGCCTGCATCCTAGGGTCTTAAAAGAAGTAGCTGCAGAGATAGTGGATGCGTTGGTTGTAATCTACCAAAATTCCCTGGATTCTGGAGAGGTTCCAGCAGATTGGAAAACCTCAAATGTAACGCCACTATTCAAGAAAGGAGGGAGACAGAAAGCAAGAAACTATAGGCCAGTTAGCCTAACATCTGTCATTGGGAAAATGCTGGAATCCATTATTAAGGAGGTAATAGCAGGACATTTAGAAAATCATAAGACAATCAAGCAGAGTCAACATGGTTTTATGAAAGGGAAATCGCGTTTGACAAATTTGCTAGAGTTCCTTGAGGATGTAACAAACAGGGTGGATAAAGGGGAACCAGTGGATGTAGTGTATTTGGATTTCCAGAAGGCATTAGATAAGGTTGCCACATAAAAGGTTACTGCACAAGATAAGAGCGCACGGGGTTGGGGGTAATATATTGGCATGGATAGGGGATTGGCTAACTAACAGAAAACAGAGAGTCAGGATAAATGGGTCATTTTCCAGTTGGCAATCAGTAACTAGTGGGGTGTCACAGGGATCAGTGCTAGGGCCTCAACTATTTACAATCTATATTAATGACTTGGATGAAGGGACCGGAGTATACTGTAGCCAAATTTGCTGATGATACAAAGATAGGTGGGTTAGCAAGTTGTGAGGAAGACACAAAGAGTCTGCAAAGGGATATAGATAGGTTAAGTGAGTGGGCAAAAATTTGGCAGATGGAGTATAATGTGGGAAAATGTGAGGTTATCCACTTTGGAAGGAAGAATGAAAAAGCAAATTATTATTGAAATGGAGTGAGACTACAAAATGCTGCGGTACAAAGGGATCTGGCGGAGCAGGCTCGAGGGGCCGATTGGCCTACTCCTGCTTCTTATGTTCTTATGTTCACCACATGGACCACAGAGGTTCAGGAAGAAAGCTCAGCACCACCCTCTCGAGGTGCAACCAGGGGGTGGGCAATAAATGCTGGCCTTGCCAGCGACGCCCATGTCCCCAGAATGAATTTTTAAAAATAGGGCCCTTTCACTTGTGTGGCAGCTGGGATAGAGTTTTATTGGTTTTGCATTGTTGTGTTAGCCTGCACAATTCATTGGAAGAGAAAGAGAGAAAATATGATATCTGTCAGTTCTTTCCCAAATAATTCTACACATTCGAACAATGGTGCCAAATTAATAAATCACCAATGAAATCGCAAGTGTTGGCAACACTGAAGATTACAAATATTTTAAAAACTAAAAGAAAAGCTGCTGAATGTGATTTGCGATTAAAAGCAAAATTATGGAAAAATATAAATTACAAGGGATATTTGAGGGAACTAAAGGAGATGATTTTCAATTATTAAAAGTGAGATAGTGGGAGATCCTTTCTGTGTGGTATGGCAAGGAGATGCAAGAGATAATGCTATTGTTACATTGGTGATGATATTATAATGATAATTTAAAGAATAGAGTGCTTCAGTGCTCATAAGACCCCAGGATCAGATGGAATGCATTGAAAAATATTTTAAATTAAAGTCACTGAAATCTTTCACAGTTTGTTAAATACAGGGGTAGTATTCGAAGATTAGAAATGTTCCAGCTTAGGTCAGAAGCAGGATCTTAGGATGAGTCATAAATGTGGACCTTGCCAACGACGTCCACATCTCGAGATTGAATTGGAAAAAATACTACATGCCTGCTCACTTACCGTTTATAACAAGGTAGACACTAGAGTCTATTATAAAGGACAACTCTTTTATTTAACAAGGGTAAGGGTGCAAAGATTGGATAAATAATAGGAAACAAAAGGAGCTAATGGTCAATACCAGTAGATCTAATTGGAAAGCTGAGAGATGTTTTGATGAAGTAAATAGGAAGAAAGTATTTTCACTGGCAGGAGGGTCGGTAACCAGAGGATACAGATTTAAGGTCATTGGCAAAAGAACCGGGGGAGGGGGGGAGATGAGGAGAATTTTTTTTACGCAGCAAGTTGTTGTGATCTGGAATGCACTGTCTGAAAGGGTGGTGGAAGCAGATTCAATCGTAACTTTCAAAAGGGAATTGGATAAATACTTGAAGGGGAAAAAATGCAGGGCTAATGGGGAAAGAGTAGCGGGGGAGTGGGATTAATTGGATAGCTCTACCAAAGAGCCAGCACAAGCACAATGGGCCGAATGGCCTCCTTCGGTGCTGCATGATTCTACGATCAGTGGAATGTCCCAAGGATCAGTCCCATAACTTCTACTGTTCACATTATTTATCAATGATCTGACTGAATGAATTTACTAAATATCTAAATTTCCCAATGATGCCAAGCTATTTGGGAATGCAGGATGCTTGCAGGAAATTGATTAATTCAAAAAGAGGGCTCCAGAGTCTCAACTGCTTGGCAGGTGAATACCAAACGGAATTTGATGATGAAGAATGTATGGAAACAATATCAATCCAAGATAATTAGCTGAGGCTCGTTTTATCCCCTACACTTTTCTCTGCTCCCCTCCTATGACTCCTTACAGGAGTGCAACTCCACACATGATGGTCACCCTTCAGGACCTCTTCCAAGTGGCTAGGCCGATGTTTGAAGAATAGACAGCGAGCGTCGGCAGACTATTCAACCCATTGGAAGCATTACAGTCAAGCCCTATCCTCTCCTCACCAGACGGCCATACTTGTGGCCTTCTAGTAGGGACAGCTGGAGAGAGAGATCAGGAGCGGGAACTCTGACTGATTTTTGTCCTCCCTAACCCGGGCCAATTGCAGCACCACTACTGGTGTTCCCAGCTGAGGTGAGCTAAATCAGCACAGACCGGGGATTGAAAATGGGGCCTTCACCGGTTTATGAGGCTCGGCTACTTTGCTGGGTAATAAATATTCCGTGACTTTTAATATGATTTATAAATAACAAAAAACGAATTCGAAGAAACTAAGCTCTACAGCAAATGGGATTGTTGGGGTCACCGCCGGACCCCTGCTCTCTCCTAAAATTAAAATTTAACCGGCCTTTTGGAAAACCAGGTCAAGAGAGCTTTGCAGAGCTGTGCTGCCAACTGTGCAGGGAGTACCGTGGGAGCCCACAGTATAACTTGAGTCTGCCAGTTCCAGACTGTGTGGAGCAGGTAATGTCTGAAACTTCCACCTGTAGTTCAACCGACTTTGAAGTTCTGAACATTTTTACATTTACAAATATTCCACTCCCGCAGATGCACAACTCCTGGACCGTCCCCACAATGACTAGTTGATGATACAAGGACTAGGGGCCACAGATTTAAGGTTTTGGGCAAGAGATACCGGGGGGATGTGAGGAAAAGCTTTTATTACGCAGCGAGTGATGAGAACCTGGAACTCGCTGCCGACGGAAGTGGTGGAATCGGAGACACTCAATGTTTTCAAGGGGAGACTGGATAGGCACTTGAGGGAAATAAACTTGCAGGGCTACGGGGATAGAGCGGGGGAATGGGACTGACTGGATTGCTCTACAGAGAGCCGGCACGGACTCGATGGGCTGAATAGCCTCCTTCTGTGCCGTTATGACTCGATGACCCCCATTTTATTAACAGCTCTCGGTGCTGGGGCAGATTCCATATTACAAACTGTACCCCAACGGAACTTTGTGTTCCCATTGAATGCCCTTCATTAGAGTTATGTCTTACTTTTCAGGTTTGAGGAGGTGATCGTCTCGGTTTTCACTCTTGGGAAAACTGGAAGAGAGAGAATTAGTACATATTCGTAGAAAACCTACAACATCTACCTGCCTTAGATCAGCAACTGAGACTTGCTGTTGTCATCAGCTGTTGCCTTTCCTAAGGCAAGCTGCAATTTATTCCACCCATTCCCCTTCCTTCAATTTTCTCCCTTCCTTTCCTGAAGGTGCCGACTCATGCCGAGGTTTGGTTCCACAGGTGCCGGCAACACCTTGCTATCTGGCCAATTTGCTGTTCTTCATGTGTGAAACCAGGCAGTGATCTGTCAATAGGCTTGCGAAACATAGAAGGGGGTCACACCAGCGCCCAATCCCTATCCTTGCCTGATGTCCGTACACCCG
Organism: Squalus acanthias; assembly: GCA_030390025.1. Lineage (NCBI taxonomy): Eukaryota > Metazoa > Chordata > Chondrichthyes > Squaliformes > Squalidae > Squalus > Squalus acanthias. The sequence goes on along the minus strand of CM059443.1, from coordinate 31,511,952 downwards.
CACTGTTCAGCAGGGGTCACTGGGTGGTGAACAGGAATGGGAGCCTTAGCTCATCTTCCTGCCTCCGACCCATGTGCACTGAGGTTAATTATACTGCCCCAACTGAGATCGGCTAACTGTGTAGATGAGGGCTTAAACCTAGGAACCGTCCTCCGCCTTCCTCCAATCCTGGCCTCTTATACATCCCTGATTTCCTTTACCCCACCATTGGTGGCCGTGCCTACAGCTATCTAGTCCCTAAGCTATGGAATTCCCTCTCCAACTCTCTCTCCCCTCCTTTAAGATGCTCCTTCCGCTTTGACCAAAAAGGTCACCGGTCCTAATATCTCCTGATGTGGCTCGGTGTCAAATTTTGTTTGATAACGCTCCTGTGAAGCGCCTTGGGACATTTTACTACGTTAAAGGCGCTGTATAAATGCAAATTGTTCTTGCTCCTGACGTACGTGATTTAACACCACACGGTGCATTGATCCACTAAGCCATCAGTTTATCTAAAATTTCTATAGCGTTTGATACTTCTGGTTTGTTTAAGTGTCGGCTTGGCTCACTTGGTAGCACTCTTGCCTCTGGGTCAGAGGATTGTGAGTTTAACTCCTATTCCAGGACTTGAACCAGTAATCTAGACTGGTAGTTCAGGACAGTACCGAGGGAGTGCTACATTGTTGGAGGCGGTGCCTTTTGGATGATATGTTAAACTGAAGTGCTATCTGCCTGTTCAAGTCGATGCAAACGATCCCATAGCACAATTCAAAGAAGAGCAGGAAGTATTCTGGTGTCCTGGCGGGCATTGTTCACCCAATCAGTGCCATCTAAAACGGATGAACTGGTGATTCATCTCATTTACTGTTTGTGGGACCTTGCTGTGCACAAATTGGCTGGTGCATTTGGCTACATGATATAAAGTAATTTATGCCTGAGGACATGATAATGTGTTTTATAAGCACAAGTTCTTTGTTTCAGTTAGTTATATGACATCCTAGAACAGTGCACACACATATAATAATCTGAAGCAACATAGTAGAAAAACAAATTTAATTCTCATCTATTTCTACTAGGAATAAATTATGCTTTGTTTCACATTTGTAAAGATGTTGGCCCTGAACTCTGTTGGGATTGTCCCAATTTCCCATCAACGTCCCACCGTAATTTGAGATTAGCGGAACCTCTAGAGAAACAACATAAATGGCTACTTGTAGCGGCTGATGTTGTTCCTCTGAGTGTTCCGCTAGTCTCTTGCCAAAGTTACGGCGGGAGATCAGGAGAATCTCCGAGGAACCTCCAGGCTATGCTTTCTGCCAATTGTGTGGAACAATTTTAGATTTCTTGATGAGCCAACCCAAACTGTGGAGATTAAGGGTTTGGTCTGCCTTGATCAAACCAATTTGCAGTCAGGTGACCCTGACATTTTGGTCTTGCACCACTCTCACACCCAGTTGCCGAGGTTGGGCGATGGGAATCACAAAAACTTGGAAAGTTTATGCTGGACAGAGGGAGATGATCATCTTACCATAGGGCTTGTGTGTGCGAGAGAGAGAGAGAGAGAGAGCAAAAAAGAGATGGAGAGAACGAGGAGAAAGATATAATAAACAAAAAAAGGTATGGTGCATGTAAAAAATGGAACCAGAAAGAAACAAAGAGAAATGGTGAAAGGGTGAAACAAAACCAAAGGAACAAAATGCTCAAGGAGTTTGATTGGCCATTTCTCATGTCAAATTCCAGATCATGGCCTGCGATTGACAGAAAGTGAAGCCATACCCTTTCCCAGGAGACGAGGACAAGCAGCCAGCAGCTCACTTCACTGCATTCTCAATCACCTCTTACCCGTGAGTTTGACGAGAACGTGTTATACGTTAAGCCTTCAACATGCATCTGGACCCTAAGGTTGAAGCCGTGCCCTGCTGATCTAATGCAGTCTGATTGCATGGCATCATGAGCCATACAGATACATCACTTTGAAGTTGTAAGGTGATAGGAATTGATTATATTGGCCTCCCCCGCCAACAACAGCAATCAGCGCTGTTTATGTTTGTCACTGTATCTGCTGAGTTATGGGAAACTGCTAATTCCAATCATAAAACAATAGAACATTCATTTTATAATCCTTATGAATAAACTCTTAGCTTTTGACATTAAATAATTATTTTATTTCAGACTTCTCAAAACCTTTAGCTAGGCAAGTTTTAGTACTGTGAGAGAGATCAACAGGTTCAAATGTCTGGGCCAATATCCATCCTTGCACCACTGGGGACCTGGGTGGAGAATGTTGCTTGGAGCAGTAACGTGCAACAAATTTTTAAAGGAAGAAAGACTTGCATTTATATAGCGCCATTCACGACCACCAGACATCCCAAATTTGCACTCAGCAAGCTCCCACAAACAGCAATGTGATGATGACCAGATAATCTGTTTTTGTTATGTTGATTGAGGGATAAATATGAGCCAACTCCCCTGCTCTTAGTGCCATGAAATCTTTTACGTCCACCTGAGAGAGCAGACGGGGCCTCGCTTTAACGTCTCATCCGAAAGACAGTGCAGCACTCCCTCAACACTGCACTGGAGTGTCAGCCTAGATTTTTGTGCTCAAGTCTCTGGGGTGGGACTTGAACCCACAACCTTCTGACTCAGAGGCGAGTGCGCCACTGAGCCATGGCTGACACAATTTAAAGTAGGCCAATGAAATAAAGAATGAACTAGGTGATGTAGTAACATTGTTGAGGCAACCATATAACAGTTAGCTTCCTTTCGACACCTCTGTCAGGCTGCAGCTACCAGGAACTGTTTCTAAATGAACTGTTGAAATTTTCAGGGTGACAAAATTATTGTCAGAATGGCTCCCAGTGCTTCTTATATTCTGTGGCTTCATGAGGCGGTGATTTCAAACACTGTACGTACCAGTTAATGGCACGTTTGTTAACAGTTAATATACATTTGCTTAATATGGACTTATTGGATAATTGGAACTTTTTGGTCTTTTTCCCTTCTGCATTTTAGTTTTACCAAACCCTTCACTGTGTCACCAAATGCTAACCTAAACCCTTCCCATTGCAGCGTTACACGTTCTGTTCATTCTCTGGTATTTAGCTTGGTATCGATTTTACCTTCCATCTTCATATCTTCTACAGCCTCTGCAGCTTTCTTATCGAGTTCGTCCAGCATGGGTTTATGCTTGTAGAAGAAAGGTCGGATGATGTTCATGTAAATTATATGAGAACCATTCCAATCGACCGGTGCCATGCACCACATCAGAAAGAGACTCTACAGGATAATTAAAAAAAGACCGTTACCTACAGAGCAGACTTTTGGTGATGGTCTACTGCAGTGGCTTAAACAGGGGGCATAGTCTCAGGATAAGGGGTCGGCCATTTAAGACTGAGATGAGGAGGAATTTCTTCACTCAGAGGGTTGTGAATCTTTGGAATTCTCTACCCCAAAGGTCCGTGGATGCTGAATCGTTGAGTATATTCAAGGCCGAGATCGATAGATTTTTGGACTCATGGGGAATCGAGGGATATGGAGATCGGGCGGTAAAGTGGAGTGGAGGTTGAAGATCAGCCATGTTCTTATTGAATGGTGGAGCAGGCTCAAGGGGCCATATGGCCTACTCCTGCTCCTAATTCTTATGTTCTTATGGACCTCTTGGACTTGGGTTCCAATCTAACTCAGCCTGATACAATCAAAGTTTTGACATATCAATTTTGGGTGGATAAGCTGAAATGGGCCAAATGGTTTTCCTCATCCCTACCGACCTGGGAGGGGTAGGAGGACTTGTACATGGTTCTTGGACTTGTTGACTTTGCTTTTGCCACCTCAGCTTATAGCAACAGGAAGCAAAATCAAAATTTTTATCTGCAGTATTTTGATACCTACCACAAAGGTACGCTTTAAGCCAGTATGTCAATTGTTCAATTTATAATTATTCAGCTTGTATTTTCTAGTGTAAATGGAATATTAAAGAGAAATTGAACTGCACACTATACATTTAATACTTTTTATAGGCTCTCCAAAGCAAACTGAAATTAACCGATGGTCACAGGGCAGAGATGGAACCTGTTACATACCTTCACTTTATGATAGGCTGGAAACGCGTAGAGGAGGATGCCCGCCACACATTCAACTATAGCAAATGCTCCATATATCACCCAGTACGTAAGCCACTTCAATTTATCCTCTTTCTTGGCATTTTCGATAGCTAGAATTCTGAGAAAGATTAAGGACAGTTATATCAATCTTACTGGATTCTATTAGGGCATTATTAGTGTGAACACTAAACACTTCATTTAAAAAAAAAATCTTACGATTTTCCCCTTTGGTCTTCTCCCGAGGATGCTGACTCTTGCTGGGGATTGATTCCACACGTGCCAGCACCCACCAGTCCCATACATGTATGTGTGCCATTCTGTATCTATGAGCTAGATGAATGTTATTTGACCAGCAGTGGTTTCGAGATATCAATCAGGAGTGGAAACCCTGGGTGTTTGTTCCCCTCTGTAGGGTGGCCAATTGGAACGTCCTGACTGAAATACACCAATTCATCGCAGACCAGAAATTGAACCGGAACCTTCCTGGCTGGTATGAAAAGAAAAAGACTTGCATTTCTTTAGCGCCTTTCACGAACACCGGACGTCCCAAAGCGCTTTACAGCCAACTAAATACTTTTTGGAGTGTAGTCACTGTTGTAATGTAGGAAACGTGGCAGCCAATTTGCTCACAGCAAGCTCCCACAAACAGCAATGCGATAATGACCAGATAATCTGTTTCAGTGATATTGATTGAGGGATAAATAGTGGCCCAGGACACCGGGGATAACCCCCCTGCTCTTCTTCGAAATAGTGCCATGGGATCTTTTATGTCCACCTGAGAGAGCAGACGGGGCCTCGGTTTAACGTCTCATCCGAAAGACGGCACCTCCGACAGTGCAGCATTGCCTCAGTGCTGCATTGGAGTGCCAGCCTAGATTTTTGTGCTCAAGTCTCAGACTTGAACCCACGACCTTCTGACTCAGAGGCGAGGGTGCTGCCCACTGAGCCACAGCTGACACTTACAATAACACAATAAGCAGTGCACACCGAAACCATTTTAAAGGCTGCCAATAGCTAAACGATCACAAAAAAAGTTGTAGGATTCTAGCAGTTGTGAGGAATTATTAGGAACCGTCTACTGAAAAGGGGTTTGTTATTTCCTTCACTTGCAGAATGTTCCAGATAGTCATAGCGCTGAATGGTGATGGTCCAGGATGGAGGGTGGACAGAGGCATCTCGTGTGTAACTGATCATGTGACACATTGGTTTGTACTTCAGACTCAATATTTAAAAGTACTTATTTTAGGTTCTGGAAAGAATAGTCAAGCTAGGGAGTAGACTGGCAAAGTACCAGGATAGTATTACAGAGAGTTACATATAGTCTACAGCACAGAAATATGCCATTTGGCCCAACTGGAATATGTCAGCGTTTATGCTCCATACGACCTTCCTTCCACCCCTCTTCATCTACTATCAGCATATCCTTCTATTCCTTTCTCCCTCATGTGCTTCTCTAGCTTCCCCTTAAATGCATCTGTGCTATTCGCCTCAACCATTCCCTGTGGTAGCGAGTTCCACGTTCTTAGCACTCTCTGGGTAAAGATGTTTCTCCGGAATTCCTTATTGGATTTATTAGTGATTATCTTACATTTATGGCCCCTAGTTTTGGGCTGCCCACATGTGGAAACATCTTCTCTACATCTACCTCATCAAACCCTTTCATAATTTTTTTAAAAGCCTCCATCAGGTCACCTCTCAGCCTACTCTGTTGTAGAGAAAAAGAGCGCCAGCCTGTTCAATCTTTCCCAATAGGTGTAACCCCTCAATTCTGGTATCATCCTTTTAAATCTTTTTTTGCACCCTCTCCAGTGCCTCTATATCCTTTTTATAATATGGCGACCAAAACTGTACACAGTACTGTGTGGTCTGACAAGGTTCTGTACAAGTTTAACATAACTTCTTTGCCTTTCAATATATAATGAACCGATTTACAATGGAGGTAAAATTAATAAAATAATAATTTACCAATGGCTCAGTTGGTCGGTGCAGTTTCTCCTGAATTCCCTATTGGATTTATTGGTGACTATCTTATATTTATGGCCCCTAGTTTTGGTCTCTTCCACATGTGGCAACATCTTCTGTATGTCTAATTGAGTATTGAGGTACCCCCACAACCCCAACTCCCCTCCCACCTAGCTGAAGCACAATTTACCTTACTGTTGGAACCGGCTCAGTTCTCATAGGAACAGGAGTAGGACATTCGGACCAATGCTCCCCGTAAGTTTTTTGGGTGCGTGGGCCCCTTTAAGAGGCTGCGCAGCCCATTCATAGTAAACTTTAACATTGCCGGTCCCGAGAGAGCTGCGCAGCCAGACTCTCGAGTCTTGATTCGGACCTTCGAGGCTGTTCTGCCATTTAATGAGATCATGGCTGATCTGTATCTTAACCCCATCTACCCGCCTTGTCTCCATATCTTTTTATACCCTTGTCTAGCAAAAATCTATCGATCTCAGATTTAAAATTATTAATTGAGCTAGCATCTACTGCTTTTTGAGAGAGAGTGTTCCACACTTCTACCATCCTTTGTGTGAAGAAGTGTTTCCTAACTTCTCTCCTGAATGGCCTGGCTCTAATTTTAAGGTTATGTCCTCTTGTCCTCGACTCCCCCACCAGCGGAAAATGTTTCTCTCTATCTACCCTATCAATTCCTTTCAAGAACTTAAAAACCTCAATCAAATCACCCCTTAACCTCCTATATTCCATGAAATACAAGCCTAGTTTATGTAATTTCTCCTCATAATGTGTCCAGTGGTGTACCGCAGGGATCGGTGCTGGGTCCTTTGCTGTTTGTAGTGTACATTAATGATTTAGATATGAATGTAGGAGGTATGATCAGTAAGTTCGCAGATGACATGAAAATTGGTGGGGTGGTAAATAGCGAGGAGGGAAGCCTCAGGCTACAGGACGATATAGACGGGTTGGTCAGATGGGCAGAACAGTGGCAAATGGGATTTAACCCTGAAAAGTTTGAGGTGATGCATTTTGGGAGGACTAACAAGGCAAGGGAATACACAATGAATGGTAGGACCCTAGGAAGGACAGAGGATCAGAGGGACCTTGGTGTGCATGTACATAGATCCCTGAAGGCAGCAGGACAGGTAGATAAGGTGGTTAAAAAGGCATATGGGATACTTACCTTCATTAGCCGAAGCATAGAATACAAGAGCAGGGAGGTTATGATAGAGCTGTACAAAACGCTAGTTAGGCCACAGCTGGAATAGTGTGTGCAGTTCTGGTCGCCACACTATAGGAAGGATGTGATTGCATTGGAGAGGTTGCAGAGGAGATTCACCAGGATGTTACCTGGGCTGCAGCGCTTCAGCTATGAAGAGAGACTGGACAGGCTGGGGTTGTTTTCCTCAGAGCAGAGAAGGCTGAGAGGGGACCTGATTGAGGTGTACAATATTATGAGGGGCATAGATAGGGTAGATAGAAAGGAACTTTTCCCCTTAGTAGAGGGGTCAATAACCAGGGGGCATAGTTTCACGGTAAGGGCAGGAGGTTTAGAGGGGATTTGAGGAAAAACTTTTTCACCCAGAGGGTGGTTGGAATCTGGAACTCACTGCCTGAAAGGGTGGTAGAGGCAGGAACCTTCAACATTCAAGAAGCATTTAGATGAGCACTTGAAACGCCATAGCATACAAGGCTACGGACCAAGTGCTGGAAAATGGGATTAGAATAGACAGGGCTTGATGGCCGGTGCGGACACGATGGGTCGAAGGGCCTCTTTCTGTGCTGTATAACTCTATGACTGTGGGGGAAAAATTCAGTTGGTTGCGCCTCCCGTTAGCGCCTTAAGAGGGCGCTAATGGGGCGCAAAGCAACTAGCGCCTGGGCGCGGCAATGTTTGCGCCGCTCGTGAAATTAACTAGACATTTTGCGGCGGCGCTAAAACACTACCGCCACAGTCTCCTGCGCCGGCAGATCGTGACGTCAGTCAAGTGCGCAACGCCCCGGTAGCGCCCCGGAGTGGAGCCCCCTGCCTTACCGCCTGCCGCTAGCAATGACAGGTTGAGGGGAGCGTTTTGCAGTCAGGAAGGGGCTGGGGGAGCGCTATTTAAGGGCGACTGCTTCCTGCCTTTTTTTGTTGGTGACATTTTTGAACCACGCATTCTGAGAGAGAGAGAGAGACTGACTTCTGGAGAGATTCAACGCTATGTGAAAGAGTTTTGGGTACTGAGCAGCACTTTGCAGGTTCATTTTGATTTGCCCTTCCTTGTATCGATTTAGAAGAGACTGTGGGTGCTGCACTCTGAGCTCTTTCCCTGGTTCTCCCCATTGTTCTTTCCAGCAGATTTGATGTACAGGTCTCTCCAGGCCAAGATTCAAGGCTGCAATGAGCAGGATGTGGATGGAAAGCAAGATCAACCCTCCCCTTTAAGAACTGGCCGGCGCCATTGTGTCTGTGTTCCATTGCTGACTGACATCACGAGCTTCGCCAGCGCTCTGCGTTAGCGCCTCGGCCTTTGCGCCTTAAGACAGATGTGTAGCGCCTGATTTAGCGTTCCAATCACCTCCAGGGGCGATAAAAGTCAAGTTTGCAGTCGGAGGCGATAATTAGCGCCAGGCGCTAATCTTTGCGCCCGGCCAATAATTGCGCCCCAAACGGGGCGATACTGAATTTTTACCCTATGACTCTAATCTAACCTTGGAGCCCTGGTAACGTTCAGGTGAATCTGCGCTGCAGTCCTTCCAAGGCCAATATATCCTTTCCAAGGTGCAGTGCCCAGAACTGTACACAGTATTCTAGATGTGGTCTAACCAGGGCTTTGTATAGCTGTAGCAAAACTTCCCCTTTTATATTCTAGCCCTCTAGATATAAAGGCTAACATTCCATAACCTTTGATTATTTTTTGTACCTACATTATTTTAGTGATCTGTTTACATTAACCCCTAAATCTCTTTGGACCTCCACTATTCCTAGCTTTTCACCTTTTTAACTAATATTCAATCTATACATTTTTGTTCCAAAATGGATGACCTCACACTTACCTGTGCTGAAATCCATCTGCCACAATTTTGCCCACTCACTTAATCATTTTCTTTGAGAAGTTTGATTCCACTTCTGCTTCTCTTCACAGAGGAAAGTTAGGAGGACACTGCAGTGACATGACAGGCATGACATGTGCTGAAAGTTTGGAGAGATAGGATGCAGGCTCATGCTGGGTATTCCCACAGTTCCCAATCTTAGTCATCCCACTGTGCTGACCGGTTTCTTAAAATATTTCCTGTATCCTGGCCTCCGCTATCTTTCTTGGCAAACCATCCCAGATGTTTATTAGTGTGTGTGTCAAGCCATTCATGAACTCTGTCCTAAATTTACCAATCGACAAAACCGTTCCAACTGTTTATTGCCTTGGGCCTAAAGTAGTTTCTGAATCTGAGCCTTCTTATTCTGCTGCCCTTGTGTAACTATAAGTATTGTTCCAGATTTACTTTAATCACTGTAGGGTCCTCTTAGCACAGAGAGTTAACAGTATATATAGTACAAGTTGCACTGGTACCAATGTCCAGATTGCTTTATAGCGGCCGTGTATTTTTTTTTTTAAATTGCACTAGGCACGGGGAGCTTTTTGTATTTTACAGTGCAAAACAATGACAGTATCTGGTAAGGATGGAAGGGGAAATTAAACCCATCCAAGCTAGAAACAAGATGCTTTCTTCGCAGGGGGATTTGTCTGATTTTACAGTTTCTCAGAACATGTAAACAATTGACAAATAGAAGTTCTGCCACTCACTAACTCTGAAGTTTACTATTGCTGGTCAAAACTACTTTGATGTATTTGAGTTTTCCGCTTTCCCCAGCTAGCCAACAAACCTAATAAACACTAGTTTATAACTTTTCACATTAGTCACTCGCGAGGGAGAACAAAACTATCTTTCCCTCTAGTCAGGACATCAGATTTACTGTAAATAAGGACTATGTTCCATGAGTGTTTTATGGGGTTAATTTGCCAATTCATTAGCTATTAAGTTGCACAATACAATTATATATCACAGTTTCATCAGTAAACTTTGGGCAGAATTTATAAATAGCCAAACTCATCAACAGTGCAAAGGTTTACAGTATTAACTGTAAATCATGCATCATAGGTTCGAAACTATTTTCTCCAAATGACCTTTGGATGTTTTATACAATTCTCTGTGCAGCTCACAATTGACGCTGGGGAGGGGAAATGGGTGGTGAAAATTGAGGTACAGGTGAATTTGGAGAGCAGAGGTCTGGGAACACAGGCAGGTGTTGGGGCTGCGATGAGTTCAGGAGACTAGGGTTGGGGGCAATGGGGAGGGTTTATGTTGGAGCACAATAGAATGTAATTTACCAGTATCTTAAGTGAAAGGACTTCAAAAATGACATCTAGTGGCAGTATTGTAACTGAGCATTGAAGTTTTACAGGTAAAAACTTAAATGGTTACGATTATGCTGCTGGACAATCATAACCTAACCCTTCCCATTCTCCAAAAAGTGGCGAGCTTGGGGAAGAGTTGGGAACCAAGCTACAATGATGGTCCCAGAAGGAAAGGCCAACCTAAGGAGGGCAAGAGTGCAAAACCAAAAGAAGTGTGAACGTCTTGCTGTAGAATGCTTTTTGATTTTCCATCAATAAACCATCAAATACTTACGAAAAGTAGGCTGGGTACAGGAAAACAATTATATTGAACAGAGGAAACAAGGATGCTGCATATTCGAGCACAGCACACAAGGCGGTCAAAGCGATCAAAATTTGGAAGAATCTGGACACGGACAGTGACATTGTTCTTCATTTGGAATCCTTGCTGTTCGGCTCTGCCAGGTTACACCACATGACCGGTGGCTGGGAGTGTGTTACTAGGCTGCAGCATGAATCTGGTGACATCACAGAAGGATTTATGTAGTCAGAACGGTGAGATTTTGTTGCAGCCTTATATGTACAGGCGTGTTATATAAAGGCCGTGACGGGAGCAACAGAAATTGGGAGTTCAGCATCCACAGACCAGACAAAGGTTAGGAGTTAAGATCATCCTCAAGGGTGGAGTTAAAGTTGAACTGTTTTTCTAAACAGCCTTCCTTTCCTCCTACAATCTGTAGGCTTAAAACCAGCATTACATGATCACTACTTCTCAATTTACCTTTTTAGCCTCAGACTTGTCACCTATATTTATAAAGGAAAACATTTGTTTTTGCAGAGCATTGAACATGCTGGGCCCCTTTATGCTCAATGGATTATGGGGTACTACGTCAACTGCATAGGGAACGGTAGCACAGTGGTTATGTTACTGGACTAGTTATCTAGAGGTCTGGACTAATGATCCAAAGACGTGAGTTCAAATCCCACCATGGCAGCTGGGGAATTTAAATTCAGTTATCTGGAATAAAAAGCTAGTATCATTAATGGTGACCATGACGGAGTTGTCGTAAAAACCCCATGTGGTTCACCAATGAGTCCTTACTTGGTCGGAGACTCCAGGTGCACAGCAATGTGGGTTGCCCTCTGAAAAAGGCCTAGCAAGCCACTCGGGGAAATTCGGGATGGGCAATAAATGCTGGCCTTGCCAGTGATGCCCACATCTCATAAAATAAGTTACTTAGCTTCCCTATGAAAATTCCCCAAGGATCAATGTTATTTAAAGAATATACTCTAGGATAAATCTTCCTACCACAAAAAAACCATACGCAAAAGTTAGTTCAATATTTTATTGAGCTTAAGTAACAAGAAAAGTAGTGCATCTAACATATGGAGTCATTGTTCCACAACACATGGTATAGTCACAGTAAACACAAGTTATTAAAACCTACTGAACCCGGTCATCAATAGAGAAGGTCCTCATACAATTTTAAGAGCAACAAAATAAAGCATTGCCTTCAGGATCCATCAGACTCGGTCTTCACTTGCTCTTCGGATTCTGTAATAGTTAACTTGAGGTGGAAAACTCTCCAATGAATTGCACTTTAAACTTAATATTTGCACTCTTTTTGCTACTTGTGGTCCACATATTTTTCTACTGATGCAATATTTGATACTTAAAAAGGAAACACTCACTAAAATACAAAGTTGTGATAATCTCTCTTCCCCCCCCCCCCCTCATGTTTATCAAAGTTGCTTCTCCATTTCTTCTGAAGGTAGCCATTTATTTAGGATGACTATAGAAATAACTGACCCAACTTCTTTTAAACAAGCAAATTATAGAAATGCTACAGCAGTTTCTAGCAACATTATGGTGCAGTGTAGTGCTAGTTTCCCTCCCACACTCTTCCCACAGGTCAGTTCTTTGGGTTTCAGACAACGTCAGTGTGCTCATTTTGCATCTGTTTCTCAAACCAATGGAGACTAAGTTGATGAGAACAAATGCAAAAAAAAAATCTACAACTTAAAGTACTGATTCTCTGAAGGTTCAGATGTCTCACACATTGATTACCTGTAATTTAAGCAAACGCCCTCGAGACTTCTGCTCAATCTTAAATTTTCTCAACACAATACAATCTACATCTTTCCTTGGATAATGTGACAAATGATGTGGTTTGTTCTTTTTAACCAACGTTATCTCTAAACCAAAAGCTTTTCATCCCTCCCCCCACCCCAAACAAAGAGCCATGAAGGAACGGCTATTCAGACGCTTCCACTGTCCCATTAAGTCACACTATTATATAGAGTTAATGTTTCCTTCAGCCAGGACAGTTTAGGCAATTGAACTCTCAAAATTGGTCCCAACAGGTGACCTGCTTCTCCCCCGCACAGTACAAAAAAAAACAAATCTCACCACGTAAAGGGGAGCTATGCAAGTTTTAATAGGAGGCGGGACTTGGGGTGAGCCTTAAACCGGAGATAGAAAGCTGGGTCAGTGCAGTTCCAGCTCTAGTCAATGGAGGGGTAGCAGAGGGAAACAAAAAATGAAAAAAATCACCAGGCCCCACCCCACACACCTCAAGGCCAGCATAAGCAAGATTAGAGCAAATTAACTGTCCAGGAGACAGAATTGGAGCACAACATACAAAAACTATGACTATCCAGTGTTTAAAATCTGGTAACCAAGGTAGAAGACCTGAATTTGCTGAAAAATCCACTATAAAAACATTACTTGAATTTTCCAGTCTAACAGTACATGTTTAAAATTAGGAATTGTTCACATTGGAGTCAGTATCAAACAGATTCTGATAGGGTTTTAATTTATTAGCTTGAGCCAATGCATTTAAATTTGCTGCAAAACCTCATTGAGAATTCCTCGGAATGAATGGAGTTATTCCCCACGAATGCCTTCACTGTTAGCCGACCATAGACTTCAAGTATACGGGAGATTTTCAAAAAGTAACCGTAAATTGCTGTCAATTATCCAACTTAATGTGTACTCTACACAATTAAGTATAGGATTCTGGCCTGAACGTATCAGAAGATTTACAATGGAATGATTAAGTCACCCTAGACAAATCCACTCATGAAGCAAGTTGGCTGGAGCTGAATTGATGGCAAATCATTTCACCCCTCCCTCTCTCTTCCATGATCCTTCCAAGACAAAAAAGCAAATCTATATTTGCATCTCCATTATCAGCCACCAGTGAACCAGGTGTTAGCACAGGGTACAACTCTACAATCAACAGGGTGCTACATATACCTGAATTGCCACAAAACCAATGATATTCTGAAAGAAATGTTCTTTTTTCTAACCAAATTTCTGGTGAGATTTTGAGCTCAAGATGAGGTGTGAGAGTGTTGGAGGAAGTAAAATTCACTGCAGGTCTGACCTTAATCAAAGGAGGTTAAATCAGTCACATTTTCACTTATTTACTGCACTGATGCTCTTGGTGTTACCCCCAAAAAGGCTAAAGATTGTAATGCAACCATATCAGATCCCAGGTGACGTGTCCTGCACGTGCAACTCACATGGGAAGCATCAGTCCACACAGTTGCTTCAAAAGGGATTTTTCGGACAGTTCCGAGGTTTTATAGAACAAGGTTTTGCTGCATGCCACTTATGTAACTCAGACAGCAGAAGACTAGCTGGATCCGAAATAAAAAAGTACTAGAAATGGACAGCAAGGGTCAGCATCTGAAAGAGAAAGACAGGTTGTTTCAGATTCCAATGGAAGATGCCACCTGGAAAATTAACCCCGATCCTTCCCTTTCAGATGCTGATTAACCCTTTGGTGACTTTCCAGTGATTTGTTGCTTTTGTATCAAGGTTCCAGCATCTCTGTTCTTTTTATGTGGGAATAGCTTGAGCTCGCAGGTGGTCTGTTCACTCTGTAGTCTTCAGTCAGTCATCCTTGTCTTTTTCCAGGTGTAGCTTCATTGCTGAAATACATGAGAATTAGTAAAAGGAACCATTTTGAAAACGTAGGATGGTAAGACTATTTAAGAAAAAGAAAAAGCCAGGACATTAGGAATGTTCTGTACTTAAACAAAACATTTTCCTGATTTCTGATCACCAGGCCGAGCTATTCCTGCCCTTCATTCATGTAATCTTGACCTCGTTAAATTTGCTCCATTTTAAAAAGTTTAATTTTTGTTCCAACCCCATTTCCATTCTAACCCAACGGAGATTAGCAAAACAGTTGAGAGCAGCACCAGACAAAGAAAAAAAACCTATGCTGTGAAGAGAAAGAAGAATTACGCTTGGCCTAGCAGCTCATTGCTTGATATCGGATGAATTCTGCAATAGTTTTAGCAAAACCTCGAAGACAAGAAAAAAGGGCCTGGAGTTTCCTCCTTTGTCACAACCTGGAAGTTACACCTGAAAATGCACCCAATGTCAAGTTACATCCAAGTATCCTTCCTGTAAGAACATAAGAAATTAGGAGCAGGAGTAGGTCATACGGCCTTCTCCGCCATTCAATAGGATCATGAATGATCTTCGACATCAACTCCACTTTCCCACCCTATCCCCATATCCCTCGATTCCCTTAGTACCCAAAAATCTATCGATCTCAAGTCTAATATATTAAACGACTGAGCATCCACAGCTCTCTGGGGTAGAGAATTCCAAAGATTCACCACCCTCAGTGAAGAAATTTCTCATCAGTCCTAAATGGCTGACCCCTTATCTTGAGACTATGGCACCTAGTTCTAGACACTCCAGCCACAGGAAACAGCCTCTCAGCAGCTACCCGGTTAAGCCCTCGAAGAATTTTATACGTTGCAATGAGATCACCTCATTCTTCTAAACTCCAGAGAATATAGGCCCATTCTACACAATCTCTCCTCATTAGATTGATTCATGGGAGGGGGGAGGGGGGGGGGGATTGCCCTAGTGAACTTTTGTTGCACCCCCTCTAAAAGGCAAGTATAGCCTTCCTTGGGCAAGATGACCAAAACAGTACACAGTACTCCAGGTGTGGTCTCACCAAAGCCCTATATAATTACAGCAAGAATTCCTTAGTCTTATACTCCAACCCTCTTGCAATAACAGCTAACATACCATATGTATCTATCTCATTAGAATACGGTCAACCTTAAAATTTGCGTAAATGTGCATAAATCAGCGTAAACAATTGGGGCCCAAGGAAACGTGAACCCACACCAGTATATTCTTGGAGTCTTAAGTTTTAACTCATTTAACCATCATTCACGCACATCAGGCATGGCGTGGTTAAGAACCGGCAATCAGGGAAACATTTCAATTTTTAACGTGCCTTGTACTATGCTATAAAAATGCACCAAAGGAAACAGAAAATACAGAGCAGGTCTCAGTGAGGATAGGTGTTTAAAACACAAAAAAAATTCCAATTAAAAGACTAGGACAAGGACTTTCCTACTGTGGCTGAAAAATCTGGTCGCAATGTTGAGACCTCCCCAAGCAAACGCGATTGGAGGATACTCCCATTGGAGTCGGGAGCGTGGCCGGTTTTGAAGGTGGAGTGTCGCTCGGATGGAAGTCTTCATGGACCAATGTAAAAGATGGAGGCGACTTGGGCGTATTGTAGTTGTGCACGTAATGCACACGTGCCCAAAATGCCACGTTCTTTTAAGCCACGTCACTGGTTTGCACCCAGATTTATAGGGCGCAAATACAGAAGTAACTCCAGGCCATGAAGTTTAATTTATTAAAAGATGATATGTTTAAATATAGAACTTATTAGTAAACAGATATACAAAAAGTTAGGACAATGACCTAGGACAACAAGATTTAGCACAAGAAACAAATGAGATGCATAATAATTCAGGGCTACAGTTTGCCCAGGCTTAGAAGTCAAAATGTATTAGTTTATAAAGTTACCAGTGAGTTTGAATATCCTGGCAACTGAAATGCAAGAAAAATATTCAAGTACTGTATATTGGGGAGGGGGGGGGGGGGGGCCACAAGGGGAGCATAATTCAAAAGCCAATTTTCACTTTTTAAAAAAAGGCTCAAATTAAATGCTTGGCTGTGGTTGAACAGCAGTGGGTGTGTAGAGCAACTGCTTAGTAACCAAGTCCAACTTACCGGCAGGTCAATAACCATCCTGTAATCAATCTACTGACATCTCACTCTAAAAAGGTATTGGGCAGCAGGAAGGGGGAAAAAAATGACAGATTACAGGACAGAAAACATGTTCATCCCACCCTCATTAGGAGGCTCAGGCACAGCATTTTATCCCATGCAAGGCTAATGGATTCCATTATCGGAGTTTCATTTCAGCTGTTCTGCTGGGTTAATAGATATTTACTGTGCTGGAGACTTACAAAATACACAGAAAGCAAGGATATTGCAGGATAGATACATAAACCACAGAGTGCTGCAATAACTCATCATTTAATGGTTTGCTGATTTTGTACTTTCCCTGCTCCCACGAGTTGTTCCTCTATTATTTTTCCTTCACCCATGTGGGGTGGGGGTTGGAAAGAGAGATGGTTATTATTTGCAACTACCCTTGTAATTTCTAACAGATTAGTAGACAAATCTGAAATTCAATCCGGTGCTGCCCTTGGCCTAGTGAGGTGAGCTGTAATCCTCATTTGCTGCTGACACTGCACATCAGACATTAATTTTACATTTAAAGCACCAAAAATATAGTTACAGATGCCATAATTTGTCACTAAAATGCTTAAGCAGCATGGTCAAAGAGGGAATGCATCATTACTGGCCTAAAAATGTACAAGGCCAACACCTACACATGAAATGTTGATATTTAAATTACATGAAGCTAGTTATCATGGAAAGAGCTGCTTCTCTCAAATTGACATTAACTTGATTGGCGCAGTATTGGGGAAATGAAGCTTAAGGACACTGAAGACAGATTTTTGGGAAGAATCAGTGGAGCCGCAATTATCTGCCAGAATTTCTGCAGGAGCTTTTAAAATTAAGAGTGTTTAACACCCACGAGATAAGATGGAGGCTTTCTGTATTATACTTTTATATAGGGCAAACATCAGGGATGCTCATTGTATCTGAAGCAAAAGGCATGCGGCTGGCTTGTCTGCCCTGAAGCTTTGAACTCAAAACTAATTAAACTGCTGTTTTTGAAGGGCAATCGATATTTTATGGGTTAACGCCAGCTCAGGCTAATCAGATGAAAAGTTGACACTTTCAGTTGCTGTCAGGCATCAAAAGCTAATGGTCATCAGATGGTTAATGGCTTACACCTTCTCTACGGAGGCATTAAGTGCTTAACATTTTAATTAACTAAGAAATTATTTGATCAGCAAATGGTCCTGTTTAAACATTAAAACACAGCTATATGACTGAAGAACAGTCTCGTGAGCCCCAATTTCCTGTTTTGCACTGCCTCAAGCAAGCAGCCATCTTCTTTGCAACGGTCTCAGAGACTCAGTCAGATTCCACTGAAAAGAATTACAAATATTTCATACTGCTTCTTCTCATACAAATTTAGCATTGTACTTTCGTATCTTGCTGTAACTTATCTTCACTTGTAAATAAATCTATGCGGGTGAAATTAGTCTTGCGCAGTAGCACAAAATGAGCAATAGCGAATCAGCAGCCCTGTTTATATACTCTGCCCAATTTTCTTTCCCATTGACTTCAGTAAGAAAATTAAGCAGAATGCAACAGGCTGCCAATTCATTGATCTTGGTAATCTACTGCCCAAGATGAATTTCACCCCCTATTCGATTTAGCCTGAATTTAAAGGTGACATTGGAGTAATTTGCTGGTTTTAATATAAAGCTGAGAATGTGGTGGGCAGTCCACATGGTGTACAGCGCAAAAGGCCATTACTAAAGGGTAACTGTTAGTTATGTCGCACATGATCCCGCTTGTGGCGCATGTAAAGTGCCGGTGCTGACTTAGGTTCACTGGAAATTACGTCTGCTTGTAGAAACTGCCTTTCTGCTGCGAGCTAAAAAAAAAGCCCCACGAACAAAAACAACAAATTGGACTCGGTGACTACAAGGTCTGAATTTCTCTAGGCACTAAAATAATTATAAAAAATGTCATTAGCAAACTATTGAAAAAGATTGTCCTACTGGAGAGTTGTTCTTTCCACAGGTAAATTCTACTGCCCCACACACTCAACTACATGTATTATTGGTTTTACACTCTGAACAGTACCCTTCACAAACAGGGGTGTTGGGAGCTTATATCTTTTTCATACCACCCACAGAGATCTTGCATTAATCAGATGATCAGAGTGCTTGAAGTTAATGGCAGGAGGGCAAATAGGAGTAAGATTCTCAGAAAAGGACCAAATTAGCACACTAAAGTTATTGCAATACATTTCTCAACTACTGAAGGAGGAGACAGAAGATTTTTACTTCCAGATAGCCAATGTAATACAATAAAAAGACTTGTAGACTGCTGGGGTAAAGCACTACATGGAATTAGCACACCTATCAGCTAGCATAGCTTACATTTATGATCATTGCACTAAGAGAAAGGGACAAAAGCTTATGGAAACTCTACTAAAACTCATGGGGCACCATGTCCTCAGCTAGAGGGAAAAATTGGTTTATCATGACATTGGTTTTCCAGGACTCAAAAGAAGTGGAAGAATGAGAAAATAGTCACAATACATCATTGTGCAAACATTAGGATTTGTAGTAAATACTTTCTCACATCAACTTAACCAATATGATTTTTATTTACATTCAATGCAAAGGGCAATCTGAACCAAAGCAATATCTACATTGACCTTATTCTCACACTATGGTAACTTACAGAATGCCAATGGATAAAATGAAATGCTAAAACTTCCTTAAAAGGCAAGGACTATTTGTTCTTTCAGACCACCTTAAAATATGGCTGTGGGGGGTGGGAAGAAAACAGGATGCATATACACCAGTACTTTTCATTAAATAAAAGACACAGGAGCAGATAGAATCCAATCTTGGCACATGTGCTCCAATAAAAACAAAGGTCATGATAAACCAAAAATATTGTTTTTCTGGTCTAACAGAAGCTAGGCCTGTTTTGTTACATACAGACACATTAGGTAACTGTTTAGGTCTTGCATCTGCCGTTACGAGGCTCTTGCTGTTACATAGTGTCTGCAAGACTAAAGCAAGAAACAAAAATGAAAAAGAAACATTAATGCAAATTATAAAGAAAGGACTACTTAAATCTACCAATCCCCAATTATGTATCCTGGACACGAGGGGGTTTTCAGATCACCACGCTTGACATAGCAAATATATAGTGTTATAAGATAGGTCAGCCAGTATAATAGGACAAGTAAAGTCCACCCATGTGGACTTCATATTGATCTTTTACCTTAAGTAGATTTCAGAAACAGATACATTGGCCTGTAATTTCCGATAGGAGGCTTCCTGCGTGCGGATGCCTATCGGGAAAAAAATCTACGCACTTACCAGAGGGCTCCTGAGGTCTGGACACTTCCAATACTGGGCCTCTCCACAGTCGAAATGCGCAGGACCCACGCGGTTCGCAAGTGTACCCGAGATCACGTGGGCCAGGCGAGCAAGTGAAAGAAGGGAATCCCCCTTCATACTTTTGACAGATAGACCTGTCAAAAGTATGAATGGGGATCACTGAAAAAAGACACTAAAACATTCAAGTTTTTTTACAGGGCTATTTTTAAATTATAAATATGAGTAAAAGAAAATTTTAAACTTTTTTTAAACTCTTATGCTGGTAAAGCAGGCCTTATGCCTGCTTTTACCAGGCATAAGATTTTTTAAGTGATTTCAGCGGGCGGAGGTTCTGCAGAAAGCGGAACTCTCCATCCGCAGAGGCCCTTCTCCAGGGCAGGCATCCGATCGGTCAAGAGGATTCTTGACAGATCAGAAATGCCAGTTTTCAAGCGCATGCGCTTCGTATGCCTGAAACCGGCATTTCTGATGTCCAGCTCGTACACACCTGTAGGCATCGGAAAATATGGGCCATAATGTGATGAATGTATGTAGCCAAAGATGGCAACCTTTTAATATGCGGAGATGCCGGTGTTGAACTGGGGTGGACAAAATTGAGAGGTCGCACAACACCAGGTTATAGTCCAACAGTTTTATTTGAAATCACAAGCTTTCGGAGCTATCGATTGCCCCTTCCTCAGGTGAAGTAAATAGATACAGAATCGCCAAAGCATATATAGATAGAGAACAAAGCATGTGTACCTTACAATTGCAGACAACTAAATTAAATCATCCTGACTATCTGCCGAGGTGTGATAAAGTTAATCAGGTCAGCCAGGAAGGTACCACATCAAAGACATAGTAAGATACAACTGAGACAATGAGGTGGAGTCGCATGGGGTCTAACGTATCAAAAGCTGCCGTCTGTATGTAAAACGAAGTGCTTTAAAATTTTTACTTTTTTACTGGGAATCACATCTGTGAACAAGCCAACGATGACTCGAGTCCGGATCACGTCATGTATCGTGACATAAACCCAAGATCCCGGTTGAGACCGTCTTCATGAGTGCGGAACTTGGCTATCAGTTTCTGCTCGATGATTTTGCGTTGTCGTGTGTTTCTAAGGTTGCCTTGGAGAACGCTTACCCGCAGATCCGAGGCTGAATGTCCTTGACTGCTGAAGTGTTCCCCGACTGGGAGGTAACAATCCTGCCTGGCGATTGTTGCGCGGTGCTCGTTCATACGTTGTCAGTGTCTGCATGGTCTCGCCGATGTACCATGCCGCGCTGCATTCTTTCCTGCAACGTATGAGGTAGACAACGTTGGCCGAGTCACATGAGTATGTACCATGTACCTGTGGGTAGTGTCCTCACGTGTGATGGTGGTATCTGTGTTGATGATCTGGCATGTCTTGCAGAGGTTGCCGTGGCAGGGTTGTGTGGTGTCGTGGTCGCTGTTATCCTGAAAGCTGGGTAATTTGCTGCGAACGATGGTACTTCTGAGGTTAGGCGGCTGTTTGAAGGCAAGTAGTGGAGGCGTGGGGATGGCCTTAGCGAGGTGTTTGTCGTCATCGATGACATGTTGAAGGCTGCGAAGAACATGGCGTAGTGTCTCCGCTCCGGGGAAGTACTGGACGACATAGGGTACCCTGCTGGTTGTGTCCAGTGTTTGCCTTCTGAGGAGGTCTATGCGATTTTTCGCTGTGGCCCGTCGGAACTGTCGATCGATGAGTCGAGCGTCATATCCCGTTCTTACGAGGGCGTTTTTCAGCGTCCGTAGGTGTCCATCGCGTTCCTCCTCGTCTGAGCAGATCCTGTGTATTCGCAGGGCTTGTCCATAGGGGATGGCTTCTTTAACGTGGTTAGGGTGGAAGCTGGAGAAGTGGAGCATCGTGAGGTTGTCCGTGGGCTTGCGGTAGAGTGAAGTGCTGAGGTGTCCGTCTTTGATGGAGATTCGTGTGTCCAGGAATGAAACCGATTCTGAGGAGTAGTCCATGGTGAGTTTGATGGTGGGATGGAACTTGTTTATGTTATCGTGTAGTCTTTTCAGTGATCCTTCGCCATGGGTCCAAAGGAAGAAAATGTCGTCGAAAGCTTGTGATTTCAAATAAAACTGTTGGACTATAACCTGGTGTTGTGCGACCTCTCAACCTATTAATAGCCATTTCCTAAAACCACTGTTCATCAATAGCTAGTTAATCTTTAATGAAAACATTACTCCATGAGGAGAACACCAGCCAGCCTGCCTCTATGCAAGGTCACATGACTGTTGGTACCACAATGTAGCAATTCTCATCACTGAACATGCAGAAATCCTCTACTGTGGCACTTCTTGCATTCATGGCCCAGAAATTCAGTTTGCAGCCCTCCTGCGGGCGGAGGGCTGCAATTTGGAAAAATCTCCGCTTGGACTGGAGGGCTCCTGGGACATGCACACTTCCGTTGCTGTGCCTCTTCAATCTGCCGGTGTGCAGGGCACGCGTATCCCAGGGGTGCAGCTAGTTCGCAGTGTCCCTGGGATCATGTGGGCCATGGGGAGCCAATCAGAGCAGGGAATCTCCATTCATAGATTTGACAGGAAGACCTGTCAAATCTATGAATAGAGATGAGCCCCAAAACATAAGTAAAACTTCAAATAAATTTTTAAAAAAATCATATTTTTAAAATGACTAAATTACATGAATGAACTATTTTAAACAAATATTAATTTTTGAAAAAAAATTAAAGTTTTTGACAGGGCTAAAAATAAACTTACCGTTCTTTAAAGTATTTGAAAATGATAAATCAGTGGAAATGTTTTTCTTCACTTTATTAAACTATTAGCCTGCTAAAAGCAGGCCTTGCGCCTGGTTTTCTAGGCACAGCTGTTCCCGACTTACCTGGACTCAAGCCAGTGTGGAAAAAAACAAAAGTTTTTAACGTAAGGGCTGCCTATCCAGCGCAGGCGTTTGTCCAGTCAAGCCCTTTCTGCTGAGAATGGAAGTGCCGGTTTTCAGTGCATGCATAAAACCGGCACTTCCGTTGGCCCTATGGGTCAGCGCGTACCCACCCGTAGGGAACCGAATTTCTAGGCCAAAAGTCTTTGTTACCCAAAACAAAATCAGCTGTGGTATAGACAAGATAAAACAGTTCTCCATTTACAAGAGGATAAGCCACCTTGTAACTTTTGGCCAAGTTACACAGTTGAATCGGTTCCTCGCAGTGTAACGTCACATTGTGGTTTACTTTCCCCATAAACAACTGAGTCCCATTCTGCAACCTATCTCCACTCTCGTGGGCCAGAATGCACTGCTGGAGTTACCTGCTCAGGCTGGTTCTACTGATCAGATTATACTGCTGGCCATGAGGTTTCCTGCATTTACTTCAAGTACAAGACACTTATCTAAACATTTAATTAAAATTAACATGCATGTTATTTTAAACAGGTTGCAACATGAAAATATTCTAAACTTAATTCAGTGCCAAGTTCTATTACTGTTAAAACAGCTCGCATCACAATGCAAATAATCAGTACAGACTATAACAAGGCAACCATGCCTCGAGCCATCTAGGCCCTTGTGCTCTGGAATTCCTTCTCTAAACTGCTCTACAACCCTGTTCTCCTTTAAGACCCTCCTCTTTGACCAAGTTTTGGGTCTCCTCCTTCGACTTGGTGTCCATTTTTGTGGGTTTATGCTTTTATAATGTGCCTTGGGACATTTTTCTAAATTAAAATAGGTGCCATATAAATGCAAGTTGTTAGTCATAGATAGTCAGAATTATACAGCACAGAAAGAGGCCCTTCGGTCCATCGTGTCTGCGCCAGCCATCAAGCCCTATCTATTCTAATCCCATTTTCCAGCACTTGGTCCGTAGCCTTGTATGCTATGGCGTTTCAAGTGCTCATTTAAATGCTTCTTGAATGTTGTGAGGGTTCCTGCCTCTACCACCCTTTCAGGCAGTGAGTTCCAGATTCCAACCACCCTCTGGGTGAAAAAGTTTTTCCTCAAATCCCCTCTAAACCTCCTGCCCCTTACCTTGAAACTATGCCCCCTGGTTATTGACCAGTCTACGAAGAGGAAAAGTTCCTTTCTATCTACCCTATCTATGCCCCTCATAAGTTTGAACACCTCAATCAGGTCCCCCCTCAGCCTTTTCTGCTCTAAGGAAAATAACTCCAGCTTGTCAAGTCTCTCTTCATAGCTGAAATGCTCCAGCCCAGGTAACATCCTGGTGAATCTCCTCTGCACCCTCTCCAATGCAATCACATCCTTCCTATAGTGTGGCGACCAGAACTGCACACAGTATTCCAGCTGTCGCCTAACTAGCGTTTTGTACAGCTCCATCATAACCTCCCTGCTCTTATATTCTATGCCTCGGCTAATGAAGGCAAGTATCCCATATGCCTTCTTAACCACCTTATTTACCTGTCCTGCTGCCTTCAGGGATCTATGTAC
The DNA here is from genome assembly GCA_030390025.1 of Squalus acanthias. NCBI lineage: Eukaryota > Metazoa > Chordata > Chondrichthyes > Squaliformes > Squalidae > Squalus > Squalus acanthias. The sequence continues at coordinate 31,487,722 of CM059443.1, read as the reverse complement.
ATGCACACCAAGGTCCCTCTGATCCTCTCTCCTTCCTAGGGTCCTACCATTCATTATGTATTCCCTTGCCTCGTTAGTCCTCCCAAAATGCATTACCTCACACTTTTCAGGGTTAAATTCCATTTGCCACTGTTCTGCCCAACCCGTCTATATCGGCCTATAGCGAGGCTTCCCTCCTCACTATTTACCACTCCGCCAATGTTGCACTACATTGTGGAATGGCTGGACACTAGACCCATAATCCTTAGTGTTGCAGTCTCAATCAGTTGTGCCGCTGAAATGAGACACACCCATACAAGGAGAAATACCAAACCGACAGCAATCCTCAGGCAACCTGGGATCCTGTTTGAGTAGCTTTAGCATTAACATGGAAACAAGCTGCCCACCCACAGGAGCATTGCGTAACAGGCAGAGAATCTCAATGATGCAGTATTAATCTAAAACCATTAGTTTATTAAAGTATACTAATCTATTCTCTATGCAGCACATACCTAGCTGTTTTTTACCTAATTTACTAGAATGTGTTCATTCTAGTCAGCAGCTGTACCATTATTACATAGAGTATAGTTCTAAATCTCATTGTACAAAGGGTCCCAGCCAAGGGAAAATCTCAGGTTTTAATGTCCGCTAGAATGAAACATTAGCATTTTGATTGACAATACATTTTGGGGGTGGGGGGGCAGAATAGGTGTCCTCAAGTCCTGCAATCTTCCAGCCACGTTAAAGCACATATGCTATTTTTTGAAAAAGCCCAATTTTGAGTGTCAACAGTATCTAAAAGGATGTGGTCTATACCACAAACACACTACTGTGCAAATACACAAGATTTGATGCCAACAGCCACATCACTGATTTTCTTCAAAGCAGGAATTCAAAGCAGTTTAAAAAAGCATTAACACTTTAAACCCTAAAAATAAGCAAGCTGATTAAGTAAAAGATGATATTTACTCTATGTGTGACAGGCACAGATGCTATGAAAAATAAACTAGCATCATGTTACCGGACCTAAACGGACATCCCCATTATACAGAAAGCTTGGCGCTAAAACAAATTCTAACTCAACTGCATGCATTAAAAACTCTACAAAAATGATTCCCATCTTTCCTGATGACTCAATGGTAAAATACATCACTGAGTGTGGTACTGATTCTTACAGATCAGGAAGAGGTTCCAATTCTTGGCCTACATTGAATTAGCTGATCTTGGCCTAGACAATGTTGGGAAGCACTACAATCAGCATCAATGTCTTTCCTGATGCTTTTTTTTTTGGGGGGGGGGGGGGGGGGGGGGGGGGGGAGAAAATGGGTTGGGAAGCAGAATTAAAAATAGGTGTATCTTTGTGTGACTAAGCAAGAACAGGATTTGGCTCAACTATAATATTCCAAATAGTTGAACAGTTTGCTGACACGGAGCAGCTAGGCTCACACACGAAGAGGAGGTAGATGCAAATACAGAGGCTGCTGGCACACATGCAGCTGTACCCAAACGAGTTAGTGTTTTGAGATGAGAAAATTTACTGGTGTGTTAAGTGGGAGAAAAAGGGAAAGGATCAATGCCAGATGAGATGGCAGCACTTAATGACCAATCCCTAAAATGCTCATTACTTCAGAATACCTGGATAATTGAGATTGTGCAGATTGGAGATTTTTATTGAAAGATACTTGTTTTTTGAGCATCAATTCAGATGTAAAATACACAAATTCCCAGCTACTTCACTGCATTCATACCCATTCAGGAGTGGCCAATCAGCACTAGATAAGTTGTAGGGAAGGAGTGCAGTATCAGTGTTTCTTTGGCAACACAGACAGTCCTTTGCGTTTCAGTCTGCATGTTGAAACGGTCAATCAGGGACCATATCCAAATGAACCTTTGAAATATACAAAAAAGGTGGTGTCCTGACAGCTCAAGAATTACAAACTTCATTGTTCACAACAGGTGTCAGAGGTCAAGTGCAGAGTCTTAACACAATCATTTCAAAATAGATTTTGTAAAAGCAGACACTTAGGAAGGACAAAGACTTCTTTTCTCCCTCCACCAAAAATAAACCTTCTCTACACTCAAGTGCCCCCAAATATACTTAAGCATCAACAAAACTTCCCCAAGGAGGTCACCCCGTTAGCGAGCAAAGAGAACTGTACATCAGACGATACTCAAGCATCATTCCACATAATGGTCACAGCTCTCCATTCCCCAGTAGTGTTCTACTGACCTTCCCGCGCCATAGTTTCTGCTGCATCCAGAGCTTTCCCACTGAGGTCGTTAACAACACTATCCACTGTGCCATGATGTCTGAGGAACAGAGGGCGGACAATCCGATTGTAGATCATCTGAGAACCATTCCATACGACCGGCGCCATACACCAGAGCAGGAAAATACACTGCAGGAAGACAAAATCCCCAAAAGGTTAGCCACTAACCTAAAGTCATCAAAAACAGCAGAGGCTGCAAAAGCATCAAAACAGACCAAGTTTAAACATTCTTTGCAGCATGCAAAATATTGTGATTTGCAATTACAGAAGATAAGGACATCCTGCAACATGGAATTAGTGTTAAATGATGCTTAGATTAACAGTAAAGAATATGCGATAGACCTGGCGATAAGGGTAACGTATTCTAAGATTTGAGAGCAAACAAGATGTCATCTGATCTTTTACATACCTTTCCAGCGTAATAAAAGGGGAACCAATAGAGGAAGATGTCAGAGAAAAATTCAGCAACGCTGAATATCCCGTATACCACCCAGTAGGTCAACCACTTTGTATCATCCTCTTTATCCGTACTCTCTATAGCTTTGATTCTGAAGGAGAAAAGAATATTTTGAAAAAAACAAGATTATACTGCCACTGAAAAGGTTCATACCAACAATATCCCAATCTATTTAAAAATCCACACGGTATTGTGCTCTTTAAATAGAAGTGTTGCAGAACAAGTAAGGATGTCATGTCAATTACCATAATGCCGACCAGCTGGAGACAGGTGCAGATAAATCATGAATTTCATATTTTATATGCAGATTGGAAGGTTTACATTATTTTTTTAATACAGATTAGAGTAGGTAATACAGTAAAAATATTTAAATGCGTTTATAATGGCTTTGGAACAAACTTGAAAACACTCTGCAGTCCATCTGGCTGGTCTCAAAAAAATACTTGAATATCTGTCCAATTCTCCCTTACATTTTCCCACATCATCTGCTTCCAGTGCCTCCCTGGACAGTCTGTTACACATGTTCACCACCCTCTGCATAAAATAATTTAATCTAAACTATGCACGATCACTGCTCAATACTTCATAAGAACATAAGAACCAGGAGCCCCTTGAGCCTGCTCCGTCATTCAATAAGATCATGGCTGATCCAATCTTGGCCTCAACACCACTTTCCCGCTCTCTCCCCATACCCCTCGACTCCCTTGTAGTTCAAATGTCTGTCAATCTCCGCCTTGAATATATTCAGTGACTCCGCCTCCACAGCTCTCCGGGGTAGAGAATTCCAAAGATTCACGACCCTCAGAGAAGAAACTCCTTCTCATCTCCGTCTTAAATGGGCGAGCCCTTATTCTGAAACTATGCCCCCTAGTTCCAGATACCCCCACTAGGGGAAACATCCTCTCAGCATCCACCCTGTCAATCCCCCTCAGAATCTTATATGTTTCAATAAGATCACCTCTCATTCCTCTAAATGCCAATTAGTATAGGCCCAACCTGCTCAACCTTTCGTCATACGTCAACCCCTTCATCCCAGGAATCAACCTAGTGAACCTTCTCTGCACTGCCTCCAATGCAAGCATATCCTTCCTTAAATATGGAGACCACAACTGTACGCAGTACTCCAGGTGCGGTCTCACCAGCGCCCTGTAAAGTTGCATCAAAAAACTTACCTACTTTTATACTCCGTACCCCTTGCAATAAAGGCCAACAGTCCATTAGCCTTTCTAATTACTTGCCGTAGCTGCATGCTAAGTTTGTGTGTTTCATGTACTTGGACCCCCAGATCCCTTTGTACCACAGCATTTTGTAGTCTCACTCCATTTAAATAATAATTTGCTTTTTCATTCTTCCTTCCAAAGTGGATAACCTCACATCTTCCCACATTGTACTCCATCTGCTTCACACGCTAGTAATTTCACAGAGCGAAGAGCCGACATTGATTAGGATTAATAAATGGTTTGTTATCCAATGTAGGTTTATTGTAGAAGTGGACCTCTCCCGTTCCTCATCAGTCATGTGCAAGCTAGCCACACAGCCACTAATCAGTGTATCTACAGGCTGCATAATTCTGCCCATCAATGCCAAAGAATGCGAGTATTGCGTGACGAGGGGAATGGGGGTGATCGTCCCAGATGAAGGCATACAAAATATACCAGAGGTGTTTTTTTTTTTTTATAAATGTGCATTTTATTTACCTCTAGACTAGCACTTTTTTTGTAAAGCAGAACTCTGAATAATTTTACTTTCAGTTCAGCCACATAAAAACACTCCAATTCCATCCGTCAAAAAGCATAAAATTAGACCGACTACCAAAAGCCTTATTTTAAACCTAGTTAGATGACGTGCTCACAGCAAAATTGGCAAGTCTACTGATGGCAGATTTAAAAAAGTTCTTGCGGTCTTACGGTTTTTCTTTCCATATACTTAATGGGTGGTATTTTCTCTATTAGTAAAAACTCAGTCAATTGCATTGTGCCAAATGATTACCTTGAGCAACCCAACAACTCACTGTTAAATCAACCTTTGGAGAGAATGCACATCAGTTGTACAAAGACATCCATTGATAGCTGCAGAATTGTATTATAAAAAGTGGACCAGTTACATTCAACAGCTAAATTTCATATGTTAACATAGGTTTTTGATGTCCTTATTTGGTCATATTTAGTGGCCTTTCAATAGAAACATCACTGTGGACTCTAGTTTTTAAAAATAGGGAGGCATGCAATAATATTGTAATAATCAGACCGTTTCCCATTATTGATGAATTGCGTGGTGCCAAATTGGACCTGCTCATTGCCACTTTGGAAACAGAATCAAGGTTGCTCTAGATAAATGAGAACAAATGCAGTGTGAGCAGAGTTTAGATAAGCCTCCAGGGCCGTTGGAGAAGAGCATGGAGTCGCTCGAAGCAGAATGCATATAAAATGATAAGCAAATGATAAGCACACAAAAATATACCAATGTAAACCAGATTTTTAAAACTTTCAAATATATTCTAGCTAGGTTTGCAGCTGCAAGCTAAGTTTCACGTAGTGTTTGGACTAGAATGGAGAATCTTGAGAGTTTAGACAATGCTGAGGTAGTTCAGTTGATGCTGATCCACTCAGAACTGCAATTACCAAGAATTCCACTGGAAAAAGGTCACTTATCTAGTTAGATTCATGCAGGTTATAGTTCCTAGCTCATCTAATATTAAATTATCCAACTCCCTGAAAGTTTCAGGTGTGGCAAGAATTTATTTTCTTTCAATAACACTAGCTGATCATGCATCATACAGCAATGGGACGTGTTTGGGTCTATAATTCCGTAGGTGAACAACTGATCACAGGTGTGTGAAGGCAGAGTGGAAACCACTACGCCCCCCCCCCCCAAGCAAATGGGGAAACAAAATCATTGGGAAAGTGATCACTCACTTGGCAACCTTGGAGCAGCAGAAGCCTGCACCAAGTGCCTGATGAGCATCCTTGCTCGGGCTGCCGCAAGGCCCAGGGAGACAAGAGTGTGGGAAAGAGAGAAGATACTGTTGAGAAGAGGTTTTTTTTAAAAAAGGGAACACTGTGAAACTTGTGAATTCTGGACATCTGCGTATTGACATACATTGTCATCTACAATAGACTGAATCTATGATAGCTTCCAGCAAGCTTATTCTTTTAAGTAGAAAAAAAGAGGATGCGGTGCCATTGAGAAAACATCAATTAGATGTGCAAATTAGACATCTGGATTCCATTCTTATACATTTAAAATGATCCAATGTCAGACAATCATGAAGTTTGGTTCAAATCTAAAGACATGTTTAAGGCTTTGATGTGTTAACTTGTGTGAACAGGCAGCAATAAATTAAACCATCTTTCCACTTAGTTTTAGAAATTCAGTTTTGATCTCATATTTCACTTCAGAGTGATTATGGTCTGGATCGGGCTTGGTCATCTGTATTGGCAGCCTTCATAACTTTGAGAATTTTCTTTGGGGGGAAAAAAGCCGGGTTCTTTGCGTGGCGAACCAGAGCCAACACTCCCATTTGCAAGGCACCAGATCTTTGACAATCTACTCACCCCTTAACTCAAGTAGCTTGTGTGGCAATTATAGTGCAAGCTTTAAAAATAAGCAATGCTGTTAAAGATTTTTTTTTTAAAAAACACGAAGGGAGGGAGGAGGAAAGAGAATGGAGTTGGAGATAAAGGATGGAAAGAAAGCTGGCAATTTAGATAAATGCAAAACTATGCACAATGTTTCACAAAACACATCACGAGACACATTTTACATGGAGTAAGGTCATACTTACGAAAAGTAAGCTGGGTATGCAAAACCAATCAAATTGCACAATAGGGATGCTCCATAGCCAAACACAAGATACAGGCCAAGGAAGGATAAGGAACCTGGAAGAAAGTGGTATACAAAGACCAAATGAGATCACTACCAACAGAAGCTTTTAATTGAGCTCACCTTGTGCACAGCTATGACCCAGTAACAGAGTTAGAGGACATCTGAAGTTATACTCTCACCCAACTCTAAAGTAAAGCAAAAGGCACATTTATAGGAACATCTGTTGCAGGAATTTTAAAGAAAAAAATCAATGTACCCTCAGTTCTCCTGTAGGACAGTTTCATATTTAATATCCTAATAATCCAGCTGATCCCAGCTTCTGCCACTTGATCATGAAAGTTCATTACAGTAGTCATGCACGGTCTGGAACGACAGCAACAACTGTGTGCAGTTCCCCCAATCTGCCTGGCCCATACACATTCAAAATGGCACTCGAGTGAGGTTGTGCTTATTTTGTGAATATTAAGGCAAGGGATACTAGAAGATTATTTGGAAGCCTTTTCATTTTAGATACCCAGTTTCAGCATTAAACACTTAAAAGAAAAGTTCTCTTCTCTCTGCTCTGTTCAAATCTAAGAGCAGCTCTACTGCAACAGCAAATGCTTAAAAACTCTACTTGGGATGTGGGCAACAGGCAGCGAGGCTGCGGTTATTGCCAACTGTGGCTGCCCTGAGAAGTTGGTGAATGGGCTTTCTCATAGAATCGCTGCAGTGCTTATGGTGATGGCACTTCCATGTTGGGTTGGAAATTTCAGGATTTTGACCCAGCGACAACAAAGGAATGGCGATGTGAAGTCCAAGTCAGGAGGGTGTGGAACTTGCAAATGATGTGTTGCCACAACATTGCTGCTCTTCTTGGTGGTAGAGGTCATAGGGCAGGAAGGTGCTGTCAAAGTAACCTTGTGAGCTGCTGCAGCGTAGATTGCACACTGCAGCCACAGGAAGATAGTGGTGTAGGGGGTGAATATGTAGAAGCCAATGGCAGGGCCACCAGTCAAGCAAACATTCTGCCCTGAATTGTGTTGAGCTTGGAGTGCGGTTTCAGACGCACCCATCTAGCCAAGTGGTGAGTCTTCCTAACATTCCAGACTTGAGCCTTGTAGATAGTGGAGAGGCTTTGAGGGGTCAGGAGGTGGTGAATCACTCACTGCAGAGTCCCCAGCCTTTATTCTGCTCTTGTAGCCTATGTGGCTGCTTCAGTTCAGGTTCTGGTCAATGGCGAGTGACTTGGCAAGGGTGGTGTGACTGAAGGTCAATGGGAGATGGCTGGGCTTTATCTTACTTAAGATGGCCATTATCTGCTGCAAATGTTATCTGCCACTTATCAGCCCATCTGGAGGCTATCCAAATCCTGTTGTCAGCTGGCATGGGCTGCTTCATTATTGGAGGAGTTGCGAATGGAGCTAAACATTGTGGAATCAGTGAAGTCGCATTCCTGCCCTTATGATGGAGGGAAGGTCGTTAATGAGGTAGCTGATAGTTGGACTGAGGACGCTTCCTGAGGATTCCTGCAGAGATCAATGTTCCCTTTAAGTTGTGCAGCTGTCTGGAGCGCCCGCGCAGACAGCTTGCCGGCTTTACAATAGGAAAGACCGTGCATGCATGGGAATTTGAATGGGCCGTGTAGCCCTTCAAAGGGGCCACACACCCCAAAAAAATTAAAGGGAACATTGGCTGTGATAACTGGCCTCTAACAACCACCACCACCTTCCTCTGCGTCAGGTATGACTCCAGCTATTGGAGAGTTTTCCCTTTGCGCCCCATTGACTTCCAGTTTTGCTAGGGCTCCTCGGTGCCATACTCAGTCTTATGCTGGTATGGTGTCCATGTCTGAATCAAGGCTATGAGGAGGTCTGGAGCCGAGTGACTCTGGCAGAACGTAAACCAAGCATTGGTGAGCTTTTAATTTCATACTGCAGCTATGTGGCAGCTTCTGCATGCAAAAATTACCAATTTATGCAGCTCCAACAACACTCAAGAAGTTCGACACCATCCAGGACAAAGTAGCCCGCTTGATTGTCACCCCATCCAGCACCTTAAACATTCACTCCCTCCACCACCAGCGTACCTGTGGCTAAAGTGTATACCATTGCCAAGGCTTCTTCGGCAACACCTCCCAAACCCGCGACCTCTTCCACCTAAAAAGGAAGAGGGCAGCAGGCGCATGGGAACACCACCACCTCCAATCACACACCATCCTGACTTGGAAGCCGATCCTTCATAGTCGCTGGGTCAAAATCCTGGAACTCCCTACCCAACAGCACTGTGGGAGTACCTTCACCACACGGACAGCAGCGGTTCAAGGCAGCAGCTCACCACCACCTTCAAGGGCAATAAATGCTGGCCTTCCAGCAACGCCCACATCCCATAAACAAATAAAAAAGTTTTTTTTAAAAAAGTGCATGTGGGAACTTTTTCCACTGGTACCTAAACTTACTTCGTGCAGATATTGCAACTGACAGAAGACTGTCAGTCAGAATTGGATCGGTATTCCGGTCACTAACCTGAAAAGATAGTGACAATCATCCTCCACACCCCCAGGAAAAAACAGACATTTGAAAATATATACAAATAGCAACTCCATTGCCAAAGGCCCAGGTTAAGGAACAAAGCCCCTTTATCCAGTCACATGGCCACCAGTCAGTTTCCAAATTAATAAGTATTTTGCAGCTCAAGAAAATCAGCATAAACAATTTTATATAATAAAACAGAAAATACTCAGGTCAGGCAGCATCTGTGGAGAGAAACAGAGTTAGCGTTCTGACGAAAGGTCATCGACCTGAAACATTAACTCTGTTTCTCTCTCCTCAGGTGCTGCCTGACCTGCTGAGTATTTCCAGCATTTTCAGTTTTTATTTCAAATTTCCAGCAGTATTTTGCTTTTGCTGAAGCAATTTTATGATTTTTTGTGTTAGTCACATGGCAGGAGGATGAAGTTACACACATGGCAAGAGCCCTCCTCCATTACCAATCACATGCCACAGAGAGAAATAGCTTGAATTCCATTATGTAACAGCACAACCTACTTGAACTAACTGCCTTTGTCTTTTATTTGCACAAATTGAGGGATCAATACATCATAAAATCAAACATGTGAAACTCAAGCGGTTTCTAAATCATCGCAGCCTGGAGATTGTCTTACAAATGAAGGTCCATGGTTTCGAATATATTGTAGGAAAAAGTGAGTAAAGCTGTTCCAATCAACTGTACAAAACATGCACAAGGATCCCTGGGGATATGAGAACAAATGACAAGGGAATGACTGGCAGATGTCCTTACATGATTTTTTTGGTTAGTATTTACAGATGAATCAGAAGACTGTTATCCATGTATAGGGTTATAACTTAAAGTGCAATGAAAAAAGATATAGAAATTATGCCACAAAGGAGTGAAGATTGAGAAAACAAGGCACCTGGTACCGATTGCAAGAAAAGACTTGAATTTCTATAGCGCCTTGCACGACCACCGGACGTCTCAAAGCGCTTTACAGCCACAAAGTACTTTTGAGTGTAGTCACTGTTGTAATGTAGGAAACGTGGCAGCCAATTTGCACACAGCAAGCTCCCATAAACAGCAATGTGATAATGACCAGATAATCTGTTTTAATGAAGTTTGAGGGATAAATATTGGCCAGGACACTGGGGATAACTCCGCTGCTCTTCTTCAAAAGAGTGCCATGGGATCTTTTCGTCCACTTGAGCACGCAGACAGGGGCTTGGTTTAACGTTTCATCCAAAAGACTGCACCTCAGACAATGCAGCACTCCCTCAGCACTGCACTGGAGTGTCAGCCTAGATTTTTGTGCTCAAGTCCCTGGAGTGGGACTTGAAACCCACAACCATCTGACTCAGAGGCGAGAGTGCTACTCACCTGAGCCACAGCTGACATTCTGATTGACTTAAAGGAGGTAGCAAAGTAAACTCAATCACATTTCAGCAGATACTTGGAGAATCATTAAATATGGGAGCTGTGCTAGGGGACTGGAGAGGTGTAAAGGTAATGCCAAATTATAAAAAGCGGAAGGACCTGTAAGCATATTAGAAAATATTCTGGAAAAAAAAAGCATTAGGAGAAAAGTAGAATGAGAAAAGCTAATTAAAATTCCACAGGTGGTATATCTTGCTTGACAAAACTACTGGAGCCCTTTAACAATAGAACAATGACAAGGGGGCTGCTGATTAAATATACCTAGACTTTGGCAAAGATCTTGAAAACGTACTATGCAAGACATTACTTTGCAAAGTAGCAAGGCATGAGGCCAACATTTGAAGTAGACAACCAACTGGCTGAAGTACATATGAAAGCGAGACTTGCATTTCTATAGCCCTTTTAACAACAGATCAGGACATCCCAAAGCACTTTAGTGCCAATGAAGTACTTTTTGAAGTGTAGTCACTGTTGTACTGCAGGAAACGCAGCAGCCAATTTGCAAATGAGATAATGACCAGATAATCTGTTTTAGTGAGGTTGGTTGAAGGATAAATATTGGCCAGGACTCCGGGGAGAACGCCCCTGCTCCTCTTTGAAATAGCGCCATGGAATCTTTTACATCCACATGAGGGGCTGCGGCTTAATGTGACATCAAAAGACGGCACCTCTGACAGTGCAGCACACCCTCAATTTTATGCTCAAGTCTCTGGAGTGGGATTTGAACCCACAACCTTCTGACTCAGAGGCAAAAGTGCTGCCCACTGAGCCACAGCTGACATGAAAGATATTTATTAATGGAGCAGCATTAGACAGAAAGAGGTGACTAGCAGAGTACTGCAAAAATCAGTTCTGGGTCAGTGTTGCTTTTATTAATTATTAAAATTCTCCAAGTTTAACAATACTGCCACATTGGGAGGTAATGCAAATAGCAGCGACCATATAGATCCGTTGTAGAGGGATGTGGACGGGTTGGGTGATGGAGCCAAAAAGGTGGGAAATGCTGTTTAATGCAGAGAAATGCAAAGTCAAGCTGGGGTTGGGGAAAAACATTAGTGGGAATTTTGCCAGCCCTGGGGAGGCAGGACTGCCAGGAAAATGGCAGAAACTGGGAGCGGGTACCAAACCCACTCCCAACCTGCCTCCGTGCCATCTCCCGGAAGGTGGGTCCCCAACTCACGCAGGGACCTGTCTCCGAGGCAGGAAGGGGATTACAGCCAATTAACTGCCTGTTAACAGGTAGTTAACAGGCAGTTAAGAGGCTTATCCTCATTTTACCCCTGCAAGTGTGGGCTTCCAGATGGCTGCGAACCTCGCCAGGGTCAGTGAGGCGAGCAGTGGGTCTGCAGGGGTGAGATCGAAAAGTCTGCTGTGGAGGTGAGTCATGGTGCATGTGTGGAGAGGTAAGTATGAGAGGCGAGTGTAAAGTGTTAGAAAAAGTGTTAGAAAAAGTTTCCTTACTTTTGTTTCTTCCTGCAGGCTTCAACCCTTGGGGATCTGGAGGTGCCTCATCTAAACGGCAGAGATGACAGAATGGCTGCTGCATTCTCAGATACAGCAGCCATCTGATTTCTGCTCAGGAAAGAGGTTTGGTGAGTCTTCAGTACAAGGACTCACCTTAGAACAGAGATCGTCAGTGTTTGACAGCTTCTCAAACAGACAATTCATCTGTCAAAAATTTGACAGATAAAACATCATACGCAGACGTCCTCTGTCTCCGGCTTTCCCTTAATTGGTGGGCTTAACAAGGTCAATCAAGGGAAAATAGTGTGGGTTGGCCAGACGTCGTTGGGGACGGGACTGAAATTTGACAACCAGCAGTCCCACCCCCAACGCGCCCTGATTGACAAAATCCAGCCCAATGATTTGTCAAATAAATGGAACAGTCTGCAGGAAAGGATAATGAGGAATCTTGCAGTTGTGATAAACATCCTTAAACTGTCAGCACAATGTGCAGTGATGGCGAAAATAGCAAACCCGATCTTAGGACATGTAGTTCAAGGATAGAGCACAAATCCCACACGATAATTAACTTCCAAAAAATGGACAACCCACACTTTGAAATTTTGGATACTGTATATAACTGGGAGGGAGGAGGAGGGAATACTGGTTTTGGAGAGAGAGTACAAAGGGCAAGCAAGTTGAATGGCATCAGCCACCTGACCTACAAAGGAAAGACTAAAACTGAATTATTAATGATATTTATATAGGAAAAACAAAACAAGCTCTAGAACAAGGGGACAAGGATTCACATTTAAATGTGAAAAGTTGAATCCATGCAGAGGGTGATAACATGTGGAACAGTCTACTCAGGGAGGCAGCAGAATGGTATGTTACCTATTTTAAAGAGGGTAATGGATGAATATTTGGCAGCCAGGGATAAAGAAGAATATCAGCAGTAAAGTGGGGCAAGGAGTCTGATCTGATAAATGCAGGTGTAGTCCAGTCCTATATTGTCTTGTCCTAATTATTTTTCTTAGTAACATATTGGGAAGAGAGGTGATTTAGTATGACTTGTGACCAGTCATTGGCCAACCCGTCTTACATTACAACAGTGACTACACTGTACAATTTTGGGCTCCTTACCCAAGGAAGGATATACTTGCCATAGGAGGAAGTGCAACGAAGGTTCACGAGATTGATTCCTGGGATGGCGGGACTGTCATGAGAAGAGATTGAGTAAACTGGCCTGTATTCTCTTGAATGCAGAAGAATGAGGGGATCTCATTGAGGCATACAAAATTATTACAGGGCTTGATAGGATGGATGCTGGGAGAATGTTTCCCTTGGCTGGTGAGTCTAGAACCAGGGGCCACAGCCTCAAGATAAAGGGTAGGCCATTCAGGACCGAGAGGAGGAGAAACTTCTTCACTCAGAGGGTGGTGAATCTTTGGAATTCTCTACCCCAGAGGGCTGTGGAGGCTCAGTCATTGGGTATATTCAAAACAGAAGTCGATAGATTTCTGACTAGTAAGGGCATCAAGGGATATGGCGATAGGGCCGGTGAATGGAATTGAGGCAGAAGATCAGCCACGATCTCATTGAATGGCGATGCAGGCTCGAAGGGCCTACTCCTGCTCCTATTTATGTTCTTACACTTCAAAAGTACTTCATTGGCTGTAAAGCGCTTTGGGACATCCTGAAAGGCGCTATATAAATGCAAGACTTCTTTCTTTTCTTTTGACATTGTTTTCTAGAGCTTGCTGAATTGCCTTAAGAGTCAGGGACACCATCAAATCGAAGCCAGTTATATGACCACCAATCAAGTCTCACAGCTAAAATGGTAATTGTAATATTAATGGGTAAGGTAGTGTAGTAGTTATGTTACTGGACTAGGAATCCAAAGGCCTGAACTAATAATCCACAGAGCTAGAGTTCAAATCTCAGCATGACAGTTTGAGAATTTGAATCCAGTTTTTTTTTTTAAATCTGCAAATTAAAAAAAAGCTGGCATCAGTAACGAAATGACCATGAAGCTGTCAGATTGTTGTCAAAACCCAATTGGCTCACTAATGTCCTTCAGAGAAGAAAACATTCCGTCCTTACCCACGCCAACAATGTTAACTTTTGACTGCCCTCTGACGTGGCCTAGCAAGCCAGTCAGTTGTATCTTAATACTACCCAATAGTCGTCAAAAAAACCTTCATTTTAAATCGAAGAAAAAAGTGGCAGATGATGCCAAATATTTCTGTAGGTATTTGAGGCCTCGCTCCAAACCCGGTCCTGACCGTACCCATTATTTAATAAAACTGCATATGAACAAAGGATTTAAGGCTTATTTTAATCCGAGAGTTATGTCCCAGTTAAAGAATAATGCAAACCTAGCTTTGCAACTAGAATTAACTGGTGAAACCCTTGGAGCATCAAGTTGTGAAAAGGGCCTTTTTCTTCTGAATATGCAGTCGAATGGCATTTTTCAGCCTGCTTGCTGCATGATGCTAAAGGTCACTTACAGAACACAGTGACCACTACTTGACCAAAAATATGCATACATACATCTAGACAGGACAATACTCAGGTCAGGCAGCATCTGTGTGTGTATGTGTATCTATATCTAGAGAGGACAATACTTGTCCAAGTGATAAACTATAGGCAGGCAACTGTGTCACACACTTAAAAAAAAGTGGGCACTGGTTTACTGGGCCCCTGGAATTCCACTGCAAAAAAAGTGAAACCCTTTCAATTCTAGTTTTCAAAAATAATTTGCTTGATGAAAAATTTCACACCACACTGTATACTTTATATGAAAACAATCCCAACAATACCATTTAATAAATTAGATCAAGTTTATCCAATAGATCATAAAATTAGCTGATAAATATTCAAAGGAGCACCAGGGAGGAATGAATACACCAAATGCCATTCCTCCAAGAGTTACTCCCAATTAACTACTGCTCTTTGCGATATCACTACAACAGACACATTCTACGCAAATATCTACTCCCAGGCTGCCTCTGCCCAATGTTTTTGAAGCATAAAAGGGCAAGTGAGACACTATCAAATATAACTCACGGTATATACAATATTAACAGTTCAAAGGATTATCGTTTATCCTCAGCAAGACAATTCCTGAGTTTTCTGAAGACATTGTCACATGACAAGTTATTGGTGATGTGGGGTGCCAAGCTTAGCTCACAGAAGGGGCTGCGACTAAGTTTTGTGCGAGTGGGCGCAAGGAGTCAGACTGGGTCAGGGTTCCCAATAATGAGAAAGTGACTTTAATACAACAATTAATCTGAGGGAACATCAGGGTAGTGGAAACTGCTAAAACAGTTACTAAAACTCAAAAGTAGTGCTGTGTTCAGGAATGGATACAAAATATCTAAACTGCTGAGAGATACAAAAACCAGTGATTTTAGCTGCTACATCTCAAGCAAACGGCTTCTGTTCCTACCTCAACGCTATTTTTCCTGATGTCCTGACTGTAAATCACTGCAACCTACTCCTGTTGTATTGAGAAATTGTTAAAAAGCAGTGCATCACTTTCATTTCAGGACTTGTTTCTATCCCCTCCCCTCGGGGTGGCAATACTGTCCTAGCATATTGGTGGTAGGATGTGGCTTTGTCCCACTGCTACCCACAAGGCAAGATCCTAATCCCTGGGGTCTAGGAAAACAAACACCAAATTGACTGGCACTGCTCTCAAATGCTTCCTCAGCTCATCATCAGCAGAATCCTGGGAAAATACAGAGGGCTCAGAAATGAAGCACCAGCAAAAGATTTTTTGACCCCCCCCCCCTTTTTTCTCTCAACAATGTTTGCATCTTCCTGCAGCTGTTGACTCTTTGTTGGGGTACAGTTCCGTGGGTATAAGGCAGCCTGAAGTACCTCATCTAAGTGGCCCATTTCCCCCCCCCCCCCCCCGAGTGTCTAGACACAGACTATAAGCAGTCTATTCAATTGCCGGAATGGGGGTGGGGGGGAGCGATTTAAGACGGAAAGGATAGCTGTCCTCAATCCTGTCCTCACCTTCGCACATCCATCAAGGTTCATTGAATATTGAGCAAGAGGAATAAACCTTGCCGAATTTTGTTTCTCTGAAGCCAAGAACCGGTTTTATCCCCCACTCCTCTTTAGCCCAGGGTCTCAAGTCCAATTATAACACCCATGCTAGGAGCTACATGCTTTAACTGCAAGAATTAGGTACCAAGTTGCAATGCAACAAGGACTCTGCATTTCTTTAGGGATGCAGATCTTCGGCTACTTTTATGCTCATCGAAAGCACGGTCCTGGCTCCCAATGTATGGGTCGCACGCCACACAAAACCATTTGATTTGTTATGGCCAGCCGCCGTCAATTTTTACTGGATCTCCCCCAACTGCCACCAGTCTTTGGGGCTTCATTAAATATTAATTCAGCACTTGCCGCTATGGGGGGGGGGGGGGGGGGGGTTTAGGATGAGCGGTTGCACGACATCAGCACGCAGACACATACAGCAAGTCCAGCGGATATTCCGACATCATGATGTGCTGTTTCATGGCCTGTCCACCAACGTTCCCGCTAAGCTGCGCAGCGGTCTGAAGGTCCCGCGTAAGCCGCTCGCCGCCTTTTAAATGAGAAACCGCGCATGTGCGACAATTTGAATGGGCCACGCGGCCACTTAAGGGACCTCGTAACCACCTCTCCCCCCAACCCCCCCAAAAAAAATTAGAGGGAACATTGCTGTCCACCACACTAGACTCAACGAGGGGCACTCAAGTACCCTCAACAGCTCCTGGTCAGCTGGTTTTCTAGGTTGGTGTGTATGCAAAGACTACTTGGCGCTGTTGGAAACTACAACATGCCCAAGTCTGAAAATAAATCTGCCCTTTCATGTAAAAGGCCTTGGCAAATATGTAAATGAACAGATAATTAGTGCATTTTATTCCTCTCTGCTTTCTATGGATTATCTTGCAATTCCCAGCAGACACAAAGAGTTTTCAAGTGCTCAAATCAGCTTACAGCCCTTTTATATAATCTACCTCGTCTCAGGCCGTCCTTATTGCTCCACTTAACTCTGGATATTACCTGCCTACTGCGGTTTACTTTCTATGTGTCCGAATGCAACCAGATACATCAGCTAAAGAAAGATGCTTATGCATGAAGTACTGCACAGGGAAGTCTGCCATCGGTCAGGGTAGGGAAGGTTATCCTACTATCACAAGTACCGCGAAGAAGATTGAACAAACTTGCATTTAAGTACAAACTTATTGCATCCTCAGGATTTATCAAAACACTTTACAATAAGTGGATTACTTTTGAAGTAGTCACTTATGTAGGCAAACATGGCAGTCAATTTGCACAGATCAATGTCACAACAACAAATTAATACATTGATCATTATTTTTGTGGTGCTGTCGAGGAAGGATTATGAGCCAGGACACCAGGAGAGCTTCCTCCTCTTTAAATAGTGCCATAGGATCTTGTGTGTTTTGGGTTTAAGGTCTCAGCCCAAAGACACCGCCGCCGATCATGCAGCATCCCCTCAGTTATCGTAACTCGCACCAAGTCCCGTTCACCCATTGCCCCGATTTTAAAATTCTCATCCTGGTTTTCAAATCTCTCCATAGCCTCCCCATAACCTCCTCCAAGATCTCAGCACCCCTCCAATTCTGGCTTCTTGTGCATCCCTGATTTTTTTTTTTTTAAATCGCTTCACCATTGGCAGCCGTGACTTCAGCTGTATAGATCCTAAGCTCTGGAATTGCCTCCCTAAGCCTCACTGCCTCCTTTAAGACACTCCTTAAAATCTACCTCTTCAACTGTCCTAATATATCCTTATGTGGCTTAGTGTCAAATTTTGTTTGATAATCACTCCTGTGACAAGCCTTGGAGTTAAAATTGGCAGTTAAACCCATGGCTAATTTAATAGGCCATTCATACTTGCAACTTTGCAAGTATGAAAACAGAGCATTTGATTTGCTCTTCGAGACTACAAAATGTAAATTATATTTAGGATCTCAATAATGTAAAAGGAAATAAGTGCCAGGAAATCTTGAAAAGCCAAGGCACCCTGGTGCAACACACCACCAAGGTTGAAAAGATAAAATAAAGTAAATCAGAAAGTCTCAAAATAAATTGAGGGGGAAAAGGGAGGGAGTGAATCACAAAGAGAAGCTGGTGGCCACTCCAGGACACTGGAACCTTGAGTATCTATCTACAGCAGCCAAGTAATATCCAGAAAAGATACACAAATGAGATTTAGACAAGACTGCACTGTCTCACAAAGGTGGCAGAGGTTAATGATTGATATGTTCCACCATTAGATGGCATAAAATGAAACTACACTGTACCTTCAAAAGAAGGAGCTTGCAAGGAACTGTTCCCATTTGCTGAAACTGCAGGGTAAAGAGAAAATGATTTTTGAGGTACTTCGTTGGGTTGGGGGTGGCATTTTTCACATTTGGCTGCATTGCAGTTTAATATCGTTGCCTAGTTCACATTATATTGCAGTATGATTAAAGAAAAATTGGATCAGGCTACTGAGGCAATGTGGTTAGGTGTACAGGCAATCTGCAGCAGCATCACATTTCAATGTAGTTAGTGAAGCTACAACAACAAGGGCGGGCGGGCGGGCAGGCACACACACACACGCATACTTTCTGGCAGAGGATGCAATGCAAGATAGGAACTCCTAAAAGACAAAAATGAGAGGAGTCCTCCTGAACAGCTCCACAGCATATTCTACTTTCTGTTAAGAGTTAGATTAAACCCAAAACTGTTGTTTGACTGGAGAAATATTACCTGAATATTTACATTACAGAAAAAGAGCATCACATTATCTGTCTCCCGACTTAGAGAGCTTACAAGCAATAATAGAAGTTAGTACTAAACTCAACAATTCCAAGCTGCTCATAGACTGGAAATAACTTCCAGGTGCATGCATAGCACCTCCCTATGGAAAGTTCAGTGCAAACAAGGCCACCAGTTAGACGAATTTTCCAGTAAAGTAACCTTTAAAAAAGTGGCAATATTTAGCCACTCTGTACAAATATGGTTACACGGTGTTTATTCTAAAGTAGAGTGCCAAATTACAGACTAGTTAAAGCAACAGGGCTCTGGATTCCCTTTGGGAGATGCACAGGTTTATATAAACCAATACAGCAGCTAATTAAATTGTTGTGTAAATGAGGTGGTGTATAACAATTCCACATCTATGCAAAAACATTCTCAAAAATATACTGATGATTTTAACATTAGTACAGTCTACTTAATTTGAATTCTGATCATTTCAGTTTTTTTGAGCACTAAATTCCTAATTTACAGTGTTACATTGTGTAATTTAAATTGTTGGATAATTCAAATTCTTCAAGCACAGAAAATAACAAGTTATCAGCAGACCCATGAGATTGGTGTCTGTTGGAGCACAACTGCCATAAATAGTCACCAGCCCAGCCAGCCCTGTGGTGAGATAATATCACTTCACAACAGGCCAGACTTTGCTCGGAACTGCAAACATCATTTGCCTATAGACTTTCTATGGGCTTTTGCACAGCAAGTTTCTATCAGCCAACAAGCACAGCACCCTCTACAGGGCATGTGGGACCTGTGTGAACAGGGCAAGCAATTGTGTATCTCCTTAACCAATCAGACTAAAGAATCATTAATGAGCAGCACAGTCTGAACCAGGAAGTGCAAGTTAGAATATTAAATTCAATGTCAAATCAGGTACAGAAAGCAAGAGGGGAAGAGATTTTTAAAAAATCTCCACCAATAATTAAAAGCTGAAGGAATGGGTCTCCACACTTGTAAAAGTTAATTCAGTGCCAGAGAGGCTGTTTGGTAGTAATTAAGACGTACCATGCCATTAAAAGGGTACTTTAATTAAAATCGACAAGCCTTAACTTTTTCTTGCAAGTTTAGTCCATATCTATGAGGCAAGTATAGCAACTTCACACCGTTCAATGTAGCTGAAGGGTAAGTCAGACAGCGAGTTGTCGTTTTCAGGAAGCTTTGGGAGGAGCAGGGCATCTTGGACAGCAACTTCCGGATTTCCACGTTTAACCTCATGTGCAGTCGCTGGAACTTGCTGACTGATTTGCACATAAGTAATGCTGAGTGCTGTTAGTCTCACTGTCATTTTCACAGAAAATATTGGGCTGGATTTTGCTATGACTAAAAACTAAAACTTACTGATGGGGAACATATACACAAACATTAATCTACTCAGGTTTGAGCTTCCATTCTGAAATAGAACTCTTACAATACAAATATGGGCAATCGAGCTTTAAGAAACATAGAAAAATAGGAGCAGGAGTAGGCCATTCAGCCCTTCGAGCCTGCACCGCCATTCAATATCATCATGGCTGATCCTCTATCTCAATACCATATTCCCGCTCTCCCCATACCCCTTGATGCCTTTTGTGTCTAGAAATCTATCTATCTCCTTCTTAAATATATTCAGTGACTTGGCCTCCACAGCCTTCTGTGGTAGAGAATTCCACAGGTTCACCACCCTCTGAGTGAAGAAATTTCTCCTCATCTCAGTCCTAAATGTCCTACCCTGTATCCTGAAACTGTAACCTTGTTCTAAACCCCCACCCCAGCCAGGGGAAACATCCTCCCTTTTCCAGTATGTCTAGCCCGGTCAAAATTTTATACGTTTCAATGAGATCTCCTCTCATGAATACAGGCCTAGTCGACCCAATCTCTCCTCATACGACAGTCGTGCCATCCCAGGAATCAGTCAGGTGAACCTTCGCTGCACTCCCTCTATGGCAAGTATATCCTTTCTTAGGTAAGGAGACCAAAACTGCACACAGTACTCCAGGTGTAGTCTCACCAAGGCTCTGTACAACTATAGTAAGACATCCTTGCTCCTGTACTCAAATCCTCTTGCAATGAAGGCCAACATATCATTTGCCTTCCTAACTGCTTGCTGCAGCTGCCTGTTTGCTTTCAGTGACTGGTGTACAAGGACACCCAGGTCCTTTTGTACATCAGCATTTCCCAATCTAGCACCATTTAAATAATACTCTACCTTTCTGTTTTTTCTACTGCTGAAGTGGATAACTTTGCATTTATCCATGTTATACTGCATCTACCATGTATTTGCCCACTCACTCAACTTGTCTAAATCACCTTGAAGCCTCTTTGCATCCTCCTCACAACTCAATCCCACCTAGTTTCGTGTCGTCAGCAAACTTGGAAATATTACATTTGGTTCCCTCATCCAAATCATTGATATATATTGTGAATAGCTGGGGCCCAAGCACTGATCCCTGCAGTATCCCGCTAGTCACCGCCTGCCACCCTGAAAAAGACCCATTTATTCCTACTCTGTTTCCTGTCTGTTAACCAACTTTTAATCCATGCCAGTATATTACCCCTAATCCCATGTGCTTTAATTGTGCACACTAACCTCTTATGTGGGACTTTATCAAAGGCCTTCTGAAAATCCAAATACACCACATCCACTGGTTCTCCCTTATCTATTCTACCAGTTACATACTCAAAAAACTCCATTAGGTTTGTCAAAAACAATTTCCTTTTCATAAATCCATGTTGACTTTGTCTAATCCCGTTGATATTTTCTAAGTGTCCTGTTATCACATCCTTTATAATAGAATCTACCATTTTCCCTACTACTGATGTTAGGCTAACCGGTCTGTAGTTCCCAGTTTTCTCTTTCCCTCCTTTTTTAAATAGCGGGGTTACATTTGTCACCCTCCAATCTGCAGGAACTGTTCCATAATCTATAGAATTTTGGAAGATGACAATCAATGCATCTACTACTTCCATGGCTACCTCTTAGTACTCTGGGATGCAGATTATCAGGCCCTGGGGATTTATCAGCTTTCAGTCCCATTAATTTCTCAAGCACTATTTTTTTTTACTAATACTAATTTCCTTTAATTCCTCCTCCTCACTAGACCCTTGGTACCCTAGCATTTCTGGGAAGTTATTTGTGTCCTCTTCTGTGAAGACAGAACCAAAGTATTTGTTTAATTGCTCTGCCATTTCCTTGTTCCCCATTATAAATTCTCCTGTTTCTGACTGTAAGGGAGCTCCATTTGTCTTCACTAATCTTTCTCTTTTTTATATACTTGTAGAAGCTTTTACAATCTGCTTTTATGTTCCTTGCAAGTTTACTCACTCTATTTTTCCCCTCTTAATCAATCTCTCGGTCCTTTTTTGCTGAACTCTAAGCTGCTCCCAATCCTCAGGCTTGCTACTTTTTCTGGCATCTTTATATGACTCCTCTTTGGATATAATACTATCCTTAATTTCTTTTGTTAACCATGGTTGGGCCACTTTTCCTTTTATGTTTTTGCACCAGAAAGGAATGTATAACTGTTGCAATTCATGCATTCGTTCCTTAAATGTTAGCCATTGCCTATCCACCGTCATGCCTTTTAATGAAGCACCCCAATCTATCAGCCAACTCACTCCTCATACTTTCGTAGTTTCCTTTGTTTAGATTTAGGACCCTAGTTTCGGATTGGACTTCTTCGCTTTCCATTTTAAATGAAGAATTCAATCATGTTATGGTCACTCTTCCCTAAAGGACCCCACACAACAAGATTAATTAACTCCTTCTCATTGCACAATACCCAATCTAGGATAGCCTGTTCTAGTTGGCTCAACCTACTTGTCTAAAAAAACTATCTCGTACACACTCCAGGAATTCGTCCTCCACAGTATTATTGCTAATTTGGTTTGGCCAGTCTATATGTAGATTAAAGTCACCCATGATTACTGTAGTACCCTTGTTACATGCATCTCTAATTTCCTGTTTGATGCCATCCCCTACATTACCACTACTGTTTGGAGGCCTATAGACAACTCCCACCAATGTTTTCTGCCCCTTGGTGCTTCTTCGCTCCACCCAGACTGATTCTACATCTTGATTTTCTGAGCCAATATCCTTTCTCACTATTGCTCTGATTTCGTCCTTTACTAACAAGGCCACCCCACCTCCTTTTCCTTTTTGCTTGTCCTTCCTAAATATCAGATATCCTTGGATATTCAGCTCCCAGCCTTGGTCACCCTGCAGTCATGTCTCCGTAATCGCAATTATATCATATCCGTTTGCATCCATTTGTGCTGTTAATTCGTCTACCTTATTACAAATGCTTTGTGCATTCAGATACAGTGCCTTTAGATCTGTCTTAACATTTCTAGACATCTTAACTTTTTTTGTACTATGGCCCTATTTGTCTTACCATTTTTCTTACCCAGACCCTATTTGTTAGTGCACTCCTTGGTTTGTACGATATCCTTGATGAGCTAATCAACACTAAGAATGCATTCAGTTTTGCTACTGAGATCTGCAGTACTTGCACACAACTACAAACAATACCAAGTGTTCAAAGAGAAAAGAACAAACATGTTCTATTTATTTGATAATGTGGGCATATAGCTGAACCTTTCTCAGCAGGCAGATTCAGTGTGCAGAGAGTTCCATTCCTATATTAAACTGATCACCATTTACTAGTTTCCCCCCCCGCTATATCTTCAAACGTTTTGATATATTTATAAAAAAAAGGGGGGCAAAGTGCACAGATGCATTATACCAGTGTGGTAGGTCACAGGATCATCCTTGTGATTCCATGCGAGAGCGATTTTTTTTTGTTGCAATTTGAGCTAAGTATTGAGCAAGTGAAATGAAGTCCTTCTCCCACCCCAACACTCACTTCTCGCTCGATGTAGAGACCATTTTTGTTACAAAAGCAGCAGCTATAAAATGCTGGAAATCACTGGCACCAAAACTGTCAAATGAAGGATTGTTTTAAACCTATGCTGGATCAACACTCTGCAGCCACGGAGGTCAAAGTGTAAGCTGTCCTGGCTACAGCTGCCTCCACCACTTAACCTCGGCGATGTCATCACATGCACAATTCAGCCAGCTGGGCAAACAGAAGGAGAGAGTGTTCTTTACGAGACACTAACCTTTCGATATTTGTAAATCGAGCTCACTATGAATTACATTAGCTGCGTGTACTGCACCCTAAACCTGTATTGGAGATGGGCCTTAGTAACATTATGGAAATGTTGCACAGCATCGAAATACAATTTGAATTTAGACATAATTTCTGGTCCATGTTACCTGCCTAACACAACTGCCCCTGGCAAGGCCAATTATACCTACAAGTTTTTTTTTAAAAAAAGGGCTGCCAGCTTGGCAACCCTCCAGGAATAAGCCATTGCTCTCATCACAATACTACACAACTAGTACTGTGCAATTCTTCAAAGAGTTCATTCACACCAGGAATGGAAGGTCCATTTGAAGGACACACTTAAAACACAGTCATTTAGTTCTGGAAGGTGGCCAACTGGCGGCAACATAAGTTACAATTTATGAACTTCCATCACAGTTTGTCCCTCTTTGCTACATGGCATATACATGTTTTATCAGTTATACTGCTTGATCCCACAATGTTATCAGCACAGTTACTGAATAGTCTTTTCACTTTTTTTTCAGTTCAATGGTCAGAGAGTAGTTGAGACACTATGCAAACAGGGAGGTTCCAATTTTGATTTTAGTCTATGCAGAGTTAATTAATGAATAAGGAAGGTCCAGTGTACATTAATTAAACACAGGCACCAAAATCTGTTCAAAGACTTTAACAGGATGTGTGCACACGTGCGGGAGAGGAACGCGTAAGGAAATCATCATATGGATGCTTAAATACTAATTTTAAGTCACTGAGTTTGGATGCTCTTTCACACAGCAGACCTTTAATGTTAAAAGGTCTTTCTCCTCAGGAGTCCAAAAAATAGATCACTAGCAAAAACTACCTGTAATGCATATTTTCATGTTAGGGGGCAGGCAAAAAAAATTCTCCCAGGACCTCCTGAGAGTTAACCAATTTCTGATTCTGGCTGGTTACATCCCAAGATGATGTACTTTTTGAAAATGCAAAGATATTTCCACCATTAGCAAATTAACAAACCAAGAAGTTTCTGCCAGCACACTACAGCAAGTGTCATGATGGAGGCATTAGGAAACCTGGCAATTTCAGGGAGCAGAGCTAATACATTTGCAGAAGTCTGAAATACGTGAATACCTGTTGTGCACCAAAATATAAAAATCATGGACTGTGTTACTGTCAACAACAAAAAAAAGAGTCTTTCACTACCTGTAATAGGCAGTAGTGTAAAGCTTATACTTCAGGATTTGAATAGGAAGATTTTCAGATCGACAGGCTAGGCACTCTCAGTCAAGGAGGTAGGTTTTAAAGGAGGCTTTTGAAGGTGCAGACAGATCTGGAAAGGCAGTGGAACTTAGTGAAGGGATTTGAGCAGAATGCTGGAAGAAGTGGGCACATTTAAAAGCCACATTAGTGACCCCAGAAATTTAGTCCTATCGTTAAAAGAAAAACTTGTGTTTATGATGAGCGGAACGCTGCGAGTTTTGAATCAAACTTAAAGGCCTCAAAGCAGTACTGTATTATTACATAGAATGTACAGCACAGAAACAGGCCATTTGACCCAACTGGTCCACGTTGGTGTTTATGCTCAACACGAGCCTCCTCCGACTTTTCTTCATCTAACCCCCATCAACATATCCTTCTATTCCTTTCTCCCTCATGTTTATCTAGCTTCCCCTTAAATGCATGCATGCTATTCCACCTCAACTACTCCTGGTGGTACCAAGTTCCACATTCTTACCACTCTCTGGGTAAAGATGTTTTTCCCCCAAATTCCCTATTGGATTTATTAGTAACTATCTCATATTTACAGGCCCTAGTTCTGGTCTCGCCCACAAGCGGAAACACCTTCTCTACATCTACCCTACCAAACCCTTTCATAATCTTAAAGACCTCTATCAGGTCACCCCTCAGTCTTCTTTTCTGGAGAAAAGAGCCCCAGCCTGTTCAAACTTTCCCAATAGGTATAACTTCTCAGTTCTGGTATTATCCTTGTAAATCCTTTTTTTGCCCCTTCTCCAGTGCCTCTTTTTATAAGACAGAGACCAGAATGTCACAGTACTCTTATGTCCAGAAAATTCATGTAAGCTTCAAAGCAGAGCACTGAATGTTAGTAGAAAATTTGTGACCAACAAATACAATACTCCTTTAAAATATCAAACTTTTCGGTAACCAAGTTCTCAAAAATCCACCCCCCCCCATGCAATTGGAACCATTCAATTTTCCTTCTCCTCCCCCTTAATTGATAGTTGAAGGGGCAAATAATACATAATCAAAGCTACTATAACATTAACAATTAGAAACTAGTTACCAGCTTTAAAAGGGGCAAGTCATTCAGTCAAAACTGTTGGGTATTTTATAATCTTTTAATTCAAAATTAAAAAGTTTAACACAGGTCCACTGGGACAAAACCGTCGCATGTCATTGAAGACCATACAATAACGATGTATTTCCGCCAAGATTTAAGTCGTTACAACTGATGTTTGCAAACAAAACTATCTGGCAAACCAGTTTTTGACGAAAATCGTGAAATATGTGCAGTTTCCACTCGCTCAAGCCTTGCACGGTGAAGGAGCCGAATCGTGTCTTAATTGTGCCTTGAGTGGTCGGTCAGCAGACCATTAAACCTTCCAGCGAGAAGCAGCAGGCAGGGATCAGGCGGACCCAACAGGTATATTAGAATGAAACAAACTGGAGGTGGAGCAATCATTACTGAACCAGTTCCAACCACCCCCTTCAAACAATGCTCCACTAACCTTGACATTGATCCAACCTGCTGTTCCAACACTCCGCCGTTGGGTTCCTTTTTTTTAAACTCCAATTAAAAAACTACAAGACAGAGCAAGTTTGCACTCAGCAACATTGCAGAGGCTGCTTGTTAAGCCAGCATCTAATAACCCACCTGTGGCCAGATAGTATTTACGCACGCCAGTCTTCTCCTCAATCTTCCCCAGTATGTTGGTGAAGAAGTTTTTCTCGTTGAGGAAGTTCTCAAAGCGCTCACGCAAGGATGGCATTTTTGCAATGAATTAGATTTTTCCCCCCCCTTACTTGAAATATATTGAGCTGCAGCGCTAAAGATAGCGGAGGACACAGCTGAATCCCAGCTCTTTACTCCGATGGCACTGCTCCCGACTAATCACCCAACTGCTGACTCTCAAGCCCTTTCTTCCAATCCGCTTAACCGCTGCTCGATCCATTTGTAGGAGCCACACTTCCGGCATCATCCTCTGATTGACGTTCCAGTTGCCCAATTGGAGTTACTATAGCTATCTCATCCCTTTTCTTTGCGTGCTAATCCATCCCTGTGAACTTGTGGAGACTGAGTTCCTGCCTTGTGGGCAATGATGGCTTGTGACTTTGTACAAAGAGCCGAGACTTGAGCTCTGTAATGTCGTTAACTGTAAATAAAATGTTGACATTTAAAAATAAAAAAAATTAAAAAATCATCCCTGTGGCGATTGAAAAAATGAGAGACAGGCAGATCCACCACATCACTCATAGGGGGTTGTTGTTGTTTGGCGAACCGACCTCTACCTAGCGGAAGTTGAACGCCAACTCTCTGACACCTCCTCCTACCTCCACCTGGACCATGACCCCACTACCGAACATCAAGCCACCGTGTCCAAGACTGTCACTGACCTCATCTCCTCTGGAGATCTTCCCCCCACGGCCGCCAACCTCATAGTTCCACAACCCCGCACAGCCCGCTTCTACCTCCTTCCCAAGATCCACAAACAGGACTGCCCCGGTAGACCCATCGTTTCAGCCTGCTCTTGCCCCACGGAACTTATCTCTTCCTATCTCGACTCTATTTTTTCTCCCCTTGTCCAGTCTCTTCCCACCTACATCCGCGACTCTTCCGATGCCCTCCGCCATTTTAACAGTTTCCAGTTTCCCGGCCCCAACCGTCTCCTCTTCACTATGGACGTACAATCCCTCTACACCTCCATTCCCCACCAGGATGGCCTGAGGGCGCTCCGCTTCTTCCTTGAACAGAGGCCCAACCAGTCCCCATCCACCACCACCCTCCTCCGCCTGGCTGAACTTGTTCTCACATTGAACAACTTCTCCTTTGACTCTACCCATTTCCTCCAAATTAAAGGTGTTGCTATGGGTACCCGCATGGGTCCTAGCTATGCCTGCCTTTTCGTGGGATATGTGGAACACTCTTTGTTCCAGTCCTACTCGGGTCACCTCTTTTTCCGGTACATTGATGACTGTATCGGTGCCGTCTCCTGCTCTCGCCCTGAACTAGAACATTTCATTCACTATGCTTCCAATTTCCACCCTTCCCTCACCTTCACATGGTCCATCTCCGACTCTTCCCTTCCCTTCCTCGACTTCTCCATCTCCATCTCTGGGGATAGGTTATTGACTAACATTCACTACAAGCCCACCGACTCCCACAGCTACCTGGACTACACTTCCTCCCACCCCGCCTCCTGTAAGGACTCTATTCCATTCTCCCAGTTTCTCCGTCTCCGCCGCATCTGCTCTGATGATGCCACCTTCCATACCAGTGCTTCCGACATGTCTTCCTTTTTCCTCAACCGAGGATTCCCCTCTACCGTGGTCGACACGGCCCTCGACCGTGTCCGTTCTATCTCCCGCACATCTGCCCTCACCCCTGCCCCTCCCTCCCGGAACCACGATAGGGTTCCCCTTGTCCTCACCTTTCACCCCACCAGCCTCCGCCATTTCCGCCACCTCCAGCGTGATCCCACCACCAAACACATCTTCCCCTCACCTCCCCTTTCAGCATTCCGTAGGGACCGCTCCCTCCGCGACACCCTAGTCCACTCCTCTACCACCCCCAGCACCCCTTCCCCTTCGCCCGGCACCTTCCCGTGCACGCGCAGGAGATGCAACACATGCCCTTATACCTCCCCTCTTCCCACTGTCCAGGGCCCCAAACACCCCTTCCAGGTGAAACAGCGATTTACTTGTACTTCCTGCAATTTAGTATACTGTATTCGCTGCTCACGATGTGGACTCCTCTACATTGGGGAGACCAAACGCAGATTGGGTGACCGCTTTGCGGAACACCTCCGTTCAGTCCGTAAGGGGGACCCCGAGCTCCCGGTGGCCTGTCACTTTAATTCACCGCTTCACTCCCACTCTGACCTCACCGTCCTCGGCCTATTACACTGTTCCACGGAAGCTCAGCGTAAGCTCGAGGAACAGCACCTCATTTTTCGTTTAGGCACGCTACAGCCCTCTGGACTCAATATCGAGTTCAACAATTTTAGATCATAACCTCAGCTCCAATCACATTTATATTTTATTTTATCCACCCTTTTATTTGTCCCCCCCCACCTTTTTTTTCCTCCTAGAAGCTGGCAGCTGTCCTTCATTCTGCCAGTGGATTTCACACTTCATTCAGCCTTAATCTGTCACATTAACACCACCTCTAGCCTTGCATATCTCTTAATGTCTCTTAATGTCTCTTCATCTCCCCCTTTGTTCCTTTATCCCCTCCCCCTTTTCCCAGCTTTACCCTGGCCTTAAATCTATTTGATTTCCGGCTCTTCCCAGTTCTGATGAAAGGTCATCGACCTGAAACGTTAACTCTCTTTCTCTCTCCACGGATGCTGCCTGGCCTGCTGAGTTTTTCCAGCGTTTTCTGTTGTTATTTCGGATTTCCAGCATCCGCAGTATTTTGCTATCGCACTCATAGGGGGTTGTTCGGCTCGATTGCCTGCCTCTCTTCTGCGGCTATGTTCGCGCCCGGGTGGCCCTGGAGATGGAGCACGCGGTGTCCGCCGGCACGCTTGACACCTTTCGAGACCGGTGGGCGCCGCGGGGACTGGAGTGCATCGTCTCCCCGGACAATATAAATTTGATTTGATAAGTTTTATTTAAAGTTATAATAATTTACAGTCAAATTGGTTAATTAAAAGGTGGTTTAAAATTGATTTGGGTGTTCAAAAAGAGGCACCCCCGGCAATGTAATTGTAATTTAATTTGATAAGTTTTATTTAAAGTTTTGTTAATTTTCAGTTAATTTACAGTTAATTTGGTTCAATAAAAAGAGGACCACATCACTCATTGGGAACTACAATCATTCATTTTTGGTTTTACTCATTTTTGGAGTACTGTGAACAGTTCTGGCCTCCATATTATAAAAAGGCACTGGAGAAGGTGCAAAAAGGATTTATTAGAATGATACTGGAACTGAGAAGTTATACCTATCAGGAAAGATTGAACAGACTGGGGCTCTTCTCTAGACTGAGGGGTGACCTGATAAGAGGTCTTTCAGATTATGATGCCCACATGCAACAAGACCTGGACGACATTCAGGCTTGGGCTGATAAGTGGCAGGTAAAATTTGCGCCACAGAAGTGCCAGGCAATGACTATCTCCAACAAGCGAGAGTCTAACCACCTCCCCTTGACATTCAATGGCATTACCATCGCCGAATCCCCCACCATCAACACCAGAAACTTAACTGGACCAGCCACATAAATACTGTGGCAACAAGAGCAGGTCAGAGGCTAGGTATTCTGCGGCGAGTGTCTCACCTCCTGACTCCCCAAAGCCTTTCCACCATCTACAAGGCACAAGTAAGGAGTGTGATGGAATACTCTCCACTTGCCTGGATGAATGCAGCTCCAACAACACTCAAGAAGCTCGACACTATCCAGGACAAAGCAGCCAGCTTGATTGGCACCCCATCCACCACCTTAAACATTCACTCCCTCCACCACCAGAGTACCGTGGCTGCAGTGTGTACCATCTACAAGATACACTGCAGCAACTCGCCAAGGCTTCTTTGGCAACACCTCCCAAACCCGTGACCTCTTCCACCTAGAAAGACAAGGGCAGCAGGCGCATAGGAACACCACCACCTCCAAGTTCCCCTCCAAGTCACACACCATCCTGACTTAGAAATATATCACCGATCCTTCATCGTCGCTGGGTCAAAATCCTGGAACTCCCTACCTAACAGCACTGTGGGAGTACCTTCACCACACGGACTGCAGCGGTTCAAGAAGGTGGCTCACCACCGCCTTCTCAAGGGCAATTAGGGATGGGCAATAAATACAGGCCTTGCCAGCGATGCCCACATCCCATAAACAAATTTTTAAAAAATGATGGGGTTTGATAGGGTAGATGTAGAGAAGATGTTTCCGCTTGCAGTGAAGATGAGAACTCAGGGACATAAATACAAGATGGTCACTGAAATATCCAATTGGGAATTCAGGAGAAACTTCTTTATCCAGAGAGTGGTTAGAATGTGGAACTTGTTACCACAGGGAGTAGTTGAGGCGAATAGCATAGGTGCATTTAAGGGGAAGCTAGATAAATACATGAGGGAGAAAGGAATAGAAGGATATGTTGATGGGGTTAGATGATGAAGGGTAGGAGGAGGCTTGTGTGGAGCACAACACCTGCATGGACCTGTTGGGCCAAATTACCTGTTTCTGTGCTGTAAATAGTATGTAATACAATGTAAGATCTATTTAGATGCATAAACTGCTAGAAACACAGCAGGTCTGTCAGCGTCTGCAGCGAACCATGGAGGTTTACAGCATAGTAGGCGGCCGTTTTGGTTGAGGTGTCTGTGGCAGCTCTTTGCTACAGCATTCCAAAATCAATCCATGTCTTGCTTCTATCCCTGTAGCCTCTGCTTCACCAGAATCTGTCCAAAATGTTAACCTGTCCTTTCTCTCCACAGATATTAATTGACCCCCTCCCCCCGTGTGTTTCCAGCATTTCCTGGGTTTTTTTTATTTTAGATTTACAGCAGTTGCAGTTTTATTTTATTTTTATTGTATTATTTTGATACATGTTATTCTTGGAGTGTTGCAGAATCTTATTTTAGGAGATTGAATGGGCTGGGTATATCCACAAAGAGCAGATTGTACAAGATCTATGGGAGAAATAGTCCAAATTACCATTACTGCTTCTGTGCTTCCATTATATTCTTTGCGATCAGAAATGTCATTGAATATTCACGGGCACTGTGGGAATTGTGAATAGATAGAACATTAGCAAATGCTGCAAATACACTATTAACATCTGAAAAGACAGGGTGATGATTTGTCAGTAAGTTCTATGCGTTTCCAGCATTTTAATTTTATGTTATTACTGACAAGTTAAATGTTTAGAAAAATAGATTACAAAATCTAGAAAGCTATCTTCTCATTTCAAAATAAACCATAAAACCGTATCTTAATATGAGCAAAATATTTATATTTTAGATAGGACCATGGCCAAGGAGAGCAGCAAAATCAAAATTGGAACAGGGCTAAAAGAAAAGTAATACGTTATTGTTATTCCATGCATTTTCTCCTTTTCACCGACTTTCACGGTGACTTTTCAATGAACACTTTCAAGTGAGAGGCACAACCAGGACATAAAATGAGAATGTTGCTGCCATCTAGAGTAAAGGACGATCGGCAGCATACTGCAACAAATTCATTCAATGCAAGATCTTGTAGCACTTTAATTGTAAATCTCTACTTTACAAAGTATTACAAAGTATTTACAGCACAGAAACAGGACATTCAGCTCAAGAGCTCTATGTCGACGTTTATGCTCCACACGCGCCCCTCTTCATCTAACCCCATCAACATATTCCTTTCTCCCTCGTGTGTTTATCAAGCTTCCCCTTAAATGCACATATGTTATTCACCTCAACTACTCCCTGTGGTAGCAAGTTCCACATTCTAACCACTCTATGGGCTAAGACTTTAGTTCCCTAAGTGACAAATAATTACAGGAAGACAGTATGATCCAACTAAAATGTCAAGACTCTGTCAAGAAATGGTCACCTACTTTGGATTTGTGTGGAGATGTATAAAAGGATAGGATGGCCCTAATGGCGAGGGAATTGTGACAACTTGGGCAAAAATTTTGGGATGAACCCCGAGGACCATGTAATCACATGCCAGATAAAATAGGACATGTCACTGACAAGCTTTTGTAGCCAAAACCAGAGCTGGTCACAAAAAAAAATAACTTTAGGTCACAATAACTGAGAGCTTCGAAGGGAGGACATGGTCCGTCACCGTGCCCTTTTAGTGACTTATGTATCTGTACCCCCCAGATCCCTCCGTTCCGCTGCCCCATTCAGGGCACCATCTCGAAGAAGAGTAAGGGAGTTCTCCCCAGTGTGCTGGTCAATATTTATCCCTCAATCAACATGACTACAACAGATTGTCTGGTCGTTATCACATTGCTGTTTTGCGGGAGCTTGCTGTGCGCAAATTGGCTGGCGGGTTTCCTACATTACAACAGTGACCGCACTTTTAAAAAGTGCTTCATTGGCTGTAAAGCACTCTGGGACGTCCTGAGGTCGTGAAAGGGGCTATATAAATGCAAAGTCTTTCTTGCATGGACTGTATACTCTGTGAGGGGAGAGGTTGAGTGGACAATATCTCAGCGCCGCGCCTCCATTTTGCCATCCGTTCCCCTTCCCCTCCCCCAACACTAACCAGGTGTCACTGGCTGCCAACTGTCGCGCTCGAGCGCACCTGCCGCGACGTCACGTGGCCGACGACCGTTGCGCCACCTTCTCGCGGCGGGGCGTGGCCAGCGGCACGAGCCCGCCTCGGGGCGCCTTCGCCGCTTCGGCCACAATCGGTTGTTTCCGTGAGCGGCCGCTTCTCCTCCCCCCCTCCTTCAACTTGAACAATAACAATCAGCCTAAAACACACACACCTTCGACCGGGGTCCTTGATTTGATTTTGCATATGTGATTTAGAAACTTTACTGCCCCCCCCCCCTCCCTCCCCCCATTGTATTCGAGCGGGAAGAATGCTCCTGGTCTTTTTGTGAATGAGTGGTCGGAGTTTTTCATCTGGCGCCGCTGGGTCCAGGTTGAGGATAAAATGACTTAGTGTGAGGGCGAGTGGCGGCTGGAAGTTGGGACAAGAGCCATCGTACCGTTATGAGTTGTATCCGCCGGCTGTTGGTAACTGCTTTCATTGCGAGCGTTGTGGGCGAGGTGAACCGTGGCGGCCGACTCTACACCAACACCTGGGCTGTCCGGATAGCAGGTGGAGCAGAGGATGCGAGGCGGATAGCTTTCAGGCACGGCTTCATCAACTTAGGACGGGTATGGTATGGAATGGCTCACCTGCTGCAGTGCTCAGTGCCAGGGTGCACACTTGAGCTTTTAACAGTGTGTCAGCCAGTGGGTAGCACTCACTCTCTCCCCCAGAAGCTTGTTGATTCAAGTTCCACTCCAGAGACTTGAGCACACAAATCTAGGCTGACACGCCCAGTGCAGTGCTGAGGGAGTGCTGCACCGTCGGAGGTGCCGTCTTTTGGATGAGACGTTAAACCAAGGGGCCCGTCAGCTCTCTCA
Source organism: Squalus acanthias (assembly GCA_030390025.1). Lineage (NCBI taxonomy): Eukaryota > Metazoa > Chordata > Chondrichthyes > Squaliformes > Squalidae > Squalus > Squalus acanthias. The sequence goes on along the minus strand of CM059443.1, from coordinate 31,453,594 downwards.
GGTGGACGTAAAGGATCCCATTGGCACTATTTCGAAGAAGAGCAGGGGCGTTATCCCCGGTGTCCTGGCCAATATTTATCCCTCAACGAACGTAACAAATCTGATCATTATCACATTGCTGCTTGTGGGAGCTTGCTGTTTGCAAATTGGCTGCCACGTTTCCCACATTACAACAGTGACTACACTTCAAAAAGTACAAAAGTACTTTATTGACTGTAAAGCGCTTTGGGATGTCCGGTGGTCGTGAAAGGCGCTGTATAAATGCAAGTCTCTTTTTTCTTTCTCTCTCACTTTTTCTTTCTTTCCCACTCAAACTGAAAGCACCCAGCTCATGGGTTCTATGTTATATGACATTTCTGTAATGTATATTAAATAACCATTACACACCTAAATTGTTCAAGTTTTGATTACTGGTATATACACAAGCTATATTGTGTGCTTGATATATTTATAAAGAACTTGCTGTTCTATGGCACCTTTTTATGCCTCTCAAACAGTTCCAAATCACTCAATGAATTAAATTGTGTAGCTACTGCTGTAACAGAGCACCCATTCTGCACACAGCAAGGTCCCACAGACAGCAAATACGTGTCTGTTTTTGTGTTAATGTGTACAAGCAGTTAATGTGTTGTGGGTGGTAGTGGCTGAGGAAGAAATGTGGGCCAGACCTCAAAGTACTCTCTCCTCTGAAGTCTTTCACATACACCTAAACCATTCTGTCCTTTCATGCTTAGGTTTGGTTTTGAGTGGTGTAACACCAGGACAATGTTTTCAAACTTTTCTGGGGAAGGGATTCTCTGTAAATCCTGGCACATTTCCTGTCCTAACTTCTGAAAGACAAAGATCCACTACCCAAAGGAAAACGGTTGTAGAATTGTTATTACAACAGAGATAACAAAGTCAATAAATACAGAAAAATAATGAAATCTAATAACCTTGGATTCAATGTTCTAGGGACCCCTGCAACAGGATGAAGTACAGGTCTGTTATTGTTGGTGATGGGAGCAATTTGATGTGACTAAGAGCATCACATAAGAAATATATTATACAACATTAAAGCATAGTATATCTTGTGTATATACCAATAATCAAAACTAGAATTTAGGTGTATAATGGTTATTTAATATACATTACAAAGATGTCTAAATGTATACACTTGGTATAGTTGATGGACTTTAGCCATTTACTTAGGTTTCTTAGTTTTTAAAAAAGAAAGGCAAATGATAGCATTGTGCGGTGCTGTTTTCACTCTGGCCAGGATGGGCTGGGAGAATTTACAATGTGGGATCTCTGACATGGTTAGACCTCTTATTTACCTTGTTGATCAGTGGTGTGAAGACCAAAAACATGGAAAGTAATTTTAATCAAAAAGTAAATGCTGGAAAATAGCCATTTCAGAGTTGTGTTTTTTTTATATGAAAAGGTTTTTGAAGATGACGATTATTACTATTTTAAACACAAAGGAGTGTTGAAGCGATCCATCAATCCACACCAAATGCGACATAGACGGCTGGAAAAGGAGCCCACGGTAAATAATCTGATGAGTTGCATGTGCATAGTTAAGCCATAACTGCACCTTGTCTCATTAATCTCATGCCAGCCAGCAAAAGACATGAGCTTCCACTATTGAGTTGTGATTTGAATCTCAGTGATACGAATCTCAGTGATACCTGATTTTGTTCCTTTCATGTTATTAGGTAGGCATAATCATATTTTATAATGTTGCTTCCTCTTCCTGAATTCCAGTGAGTTTTTTGGGGGGGAGGAAAGAGGAGGAATGTCCAACAACTTGCATTTATATAGTGCCTAGAAAAATGTCCCAAGGCGTCTCCCAGAAGTGTAATAAGACAAAACTGATGCCAAGCCAAAGTAGCAGCTGTTTTGAGATGTGACTAAAAACTTGGTCAAAGAGGTGAGTTTTAAGGAGGGAATTCCAGAGCTTGGGGCCTAGGTGGTTGAAGGCACGACTGCTAATGGTGGGGGATGAACATGGGGCCCGAGTTGGAGGAACACACAATTCTCAAAGTTGTAGGCTGGAGGAGGTTACAGAAACACGGAGGGGTGAGGCTGTGAAAAAATTTAACTCTTGAGAATGAGAATTTTAAATTTGAGACATGGACAAGGCTGGGAGCTAATGTAGGTCAGCAATGACATGGGTGATTGGTGAATAGGACTTGGTGCAGCAGCAGAATTTTGGATGCGCTTAAGTTTATGGAGGATGGAAGGCTGGCCAAGAGAGCATTGGAATAGTCTAAATGCCCTAAAATAAAAGGTGTATTGTAATTGGTGCACACTAATCTTCTGTTTGGCTTGGAGTATGATGGCATAATACTAGAGTTCATTATTTGTATGTCTGGATTGTGCTAGTGTACGGCAGTATGAACTCTGGCCTGGATTCTCTATCATTTTAATAGAAACGGTGAATGTTTAATGAGACTTAATATTACTTAAGCATTATTGCTTTTTATTCTGCTTTTTAAACTGTTTTGAACATTTTAGACTTCAGCCTCTGACATGAGAATTTACTACTGTCTCATTGTTTAGGTGAAGTGGCTGGAGCAGCAGGTAATAAAAAGACGGCAGAAGCGTGCATTTGTTGTTCCTTCAGATCCTTTGTATCGTAAGCAGTGGTACTTGGTAAGTATGGGTACTCTTTTGGGGGTGGGGGGGGGGGTGCGGGAAAGGTGATTTTTAAAAAAATGTTTTGAATCTCTGACCCAGTCAAAAAAAAGGCTCCACTTGGAAGAGATTAGCAGTAATGTGCAGTGAAAGGATTTTTTTTTAAGTTTCCAGCACTGTAGAAAAAGAGGTTAGTTGCTTTTTTAATTGCCATACCAATAACTCATTAATTTTGTGTATTCTATATGTGCTAATGCAGCCATATATATTTTTTTAAGTAACATTTTATCACTAGGGATGTTGGGCACTGTGGGAACCTGATCCATCCAAGAGGTACTTAAGCCAAATATAGATGCCTAGCTAAATCAGCACAAACTGGGAACTGCTACAACACCTTTACCAGTCTATTGCAGCACCTATACTTGTTGCGAGGTGTTTTACTCCTGTGAATTCTTGCAGCCTTTGCTCCCACTCGCTCTCAGAATTTTGTTTGCTGCCTCACATGATCATATGAAATATTGAGGTAGTTCTTATCTGTCGTCTTGCAACTTTTCCTCTTTGGTTCCATACTTTTGCTTACCACGAGTCTTTATTGCCTTTCTTTTGCAGTCCAAATCCAACTTCTTTGGTGATGACACTTGTCCCATACACTCAGTCTCTGGTCCCAGACTTGGAGTGATTCTCTGAGTTAGTCTTTATGGTTTCTTGTAGTTTTTTTTGTAATTACAGGCCACAAGCTCCGAAAGTGCCCTGTGTTGCCTCTTTTCCCCTCGTTCCATACAAGTGCTCTCAGCAGCCTATCCTTGAAAGTTGCACTCTGCATCTTGTCTAATCAGCATACATCATGTCCTCTCCAGTTCAGCCTTTGTTCAAATAATGGACCGTTTGTAAATGTGACTGGAACATAACATTACTTACTGTTTAGCTTCCCATCCAGCAATTAGGGGGTAGGAGTGGAAGGAAGAGGGGAAAAATTTGGGAGATACCATTTAAAAACAATTCAAATACAGACCTTGATTATTGGAACATTTTGAGGAAGGCACATTTTGGCCCAGGATTCTTCAACTAGCAACAGATGTCACTTGAATTTTTTTGTAAAGAGAAAATTATGGCATAATTTGAACAGGAGCTTAAGTAAAGCTTTGCAAAGAAGAGATTACAGAAACCATTGCTAGGAATTTGCCAGTAATTAGCTGCTCTTTGTTTTGGGCCCTGGAAGGAAGATAAATAAAATATCTAGTGTTGGTCCTACAAATGCTGCGAAGTTAGGTTACCACAGCCAGTTATGATGTGCATTGCATTCATACGCACGGTTCTATGTCGCAACCAAGAGTAAATAATCAATAATTGCACTATCCATGAAATCGATATTTCACTTGAAATAACACTTGGCTTTCTGCAACAATTAAAAATAAATTGCAGTAACTAAAGATTTTTTTTGATGTCCAGAATCTGCCTTGAACTGTGTTTGTATATTTTTTAATAGTTCCTTTTTATGAAAAAAAAAATCGACACGATCTCTTAAACATTGCTGGACCGCAATATGAGTTGTAACTTTTTTCCTCACTTAAACAGGTTGATAGGTTCAATAACCAGATCGTTCGCGTGTGTGTATATACTGTGCAGCACAGTTGGTGACTTGCTGTACATATAACAGAAGCAGAAGAATTTTTTTTAGAAGAGTCTGTTGTTTGTCTTCTCTTCTTAGGCAGTCCCTCGGAACCGAGGATGACTTGCTTCCACATTAAAAATGAGTTTGCAGGTGACTGATGAGTCCAATGTTTGTCTAGTCTCTTTGGCAAACTCTTTACAGAGTGCTCTTTACAGAGTTGCATACATCTGCCATACATATGGTGGCAGAGATGAACAGAAACTGCTGAACTTTCTTTTTCATGGATATTTTCTCTCCTTGAAGTTCAAGCAACTTGTTTGGAGATTGTATCATCTATCAATCTTGATTACACTAAGCATTAAAGCAACAATGGAGTCTTGCCCTGTGACAGTAACTTCAAACCTAAACTGCAGTTCACAATGGGGCTTCATTTGCTCACCTAGTTTGAGGGGAAAAATGGCTGTAAACCTTCAGCAGATAATTGATTGTATGAAGTGTTTTCCAGTATCTAACACTCTTGACACGCATGCTTTCTCACAGATTAAGGTAATTAGGCTGCTGTCTGACTTAGTAAAAATTGATGACGTGCTTAGTTGACACACGTGCTGGGACAATCAAACGATAAGCTCTTTTGGGGACCCTAGTACCACAAGACACCAGTTGCAAGCAACATGCTTGTCCACAATGTTAATGTTCAATGAAATTTAAAGATACACTTAACCTTTTTAAGATAGCTTTCATCTTAGCTAATTCTTAAATAAATGAACAATGTCTGTGCCTGCAGGCTTAGCATCTCAGTTCAGCCATTTTTAACGTGGCTACCCTTTGTTATTTAAAACTGCCTACTTTGGCAGGGGGCTCCACAGAAGTAGGCTATCTCGGCATGAGTTTGGTGTACATGATATTTTTTATTAAAAATACTATGATTTATAATGTTGCTGAAAATTGGATCCTGCTGCTAGAGAGTACTTGGGCTAAACACTCTAGTGGTGCCTTTAATCTAAAGAACCTTAATTAGGCTAAAATTAAAGCATACCGTTCCCTTTCAATCACCAGTAGCACTTGGAGTTCCAGAATTCACTTTTGAATATATGCTTTACTATTTTTCCTGAAGCCATGCGGCATAAAATATGGTACATATTTGGTGGTTTGGGGAAGGAGGGAACTTCACTCAGTTCTGTGGTGCTTTTTAATTATGGCCCTTTTCAGGCTTGTAAAACCTGTTGTGTACAGTGAAATACTCAGTATTTCAGTGAGGTTTTTCAACTGGTACTTTTCATTTTACAAAAAATGTGGTATAAGTACGATGCAATGTTCTAGTGTAGACCAGATTTTATTTTATGAATAAAGAGCATACAAGGAGTAAAAGTTAATTATCATCACAAGATCACATGGGGTATCAGAATTTCCTGATTTGAAGGAAATGCCAACAATGTCTTTGTAGTTGATCCTGTAATGCACTACTGTTGCCAAACTTTTTTGTTCAGTAAGCTACAATGGAAATGATAGTGTGTTGAAAGGCAATAGATATATATAATGCTGCTTTTATTATCCAGAATTCTAAATTGCTAACTTTAATTACTAGCATTAGCCCTGCAATCTACTGTGCTTACTTTGTTTGGCAGTGTAAAAACACCGCACCATATTTTAGTGGTAGGGGCATAATTTACATATCCTGGCCCTTTTTTGAGGAGGTGGAGACAATGATTTACCATTTAAATTAGAGTCTTGGGTATCATCCGTGAAATTTCGCCCTTTTTGGTGACACATAGTCCTCTAGCCTGTGTCACTGATTGTCGATGTCGGCTTTGAACTATTTTTTTTCTACATGTGCAAACAATAGAGAGGATTCTGATTTGCTTATTTCACTTTTGGCATTTTTCTTGCTGTTTGGAGAGTGACCTCTGATCAGTGCTTCAGCAAGAATGTGGCACTTGGGTAGTTTATTTAAATCAACATGTATGTGTTTATACAGTAGCATGAAGTTCTAATTAGTGACTAACTTTATATATCTTGTTCTTGTGCTTTGTTTCAGTGTTGTGATGAGGAGTGATGCTAATATTGGCAATACAGGCTAGGCTAAAATGTTCATACATTTGGGACTGTTTAATTAAACCATGGAATAAGATTAGGATTTGCTCAGATACTGCAGTAACTGTTATTATTTGCAGTGGTTGCATTACAGTAAGTGCTTGTGTTGTGTCTTATTTAGAACAATGAGATCCCTAATGACCTAAACGTTCTGTCCGCCTGGAAGCGGGGTTACACAGGCAAGGGGATTGTGGTCACCATCCTGGACGATGGAATAGAAAAGAACCATCCAGACTTGGCTGCAAATTATGTAAGATCTAATAGAAGCTCCTTTGAAAATTCATTGTGGTTTTATTGTAGCCTCTCTCAAATGGCATAAAGTAGGGAGAGTTGCAACAGAGTGACCAAAATTGTTTCATGAAGTGTGTGTGTCAATAGTACTTCTTTACATTTGTGGTGAAAACTTAAACAAGACAAAAAGTTCACCAAATGGTAGAAAATATAATAATCTAATTAAAGGAGGAACTTTCATTTTATATAAGCATCTTTCATATCCTCGGACGTCCCAAGTGCTTCACGGCCAATGAATTTAAGTGTAGTCACTGTTGCGTAGATAAATGTCCCAGCAAAGTCCCGCAAACAGCAAATGAATGAATGATTAGGTAAATATTGGCCAAGGCATCAGGAGAAATCCTCGCTGTTCTTTGAATAGTGCCATGGGATAGTTTATGTCCACCTAAGTAGATGGATGGAGTACATGTTTAATATATATCATCTGAAAGAATAAAGTTCCCTCAGTGCAGTGCTCAAGTCCTAGAATGGGGCTTGAACCCACAACCTTCTGACTCCAATGAGTGCTACCAACTGAGTCAGAAATTGATAATGACTTCTATCATTTAAAAAAAAATCTTGCATTACTTTTTCATGAATCATTAAATCTAATTACATTATTGTAATAATGGGCTTTTAATTCACTTAATTAATGTAAGGTTCTAAAGCTGTTCTACCAATTAGAAAAGGATGTATGGAATACGGAGTTTTATGCAGTTTCATCTGCCTCTGGAACTTTTGCAGGCCATATTAATGCTTTGAACACTTGCAAAAAATTCTGTGCATTTGAACAGTGTTGGAGGATGCATTAGGCAATGAGGAGCATAAATAATCTAGTAATACGAGTCTGTTCGGAAGTCTGAAAAGTTCTTCAGAAAGGAACAGATGTTCAGCATGTATATTCAAGTAGGCTTTTCCATTTTGATGTATATTTAATTGTAAGGAGTTGTGTGGGTCATTTAATTAAATGTAAACCCAGTAAAGATTGGCAATAACAATGTATTCTTTGTGTAGTCACGAACCAACTAATGGGGATCAGTATCCATATCATGTAATGTTTTCTTAATTAGAACACTGCTAAAGGGAATGTTTGTGTGTCAGAAAAGTGTTTTCTTCAGTACACATGCAAACATTCCAACGAACAAAATATTAAAAAAAATTTAATATCAAACTCGGATGGAATAGTATCTCAAGATATGGTTAGTTCTTCACAGCTGTGATGGATTTGTAACTTGCAATCATGTACAGTAGTTTATTAATTGTGTGTTACTGAATGGCATAAACATTGGCCAAATCAGACAGACTTTTTTTTCCAGTGCTGTATTTGATTCTCTGAAAGTCACGAAACATTTTGGTTGTAGTAAGGGTCAAGGCAGGAAAAATTGTGATTTCCATAATTTTTTTTTTGGGTACAGCTTTGATTTTTTACCCAGTTTAAATTTGCAAGGAAACGCCACTCGCTGACTTTACAACATTTCACTGCCTAACAACAAAAATTTGTATTTATATAGAGCCTTTAACGTAGTAAAATGTCCCAAGGCGCTGCACAGGAGTATTTAAGACACAAAATTTGACACCGATCCACATAAGGATAAATTTAGGGCAGGTGACCAAAAGCTTGGTCAAAAAGGTAGGTTTTAAGGAGCGTCTTAAAGGAGGAAAGAAGTGTAGCGGATAGGAAGGGGCAAGGTCATGGAGGGATTTGAAAACAAGGATGAGAATTTTGAAATCGAGGCGCTGCTTAACCAGGAGCCAATGTAGATCAGCAAGCACAGGGGTGATGGGCAAACGGGACTTGGTGTGAGTTAGGACATGGGCAACTCAGTTTTGGATGACCAAGTTTACATAGGGTGGAATGTGGGATGCCAGCCAGGAGTGCATTGGAATAGTCAAGTCTAGAGGTAACAAAGGCATGGATGAGGGTTTTAGTAGCAGATGAGCTGAGGCCAGGGCGGAGACGGGCGATGTTACGGAGGTGGAAGTAGGCAGTCTTCGTTATGCTGCGGATATGTGGTCGGAAGCTCATTTCAGGGTCAAATATGACACCAGGGTTGCGAACAGTGTGGTTCAGCCTCAGAGATGTTAGGGAGAGGGATGGAGTCAGTGGCTAGGGAACGGAGTTTGTGGCGGGGACCGAAAACAATGGCTTTGGTCTTCCCAATATTTAATTGGAGAAAATTTTTGCTCATCCAGAACTGTATGTCGGGCAAGCAGTCTGACAATTTAGACACCGTGGAGGGGTCAAGAGAAGAGATGGTGAGGTAGAGCTGGGTGTCGTCAGCGTACATGCGGAAACTGACATTGTTTTCGGATGATGTCACCAAGGGGCAACATGTAGATGAGAAACCACTTGTCCCAGGTCACCTGATGGCTCAGCTAGTTGATTCAGCTGTGCTGTGAAGACCTGGAGGTTCTCTAGTTTGATGCCTGGTAGGAGCACTCCAACTGGCCTACAAGCCCTTGGATTAAAAAAGGGGAAAAATCAGCCAGGAGATCTGCTCCTGGTTTCTATCCAGTAATTCCTGCCGGAAGTGCATGTGCTTATGTGTGTTGAAGATATAATTGGGTTCAGTTATGATTCCCCCCAGAGGCCAAATAATTTGCCAAATAATTTTCCCAATACTCACATGAAAATGTTTACTTAGGTGACATACCAGAGGTCACCTGGTGCCTGTGGAGTACTCCCAGCAAGGAGCTCATGCCTTCAGTAGAGGAGAAAAATTTGATGGGGTAAAATAAATGATTTTCTTTCTCCCTCCGCCCACCCCCCTGCTAACCCTGTGGATTTTGGGTTCTCAAATACTAGCAAGTATGAAGTTGGAATTTCACATACAGACAGAAGCATAACTCTGTTACAAAAGCAAAATACTGCAGATGTTGGAAATCACTCTGTTGCTTTCTTCTGTCTTTTTAAAATGTTTCTTTCATTATTATTTGCAGGACCCTAATGCAAGCTTTGATATAAATGATAATGACCCTGACCCCCAGCCCAGATATAACTTTAATGATGAAAATCGGTGAGTTCTTTACACTTGTATGTGTGTTTTCTTTTAAAGATCTTATTTGCTTTTCAACTAAATTAGCAATAAGTACACGAGTAATCCAGTCGCTGTTCAAAAATAAATCTAACTTGCAGTGACCAAAAGTAGGCAGGCACGGTGAGTTTGTAAATTCCTTCAAATGTTATAAGGTTATGACATTTACTTTATGTTGCCATCAATATTTCATTAGATTATATACAGCAGTGGAAAGCTTCACTGGCCTAGGTTTGGAGCTATACAGTAGAAAGAAAAAGTTGATTTTTATATCACTTCCTCGGGATATCCCAAAGAACTTCACAACCAATTAATTACTTTTTTAGACAAAGTCACTGTTATTGTGGCAAATGTGACAACCAGTTTGTGCACAGTGTGTCCCCATAAGCACTAAATGAGATGAATGATCAGTTACTGAGTTTTTGGTCATGATGTGGAGATGCCGGTGTTGGACTGGGGTGGACAAATGTGAGAAGTCGCACAACACCAGGTTATAGTCCAACAGTTTTATTTGAAATCACAAGCTTTCGGAGCGCTGCTCCTTCGTCAGGTGAAGTGAAGAGCATCTCTTCACTTCGCCTGACGAAGGAGCAGCGCTCCGAAAGCTTGTGATTTCAAATAAAACTGTTGGACTATAACCTGGTGTTGTGCGACTTCTCACATGAGTTTTTGGTGGTGATGTTGGTTGAGAGGAACGTTGGCCAAGGTATCGAGGGAACGCCCTTTAAGTGGTGCCATGAGATCTCTTGCGTCCGTCCACCTGAACAGGTAGCTGGGTCTTGGTTTTGATTTAATGTCTTCAACCAAAAGGTGGCATTTCCAGCAATGCAGTACACCCTCAATATTGCACAGGTGTTGGCCTGGATGATGTACTTAAGTCAGTAGCGTTCATTTGTGACACAAACTTTTAATGGGAAATCAATGAATGTGTCAGTATCTGAAAGGGAAAAGAAGCTGGCACCTTTATCAGTATTAATTTGCATTGTATACGGTGGAAGATGCCTGACTAAGTAGTTTATATAGAGGATACGTGATGAGGATCAATGGAATACCAAATTTGTATATAGTATATACATGGAGCACTGACTGAACTATTCTATTTTTATGAAATGTATTATCATAAACCACTTTGCAGACAATAGCCACCAGATGGCATTAGTAGACTATAAATTACTTTTCACAATGTCTCACTTAACATTGTAGTTCAAAAATGTCCAATTTCCTTATGGTATATAAAAGATACAGACGTTTGCTAATGAATGGAAAATAGCCTGTTAGACTGTGACTCGCTGGTGTGTGTTCCATATAGTGTCTTTGCCGTGTGTGTGTGTGTGATAGACGAGGAAGACCTGATTACTCGTACTGAAAATATACCAAATATATTATTCAAATATCTCTCTTTTTAAATATTTGTATTCAGGTGCAAAAGTAGGACTCATTTGCTACTCCACTTAGATCACTAACTCAGTGAAACCTCTAAATTATTTTTTTAAACATTATGTTTTTGATTTGCTGCTTACATTTCTAGCTCTGGTGTTTCTTGTAGCTCTAATGGGATTTATTTTTGCCAGTGGAATAGTGTAACAGGGCACCTGAGACCTGTAATGATTTGGTAGCTGTTACTTGAGATTCTGTTAGACCAATAAATATTAACTCGCTTGGAGCATACACAGTTGGATGGCATTTCTCGTCCACATTATCAATCGGGCGGGGGGGAAAACTTCTGTTACAACTCGTGCCTAATTCAAATTGCATCTGGTTTGACTATTTAAAAAAATCTAAGCCGAAAAATTACAGCAACTGAATGCCCAACTTTACCTGACATTCCTAGGAGGCTATTTTAAGAGGTGTTAATAAGCTCCTATTTATTTTAAATAGGTTAACTTCTCTGCTAAAATAGTAGGCCAAGGAATGTCATACGAACATTTTTTTTGTTATTGTTCTCAGCTCTAAGGTTTCAGTTGATGATCCATATTGGCATGTGTTAATCTCTGAGCATCTCTGATTGTTCAGTAAACTGTCCTATTGTCTTTAACAGACATGGAACGCGGTGTGCAGGAGAAGTGGCTGCTGTAGCCAATAACCTCTGTGGCGTTGGTGTAGCATACAATGCTAAAATTGGTGGTAAAGTATCACCTATATATTTTTAAAGCTAGCTTAAGGATGGGATATTAAAATCCCTGTCTTCCTGTGGTGCTAGGCACACTGTGAACTTTTAGACCAATGTACTGTATGTGTTTGGATGTTAAATAAAGGCGAGAAGTGGATCTGAAAATGAAAAATTGCTGAACTAGTTGAGTTTTTTACAAAAAAATTGTGTTGTGTACTTTTTTATTTTTTAAGTACTGTAAAAATTGATTGTATAAATTTAGAACTCCGCTTTATGCCCTCTGTAAAAGTGCAGCTTGTACACCAGCACGTTAAAGGAATTTTATGAAAATGACCCCTGTAACATAGGCAATGTTTCTTTGCAATCTTGCCCTCCTTCCCCTTCTCTTTCCTCGCCCCCACCCCCAGCTGAAAGATAGGAAAGGCTGCTGCTTTTTTCCCCATCTATGTTAGATTCTTTGTTGTAATGTAAAGATGCTGCATGAGTCAATGGGGCATGAAAGGAATATATTTGCAATATGTTGCTAGGTAATCCTATTTACTTAGCTTACAGGCCTGCAAAATTACATGCAGTGTTGTAGATATAAAATGGGTAATTTGCTGCATTCTAATGAAGACAGACTTGCAAAAGGGGTAGATATGGTGCAGCAAATAATAAAATTTATAGACCTTTTGCACTCAGCATTTAGACCTTTTGCACTCCGCATTTACTGAACTTTCTTTTTGATTCACTGACTATGAAACATGCTGTTGATTATATTACAATCTGGTTCTTTCCTTACTGCTGATGGTTTTTCTTATCCAACTCCTAGAGAGGATGTACCATTCTTGTGTATTTTTCTTGACCTAGATATGCCTTGGAGCTATAGATTTAGTCTCACTCTTGCAATCCTAATGCAAGGACAATCACTATCTAGGTAATTGAGTTTAACGCACTACTTCCACCACTGCCTGTTCTTCGCAAATACCCTTGCATCGGTCTCCACATCAATCTAACACGGTGTTTTGCTTTGCTTTCTCCTTCATGTTCAGGTTATCCCATCCACCTTTGCTTGGTGTCGAGGATGTACCTGATATCCACCTTGACACTTGGATAGATCTACTTGTTACTCTGATCCAGGAATAACTGAGTTAGCTTTGGCCACAGTGTTGATTTCGTAGCTGGTGATTTTAGAACAATGCCATATTTTAATGATTACAGTACCACATCCTTTGTACAGTACTCTGGTGTCTTGTGTGGTGTTGTTTCCCCCCCCCCCCCCCCCCCCCCCCCACCCAATTTGTAAAATGTTTTAAAATTTTATTTCTGCCTGCAGGAGTGAGAATGCTTGATGGAGAGATCACTGATGTAGTGGAAGCCCGCTCTCTCAGCCTCAACCCTCAGCACATCCACATCTATAGTGCTAGCTGGGGCCCAGAGGATAATGGGCAGACTGTGGAAGGGCCAGCAATGTTAGCAACTCAGGCATTCCTCAGGGGTATTACAAACGTAAGATCATAAAATAGTTGATTTGAGTAACTGTATTTTGCAACACTAGTGTTGGGTCATATAACATGGTACTGCGTGTATGCAATACAATCCATGCTTTAAACTAAAAACAATACAAATAATTATTGATAACTGACATGTTCTGGTATCACAACTGCTTTGTCACGGCATAAAATTATTTTTTAATATTCCTCAGCACTTAATAATCTGAGCTGTCTCCTAATCTTAAATGTTAGAGCAGGAGCTATCTACTATACATTGGTGTCTTTCTGTAATCTCTTGTTTTAGTGATTTTAGAATTGCTAGTTGGAGGTAGCTTGGAAACACATTTTGTGTAGAATATCTCATGATGTGAGTGGGGAGTTCTGTCTATTGCCTACATTTTTGTAAAATAAATTCCACTCTTATTCATCATGCCACTGAATTGGAACTTTTTACACAATGGTTGCCTCGAGCCAACAGTTCAGCATAAGATACAAGAACAAGATGGAACTGCCACATAAGAACATAAGAAATAGGAGCAGGAGTAGGCCATATGGCCCCTTGGGCCTGCTCTGCCATTCAATAAGATCATGGCTGAACTTCTACATCAACTCCACTTTCCTACCCTATCCCCATATCCCTTGATTCCCTTGGTGCCCAAAAATCTATCGATTTCAGTCTTGAATATGCTCATCGACTGAGCATCCACAGCCCTCTGGGGTAGAAAATTCCAAAGATTCACAATCCTCCGAGTGAAGAAATTTCTCCTCATCTCAGTCTTAAATAGCCGACCTCTTATCCTGAGACTGTGACCCTTAGTTCTAGACTATCCAGCCAGGGGAAACCGCCTCTCAGCATCTACCCTGTCAAGTCCTCTTAGAATTTTATGTTTCACCTGTTTATCCTTGTATCTGGATTCCATCTCTGGATCCGAGCATTTGGAAGAATGTCTTGCTAGTTCAAGAAAGTCCTGTTAATACTACAGAGCAGTTCCGTGATGGTGGGAAGGGGAAAAATTAGATTCAGAAACCAGTTTCAAAACTGCATTGTAATTGTGGCTTGGGAAGAAGGGGATTTTAACAATCGCATGCTATCTTCATTAGAATAGCCACAGTGCTATGTGTAGTATCTTTTATGCAGTCTTTGCCCTAAAACTACTTCAAGATCAATAATCTGCACTGAATAAAGTGTTAATTTTAGCCTTGGCTAAAGCATTTGGAGTCTCCCACAATTGTATTAAATGGACAAATGAACTGATTAGCTTGTGACTTGTTTCTACTTATTCATTCTTAGGGTCGAGGTGGTCTTGGTTCCATCTTTGTCTGGGCATCTGGTAATGGAGGCTTCCAGTATGATAACTGTAACTGCGATGGTTATACCAACAGTATCTACACACTGTCTGTGGGCAGCACAACTCAACTAGGGAATGTACCTTGGTACAGCGAGGTCTGCTCTTCAACACTAACCACCACTTACAGCAGCGGGACCAGAAGAGAAAAACAGATTGTAAGAAAGCTTTTTCTGTGTGCACAAATACAAAATCATTGGTTATATTAGATTATTTGTTGGGGGGGGGGTGGGGGGGCGGTCGTAGCGGTGGGGAAATGTGAATAATGCAGAGATCCTGCTGAATTTAATGGCAGGACCTCCATTTGAATTTTTTTTCTCTGTTTCCAGAAAGGCAGGCAGCCAGCCAGATTGAGAGACTGGCTGTCGGGAGAGAGGGAAGGCCGCAGCCGGGGAGGAGGGAGGGTGGTAGACGTCTGGGTGGCGGCAGGGGAGGTGAGAGAGATTGGGAGGGAGGAGAGGGGGTGGCGGGGGGGAAGGAGGAGATCGGGGGGAGGTGAAGGGAAGGGGGGTGGGGGGGGAGAGGAGATCGGGGGGTGGGTCAGGGGAGTTGACGACATCGCTGGGGTGGGGTGGGAGGAGAGATGTTGTGGGCCAGGCAGGAGATCGCGGTTTTGTTTGTGGGGGAGGTAGGGAGAGAGAGAGGTAGTTGAAGACTACCTTCAAGGGGAGGTTGCAGTGATTGCCGGGGAGAGAAGCAGGTTAGACTGGGGAGCTGGAGGGGCAGGGGGGAAGCACTCGTGCTCCTCCACAGGCAGTCCTGAAAAGGCATTTATCTGCTGGATCTGCTCTTTCTCACTTCCCTTCAACTGCCGGGTTTCCCGATCCCTGGGAAACTCGGCCTGCAGCAGTTAAATCTAGACGGCTGCTAAAATCTCAGGTGCGCAGCCTCATTAACATATTTAAATAACTGACCCACCTCTCGAGAGCAGGTTAGTTGTCCACCTCCATTAAAACCAGAAATTGGCGGGTTGGGGTTGGGTTTCAGAATTTTGAAATTTTAATATCCTCCTGCTTGTTGTGGAGATTAAAATTACCTCCATTATATTTGGCTCTTGGGCATGGTGATTTGTGAGGTGATTTTTTTTTTTCTCCATGGCTTTACATCTGGTTGTTTAGGCAGAAATTTTTGTCGCTATTTATTTTCCTTGGTCTGAAGTTAGGATGCCCTGAATTATTGGAAGAACTGTTCCACATCCATCAGTATGAAGTGCAGGGCTGACGGTGTCCTTCCACACACTCTCACAGAAGCATGTGTTAGTTGTTGTAAAGGATGACTCCTGTCCAGTTTTCATTCCCTCTTTATTGATGACCCTGAGGTGAAAAACCCACCTTGTGGAGATAGATAAATTAGAGGTTGAATATAAGATTCTATAGATTTTTAAGTCTAAAGTGCTTCAAGTTCTAGTATTTCCTAGGGAGGCATCTCTAAAAATGATACGGTAGGATTTATAATCACATTTCTGACCGTTCAAATGTGTAGTCCTAATTTGGGTAAGGCAGAAATGGGTTGTCTGTATAAACTGCAAGAGGACTTTTGAAAAGGTCAACTTAATGTCTTGGGAAATATTGGTTAACTCACCGTCTGTAATCTTTTCTCCTCCTCCCAGGTAACGACAGACCTTCGTTTACGATGTACAGAGAAGCACACAGGAACATCAGCATCTGCACCACTTGCTGCGGGGATCATAGCTCTTGCCCTGGAGGCGAAGTAATTTTTTTTTTTTACTTGAGTGCAATAAAAATGTTCCTGGGTGTATAAACACATTGACAAATTTTTCAGGATGCTGATTGACAGTATCTTTACATATGAATGGGTTTAAGTAATTCTAATGCCACAGTTGCTGTGCCCAAGCAAGATGCAGTAATTGGCACATTAGTAATGCACTTGGTACACTTAGATTGTCAACAATTTATTGATTTGAAATTTGTAGCAAAAGCTACAATATTTTAAAAACATCTGTCTTATGGTAGCTCCTGATTTCCAGATGCATGTGTAGGAAATTGATCCAGTTAATTTTAGATGGTTTACAATAATTCTGTTCATTCCTTATTTGAGTATCTCTGGCAGACAACTGGTTTAGCCATCCATCACCAGAGCTGGCTGGACTATATCAAACAGTATCGGGCTTCACTCTCCTGTGCCAAAACAATCCCACTACTCCAGGATCATCCTGGAGAGCAAAGATAACTCATGGCTTCTATTCTTCATTACCAACTGTCTCTTTATAACCCCTACCCCCTCCTCCCTCGCCTCCAACAAGGTGTGAGGAGCTCATGTACTTCTGTCACTATTAAGACAATCTGTTCTACTGCTGCTGTTTTCTGCTGCCCACCCCCGCCAACTCTATCCCCGATCCTGTATCCTTCTCATCTTTTTCTAGTTTCTCTCCTATCTTCCCTCATGCCCTCTACGAGCTCATCTTGTCCACCTCCTGCTTTCTTGATCCCACTGCACTGCTGACCACCCAACTTCCCTTTCTGGCCTCCACGCTCGCTGAAATTGTAAATAATTCCTTCTCCTCGGATACTGTCCCTCTCAAAACTCCCCCTCAAAAAAAACACCCTGGATCCCCCTTCCTTGCAAACTAATGCTGCATCACCAGCCTCCCTTTCCCCTCCCCTTTTGAACATGTTGGCCCAGAAATTAAACATCGATGGTTCCCGCAGGGGTAAGGATTCCCCGCGATATTGCACTCCGTGCCTACCTTTTTGTTTCGGGCCCACACGAACTTCAGTTTCAGGGCCTCTCCCTGTTGCCAGCGTGCAGTGCTTGCGTGTCCCAGAGGCGCAATTAGTTCGTGCGAGCTCTGGGATCACGTGATTCAGTTAGAGCCAATGGCAGCACACCATCTTTCATTCATAGTTTTGACAGCAAGGGCTGTCAAAGCTATGAATACTACAAGCCCCCAAAAGAACAGCTAAACCTCAATTAAATTATAAAAAAAAAAGCCATCACATTACTAAAATAACTATAGTTAAATAAATTAACCACTTTAAACAAAAAATTAAATTTTTGAAAAAATTTAAAATCTTTTTAAAAGTTATAAAAATAAACTTACCTTTCTTTAAAGTCTCTAAAAAAGATAAACCTGTTGAAAAAAATTTAAAATAACACTTAATTAACTACTTACCTTGTTAAAAGGGGGTCCTACGCCAGCTTTGTGTAAAATTTTCAACACTTACCTGCACGTTCAAACCTGAAAAAAAAACTAAGTGCACTGTGTGCGCGCAGCCTGTAGCGCGCACGCGGTTCACTTAGGAACCGCCCCCTTTGCAATACACGAAGTGCCGGTTTCCTGCACATGCGCAGTGCATGCAGGAAACCGGCAATTCTGGAACTAATACGCGAGAGTACACAGTGCGTACTCTCGCGTATTAGGTCTAATTTTCGGGCCGTTGTTTCCCAAATCTAGGTCCATCTTTCCCACAACTCTGTTATAATCTTTCCTATCTGTTTCCGTCCCTATTACAACACTCTAATGTCCCTAATCAAAGTTATAAACTCTAACTGTGATGGTGATGCATTTTCCCTCATTGACTACTATGCAGCTTTTGACATGGTTGACTGCACGATCCTCCTCCAACGCCTCTCCTCTGCAGTCCAGCTCAATGGGGTTGCCCTTGTTTGGTTCCATTCTTGCCTATGCAATCATAGCCATAGTATACCCAGCCATGACTTCCCTTCCTAGCCCCGGAATGTTGCCTCTGGAATCCCCTTAATTACATCATCCAAAGACGTGGTCAGTTTCCATGTATACGCTGACGGCACCCAGCTCTACCTCGCCACCACCACTCCCAACCTTTTCACTGCCTCTGACAAAGCTACTTGCCAGACATCTAGTTTTGGACAAGCCGCAGTGTCCTCTGGTTAAACATTGTGAAGACTGAAGCCATTGTCTTCGGCCCATGCCACAAACGCTATACTTTACCCGATTCCTTCCCGTTTCCAGCCACTGTCCCTGGTTGAACCAGATTACTCAACCCCAAGCTGAGCTTCTGACCCATATCTTCTCCATCGTAAAGACCGCCTACCTCCACCTCTAACATCGCCTGCCTCAGCCCATCTGCTGAAACCCTCATCCAAGTTTTTGTCACCTCCAGACTTGACTATTCCAGTGCTTTCCTAGCTGGCCTCGCATCCTCCGCACTCTTGACTTCAGCTCATACAAAACTCTCTCGCCTGTATCCTACCCCATACCAACTCTTATTCACCTGGCCTTGCTGACCACATTAGCTCCCGGTCTTCAATTTAACATTCTTATTCTTGCACTTAAATCCCTTAATGCCCCGCCCCGTCCCCCCCAAACTATAGCCTTCTCCAGTGCTACACCCTTCCCAGAACTCTGGCCTCATGTGCATCCCTGTCCCTTTGCCCCGCCTAGGCCCCATGTGATAGAATTCCTTCCGTATACTTCTCTGCCTCTCGACCTCCCTTTTAAGGTCCTCCTTTAATCTCTTTGACCAAGCTTTTAGTCATCCTAATATTTCCTTTGGCATTCATTTTTGTCTGATTTATGCCTCTGTGAAGCACTTGGGACATCTTTCTATGTTAAATGAGCTTAATAAATGCAAGTTGTCCATTAAAATGTTTTAATTTGCAAAAAAAAAGTCAATATATGGTTTGTGTTTGTAGCCCTACACTGACGTGGCGTGATATGCAGCATCTTGTAGTGAGAGCATCTAAACCCCTGCGTTTGAAAGCAGAAGACTGGACCAAAAATGGAGTGGGTCGCAAAGGTAAGGAAAGCTAGCTTGTTTAAGCGGCATGTATCCTTACTAAACTGGCAATGTCTTGGATAAGTCATCCTCTTTTTCCAAATAATGGCTTTTAAAAATACTTTTAATTTTAATACCAGCCGGAAGACTTATTTTTTAAAGCAAATACATTTTGAAACATTGTGGTGGTTATTTTGGCCAAAGGGTAAAAACCGGCGCTAAATGGGTGCACTGCTAATAAGACACACCGGTTTGAAAGTCTGGATTTAGCGCACACTTTTGGTCCTAATTGCTGATTACCATAATTTGAACTTGCCTGGAGGTGCAAAACCACACATTTGCAGGTTTAGCACTCAAGTGTTGATTAGAAGCAATTTTCGTGGAGCAGTATATGTGGGATCCTCGCACCCACTTCCACTGAAGGTGTGGAGTGCTCCAGTCGACGCACAGTGGCACGTTGCAAGGTGGCTCAGGGACTGAGGGAGCGGGTGCAGAGGTCCTCGTATGTGGTACTGGAGATCCTGGTGAAGGAGGTCCAGAGGAGGAGGGAAGTCCTGTACCTGCAGGGGTGGGGGGCAGGATGCCACCTCACCCGCCTGGCCCTCTCTCCTGCAGCAGCTGGTGCTGCTATGCCTGGCCTCATGTCCTCCTCCCATTCCTCTTCCAGACCAAGGGGGACCCTTAGCAAGATGCTAATGACCAAGCACTCCCTTTCTCTAGGTGGCTCCTCTAAGGTGGAGTAGCACCGCACTTACTCTTTTTTAGGTGAAGTCCTCAAAGAATTTCCAGAATAAATGTTGCTAGAGTGTTAGTGAAGTCTTGACTATGTGTCCCAGAAAGTCTTCCGATGTGTTTCAGTGGTTCTCTTTAGCTCCAGCAGCAAGTCAACATGAAATGGTGAGTATCCCTTTAAGTAGCACTTGGAATCCACAGCAACACCTTGTTTACTCCCAAACAGCTGGTCGCTGTTAGGAGACAGCATTGGGACAAGTGCTAGCCACTGAAATGCCGTGCAGCCTCTTTAATGAGCACTAGCAGACATTTTAAGTGGCAATCAGCTCCTTCATGAGCCTCGGGCGACCGTTTCTAACGCAGGCTTCAACTCCTTTTCCAAGATGGCGTCTTGCGCTAAACGCGGGTTAAACCGGTGTTTCAGCTCAAGAATCCACCTTGGCTGCTTCTTTAACGCCTGAACGCGCTGCCGAAAATCGCCCCCTGTATGTAGTGTTAAGATTTAATTTAAGGAAAGGCATTTTATTTAGATCTCTAAGTTAAAGCAATGCCATAAAGCTCCTTTTTTTTTGTATTTTCTATGGCTGTTTATGCCTGAAAAGCAATATCCATCAGAATATCAAATGTTGATGTGCATAAAATCCTGAGATTGGTGGCCTTCCTTCAAGAAAGGGTCCACAAATTTATTTGGGGTTGAGTCCAGTTTGAAATTTCAGACATGAACCTATTTGAATGGAGTACCCAAGATCAGACCTTGAATCTGGATAAAAAGAGCGAGTCTCCTAGAACCTGAGATTGACCAGTGAAGGACCCACCCTGTATTTCAAGATAATACAAAGATTGGATTTGACTTTTGCATTAGATGATCTAAAATGACAGCAACAGATGCTTTTCCTGAGTTATGACCCTAGATTTGCCTTTTGTTATGTCACAGGAAGTGTGGTCTATTGAAAAATATTACTCTTATGCAATAAGTAATGTATCATTAAAATTATTACAAGTTATTATATAAAGTATGTTATCAGTTTTTTATCTGGCTGGATGTGATTGGTTTTTGCACTGACAGTGATCACATTAGAACCTCCTGAAATCACAAATGGTACACCCTGAAGAAACAATGCTTGATCATTTGAATTGTGATTAATTATTTTCAGTGAGCCACCATTATGGGTATGGACTACTAGATGCTGGACTTCTGGTGGATTTAGCAACAAAATGGTTGACGGTGCATCCACAGAGGGAATGCTCCATAGAGATTATTAAATCCCCACAGTAAGCATGTTAATGCAGATTGGAATTGTTGTTGTATAGTGTATACAATTACAGATGGCTCTGAATGTCTTACAAGGATTTACTTTATTCTTATTAGTGATCCTTTCCCTGCCCAGCAACTTGCTAAATAACATTAATGAAGGTCAAAATGGTACATAACTAACTACAATTGTTACTTAATAGTATGCTTGGTAGGCATGCATCAAAGAAAACCCACACAATAGAACATCCCATGCGGTACATCGAATATATAACACAGAAACAGGCCATTCAGCCCAACCAGTCCATGCTGGCGTTTATGCTCTACTCGAGCCTCCTGCCATCCTTCCTCATCCTCATCTAACTCTATCAGCCTAACCCTCTCTTCCCTCCTCCCTCATATGCTTATCTAGCCTCCCCTTAAATGCATCTATACTATTCGCCTCAACTACTTCCTGTGGTAGTGATTTCCACGTTCTCACCACTCTCTGGGTAATTGTAGGTCATGAACTCCTGTTATGCACCAAGGGATAACTTCTCTGATATTTGTAAAGTTAGAACTGGACATTTTCATTGTGGCGTTCTCTCAAATGCAGTGAATCCAGAAGCCTAAATTCAATATTGGTAATAGAAGATTGGATATCTAACAACAAAACTCAATGGGCACCCAAGATTGGTAAAAGTATATAAGCAAGGCTTGAATGACATCTTTAAATAAAAGGAAAATAACTTGCATTTATGTGGCACTTTAGTCTTTTGAAACGTTTCAAAGCATTTCACGCAATGAATTACTTTTGGACTGTAGTGAATATTATGTAAAAAAATGAGAAGTCGCACAACACCAGGTTATAGTCCAACAGTTTTATTTGAAATCACGAGCTTTCGGAGCGCTGCTCCTTCGTCACTTTACCTGACGAAGGAGCAGCGCTCCGAAAGCTCGTGATTTTAAATAAAACTGTTGGACTATAACCTGGTGTTGTGCGACTTCTCATTTTTGTCCACCCCAGTCCAACACCGGCATCTCCGCATCATGAATATTATGTAGTTACACAACAGTCGATCTGCATCATCGTGTCTCAAACAACCATTGGATGAATGACCAGTTAATCTGCTTCATGGAAAAAGGTTGAAGATTGTGTATATTATATGAAAAGGTAGGTGGCTGGGAGTGTGTTTTAAAGCTGTAACACAGTCTCCGAGGTTTTGATCTATAAATCTGTGACTATATGCAAGAGATTAAATTGTTAATAAAGTGCTGGAAAAACATCTTTGCCATGACCTTTTTGTTATGAGATATCCTCTGGATCTTTTGGAGTGACTGAAGCTGCATTCTCACAAACTCCAATGAGTAACCTTTAACAGAAGAAACTAATTAAAATAGCAAAATAGAATATATGAATAATAATTATGTGCAGAGTGGTACAGTGCTGCAGTGCAATCTGGTTGACCGTATAAACTGCTCTAGTACCTTTCTCTTCTGAACCTCTTAATAGTATTGCAGCCTTGTAGCACTCTCTCACTGACCTTTCTTATTGCTTATTGTAACACATTCTCAGTCATCTGTTATTTTATATAATGTATACACAACTCAATTAGAAATCTTACTGTTGTCCGAGACATGATATAACCCACACCTTGTGCAGCATTCTGGTGTAGCTTTAAACTAGCTTCTAACGGTGCCCATACATTAAACTGAATCCCTGTTTCAGTGACACTGAATTTCTAAAATTATGCAACTTATATTTTCAAACTTGTGGAAATACATAACTCATAATAGTAACACACAACCACAGTATATTATTCCTAAACAGGATTAGTTTGTTTGAAAGGGTTACCAAGCAGCTGGGCTCTCTAGCCGCATTTGTTTGTCATAGTTGCTCTGATGATCCTTTACTCCACCAATGTATTTTATTTGCCTTTTGTGGAAAAGCAAAACTTTTATTTTGTATATTTTCTAATTCATGTATCTCAAAGCCAACTGAGCTTAACAGGCCATCAAGCCAAAAGTACTCCTGATCCAATTGTAGGTTTTCAATATATCTATATTGATTTGCAGCAATAGCAAGATTCTCGCTATCTGAAGTTGTTTTATTCCCACATCATCCCTGAAGAGAGGGTGGGTAGCGGAAATTTGCTCTCAAGCCTCAGTCAGAAATTGGTAGCTGAAGCAACCAAGAGTGACTCGGTGTCTAGTTTCTTGCTGAGATCAGTTTGAGTGCGTGTCTCTCTCTCTCTCTCTCTCTCTCTCTCGGCAGATCATGCTGGTGCTCCAATGTACTCCCACTTCTAATGTATTATGGTTAACTACTTCAGTCATAGTAATGAATGTTAACTCTGATGTGCCATTATATTCTCCTCTAAGTACAGTGTGACAAAACTGAGCAAAATGTATGCATTTGTTAAATTTTTTTAAAAGCATTTATCAGAACATGCTGTGCTTAAATTCCACTGTTGTTCTTTCAGAGTAATTTCTGAAAAGCTTGTTATCAAGAAACATATCAATGCATGTTCTGGAACTAAAAATTACATCCGGTCTCTTGAGCATGTGGAAGTTAGAGTGTCACTGAGCTACACTCGAAGAGGTGATCTGAGGATTTCTCTTAGTAGCCCTAGTGGGACATGTTCCAAGTTGGTTGATGTAAGGTATGAAAGTCAATGCAGTTTGTTTATTTGCTGGTCTATAGATAAAGGAGGAGAAATGATCCAGAGTGACTTACAAGTAGCCTCTAGTCACTCGAATCCCTCTGGGGAACTGACTATTGCTGGTTAACTTTGGAGCTTTCATAGACGTGTCCCCTTTTTAATCCATTACACAGCACAAATAGTACTTCTGTATTGTATCTGTGACAGGACTTGTACGAGCAAGCTTAAAGGGTTTTATGTTTGGGATTGGGGCAGCACTGATTCAAAGCATGAGTGAAAGTGCATTCAAGATTACAGAGCATCTATTTGGAGCTGAATGTCGGAGTTGAGTTGAGAAAACTTTAAAGCCTTGTTGCATCACCCGAGTTCAATAATGGAGGGGATTTTTCCAACACATCCATTACTATGCTTGGCTCTGATTTGAAGTTTTAAGCATTAAGCACAGGAACAATGAAGGAGAGTAGTGAGCGTACAAGATATTTCCCTAAAATATTTTATGCGGCACTTGACCAATAGTGCAAGTAGAATATCTTGCCATTAGTGAGTTCTAAGCATTCTTGCTCTTGTATAATTTGTTTGTCCTTGCAGAACAAGTAAGATGTGTGTGTTTCACACTCCTGCCATATTTCCCCATTACTAGTGAGAGATTCTGCTTGGACTACATCTATAATCAAGGGAGCATGCTTCACTATTAAATTCCAATTTTTATAGGACAATGCGATTGTAGCCTTAATGTTGTTTTCCCGAATGCCATTACTGCTAATGATGATGCCACAATATTGTTTGCTAGGGTGAGACTTTATTTTATGTTTGTTGTCGCCCTGTTTTGGCAAGATCGCCAAAGTGCTAATTTTAAATCAAGGGCTGTCCTATGCTTATTAAATAAATGTTTAATTAGACTTTGGAATCAAAAACACAATTTCTAAATTTGCGGATGATACCAAATTGGGGAGGATAGTCGATACTGAGGAGGACTGCGACAAATTACAGGAGGACATTAATAAACTTGCAGAATGGGCAAATAATTGGCAAATGAAGTTCAACACAGACAAATGTGGGGTATTACATTTTGGTAGGAAGAATAGGGATGTCACTTATCACTTGGAGGGTGAGAGTCTAGGTGGGGTAGAGGAACAAAGGGATCTCAGAGTACAAATACACACATCACTAAAAGTTGCACCACAGGTTAGCAAGGCCATTAAAAATGCAAACCAAGCACTAGGGTTTATTTCTAGAGGGATAGAGGTTATGCTAAACCTGTATCGAACCTTGGTTAGACCACACTTAGAGTACTGCATGCAGTTCTGGTCGCCATATTATTAAAAGGATATAGAGGCACTGAAGAGGGTGCAAAGAAGATTTACAAGGATGATACCAGAAATGTGAGGGTATACATATCAGGAAAGGATGAACAGGCTGGGTCTCTCTCTTGAAAAAAGAATGAGAAGTCGCACAACACCAGGTTATAGTCCAACAGATTTATTTAAAATTACAAGCTTTCGGAGCTATCCTGCCCCTTCTTCAGGTAGAGTTACTGTGAGACAATCTACCAGAATTCACAGAATATAAACACACAGAAAATGCAGAGATTCAATCTTTCCCTACATCAAAGATGTTTATATTCTGTGAATTCTGGTAGATTGTGTCTCAGTAACTCTACCTGAAGAAGGGGCAGGATAGCTCCGAAAGCTTGTAATTTTAAATAAATCTGTTGGACTATAACCTGGTGTTGTGCGACTTCTCATTTTTGTCCACCCCAGTCCAACGCCGGCATCTCCATATCTTGAAAAAAGAAGGCTGAGGGGTGACCTAATAGAGGTCTATAAAATGATGATAGGTTTTGATAGAGTGGATACAGAGAGAATGTTTCCACTTGTGGGGAGGAGCGTAACTAGAGGCCATCAATATAAGATAGTCACAAAGAAATCCAATCGGGAATTCCGAAGAAACTTCTTTACCCAAAGAGTGGTGAGAATGTGGAACTCGCTACCACAGGGAGTGGTTGAAGTGAAAAGTATAGATGCATTTAAGGGGAGGCTGGACAAACATGAGGGAGAAGGGAATAGAGGGTTATGCTGATGGATTTAGATGGGAGGAGGCTCGAGTGGAGCATAAACGCCAGCATGGACTGGTTGGGCCAAATGGCCTGTTTCTGTGCCGTATATCCTATGTAATTCATAGCTGTGGGGTGTGGGAGCCAAAGAGAAACATTAAATGTTCTGGACTCCTATCCTTTCATGACTAAAACTTTTAAAATATGTCAATTCTGTCACCATCTTCACTTTTAACAACATTGCCAGCTGAGATTTGTGGAAGAGCAATTAAATGTATAAAGACTTTACTGGTAACACCTGATGTGCTACAAATAAACTACTCCCACCCCTTTTTTGTTGGAGTGCTAAAACCTAAGAGTGGCATTGATGAAGTGATGAGTGAATAGATTCATTTTTTGTGCAGCACCAATTACATATTTTGAATTGCACATATCGTGCTGTTAACACATTTATAACCATTACACCAATTGTAAGATTCTTGTCTGGTTTTAATATAGTAACCATGTTCCAGTGGAACTCTCCTCCTAACTGGAAATGCATTTAGAAATAAGTGCTTTAGTTCTAGACGTAACTTACTGGAAAAGAAAATTTTGTTTTTATAAAGCAAAAAAAATAGTTTGAGGAATAATTTATAAGAAGAAAAATCAATTTTATCCTCTGTCTGTGTAACCTCTGATTCATGCAGTCCTTATCCTGTATCTGTTCAAAATGAGTAGACTTAATGTGATTTGAAATGGCTTCTGAGTTATTTGTCAGATGTGAGGTTTTAATTTGTGGAAATAGTTTACCCAGGCAAATGTGAACACCAGCTGTCTTTGTTTTGTGTTCCTTTTTTTAGACCGTATGACACATCATCCCATGGATATAGAGACTGGACCTTCATGACCACACACTGCTGGGATGAAGATCCTAAAGGAGTTTGGACCATCAAGATCGAGAATAAAGGAAGTTCCAGAAACACTGGTATGTTTTTAAACCTACAGTGCTGCAATTTGATTTAGTGCCTCATACACTTTTCTTGTACATTGCAATGTAGCTGGAAGCGTGTGTTTTGTTTACTGATGACACTGACTTTCATTCTTCACCTTGAATTCCCACCAGTCACATGTTTGAAACCTTGGGGTAAAAAGGGAAACCCAGTTCCGTAAGCATCGAAAACCTACATTTTCAAAATAAAAGACAGAACTTGCATTCATATAGCATTTTTCAAGTTCTTGGGATATCTCAAAGTGCTTTGAAGTGTAGTCACTTTTATTTGTAGGTAAAAGTGCACCACAAGGTCCCGCAAACAGCGATGAGAGAAATGACCAGGTAATCTTTGTTTTTGGTGGTGTTGGTTGAGGGATAAATGTTGGCCAGAACACTGACTGCGCTGCTTTTTTTCGAGTAATGCCACAGGACCTTTTGGGGGTGAAATTGGGTGCCTTTGTGCCTCCCGTTAGCCCCCCCAGGGGGCGCAAATGGCGTTGCGACCGGACGCGGCGCTGACATCGACTCCTGTCCTATTCGGTGAGTTTTTGCGGCAGCGCTACGGTGTTGCTCCCCGATCTCCTTCGCCCGGAGATCGTGACGTCATCGCCCCAGACCCGAAATTGACCTCCGCCCTCTGCAACAGCGCCGGTCAAAAACACCGACAGCTGCAGGAGGCGTGCATCGGGTGGCCGGCCGCTTCAGGGGGCGATGATTAAAAGCTAAGTGGGGGGGAAAAAAACTTACTTTTTCCTGTTCTAATTTTTTTTTGCGGGTTCCTACCCGCGATCGATCAGCCCGGCACTCTGCTTGAGTGCTGTGCTGATCACGCGGGATCGCGGCTACCTTGGTGGTCCAGGTAGGTACTTTTTAAATTGCAGAGCCTGCAGCAATGGCCCTTCCCTTTTAAGAGAGGGAAGGTGCCCTTGTACGCGGCAGCGCTGCACGGCCCAGTGTGGTACGCGGCAGCGCTGCACGGCCCAGTGTGGTACGCGGCAGCGCTGCACGGCCCAGTGTGCAGCGCTGCTGAAGTCTCTGCCCCGCTCTCCGACGTTAGCTCTCTAAGAAGGAAGTGGAGTGCTTGATTTAGCACCCCACTTCCCTCTTGGGGTGCTAAAACTCAATTTCGCAGGCGCTAATGTTAGCGCCCCAAAATGGTCGATACCCAATTTTTTCCCCCTTTTTGTCCACACAAACGGGCAATTGGGACTCCCATTTAATGTTTCATCTGAAAAACAATGCAGCACCTCCCTCAGTACTGGACTGAAGCGCCAGCCTAGATTTATGTTTGTGCTCAAGTCCTGGAGTGGGACTTGAACTTTCTGACTTGCAGGTGAGAGTGCTACTGCCGAGTCAGGCTGACACTTGAAATGACCGGCTACAGGAATTTTGTTATTTTTGTGTTGCTGGTCCTTTTTATCTACTCTCCTCTCCTAAATTACATATTGCTGTATCTTTAATATACACTATTCTGTGGGAGGTAATAAGAAGAGATGACTTTTTTTTTTAAATGGTCTTTCAATTGTGATTCCAGTGAGGCGATCCAAGTTCTTTCCGGTTACTAAATCCCTAGATGTCCTGCTGCAAAAATATTATATTTTGAAGAACTAATCATAATGTAAATTGTCTTGTGACTTATTGGCACAGTAAATGTGTTTTAAAACCAATAGTTCATAAGGGATCTGAAAAGGGGAAGGTGTCCCTGTTACTTGAAATCAGAATTTATTTCTATTAGTGCTATCATTACTATATGTGGCAAAACTGACAACTCTAAATCTACCTGGATAACCGGTTATTAAAATGCATACAGTGGTTGTGGCAAAACCTGTCCATCGTTTTGAAATTTGATCCTTACTATTGGGATTTCCAGGATGGCAGACAAAACCGCCTTCAATATATCCTTTGTGTTTGTAATAGCCCAGATTAAAATAATTGTAATGCAATGTTTTCAGTGTGTTCCAACCTAAAATGCACGAATGGCTATTTTAAAATCTAAAGAGTTCTGTACTTCCAGCCTCAACTGCTGTAGGGTATAATGGCAGAGAAAACTCAGCAGATTACTTGCAATTTATTTTCTGCAGGGGTTCTGTCCTATTTTAAGATGCACTTGTATGGTACTGATGAAAACATGATGGCAAGACGCATAAAGGATACAGTGATAAGTGACTGTAGGAAATGGAATGAAGATGGACTCTGTGAAGGTAGGTAAAATATATTTTTCAAAATTAGCTTTGTAATGCTCTGCGACTGCATGCATTACAACAGTTGATATTCAATCCACCACAAATTATTGTAAAGTTTACTTATTTTTGTCACTTATTACAAGACACATTAGAGGTGCTCCTCTCCCAGGTAGTGTTGTACAGGTGGTTCACTGCTTTCACATTGCTAGGACCATTTTTAATTGCATGTAGACTGACATTTGACCAGCCATGCTTTCCAAGTTTGCAACACCATTCTGGTAATGCAGTAACTGAGAAAATAATGATGTTCTGATGAAAGGTCATCGACCTGAAACGTCAACTCTCTTTCTCTCTCCACGGATGCTGCCTGGCCTGCTGAGTTTTTCCAGCGTTTTCTGTTGTTATACTGAGAAAATAATAGTGTGTTTAGAGAAAGTCAATGGATTTGTTGTGATGTATCTTTGTGTATTCAGATTTGTATTTCATAAGTAATAGTATTTAAGCCATGATGCCGGTGTTGGACTGGGGTGGACAAAAATGAGAAGTCGCACAACACCAGGTTATAGTCCAACAGTTTTATTTGAAATTACAAGCTTTCGGAGCGTATGGCAAGTATATCCTTCCTTGGGTAAGGAGACCAAAACTGTACGCAATACTCCAGGTGTGGTCTCACTAAGGCCCTATATAATTGCAGTAAGACGTCTTTATTCTTATACTCAAATCCTCTTGTAATAAAGGCCATGATTTCAGAAGCGGAAGAATAATACTGATTTGGGTTATGAACCATTAGACCAATTTATTGAAAATTAAACTGCTAAAAATGACAGTGCAAACTGTATATCTACAATTTTACTATTCCTAAGGTCAAAACAATAAATATGCTTCCCATGTGCTAACCCTCAACATAACATTGATTCTTGAAATACAGTCACTTGTATAACTATATGCTACCATGGAGCACTCTGAATTAGTCCTGCTGCTAGCTTCAGACTGACTAAGAACTGAGTACAGCCAAGCCAAACAAAAAACCTACAACCTGTAGCTACTGATTAGAGTCTGTCAAAGGGTACACAAAGCATCCTGACCCTGTCCCTCTCTTAAAACTGGCTCTAGTCTGATACAGATGTAGCTATGAATCAAACCTATTACAGTACTTGTAAAAGATCCCCAGAATGTCAATCGCATTGAATTGAATAAAATGGTTTGACCCTGTTGTTCAATTTTAAAATATTTTTGAATGATCTGATAAGATGGGCCTCCATCCAATGATGGAGCAATCAATCTACATCCATCCAGGCTTTGTCCTGAGGTGTGCACATCAGCCAGACTGTAACATACGTTTTCTGTGGCTTGTAAAATCAGCTAATAGTGCATGACTTTAATTGAGTACATGACTTTAATTGAGTACATGACTTTAATTGAGTACATGACTTTAATTGAGTACATGACTTTAATTGAGTACATGACTTTAATTGAGTACATGACTTTAATTGAGTACATGACTTTAATTGAGTGTGTACTGTGACCAGCAAGAAAGAATCCAATAAATAATCAATCACAGATAAAAATGATTTCCTGTCATACAAAGTAATGCTTACCTTTGTACATTCTCAGTCTTGTATTTGTGCAGTGGGGACATTGAAATCTCTTCACCAGAGTGAAAATATGAACCCACTATGATATCACTACATGGGTTTTCAAAACCAGCACAAAGGTTTTTTTAATTTTTTTTCTAGAAAGAAAAATGCATAGTTAGAAGAATTCCACCTTTCATTGCGCTCCTGAAACAACTCAGGCCACTTGTGAGTTAATAACCATCGCACTTGGCAAAGGATGAGAGGTGATGATAAATATTTTAACTACAGAAAGAAACCATATCGACAGCAATAACTAGTTGGGTTTTTGCCTTCCTCTTCAACTTTCCCCCCCCCCCCACTCTACACCCCCAAAAATGCACATAGTCCAAAAACTGTTAATCATCTTCAAAATATGACCAACAGCAATCTGTAATATGACTAGCATGAATAAAAGCTGTAGAAAGGCTGTTATAAACGCACATTTCCAGTGTGTAGGAATTGTCCAGTGCGCAGCAAAACAATTGATGCCAGCAGCCATTCAGGCATAATGTGATTTGGCAAGCCTATGAAGGCAAGAGAGCTGGAAGTGGAATTTTTTTGTGCTCATTTTCTACATTTCCTGTTCAATGCGCTTGCACCCACCTGGCCAATTAGTCATTACATTTTTGTAAGCCTATTGATATGGCCTTTGTAGTAATAATTAATAACTGGATGACCAATTGTTGCAAGCAATGGCCAGTGCTGCTTTTTTTTCCAATGTGGATAATAGTTTCCATGCTGAACAATTTCCTACATGGTTGCAGCAATTGGCAATTATAATTAAATGGCACAAAATGGAGAGCAAAATTAATTAAAACATTGCTGAATGCACACCATCGATTAAGCAGTGGTTTCAATTAAAGGGTTTGCAGAAGAAGAGCTTCTCTGTGTACTTTTACTGAAACATTGCTAGTTTTATTCGAAGGAGAGGACTTCCAGTTAAATGTGGTAATTATTTACAGCAATGTTGTTGCAGCCACCAGGTTCTTTTTTTTAAATGAGCTGTTATGTTTGTCTCTGGCTATCCCCTGTTGCTTGCTCTAACACTTTGATTTTACTGGATCACGGTTACTGCTTCTTGAAATATTGGTCAAGATTGAGCTAAGTTTCTTTCTGATGACCTCAAATTTATAATGGTGCACAGGGCTCCTGATATTTTTTTTCCCTTGACCACAGCAACCAAAAATAGTAGTACAATGAGCTAATTTCCACAGATCTCTTGCTTTATAAGTAAACTTGTCAGAATTTTTTTTGCCCCATATGTTCAACTGATTTACAATAATATTGACCTCCCACCACTGGCTCAGTGCCGATCACTATATTCTGTAGTGCCATGGTGTATTGCAGAAGAGAGGCCCTAGGTGTGATAACTGGTTTGTACTGTTAGCTGATCTTGGAGTTACTACCATTAGTATTGGTGTCTGTTATAAATTTCAGGTCTGCACTAGAGATTCTCTATATGGTTTATGGTCACTTGCTTTTCCTGTAATTGGATTCTGCTCCTTTTATGATCAGTTTACCTTTACTGCCTGATATCTAGTCATATGATCGTACGGCCCAGGGGCTGTAACAATGAATCCCCTTGTTTTATGAACTGATTACTGGAATCTCGCATGCCACCACGTGCTTTTCTCCAACCTTCTGAAAGCAGATTGATTGTCACTTTAGTGAGATGAGGCCAATTATAAATCAATGAGCTGATTTATTTAATAAGCAACAGGTAGACAAACAGAGTAACATTTATAGTAGATATCATCCTCTGTATAATTCCTTGATGTGTATAGAAATTTTTTAAATGCTGCACTGCCCCTGTTAGTGGGTTAAATGCACTCTTCTCACCAAATAATTTTCTCAAGCTGATTAGCTCTGACCATAAAGGAGAATACTGTCTGGTTTGTTTACCAGCTTTTCTATGCAGTCTCGGGCCATTTGTGTCTTTGCCTAGACAGGAAGCCAAGAACTTGACGCTGACCCTATTTCCACTTTCCATGTTGTTTGGCTAGAACTGCAATCAGACTGGCTGCCTCGCCCCTGGGTGAGAGTTCCCAGTAACTACTGTACCCGCTACTGGCTGGACTCAACAGAGCCGTCCCAACCTAATGGGTGTGGAGGTTTACAGAAATGTCTGAATGACTTTTATTGTCTCAAGTTGAAGTGTTGTGTGGGAACCACCAGTTGCTTCGTCCATATCTAATCCACATACTCCAGCACGTGGCTGCGCTGTGGATGTAATCCCTTGTGAGCTAAATTTAACTTGATTGTTTTAATATAAATGACACCCAAATTCTCCCCATAACCAAGCAGTTTTAAAAAGAAAAAATGTTGTATGCGACTGTGTCCTAAGGCTGGGGTGGGAATTGTCAAGGTTCCTGCTGATGCTTTTTATCCACAAACTCTTGCTTGAAATGCATATGTGTGGATATTGTGAAGATATGGTCAGGTTCAAACAGTGAAGGCTCTCTATGGTTGAATGGCGTGCTGACAAGAGAAACGTGGTTATATTGACTTAATGTTAGTATTGTCAACAGGGATTGACAAAAGTAAATTAATTGATGGACTATTAGAATATACTTGACTGCAAACCGTGTTGCCTAGGCCCTAAGCTCCGAAATTCCCTGCCTAAACCTCCCCGCCTCGCTACCCCTCTCTCTCCTCCTCTAGACGCTTCCTTAAAACCTACCTCTTTGACCAAGCTTTTGGTCACCTGCCCTAATTTATCCTTATGTGGATCGGTGTCAAATTTATTGTCTTAAAATGCTCCTGTGCAGGGCCTTGGATGTTTTACTACGTTAAAGGCGCTATATAAATACAAGTTGTTGTTGGTAGAGATGTGATGCGATGCACAACTAGATTTAAGACTTAGAAATACCTACTCCATGAGCTATTGAGTAATTTGCCTGGTAGTGATGTAGTTTATCTTTCAGTAAACCATCAAATGCTGTCCTGTATCATTATTGAAAATAGATTTATTTGAAGTCGTACAGGTACCTATTACAGAGGTGGTATATTTAAATGCAGATAACTTTGTTTATATAAAAAAAATCATTTTTTTATCCTTTTACAGAATGCCACGGTGCTTTTGTTATCTTCGGACACCTTTGCCTCACCTACTGTCCTCCACACTATTACAATGTTTCAAGGACTTTAAATAAAACAGTGAGTGGTGTTCGCAGAAGTTTCACAGTGGATGCCTGTGCTCCTTGCCATTCATCTTGCTATTCCTGCAATGGCTATTCTGTAAATAACTGTGTGACGTGTCCTCCATTTTCAAATTATGATGAAAATCGACAGTCTTGTTCGCCTCCTATTTACCCAAGACGTTCTAATGTGAATGAAAGGAATGAGCAAAAGCATGGGCTTTACAAAATCGGCGTGATAGTTGCAATCCTCATTGGTGCACCTGTTGCCCTGATGTGTGGTGTAACGTCATTGTCATGGTTGATATACCATTTAAGTATTCGGCAGACAGTAATGGTAACCACCTCCCCAACTGGAGACTCCGAAACAACACAACTGCGAGTACAGCGTGACACTACGGATGAGGGAACTGGAAGCAGCGAGACAGAATCCACTTACTTTATTACACGGTTGGACCAACAACAGGATCATTAAAAAAAACTAATTAAAATGCAGATCCAGTAGTCATTATTTCATCCAATCACAGAATAAACCTACTGATTCATCTTTTGGCTTTAGTCTGGGTGAATGTAACCTCCAGTTCAGCCTCTCCAAAATTACTAATTTTAGTCGAAATACCATCTTCAGGGGTTTCTTTCAAGAGTCTGCAAATGCATGAATACATTTTTTTTTTGGAAAGGCAACTTGTTTATGCAGTAACCTTTGTCTATCTCAGTGCAATTCTACAGTCATTAAAGGGGGTAGGTTTTGATGTAGATAATTCAAACTTCTACAAAGGAACATAGTTAAATCTATTAGCAGATGTTTGAGGCGTTTCCTTCCAACAGCCCATTCACAATTTACACTGTACTCTTCCCAGTTTATCTCTTGAGGAAGCTGTGTAATTACAGGTAAAACTTCCAAGAATATAACATGCTGAAATTTCTCCCTGAGGCTAATTAACTGAAAACTCCAGGATATAACTCTAACCTCAGTCTTGTCAATCCTAAATATTTGGATTTCATTCTGGAGTATTGTATCCAATTCTAGGAAGGATGTGAAGGCCTTAGAGGGGGTGCAGAAAAGATTTACGAGAATGATTCCAGGGATGAGGGACTTCAGTTACGTGGATGGACTGGAGAAGCTGGGGTGGTTCTCCTTCGAGCAGAGAAGATTGAGAGGAGATTTGATTAGAGGTATTCAAAATCATGAGGGGTCTGGGCAGAGTAGAGAGAGAGAAACTGTTCCCATTGACCGGAAGGGTCGACAACCAGAGGACACAGATTCAAGGTAATTGGTAAAAGAACCAAAGGCGACATGAGGAAAAAAAATTTACGCAGCGAGTGGTTAGGATCTGGAATGCACTGCCTGAAAGGGTGGTGGAGGCAGATTCAATCGTGGCTTTCAAATGGGAATTGCAGGGCTACGGGGAAAGGGTGGGGGAGTGGAGTGGCACTCGCTGAAGTGCTCTTGCAGAGATTCATGGGACAGGAGCTATAATCCCCTTTTAGAGAATTTGACTACCTATATCTGAAGATGTTCTCTACAATTCTGTAACAGATTTGCATAATTTTTGTCTTTACACAATTGATCATATGAAATGTATTTTTGAATTTTTTGGGGGGGATGGGGTGTGGTAAAGGAAAGAAGGTGGAACTTCAAATCTCCCACCTCCATTTGAAGTTTGCTAATTTTGTAATCTTAACTGTGCAGGGAAAAGAAGTTTTTACCCATGATTACTTTTTTGGCCCAAATTGCTCCCCGCACTTTTTTTAAGGTGCTAGCTTGTGTCCAATATCACCAATGATAAATGCGTAGCAGTCGAGGCAGAATTTTCTTTCCCACTTCTTCCTGTCTTTCCTCTTGTGTCTATCTAATTAATGCACCAAAGGTACTGGCAGGAAACTAATTCAAACAAGTTGGATCTTACTGCAAATTCTTCCAGCTAACTATAGTTATTATTTGGCAGAGTATAACATTGATGCAATGCAAAATATGCCAGCTGTAAAACATTGGATTTTATATAATTGAATATTTTATTACAAAATGAATTGGCCATAGCCTGTTATATAAATCTAATAATCATCACACTATTAAACTACATGATGTAATGATCAGCTGTCTGCAAATCAACCATTGTTAAAAATATAACACTACACTTCTGTCCAGTGGAAACTCATTATTATGAACTTCTCACACAATATCATTCCTATTCCCAATGAAAATCCATCATGGGCACGAAAGGAGCTCAAAATAAGATAACGGAGCACTTAACTACTTTAAGGATGAATGATGCAGTTTGAAATATTGTCCTGTCACCTCTGGGACCTGGGTTTCATTACATCCTACACTGCTGGACTGTTGAGCAAAAGCATTCTTGCAAAGGTTCAAGTTTGCAGTGCAAAACTGCATGTGGCTGTCAATCTGACGGGGGGGGGGGGGGGCGAGGAGGAAAAGTTTGATGTGCCTTTGCTGTTGAGGTTTAGGGAAATCGGTGCAAAGTAAAGTATTGATTACTCTGCATCCGGCTTGTGCAATACATTATAAAGGGGATGCTTGATTCCTATACTGGGTGCCAAAAGTAGAAAATGGTGTTCCCAGTAGAATTACGTAATACTACCGGTGGGGGAATTGATGGAAAACCAAGGTTGAAGTAGTAATGCAGTGATGTTGGAAAGAATTCAGTTGTAATGTCTTTTCCTCCAGAACATACATATATATATGTCTGGATGGTGCATTGACTTTCACTCAGTAGAACCCCCTTTACTGCACTATTATGAATTTTTGCATTTTACAGCTTTTCTGAATGAGATGGGCAGTAGAAAATAGGTTAAGACTACCCCAAACTAATGCCACATGGGATTCTTCGATTTGGAGAGAAAGCAGACTTTCATTCACTTACTGAGATCCCAGAGGTTTGGAACCAAGTAAAACTACATTCTGTCATGCCGTGCTATACCTGATTTAACTATGCTTTATGATGACCGAGTGCTTAAAGTGGGGAAAATGCCCCTCTCCCGGCACTTGTGCCCTTATCTTGAGCGCACAAATGCATCTTATGTGAAAACTTACGCTAGTGTAGCAGCCACACCTTTAAATGGTTAGATTTTATTCTGGCCAGTCTCGTTGTCACCTGGTTTTTGGTCATCTGCCCTAATATCTCCTGATGTGGCTCAGTGTCACATTTTGTTTGATAACACTCCTGTGAAGCACCTTGGGATGTTTTACTGAGTTAAAGACTCTATATAAATATAAGTTGTTTAAAATACCCATTCTGTATTTTTGAATATTAAGGGAATCAAGGGATATGGGGATAGTGCAGGAAAGTGAAGATGAGGTAGATCAGCCATGATCTTATTGAACGGCGGAGTAGGCTCGAAGGGCCAAACGGCCTACTCCTGCTCCTATTTCTTATGTTCTTATATGAAGCTACTTGTAGCAGTGGGGAGCATCAGTAGCTTTTTATGTGTAGTCATCCCAACAACCGGGATTGAGTTTTAGCGGGCATCTGTGGTAGTGATCTGATTTATGAACAAGACCGGACGGGGGCTTTGGCAGCTACTCCGACAGTGGTTATGATTGATGTTATTTGAAAATAGGGAGCTGCCATGTGACGATGAGTGATTCAAATGGATGGAACGGTCGTCCTTACTTTGGAGTGGTACTAGTTGCCATAGCCTAGGGATGAGCAATAAATGCAGCCTTGCTGGCATCGCACACATCCTTTGAACAAATTTTCTAAAAAGACTAGGCTGGTGTGTCATGGCACCCATACTATAGATCGCGTCAGATGTTCTGACGCCACGCCTGGCCCGCGGCCAAAGCCGTCCAGGCAATGTTCCCTCTTAAAAAAAATGTAAAAAATTATGCACGGGATCTTGGAGGAAACAGCTTGTGAGCGGCCTGCGTGTTACCTTCCAGATTGCTGCGCGGCTGCCCAGGGAGCATTGCTTTCAGGTGTTAAAGGTCGCGTTTGGCCCTGACTCCACTGGGTAAATCGAGGAGGCTCAAGAGTGTGGAGGGATCCTGCCTGATTTTTACCCCCCGGCCCCGTTCGCTGGAATTTCTCTTCGGTGCGAAGCCCTGAAACCTTACTCTGGAACATGCACCTCAACTTCAGCCCCTCAACTTCAGCCATCTCATAGAAATTCCTTCCGTGCTATTCCACGCTGTGCGGAGGGGTTTCCTGTGCAAACTGCTCCTGCACAATCTCCACTTCCTCGCCCTCTCCTCCTGTCTAGACAAGCCTTGGCGTGCCACCTTGCTGTCCGGCGGAGGTGGGGGGCCCCAATGGATGACTCTCTATGCGGGAGTCCTTCTCTGCACCATTGGGGATCTAGGGTGGAGGCTGTTGCGTGGAGCAGTCTTGTTCAGCAGGTTTTTAAGCGCCTTCATGGACTCCCAAACTGCGTGTAATTTTTGCAGCCTAAAGGAGTCCGTGGCCCATGTCTATATGAAGTGTGAGAGGTTGCAGCCCCTGTATAGTTACCTGAAGGGGCTGCTCCTCGACCTTTGGCTACATTTTAGCCCCACTCTGTCAATCTTTGGCCACCCAGTGCGGAAAGGGTGCGCAAGTCGGAGGATCTTCTTGTGGGCCTGCTCCCGAGCTTGGCTAAAACAGCAATTTGTAGGTCCAGGACAGGCGAAGCCCGTGGGGGGGAGGGGAAGATGTTGCTCTGGCTGCCTGCCACTCTTCCGCGGTCTTGTCTGTGGCCCTGGAGAGGAAGCATGCAGTGTCCACCGGTACGCTTGGTGCCTTCCGCGAACCATGGGAACCACGGTGTAGGGTGTCTTGTAGACATCAATAATAAAATCCTGATTTAGTTGGGAAAATATCCTTTTGTTTTTGGTGGCTCTTGATGCTTATTTTGGCATCTTTTCAGTTTGATTGGACCATCCCATATTAGTGGTGCCCTAAAAGGGACACTTGTGATGATTTTTGTTTAGTGACCCTGGGCAACCCAGCAACACCTTTATTGGGCCATCAAAAAAGGCCCATTCTATAGGCAAGACTTAATAACTGCTTTCTAAACTCGTACAAGGCCATCAGTGTAACAATTTGCTCTCTTCAGACAGATCAATAATATATAGGGGGAGAAATTCGGTGTTGCCCCGTTTGGGGCGCAATTATCGGCCGGGTGCAAAGTTTAGCGCCTGGCGCGAATTATCGCTTCCGACTGCAAACTTGGCTTCTATCGCCGCTGGAAGGTGATTGGAACGCTAAATCAGGTGCTACACACCTCTCTTAAGGCGCTAACGCCGAGGAGCGAGGCACTACCTCAGAGCGCTGGTGAAGCTCATGTGAAGTCAGACAGCAATGGAACAGACAAACTGGCACCGGCCAGTTCTTAAAAGGGAGGGTCAATCTTGCTCTCCAACCATACCCTGCTCACTGCAGTCTTGAATCTTGGCCTGGAGAAACCTGTACATCAATTCTGCTGGAAAGAACAATGGAGAGACCCAGGGAAAGAGCTCAGAGTGCAGCCCCTAAAGTCTCTTCTAAATCGATGCAGGGGAAGGTCAAATCAAAATGAACCTGCAAATTGCTGCTCAGTACCCAAAACTCCTTCACACAGCATTGAAGTCACTCTCCAGAAGTCAGTCCCTTTTTAAGGATTAATAGACTGATTCCACCAACATTCTGAGCATACAATGTTCTTTTAGTGTCTTCCTATCACCTCGATGATCTTTTATAACATCTAACGGTCTTTTATTAAAGTTTCTCATTAAGCAATTTGTAGCTCATTTGCAGGGTGTGACAAGTGGCGTTCCCCGGGGATCTGTACTGCAGCCTCAGCTTTTCATTATATATATATATTAATGACTTAGTTGAAGGAAGAGAGAGTTGTACATCCACATCTGCAGATGACACTAAGTTAGGTATATAGGGAAAAGGTGGGTAAATAGAGTAAAGGTACAGATCTAATATAATTTATTTTTAAATTTGTTTTTATGAGATGTGGGCGTCGCTGGCAAGGCCAGCATTTATTGCCCATCCCTAATTGTCCTTGAGAAGGTGGTGGTGAACTGCCTTCTTGAACCGCTGCAGTCCATGTGGTGAAGGTGCTCCCACAGTGCTGTTAGGGAGGGAGTTCCAGGATTTTGACCCAGCGACGATGAAGGATCGGCGATATACTTCTAAGTCAGGATGATGTGTGACTTGGAGGTGGTGGTGTTCCCATGCGTCTGCTGCCCTTGTCCTTCTAGGTGGGCACAAGTCCCCAGATGTTGGTGAGGAGGACATTGCAGGGTTGACTGGGCTGGGTGTGCCGTTGCTGTGCCTGTACCGAGGTCAATGCCAGGTGGTCCGTCCGATTTCATTTTTATTATTTTGTTTCATAGCAGTGTGTTACAACTGAGTGGCTTGCTAGGCCATTTCAGAGGGCAGTTAAGAGTCAACCACATTGCTGTGGGTCTGGAGTCACATATAGGCCAGACTATGTAGAGGACAGCAGATTTCCTTCCCTAAAGGACATTAGTGAACCAGATGGGTTTTTACGACAATCCGATAGTTTGATGGTTACCATTACTGATACTAGTAATTATTCCAGATTTATTTAATTAACTGAATTTAAATTCCCCAGCTGTCGTGGTGGGATTTGAACTCACATCTCTGGATCAATAGTCCAGACCTCTGGATTACTAGCCCAGTGACATTACCACTAGGCTACCGTTCCCTCAAATGGCAGAACAGGCTGGAGGGGCTGAATGGCCTACTCCTATTCCTGTGTTCCTCAGTAACTCCCTTTCTGTGATTAAGGTGTTGTTGATTATCTTCCTACCCTGCACCTTTTCCTTTTTTCTCTTTTTCCAATGTCATTAAAATGCTTGTTTCACTTTTTTTCAGTTTTGATGAAGGAATTACACCTGAAATATTACCCTATCTTTTGTCTTTCCTGCCTGACCTGCTGTGTGCATCCAGCATTTTCTGTTCCTGATTTTTTTTTAAATCATCAAATTGAACCTACAGATCTGCACGGCTATTTATTCATGACAAGGGGTTAGAGCGTTCATTCAGGAGCTGCAATCTTGTCCTTCAATTGACCTGCCTTCAATTCCTCAACACATTACAGGCCAAAGCAGAATAAGATAAACTGACGAGAGTTGTAAAACGTAACCCTTGGTATTCTTCGAATGACGTGGGAAAACCCCCAATGTAATGAAGTGCCGTTCTTTGTTTTTGATGCAGAAATGGGACCATAGTGTTTGAATTAAGACACCATCTGAAAAGTCACAGGATGATCTTGCGGCCCTCAGTAAAATCGCCTTCTAGGCTTCAACAAATAATCTGTGGGTTGTGTGATCTTGCCAGTAAGGATAGGTAATACATCATGGCTGGTGAATGCATTTACAGACTACTTGTTTGGAGGTGCTGAAGGGTGAACCTTAGGCCTGTGCACCAGCTGTCGACAGAATGCTGCTGTCCCATCTGCTCAGTGCCCTGTCGCTCAGCTTGCAATTATTTTTTTAAAGGCAAAGCTCAAAATTAACCCTTTCCCGATCACGTAATCCCAAAAAAAATCTTCAAGGGCTGCTTCACATTTTCTTGATTAAGAATGTCTTCTTTCTTTAGAATTGAGGGGCTGGTGCAGCATGACCATTTTAAAAAGATTGGGACTGGAAATGTAATCATTTAGGCTGTGTTTTTCGGTCTTCGTTTCTAATTCGTTTTTCGTGTGTTTCTATTCCCCCCTCTGTAGTTAGAAGGCCTCCAAGATGAGATTCAGTGTTAGATATGACTGGGGATGAAGAGACTGTCAGAATGCGCAGCAGATTTAGGTCTCGGTAGATTCTGTGATGTCTATCACTCTGCCGTAAAACAACTTTTAATTTAGTTGGCAACGGCCTCTCATTCTGCAGTCTCAGCAGTGAGTCATGGAATGGAGAGTGCGAAGAATGAAACTATTGGATTGTTGGAAAGGCCGCTTGCAAATTGCACTTTGAGGTGTTTTGGTGCTCCATAAATCCAATCTGGCAATTTACCTCACCATGAATACATGAATTACTAAAGCTTAGTCCTGTGGCATTGCTTCTCAGTTTGGATTCACCAGTAGAGCTACAAAACAAACACTCTCTCTCTCTTTCTTTCTTTCTTTCTCTCTTTCTCTTTTTCTTTCTTTCTTTCCCCTTCTTTCTTTCTTTCTCTCTTTCTCTCTTTCCCTCTTCTTCTCTCTTTCCCTCTCTTTCTCTCTTCCTTTCCCTCTTCTCTCTCTCTTTCCCCCTCTTTCTCTTTTTCTCTTTCTCTCCCTCTCCTGCTAACTCTAGTTATCCCTCCATCTCTTTATAACATTTTACTACGTTAAAGGTGCTACATAAATACAAGTTGTTATAGTTTGCTTAAATACAGTTTGTGACATACGTTGGTAATTCTACACTGTGCTCTATTGATTAAAAGGTATGTGTTATCATTGAGAAGTTAGAGCAGTCTTTAATATTGTCATTGCCAGCAAATGGTGCACAGGGAATTGGCAGTATTACCAAAGGACAACATTATATTACACAGGATTGTAGTCTACACTGGTTCTATAACAGATGGTTTCTGTATTTGATAGGTAGAATCACCTGCTTCTTGCAGCGGAAAATAAAATAAAGAAAGCTGGTATACTACAGGGGACAACAGACTTGATCCCAATTGTAACCTAAGCTGCTCTTTGAGAAGGGGTTGGGTTTGGGATGGATACCCAAATTATACCCCACCCAATTTTAATGCACCACAGACCCGAACCCACCCCTTTCTCACGTGGTGGGTTAGGTTAAAATTGGGGCTTTGGTGTATCCTTAATGGCCCATAGGAGGTCACAGTGATTCTACAAATGATGAAATTGCAGGATGTTCGATCTATGCACCCACCTGGAGGATATATTGAAATACCAAAATTTTCCGTGCCGGGTACCTGTGACGGTAAATAATATCTTTGGTTGAATCTTTTCCCGCCAGCTGCCATTAACAAATAAGTTGGTTTCACACTTTGATTGGTGTTTTTTTTCACTGTTGTGGGTATTACGATTTCAGCTTCCTCTCAGCATTTTTGACTTGTGTTCAGGGTGCAAAGGCAGTTTCGTTAACTGTACCAAATCTCTGAAACCTGAACGCTCGTGCAAGCCGTAAGTGGGATTGCGTACCGCGGGCCGAGCTGTTATCCCTTGCCTGTGATATGTCCCACCAGAGACCGCATGGGACGCCCACCATGTTCTTCAGTCTACTCTGAAAGGCGGTTAAAGGCCATATTGTCAGATGGTTATATTTTAGCTAAAACTGGTGGTCAGGGTTTATTTACAAGATAATTACACAGAAGCAGAAAGACACACCAAGTTACTGATGGTATAAGTACTTGGAAAACACAGATTTGGATCAACTCACAATGGGTTAAAATATCTTCTGTCTTTTGTAGAGATTCAACTGTGTTTTCTTACGTAGGCGGGTCAAGTCGGAACAGTTGTAAGAACATAAGAAATAGGAGCTGGAGTAGGCCGTTTGGCCCATTCGAGCCTGCTCTGCCATTCAAAAAGATCATGGCTGCTGATCTACCTCAACTCCACCTTCCCCCACTATCCCCAAATCCCTTCATTCCCTTAGTTCCCAAAAATCTATCGACCTCTGTCTTGAATATACTCAATGACTGAGCATCGACAGCCCTCTGGGGTAGAGAATTCCAAAGATTCTTCACCCTCTGAGTGAAGAAATTTCTCCTCATCTCAGTCCTAAATGGCCGACCCCTTATTCTGTGACTGTGACCCCGTGTTCTAGACTCCCCCGCCAGAGGAAACATTTTCTCAGCATTAACCCTGTCAAGCCCCTTAAGAATTTTATATGTTTCAATTATAGCACCTCTTATTCTTCTAAACTCTAGGGAATATAGGCCTAGTCTACTCAGTCGCTCCTCAAAGGGCAATCCCCTCATCCCAGGAAGCAGTCTAGTGAACCTTTGTTGCACTCCCTCTAAGGCAAGTATGTCTTTCCTTAGATAAGGAGACCAGAACTGTACACGGTACTCCAGGTGTGGCCTCACCAATGCCCTGTATAATTGTAGTAAGACTTCTTTACTCTTATACTCTAATCCCTTTGTAACAAAAGCTAACATACTATTTGGTTTCCTAATTGCTTGCTGTACCTGCATGTTAACTTTCTGTGATTCATGTATAAGGACACCCAGGTCCCTCTGAATGCAAATATTTTCCAGTCTCTCACCATTCAAAAAAATATTCTGCTTTTTTGTTTTTCCTACCAAAGTGGATAACTTCACACTTCCCCACATTGTATTCCATTTGCCATGTTCTTGCCCACTTGTCTATGTCTCTCTGCAGCCTCTTTGCATCCTCCTCACAGCTTACTTTCCCACCTAGCTTTGTGTCCTCAGCAAACTTGGATACGTTACACTCAGTTCCTTCATCTAAGTCATGGAATGTCTTCATGCAACATATGTTCATGTTGACACATTAATTATCTTCATCTCAATTATACCCCTAATGATATGGCTGGGTTTTCCAGTTCTGTGGTTGGCAGTCTGCGATTTTCTGTCCAAACACACATACCTTAACATTTCAAAGTGAACAGTAAATATCTGATTACCACGAGTAACAGCAACAAAGGAAGCCAGCCAACTTTCAGTGAATATGTGAATGAATTAGGGCAATTTTGTATAGCGGCCACCTCTCTGAAATGAAGAA
Source organism: Squalus acanthias (assembly GCA_030390025.1). Lineage (NCBI taxonomy): Eukaryota > Metazoa > Chordata > Chondrichthyes > Squaliformes > Squalidae > Squalus > Squalus acanthias. The sequence goes on along the minus strand of CM059443.1, from coordinate 31,409,089 downwards.
AAAGAGAACCTTTTACAGATACGCCAATTTTTAATTCACATTTACTCACCAGCTAAAGACATATATTTAAAAAAATACATAATATGAAAATCTTTCCTTATTGGATGCAAGAGAAAACCCTGCTTTCATCGCAGTGAATACCATATAGATAAAGTTTCGGAAAAAGGAAATCCAACTGAAACTGCACCATCCATATGAAACTATCATCTGGTCTGAATCTATGTAGAGATGATTTAAATCAGATCTGTTAGAAATTGTGCAGAAAACCCATACTGATTGCCTTGCAATGAATGCTGATAATAGAGAAGTGTGCAATTTTTTTTTAGTTTCCTCTTGGAGAAAACTGATTTGTTGCCCCCAAGAGTGCAATAGAAATTAGGATTGGAGTCAAGTTTCCCTGAACTATAGTAGAGCAAGAGGAAGTAGACATTTTAAATATTTTGGATCTGCCCCAGATTTGACAGCAGGTCTCTCATCCCCACTGGCTAGCGTAGATGCAGTCCAGCACCGTAATTATCCTATCATAATAAACTGGCCAGCAATCAAATTTTTATTCCAATTTTGTGGAGAAGGCAAATATGAGAAGCTGTGCAGCCTGAGTTACTGTTCCTTTGTGGTGTGTGTGTGTGTGTGTGGGTTCAGTGGGGCCGGGCGGGGGCGTGGAGGGAGCTGGGTTTGAACAGAATTGAAGGTAAACCAGTCCAAGCCAAGACATAGCACTGTGTGCGGTAGTAGCACACGAACACTGACAGAGAGAATTTCTGCAGGGTTTCTACCGATTGTCTGGTGTAACTTTGCTGAAAGAGCCTCGGAAACTCCAGAAAAAACCCCAGCATTTACGCCATTCTCCCAGGGCTGCCGTGCCTCTTCCGGCGGAGGGAGATTGGGAGAGCCCTCCACCCGAAATTTACCCCCTTAACGCAGTTGTACAAAATTATTTTCCCCGCTATTTCAACGGCGGGATTAACCTGCTTATTAAGCTGTGGAATTCTCTCCCCAAACCTCTTTGCCTCTCCACCTCTCTCCCCTCCGATAAGACCCTGCTTAAAACCTACCGCGTTGACTAAGCTTTTGTCCTAATGTCTCCTTTGTGGCTCGGTGTCCAATTCTGTTTGATAACGCTCCTGTGAAGCACCTCGTGACGTTTTATTAGGTTAAAGGCGCTATATAAATGCAGGTTGTTATTTAGCAGACAAGATAATTTCACATAAGAGGTACGAAGGATTCAGATGCTAATATTACAATGCGTACTTTCCACTCTATAGTGTTAAACACTACACCTTTGGGCCTGTAGCTGACAACTGTTTCTCTTGATGCTCTTTTATACAATGGCATTGGAAAATCGCAGTTAAATGATATTGGACTCGAACTGGCTTTCTTGCCCCCATTTAGTACTTTAAAGAGGTGTTACTGTCTGAATGAAAAGCTTTCAGACAGGAAACAGCTACAACAGTCTGCACTGAAAACGTCCCCCTCCCCACCAGTGTGTCTGCTCGGGAACGATCACGTTGCAGCAGATTCCATCTTAAAACAATAAATTTACAGCGCCAGTGAAAAAAGTCATGAGCCACGGATAATAAAATTTGGTAATTTATTCGACATGTGAAAGATTCTGTGCCTTATTTATAACTTTTGGGAAGGGCCATAATCTTGAGCAGTTACTTGCTTGAGGGCTACTCCGACTAATCTGCCATAAATCTTACTTTTTTTAAAAAAGAATCATTTACGTCTTTCGTTTTTCTCTCTCTCACACACACAGACACGAGCTGGTGGACGCTGAGGTCAGACACATGAAGCAACAGAGGGTGGCTGCTCACGCACTTTTCAACTGGATCATCAGTTTTGAGGTGACCATAAAATACTTTTGAAAATTGAAGCAGTAAAGGTGCTCTTTGCAGTTAAAAAGCACCGTGCACAAGCATGATTATAACTATTTGATCTCTCTTTCATTCAGATGTATTTTACACACGCAAAACATTTTTTTAATATCCCCCCCACCCCCGCATACCATCAGCTCTTGGATTTAGCAAAAGGTAGCTACCCTATGCTGTAGTTCTGCTGGAGGGGACGGGGGTGCTAAGTGCCCCTCAGCCTGTTTCAAGAGTACCACAGCCTTATAACGTTAACTGGACAGCAGGACAGTTACAGTCGGAAAGATGCAATAAAGGCGCTGGTATTTTGGCTGAACAGTCAGGTTAAAGCTGTGCGTTGGTAGGCTGAGAAGGGGCAAAAAGGGTATTGCAATTATGGACACAGCTTACAACCCATGGTGGACCATGGAATTTTATCTAGCATTCCTCCGCTGCATACTAAATCTGTCGCAATCTCTGCTGTGCAAATTGTTCCACAGCAAACCCTTGAAAATAATTGGTTTGGGAGGATCTGCAATGCTCCTCTGCACATGGAGTCATAGGGGGAGAAATTCGGTTGCTTAGCGCCTCCCGTTAGCGCCTCTGGGGGGCGCTAACAGGGCGCTAGGAACTTAGCGCCCGAGCGCAGCGATTTTAGCGGCGCTCACGAAATTGACCAGTCATTTTGCGGTGGCGCTAAACACTACCGCCACGATCTCCTGCGCCCGCAGATCATGACGCCGCGGTAGCGCCCCAGACCGGATATTGAGTCACGCCTCCTGCCTTAGCGCCTGCCGCTAGGAACGACAGGTAGAGGGGAACGTTTTCAAGTCGGGAAGGGGCTGGGGGAGCGCTATTTAAAGGCGGGCGCTACCTGCCTTTTCTTGTTGGCAAAATTTTTGGTTTTAACGCTGTCCGAAGGAGTTTTGGCCCTCAGCACCACTTTTGAGGTTCCTAAGCGCCGAGTTCTTTCCCTGGGCCTATCCATTAGTGCTTCCAACACAATTGCTTTTGAGGTCTCTCCAGGCCGAGATTCAAGGCTGCAATGAACAGGGAGTGGCTGGCCAGCAAGATGGCCCCTCCCCTTTAAGAACTGGACGGCGCCAGTCTGTCTGGCTTCCATGGTAATCGGCATCGCCTGAGCTTCGGTAGCGTTCTGAGGTAGCGCCTCGCTCCCTGACGTTAGCGCCTTAAGAGAGGTGTGTAGCACCTGATTTAGCGCTCAAATCACCTCCAGGGGCGATAGAGGCGAATTTTGCAGTCGGAGGCGATAAGTAGCGCCGGGCGCTAAACTTTGCACCCAGCCGATATTAGCACCCCAAAATGGGCGATACCGAATTTTTCCCCCATAGAGTCATAATGGCACAGAAGGAGGCCATTCGGCCCATCGAGTCTGTGCCGGCTCTCTGTAGAGCAATCCAGTCAGTCCCATTCCCCCGCTCTATCCCCGTAGCCCTGCAAGTTTATTTCCCTCAAGTGCCTATCCAGTCTCCCCTTGAAAGCATCGAGTGTCTCCGCTTCCACCACTTCCGTCGGCAGCGAGTTCCAGGTCCTCACCACTCGCTGTGTAAAAAAGTTTTTCCTCACATCCCCCCTGTATCTCTTGCCCAAAACCTTAAATCTGTGTAAACTAGTCCTTGTACCATCAACTAGTGGGAACAGCCTTTCCCCGTCTAGCCTATCCAAACCCGTCATAATCTTGTACACCTCTGTCAAATCACCCCTCAACCTGCTTTGCTCTAATGAAAACAAATTAGTCAATGAAAAGAATATTTACAAGTTAGGATCTTCGATACACTGCAGCAATACTGTTGCGCATCCCTGGAAGAGTTCATTACAACAGATTAGCAACTTTGACTGACATTCGCGGATACTAGTCGCACAAACCATCACGATCACAAAAGGATTATCTGGGATAGTACGTTGGTGTGTAGACTGTGTGCATTAGGTAGCAAACGGCCACGCGATGAATAGAAGTTCAGCTGTTGTTGTTCAAGGAAAGCTGGAAAAAATGCACTGAAAGTAATAGTCCAAAAGGGTCATTAGACGGTGTCAGCGGGAAAAGCTGGGAGGTTATTTATAGCCTGAAGAGCCAGAACACATTTGCATACATCACTGACTTCTCAAGGACAACAGATGGTTGATATTAAACTGAGAACCCGCCAGCATCACTGCCAGCAACCCAATAATTTGGGTGTTATATTTTGTGTTATATCATTTCCAAATCCGAAACTCTGTCTTCAGTAATTCTAGCCAACTAGTTGATCTTTGGGGATCTTACTCATTTACACATCACTATAGGAATTAGCCCTATCATTATAAAAGTGCGTGCATGTTTATTGAGGTGTATAAATTTATGAGGGACCTAGATAGAGTGGACAGGAAGGACCTATTTCCCTTAGCAGAGGGGTCAACAACCAGGGGGCAGAGATTTAAAGTAATTGGTCGGAGGTTTAGAGGGGATTTGAGGGGAAATTTCTTCACCCAGAGGGTGGTGGGTGTCTGGAACTCACTGCTTGAAAGGGTGGTAGAGGCAGAAACCCTGACCACATTTAAAAAGTGCTTGGATGTGCACTTGAAGTGCGGTAACCTACAGGACTACGGACCAAGTGCTGGAAAGTGGATCAGGCTGGATAGCTCTTTGTCAGCCGACGCGGACACGATGGGCCAAAATAGCCTCCTTCCGTGCTGTAAATTTCTATGATTCTATAAAAGCGGGCTTCCACCTAGCTTTGAAGCCAGTCTAGCTACTGGCAGCCACCATTCTTTAAATTAAATGATTAGAAAATGACATTGTACACATGCTGCATGGCAAACCTGTGAAAATATTCTATTGTTTCTGTTTTTAAAGGGATTACTTCTCAGGTGGACGTAAAAGATCCCATGGCACTATTTCGAAGAAGAGCAAGGCAGTTCTCCCCGGTGTCCTGGCCAATATTTACCCCTCGACCAACATCACTAAAACAAATGATCTGGTCATTATCACATTGCTGTTTGCGGGAGCTTGCTGTGCGCAAATTGGCTGCTGTGTTTCCCACATTACAACAGTGACTGCACTTCAAAAAGTACTTCATTGGCTGTAAAGCGCTTTGGGATGTTTGGAGGTCGTGAAAGGTGCTATAGAAATCTTTCTTTTTTTCCACATTGATAACCGCAATTGTTCTAAAATTATTTGATTCACCCACCACTCTCACACTAATAAATGAGAATGGATTTTAATCAGCTCAATCAAAACCAAAAGAAATAAATCCTTGCATTTATATAGAGCCTTATCGTGTGATCGCAAAACGCTTCATAGAAAAGTGCAGCACCTGTTGTTACACAGCTCAATTAAGGGCTCAACTCCAGTAGTGATACCTCTCCAGTCTGGAAAAAAATGGCTCTTTGCAAAGATAGATAAAATTAACCAGAACTATAGGTTAGATAAGAATCTGCAGGTTATTTATTAAAAAAGCCCAGATAACTCCAAGTTTTTCTAATTATAGTTGCACAGCAACAGCTCCTTTTCACTCCTATAATAAATAAGCAGGTTGCTCTTCCCTTCCACACACTGCAAGGAACAGACATTGCACAGCAAAAGCCATTGAGAGAATTGGCAGAAAACAACGGTGGCCTATACTTCAGGGTTGCTCTCGCAGGAAGGTCCTAGATTTGATCGATTAAGATGTCAACCGTGGCTCAGTGCGTAGCACCTTTGTCTCTGAGTCAGAAGGTTGTGGGTTCAAGTCCCACTCCAGAGACTTGAGCACAAAAATCTAGGCTGACACTCCAGTGCAGCACTCCCTCAGTCCGAGATGCCGTCTTTCGGATGAGATAGAAACATAGAAGATAGGAGCAGGAGGACACCATTCGGCCCTTCGAGCCTGCTCCGCCATTTAATGAGATCATGGCTGATCATCCAAATTCAGTACCCTGTCCCTGCTTTCTCCCCATGATGTTAAACGTCTGCTCTCTCAGGTGGACGTAAAAGATTCCATGGCACTATTTTGAAGAAGATCAGGGGAGTTATCCCTGGTGTCCTGGGCCACTATTTATCCCTCAATCGACATCACTAAAACAGATTATCTGGTCATTATCACATTGCTGTTTGTGGGAGCTTGCTGTGCGCAAATTGGCTGCCGCGTTTCCCACATTACAACAGTGACTACACTTCAAAAGCTACTTCATTGGCTGTAAAGCGCTTTGGGACGTCCTGAGGTCGTGAAAGGTGCTATCGAAATGCAAGTCTTTCTTTCCTTTTACTGTCTGTGCTGACTTAGCTCACCTCAGTGGTGGTGTCCTCAGCCAGCTGGGCGAGGGAAAGGAACAATCAGCCAGGGTTGCTGCTCGTGATCATTATCCAGTGAGCGCTGTTGGAAAATGTCCAAACGCTGGCTGAGGGCAGAACTTGAACACGGTTGTGATGCCCCCCCCCCATGGTTGAATAACCTCTGGCACTCACCCATGACGAATGGGCCACTTGGCAAAGGCACTGGAGGGCAGCTGGCACCCAAAGAACTGAACCCCAACAACTGCAGAAGAGAAGAGCAAAAACCTGGCAGCAGAGAGAACAATTCAGTGTTAGATTGCAATGCGGCCAACAAAAGTTACATTTGTGAGCCCCTGAATGTGTCCGGCAGCCCCTTACTTTCAAGTTCCCATGCTTCTTTTCAGACTGCTGTGGCATTGAAGTGGTGGCCAGCACTCCCCGACTTCAGTGCTGACGAGTAAGGTTTTATTCTGCGAGTATACAGGTTGATTTGGCTATGATAAATTGACCCTTAGTGTGTTAGGGGGGATTAAATATGTGGGGTTATGGGGATAGGATGGGATATGTTAGGGGGAATTAAATACGTGGGGTTACGGGGGTAGGGTGGGATATGTGTACTGTGGGGATTAAAGCAGGGACAGGGTACTGGATTTGGATGATCAGCCATGATCGTATTGAATGGCGGAGCAGGCTCGACGGGCCGAATGGCCTACTCCTGCTCCTAGATTCTATGTTTCTATGTTTATGTTTCTATACTGCCTTCTCGGCACAGACTTGGGTTTTTCCCGGCCTCTCACAAAGCGCTCTTAAAAGTTTATTTGTTTTCGGACCTTAGCTGTGCACTGAAGTTGCCGAATAATAAACTCCCCACAAGGAGGAGTCCAAGAAAGCTCGAGGGGGTGCGATAAACAGAAGTTGAGGAGACGAGGCCTATGTGCACCAGAGTTTAGAAGAATGAGAGGTGATCTCGTTGAAACATATAAAATTCTTAAGGGGCTTGACAGGGTAGATGTTGGGAGGATGTTTCCCCTGGCTGGGGAGTCGAGAACCAGAGGTCACAGCCTCAGAATAAGGGGTCGGCCATTTAGGACTGAGATCAGGAGAAATTTCTTCACTCAGAGGGTTGTGAATCTTTGGAATTCTCTACCCCAGAGGGCTGTGGCTGCTCAGTCGTTGAGTATATTCAAGACCGAGTTGGATAGATTTTTGGATACTAAGGGAATTATGAGATATGGGGGGTGGGGAATTGGAGTTGAGGTAATAGAGCAGCCATGATCTTATTGAATGGAGGAGCAGGTTCGAAGGGCCGAATGGCCAATGCCTGCTCATATTTCTTATGTTCTTATAAGAGAACTGAAAATATAGAGCAGCATTTTGGGTATGGATCCTTCATCAGCATCCAGAGTCTTGACAAAGGGTCAGCACTCAAAACGTTGAGCCTTTTAACCTCACCACGGCCGCTGCTATCTCAGTTGTAGATGGATTAAGAAATAAAGTTAAATTCAAACACAAGCAAACACAGGAAATGCTGGAAGTGCAGAGCAGGATGAGGCAGAGAAAGAGATTTGATAGGGGTGTTCAAAATCATGAAAGGTTTTGATAGAGTAAATAAGGAGAAACTGTTTCCAGTGGCTGAAGGGTCGGTAACCAGAGGACACAGATTTAAGGTGATTGGCAAAAGAACCAGAGGCGACATGAGGAAACATTTTTTTTACGCAGCGAGTTGTTGTGATCTGGAACGCGCTGCCTGAAAGGGTGGTGGGAGCAGATTCAATAGAACTTTCAAAAGAGAATCGGATAAATACTTGAAGGGAAAAAAATTACAGGACTATGGGGAAAGAGAAGGAGAGTGGGATTAATTGGATAGCTCTACCAAAGAGCCGGCACAGGACCGATGGACTGAATGGCCTCCTTCTGTGCTGTATCATTCTAAGAGAAAGGGTTATATTTTGGGTGGTACACAACATCAGGGGAGAGATGGGATTACACACATTAGTATTTTTTTCTTTCAGATGGTGCACATTTCCTTTGTTTGAAGTATTTCTTTTATCCCTAAATTAAAACCCATCTGGACAAGTTCAAATTGATTTAAGGAAGTGCCAGAGGGGAAAGTTTCGAGAAGGCCCCTGCGCAGCCAGTGGGACCTCGTGTGCAGCCAGCACATCTAGGAAAATGGTGGGCAGTCTGGTGTGATTTTCTGATCTGCGCTGGCTGCATGAGACCCCTTCAGCAGTGCGGGGCAACTCGAAAACTCTTGTATGTATGAAGGCCCAAAGATGTAATTTTTCTGATCTTTCCCCGAGTGTTTATTTTAAGTGTGAAACCAGATGCTTTCTTCATTAAGCCGGGAGGGATGGGATTGTCTGAGTGCAATAGATTAGCGAGATACATGGGAACCTGAGGTAGTATTAAATGCCTACCTTTAACCTCACCTATAGGCTGAAGCCTTTATTTAGCTCTGAACAAACTGCATTCCAGATGGCATTCGCCTTTAATTCTGTTTGCAGGGCTGCCTTTAAGGAACAGTGTCTTTTAAAAAAAAGTATTATATATACTGGCTGGGAAATTCCTTGGGGGCCGCTACTGCATGTAAACAGGTTTTCCGCAGCACATCCGGTAGAGTGACGTCCGCGGGGCGGGAGCATCACCAGGAAATTCCTGAATATTATCCTTTTGGTGAATAATTCTGTGGTGAGGCAAGTCAGTACTGGGGAATGCAACACTTTGGGCACCCGGTTTCAGCATCATGTATTCAAGTACTCTATAGGTTAGACACAGAAAGAAAGACCTTTCGCGACCTCAGGACAACCCAAAGTGCTTTACAGCCAATGAAGTACTTTTTGAAGTGGAGTCACTGTTGTAATGTGGGAAACGCGGCAGCCAATTTGCACACAGCAAGCTCCCACAAACATCAATGTGATAATGACCAGATAACCTGTTTTAGTGATGTTGCTTGAGTTATAAATACTGGCCCGGGACACTGGGGATAACTCCCCTGCTCTTCTTCGAAATAGTGCCATGGATCCTTTTACATCCACCTGAGAGAGCAGGCTTCTTGGTTTAATATCTCATCCAAAAGACTGAAGGGATAATTACAAGTCCTAGCCCTTTTGGACTACCCCAGATCAGGCGTATTCCCCAGACGTTTACCTTCAACTAAAGTTTGCGGTAGCCGGATCCTATAAGACGCTTAATTGGGTCTAAAGGTCAGACTACCTCTCCCTAAAGGAAAGAAACGGTCTAAAGATGTTACCGTCCTCCAGAGAGTACTTTTAATAAGTTTAACTAGACTGCAACCTTCCGGATATTAGAAGGGTCCGGAATACCCCCCAGAATTCTGCAACTCCTTTGAGTGTACAGAAATTGAGTTCGCAAGATGATACAGAATACTCTTTGAGACAATTCTAACAATATATAGATTTATTAACGAACCGACATTTAGATAACATTTATTATGGCAATCGCAACTTTAATCGTTCAAAATACAAATAGCTTACATTTCTTATCAGAGATCCTTATTCTCAAATCTTAACTTCATTACATTTCCACACTTCTACTTATTTCTTAATCCAGAATATCCACCAAAATCAAATACCTTGATTACCCGAGACTCAAAAGTTGTAAACTTACAGAGAATGTCTGTAAAGTTGAGAAACGCTTGTCTTCCCAGCGACTTCTGACTTTCTGTCTGAAAAGCTCGTATTTTTATATCTTTTTTGGGTGGCTTATCCTTTGAAGTATTCCTGCTGATGTAAGCTTAATTGTATCAAGTCATTCTTTGCTGACTTTGTTCTATTCTTTATTGATATCTCTGTTGAATGCTTTCTGTCTTTACTGTCAATTTAGCCATTGCATGCATAATTATGTGTCTACCTTAGATATTTCAAAAACCATCATAAACACAATGACAGCAATGGTTTCTGTTTGATGCAATTCTTAGGAAGTCTTTCTATTGAATTTCTAATACTACTTTAACTGGTCTTTAACAGAAATTGTGACTCCGTGGCATTCCAAGTTCAATACAAGAACACTGTAATTGCTTGGTGCATCCATTGATGTCATTTTCAAAGTCTTTCTGTAGGTATCATATTTACAATATGTAAATTGAAAACACTTTAACTCAGTGTTTACTTGTTTTCTAGCTATCTCAATTGGTTGCATATTTAATCGTGTTTCCTGTCTTTAAGTTTAACATAAAACTATTTTACGACAGGTTTTTTCTTACTTGATGTCATTTTTTCAAAGGCACTTGGTTTTTTTAATGTTCTGTGCACCTGTTCGACGTGTTAGATTATAACACTTTACTTGGGTCATTCCATTGTTTTGATTCCAATGTCCAGACGCTCTGGAAGCAAACCTTTGCTTTATCAATAGGGCTTGTTTCTTGGTTAATAACCCATTCCCATTTCAAAGCCTGTGGTGTTTTACAACTTGTGAATAACTGATCTTTATCTCAGAAGCCTGTATTGTGCCTGCAGCCTGTGTCTGCTAAGGCTTATGTCTTTTAAACCCAGTGGGGGAAAAATTCAGTTGGCTGCGCCTCCCGTTAGCGCCTTAAGAGGGCGCTAATGGGGCGCAAAGCATCTAGCGCCCAGGCGCGGCGAAGTTTGCGCTGCTCGCGAAATTAACTAGACATTTTGCGGCGGCGCTAAACACTACCGCCACGATCTCCTGCGCCGGCAGATCATGACGTCACTCGAGTGCGCAACACCCCGGTATCGCCCCGGAGCGGATATTGAGTGGCGCCCCCTGCCTTACCGCCTGATGCTAGCAACGACAGGTTGAGGGGAGCGTTCTGCAGTCATGAAGGGAAAGGGGGAGCGCTATTTAAAGGTGACCGCTTCCTGCCTTTTATTGTTGGTGCCATTTTTGAACTACGCATTCTGAGAGAGAGAGGGAGAGACTTCTGGAGAGATTCAACGTTGTGTGAAGGAGTTTTGGGTACTGAGCAGCACTTTGCAGGTTCATTTTGATTTGCCATTCCTTGTATCGATTTAGCAGAGATTGTGGGGGCTGCACTCTGAGCTCTTTGCCTGGTACTCTCCATTGTTCTTTCCAGCACATTTGATGTGCATGTCTCTCCAGGCCGAGATTCAAGGCTGCAATGAGCAGGATGTGGATGGAAAGCAAGATTAACCATCCCCTTTAAGAACTGGCCCGTGCCATTGTGTGTGTGTTCCATTGCTGACTGACATAACATGAGCTTCGCCAGCGCTCTGAGGTAGCGCCTCACTCCTCGGCCTTTGCGCATTAAGACAGGTGTGAAGCGCCTGATATAGCGCTGCAATCACCTCCAGGGGCGATAAAAGTCAAGTTTGCAGTCGGTGGCGATAATTAGCGCCAGGCGCTAATCTTTGCGCCCGGCCGATAATTACGCCCCAAATGGGGCGATACTGAATTTCTCCCCCAGTATGTCATTTATTAATAATTTCAGAAATCTGTTTTTAGTATTGTGTATTTTTCTGAATCCTGGCTATTCATTCACAAGACGGCATCTCCAACAGTGCAGCACTCCCTCAGTATTGCACTGCAGTGCCAGCCTAGATTTTGTGCTCAAGTCTCTAGAGCGGGACTTGAACCCATAACCTTTTGACTCAGAGTAAGAAGGCTACCAACTGAGCCACAGCTGACACAGGTTCTACTGTTCCCAAACAATATGTCTCAAACCCCCCAACCTCAGAAGAGCACCTCTCTACTGCAACAATGAGATTTCCATTTCCCACACCAGTCATCCGTGTGAACCTAATCGATTGCCAAGGTGTGTCGACTTGTGAGCAGTTTCCTTTTTTTTTGCTGTGGATTCACACCCACCGTAACCTGAATTCAGACGGACGCAACTCATCTCACGTAGAAGCAGTTCACGTGGCAGCCAAAGCAGACCTCCTACTCATCTGCCAGGGCTGGATTTGAACCTAGCACCAGCTGTGAAAGGGTAGTGTCCCACCCATTGAGTTAAGCGCTCCTAATTCAAGGAGCCACGTGTGTTGTTTCTTTCTTGCCCCGACTCCAACAAATCCAGGCTCCAGAGACATCCCAGGGCCGACAAGAGCCTAGAGCGACAACTTGAGCAGCAGGTCTGGGGAGGGTCACAACTGAGGGGGAATTGTGTTCTCAAGTGACCCCCGAGTCATTTAATGAGTATCACTGGTTTAACAAACACTGCGCCGTATAACTCACACTGGAGTATAAAATACACGGTGTAAGCTTTGGTGAGACTTATGTATATGAATTTTTGAGCAAAGCACTGTCCACAATGCGGTAACTTTATATTTATTAGATATTTACAGTCTTAGATGTATTAGATAAAATACATAACTAGTTCACCAACAAATTTTATGGATGGATCCTATGCAGATATTCATATCTAAACACTTCATATAAAAACGACTAATATTCAATACTTAAATGTACCTATTTTTTAAGTTACAATTAGATCTATAATAAAATAAAGCACAAACAATTCACTATTATATATACAAAAATCTTTCAGGAGAAAGAGGTGATCAGCATATGCTATGCTACTGTCTTTTAAGTGAAATGATTCACAATATTCATGAAAGATCAATGATTTTAGCAAACACCCTTCCTCCGCACTGTGTTCAAATCGACAATCATTACACAGGAGCCTACTCTAGCCCATTGTTTCCCAGGGCCTCAACACTGGCAACTCCTTAGCTCTCCTCAGTCTACCCTTCTCCTCCAATCTTCGGGTTTATAAACCCAAGTTTGGCATCCCCTCATCGCTGCTTCTTAGTTTGCCTTCACTTCTCTTTTCAAATTTGACGGTGTCCCGTGCTGTGGCTCTTGGCCCTGTGCGTGGGTTTCACGATAAAGAAAGATAGATCTCGATCGACCGGGAGTGAAAGGGAAGTGGTGATCGTGGGTTGCAATGAAAAGGTTAAATCCCGAGAGGACTAGATCTGTTTGTCTTTGTCTGGAGCCATCTGTGCTCTCGGTGTAAATACTACTTTGTGTAGAAGTCGATCCACAGGAAGTCTGGATAAAGGCCAGCCGTGCACTACAGGGTATATATACGGGCAATGGTGACGAGCTGGCTTTCTTGGTGAATTCCAATGCGAAACACACACCTTCATTGCAATCATTAAGAGCGCTTAGTAGTGCTCTGGTGTGTGTCTGGTTTTATATTATATTTGTGCATTCACCCAGCATATAGACCTCAAATAAACCCCTGAAGTAACAGCATACTTAAAAAAAAATCCATGGTTAATGGGCCCCTTGTTAAATTGTAATGTTGGAAAATTCAGAATTGATGGGCCTGCATCCTTCAAATTTATGTCACTTCTTTTTGCATTTGTGCTCATCAAAGTCACTGCTGGGAAATGGTTGAGAGAGCTCTTGCACTGAGTGACACCACGAGATGGACAAGGAACATGAGCAGTGACATGAATCTTGTCATTCATGTATGAAGTAATACTGGGCGGCCTGCTGGTGGCGCTGTCCAGGGAGAGTATAAATACTCGGGCATGGCCCCAGCTTGCTTAGGACATTCCTCAACAGGAACTAGTGAAGGACACAACTAGATCTCCATGTTGAAAAACAGTTGATTAAAGCTTTGTTTAACACTTAGACCAAGTGCCTAGTAGTTTTCTTACATCAAGCAGCATGGCTGATAATCAAACTGTGACGCTGTCAGTCCTGCGAGAATAGGAATGCCTGAGTGCTATCCTATACTAAAGGCTCCGTTATTAGTCAGAAACAAGCGCTCTACTCGGAGTTCCGACATGGCAAGAGAGCCCCAGGTGGGCAGAGGAAACGCTTCAAGGACACCTTCAAAGCCTCCTTAAAAAGTGCAACATCCCCACCGACACCTGGGAATCCCTGGCCCAAGACCGCACAAAGTGGAGGAGAAGCATCCGGGAAGGCGCCGAACACCTTGAGTCTCTTCGCCAGGAGCAAGCGGAAGCCAAGCGCAAACAGCGGAAGGAACGCACGTCAACCCAAGAACCCCACCCACCCGCCCCTTCAACCACCGTCTGCCCCATCTGTGACAGGGACTGTAGGTCCCGCATTGGACTCATCAGTCACCTTTTTAATGTGGAAGCAAGTCAGCCTCGGTTCCGAGGGACTGCCTAAGAAGAAGAGATTAGTCAGAATGTAAAAGTTTGCCGTTTTTGCAACCTAAGTGCAGTGGATATTCTTCATTGCAGTCGGGAAATATTAATACTGGATCGTATTGACTTTAGTTAGAAGTGTTCTTGCTACCATAAAATCTGCATAGGTTGCAGGTGACGCAGGTTTTTACAGCATGCAAACCTGGTGGTGACTTAAACCACTGTGTTTCCACCAGCCAGGGATAACGTTGCTAGTGGAACCTTTAGGCTGGTATATCCAATACACTGGATTTTATAGTAATTAGAGCCCTGAGTTATCATAATCCAGTTAAACAATTAATGACTTCCTGAGTATAACTGTGTGTTTCTCGCGTCTTTAGTTGTGACTAAATACTGGAAATCCCCAACTCCTGTGTTCAGTCATATGGCTAAGTACTTAAAAGCTTTTATTGCAAGTCCCCACACCAGACCATTTTAAGCTTAGTGGAGTCAGCCGAGGAGACAGATTGGGAATAACTATAGGAGATCTTGAGCCTTAAATCACTGCAGTTCAGCGCTGGCAATTACACAATATCCTGCAGTGGTCTTGCGTCAGGAGCCTCCTGAATAGTATCTGAAACATGACAGTGAACCAGAGTGGAGACTCCCTTTAAGAACGAGTTCACAATTCTCTGGCACGGAGAAGCATGTGATTGATGAAAAGGAATTGTGTGGCCAAATTTGTAAGGCTTGGGGAACTGTCCATTGAGAGCAGGAGAAGCTATACAAATTTTGAAAATAAAATTGAATATAATCCTTTGCGTATATGCTGGTCATAAATGTCCTGAAACGTACACTTAATTGGCTCTAATGGTAGGATGTGAGGGGTGGTTGTGTCAGATAATTGTACAAACTTGAGGGAAATATATATATATATATATAAGAGACGGTAACGTTATGGCTAGACTGGCACAAAACAAGTACAGCCAGTCAGAGGTCAGAGATCAGTCATCTCCTAGTTTCAGTTAAAGGTGTCTATGAGAGTCGTAACTCCATTTAAGTTAAATTCCTGTTAAAACAGTCACAAGACTGCATCCTGTCTTATATTCGTGGGTTTTAATTTAAACTGCAATAAGCCAACCACAAAAAACTAACAGTGTGGCCATTTTCCCCGCATTCTCCTAACACTCATATTCACACGGGATTTCCCCACCCTGATGCCATTCAACCCCCGAGACCCCACCACCTCAGTCTTGGTGCAGGAGCTCGTGTGGGCTCTCCATTCTCAGGTGGGATAAAGTCGTGATCCAGTCCTAGTTCGTACATGCAGTAGAAATTGTAGGCCGCCATCGCCAAGGTTGGGAAAAATGTCAGCCCGAATCCAAAGCCGCGATAGGCACTGCTCAATCTGGCTGTAATCCAATATATCAGCCTGTAAGAGATGCACAACAAATTGTATCAGTTATAGACGAGTGAGGTTCCTGTCACAATCAGGATCTTCGTTGTGACTGGGGTGTGTATGCATGTGCGTGTGTGGTTCTGTTGAAAGGTCATCGACCTGAAACGTTGACTCTGTTCCTCTCTCCACGGATGCTGCCTGACCTGCTGAGTTTTTCCAGCATTTTCTGTTTTTATTTCAGATTCCCAGCATCCGCAGTGTTTTACTTTTGTGTTATATGTGCGTGTCGGCATACGTGTGTGTGCTCGCATGTGCGTGTGTGTGTATGTAAGTCAGCGTGCACGTGTCTAACAGAGAGCATTAAAGACAATTTTGGAAACTGTTACTCTCCTTAACAAGACTCAATATGGTTTGAATAAAACTATAAACATGTATCATTGGAACAGAGAAGTTTAAGAGGGGAGCTAACCAAAGTGTTCAAAATTGAGGGCTAACAGTGAATTATTTCCACTGCTTTGTGAAATGGTAATAATGGGTATAAAATTAGGAATAGATTCTGAGGAGAATTGACAGGGTAGATGCTGAAAGGTTGTTACCTGTCCTGGAGAGTCTCGAACTAGGGGGCATAGTCTCAGGATAAGGGGTCGGCCATTTAAGACTGAGATGAGGAGGAATTTCTTCACTCAGACGGTTGAGAATCTTTGGAATTCTCTACCCCAAAGGGCTGTGGATGCTGAATCGTTGAGTATATTCAAGGCTGAGATCGATAGATTTTTGGACTCTAGGGGAATCAAGGGATATGGAGGTCGGGCGGGAAAGTGGAGTTGAGGTTGAAGATCAGCCATGATCTTATTGAATGGCGGAGCAGGCTCGAGGGGCCGTGTGGCCGACTCCTGCTCCTAATTCTTATGTTCTTATTAGAAACATGAAGGGGGAGGTGAGAAGATTTTTTCCATGCAAAGGATGGTTAGAAAATAGAATACATTATCCTCTGCTTATTAAATCCCAGTCAATTGGCAGCACTTAAGAGGCATTCAGCTAAATATTTGAAGAAGAAAAATATTAAAATATACAGGGAAAGATGAGATTGGAGTAGATATCTCCGATGTGGCCAGTTAGCACTGGCACAGACATGATGGGCCAAATGGTATCCTTGTGTATTGAGATTTCTATGATTATTTCAGTGAGAATGAGCTACCATAATAATTTTTTTTTAATTATTAGTTTATGGGATGTGGGCGTTGCTGGCAAGGCCAGCATTTATTGCCCATCCCTAGTTGCCCTTGAGAAGGTGGTGGTGAGTCCGCCTCTTGAACCGCTGCAGTCCGTGTGGTGAAGGTATTCCCACAGTGCCGTTAGGGAGGGAGTTCCAGGATTTTGACCCAGCGACGACGAAGGAACGGTGATATATTTCCAAGTCAGAATGGCATGTAACTTGGAGGGGACCTTGAAAGTGGTGGTGTTGCCATGCACCTGCTGCCCTTGACCTTCTAGGTGGTAGAGGTTGCAGGTTTGGGAGGTGCTGTCGAAGAAGCCTTTAATGTTTTTCCTCATTTGCTTTTTTGTGTGTTTAAGTAGCTTAGTAACATGCTGCATATTTGTCCTGGTGTGTTTGAGGTTCCCCATTAACTGGGTAGAAGTGTGCTGGGGTCTCCATTAACAGGGTCCACATGTGTCTTGGCGGATTCTAAAGTTCCTATTAGCAGGATGCACACATGTCCTGGTGTGTTTCAGGTTCCTATTAACAGCATGGCGTGTGCATATTGGTTTTTACAGATTGCAACACTGGTCAGGGCAGCCTTATAATAAAACATTTCTAAAGTCCTGATATAGTTACAGTAATTCTGTCAGCCCCTGATACAGTAAAACTGTCCTTACAATGCTAATTTGAAGGGCAGGTGCAATTTGCATAAAGAGGCCCCATCACCTCCAAACAGGTCAACTAGTTCAGAGTACAGACGTAATCGCCATTACACTCAAATTGGAAGTGGCCATTCTTCATGTGTGGGCCAACGGGGGTGAGGGTTGTCATACTATTTGACTGTGGAAGGCATCACAGCGGAGCCCATCCTCGCCCATTCACTTTCTATGGGATGGTGAGCGGGAAGTGGAACAGCGGCTGATCTTATTCCCAGCATCACTGGAGCCCAATTGCAGTGGCCCTACCACTACCCCAGCAGCGATCACAAAGCAAGGGTAAACCCTGGGGTGTTCTGGTCCATGTGCTCCGTACCACACTGGGCAGTGCATTGGGAGAACGCCGCAGCCTTTAGCTCTAAAGAATTTACATTAACACCAGCATGTTTCATATCGCTCATCACCTTGCCACTGCAAAGAGCCCAGCTAATATGGGAATGATCTTCAGGTGTTCCTGGTGAAGATAGGTTGCCATAACAACCATATTGATAAAGTAGATGGTAAACTGTTCAATGGAGTTGCCAACATATCTCTGATGGATGAGAACCGCACGGACGTTAGTGTCCAAGGGATCGATCGCCGTAGAACAGAGCCGCGACAGCGAGCCTATTACAACACCTGGAAAAGAGCAAATAAAATCAAGACATGTTAAGTCTTTAAGCGTGGATCAACATAGGAGCAGCAGAACATGCCTGAAAAGAATTCTTCATAAATTTCCAACTCGTGATCTTGTACGTTAGAAAATGATAAGAAACCATCGAATTGTCTCTTTAAATGTGTTTTCTGGCTGAAGATAAAAACTTCTCAGCTGGAGCAGCGCACTGATACTTCAACACGGTGTGCCAAAGTGCTAGCACGTGGTACAAGCCAGAGTCCTAATCTTGGCCATACTGTTTGAGGAGAAGTACGGAAGCAGGAAGACTGGCACTTGTAAAAAAAAAAATCCAGAGGCATCCCTGGCGTCAATGTAAATGGGTGAAAATTGCGCTGTGCAATATTAGTAACATGGGCACTAATGGGTTCATCCATGTCCTTGTTGGCTCTAGACCTGACTATTCCAACGCACTTCTGGCCGGCCTCCCACGTCCTACCCTCTGTAAACTCAAGGTCATACAAAAACTCGGCTGCCCGTGCCCTAACTCGCACCAAGTCCCGTTCACCCATCACCCCTGTGCTCGCTGACCTACATTGGCACCTCGATTAAGCAATGCCTCGATTTTAAAACTCTCATCCTTGTTTTCAAATCCCTCCATGACCTCGATCCTCCCTATCTCTGTAATCTCCTCCAGCCCTACAACCTCCCCCCCCCACCTCTGAGATATCTGCGCTCCTCTAATTCTGGCTCTTGAGCACCCCCGCTTTTAATCGCTCCACCACTGGCGGCCGTGCCTTCAGCTGCCTAGGCCCTAAGCTCTGGAATTCCCTCCCTAAACCTCTCCGCTCCTTAAAACCTACCTCTTTCACCAAGCTTTTGGTCATCTGCCCTAATATCTCCTCATGTGGCTCGCTGTCAAATTTTGTTTTATAATACTGTGAAGCGCCTTGGGAAGTTTTACTGCGTTAAAGGCGCTTTATAAATACATGTTGTTGCTGTTGTTGTGATATTCCACCGTCAGCTATTGTACCAACAACTTCAACTCAAAAATGAGGGGAGGAAATACTTCTGATCATGGTTGTATTACACGTTATTATTTTTGTGCTAACCTGCAAACTATTGAGGAAAAAAAACTATTTTGTAAAATCCTTGCATGAGTCAGAAGATGGAGCAATCCATCAGTGGAGAACTATTTAGTCAGTCCCAGCTCAGTTACCGTGATAAATAACAGCAATCTAAAATCTTCACACAATATTAATGCATCAGTTAATTCAACACAAAGCAAGCAAAGATCCTGGGACCAGATGGATTATACCGTACCCTTTTATAACGGGATCTTGAAAGACCTACAAAATGTTCATTGGGAGCTCAGGGTTATGCGCTGTTGTCACTGCTGAATAACTTTTTGATTCATTTTTGTTTTAACAGAGAAAGTACTCAGAAGTAAGAATGTTTACTCCAGCTCCGGGGGGAGGTGTACTGAGGGAGTCAAAAAAATTGTTTTTTGGTTTTGTCTGAGATTGTGCTAAAGCAGTGGGGATGAAAAGGCTACCTTTGTAAGATGGTCCTTTTTAAAAATTCGTTCTCAAGGATGTGGGCGACACTAGAAAAGCTGTATTTATTGCGCTGAGAGGTGGTCGTGGACATTCTCCATGAACCGCTGTCTTCCCGGTCTGCAGAAGGTGCTCTGATGATGATGTTAGCTCGGGATCTTGACTCAGCGATGATGAAGGAATGACGATATACGTCCGAGTCAGGATGGTGGCTTGGAGGGGAACTTGGAAGCCATGGTGTTCCCGTGATCTTGCTGCTCTTGTCCTTCTTGATGGCAGAGGTCGCGGGGCTGGGAGGTGCTGACGAATTAAAGCTTGGCGAGTTGCTGCCGTGCATTTTGCAGGTAGCACATACTGCAGCCACAGCGCACCAGTGATGGAGGGGGTGGATATTCAGTCCAGGGGCAGGGTCGCTGGTCGAATCCTCGATAGAGGTTTAGTTGCTTGAGTTTTGTTGCAACTGCACCATCCAGGCAGCAGAGGTTGAGACTTCTCTTGTGGGGCCTGGAGGAACACTCCTGCTGCTCCTGGCCCCACAATGGAAAGTTTAACATTTACCGCTTATGGTCCTGTCAGTCTTCAAAGCAGCTTTGGCAGAGTGGGGCGGCCACGATGTGTGTCTGCTCAGACAGTGGTGAAAAGGCCATTGGGGTCCTATTAACATAATTGGATTCCAATATGCATACATGTGTGAGGCTCCCACTACCAACAGCAGCAACATTAAAGTCTCCACAGATTGGGAACAGAGCAGGTAATTAAAACCGCACCTAGTTTCCACCAGGAGCGGGTTTAAAATGTCCTCCCCATTGTCATAGTGTCAGCCGTGGTTCAGTTGCTAGCACTCTTGCTCTGAGTCATAAGGCTCTGGGTTCAAGTCCCATTCCAGAGACTTGCGCACAAAAATCTAGGCTGAAACTTCAGTACCGAGGGACGCTACACTGTTGGAGATGCTGTCTTTCGGATGAGATGTTAAATCGAGGCCCCGTCTACTCTTTCAAATGGTCTAAAAGATCCCATGACACTATTTCCAAGAAGAGCAGGGGAGTTATCCCCGGTGTCCTGGGGCCAATATTTACCCCTCAACCAACATAACAAAAACAGATAATCTTTTCATTATCACATTGCTGTTTGTGGGAGCTTGCTGTGCGCAAATTGGCTTCTGTGTTTCCTACAATACAACAGTGACTACACTTCAAAAAGTACTTCATTGGCTGTAAGCGCTTTGGGACGTCCAGTGGTCATGAGTGGCGCTATAGAAATGCAAGTCTTTCTTCAATACTTCCGCCCCATTTATAAACAATGTCCAGTGGCCTGAGGCACATTCTTCCTCTTATATTTTGACTTGGGCTGGCTGAAATGTGGCTACTTTTTTATTGCAGTGCTCTTATGGCTTCACTAAATTTCATCAACAAAAGACGGCTATTATTTGACCCGATGTGGAGCTAGGAGTTTGGGAAATGGGGAACAGAGGGCCTGGTCTCAAAAAAAAAATGATACAAATGAACTAAGTGAATAAAGGAACTGGTGTGAGGGATTCGCATAGAGTAGGAGACAAACAGATGAGCGCAGAGCCTGCGATTCTCCACACAGTGAACTCTTGATTTGAATCACACTGCTTTTGGCACTTGACAAGTGGAGGCCACAGGAAGAGGAAAAAGCTTAAGGAGAAACAGTGCAATGATAGCGTTCAAGAAAAATAAATATTAACTACAAAATACTATAGTTATGAAAAAAAAAGCTATTTTTGTTGGAACAGGAAAGTTTAAGGGGTGTAGCTGCTACAGTTTCTCAACATTGAAGCAGAGACTGTAATATCATTTAAAAGGGAATTGGATATATATTTGAAAAAGGAAGAATATAAAAGGATACGGGGAAAAAGCAGTGGAATGGGATTAGTGTACGTAGCACCAATTGATGAGCTGGCATGGCATAGGCCTCATGGGCAGGACGGTTTTATTCAATGCTGTATTTTCTATGATCCAGACGGCAAGATGGAGATTGTATGCGGAGGCCAGTGCTGCTCTCTGTGAAGTGGTTTAAAACTGTATTAAATAAGATTGGTTTTCCTTTACCATATAACGCTGGATTATTATCAATGCTGCATTTCTAGGGTGCCTTATTGTACCCTTAGGACGCCCAAAGTGCCTTACAGCCAACAGTGCTGCACTTCAAAAGTAATTATTTGACTTTATTTGTCTGTGTGGAGTTTGCACATTCTCCCCGTGTCTGCGTGGGTTTCCTCCGGGTGCTCCGGTTTCCTCCCACAGTCCAAAAATGTGCGGGTTAGGTTGATTTGGCTATGATAAATTGACCCTTAGTGTTAGGGGGGGATTAAATATGTGGGGTTATGGGGATAGGATGGGATATGTTAGGGGGAATTAAATACGTGGGGTTACGGGGATAGGTGCAGGCTCGATGTGGGGATTCTGTGTGAGAAAGCAGGGACAGGGTACTGGATTTGGATGATCAGCCATGATCGTATTGAATGGTGGAGCAGGCTCGACGGGCCGAATGGCCTACTCCTGCTCCTAGTTTCTATGTTTCTATGTTTAAGACACTTTGGGGGTCCCCAGGGCACAATAAGGCACCCTAAAAATGCAAAGAAAGAAAGAACATATTGCGCCTTTCAGGATGTCCCAAGTGCTTTACAGCCAATGAAATACATTTTGAAGTGTAGTCACTGTTGTAATGTAGGAAATGCAGGTTCTATCTACACTGTGGGGATTCTGTGATTCTGTGAACAACACAGCTATCAGACCTCAGACCTGGTTCTGAATATAGGGTAGAAATGACCATCAGCAATGTTACATAAGAACATCAGAACATAAAAATTAGGAGCAGGAGTAGGCCATATGGCCCCTCGAGCCTGCTCCACCATTCAGTAAGATCATGGCTGATCTTCTACCTCAACTCCACTTTCCCACCCAATCTCCATATCCCTTGATTCCCCTAGAGTCCAAAAATCTCTCTATCTCAGCCTTGAATATACTTTTAAATGGCCGACCCCTTATCCTGAGACTCTGCCCCCTAGTTCTAGACTCTTCAGCCAGGAGCAACAACCTCTCAGCATCTACCCTGTCAATACCCCTCAGAGTTTTATATGTTTCAAGGCGATCACCTCTCATTCTTCTAAACTCCAGAGAGTATAGGCCCAATCTACTCAATCTCTCCTCATAGCACAATCCTCTCATCCCAGGAATCAATCTAGTCAACCTCCGTTGCACCGCCTCTAAGGCAAGAATGTCCTTCCTCAGATAAGGAGACCAAAACTGTGCACAGTTATTATATGAACCTCTAATGTGTTTACATCAAATTCCTTTGTGGTATTTTAACAGAGGCATTAGCCTATTTAACATAAAGCAAATGAGTTAGAACGTCTGTTAAAATAGCAGACAGACGAACTTGGTACGAGTGCATTAAACACATCATTGTAGACAGTAATTTCTATCTTATGGTGTCTTGAAGGGTTAGTGATGGAATGACTGTGCTGAAACATGGTCTTCAGTGGACAACACAATGATATTTTTGTAACTATCTTCTAGTAGCAGTTATTGGGAGAGTCACTGCACTGGTAATTACTGCTTAAAGGTTTCTTGCTAATGGTCATGGTGATCTGGATGTGGTTCCTTTCCTTCGCCCCAAAATTGCCGACTGTTCCTTCTGTTGCCTTGACCCTAAACTCTGGAATTTCCTCCCTAAACCTCTCTGCCTCTCACTCCTCCTTTAAGATGCTCCTTAAAATCTACCTCTTTGACCAAGCACTTGGTCACCTGTCCTAATATCTGTCACATTTTGTCTGATAATCGCTCCTGTGCAGCGCCTTGGGACGTTTTACTACGTGCTATATAAATGCAAGTTGTTGTTGTTGTGATTACATGCATGTACAGCGCTCTATTTTCCCCCTAACCAAACGGAAAACTGCTAACTATGGTTCCCTTATCTCAGTGGTAGACTTGTAGACCCAGAGTTTCATGGGTCTGTAAAATTGCTGGAAGGACAAGGAAGCCAGACTCAATAGTTTAAATACTGTGAGCTGACTCCCCGAATCCGAATTAAAACACAGTCATTTAAGCCTGTTGGCCTCCATCAGTCTAATTAGATACTGTCCTCAAACAACAACCATAGAGATTGCTACATGTCTAATATCCTTGAAACTTGTTTCTGGGTAAAGATTGGATCGAATTTTTTCCCTTACGAAGCAAGCAATGGAGTTCTGCACCCTTCAAGGACAAAACAAAAAGCTTAAGGGGCTTTTCCTCAATGCAAAAGTTGGTGCGCTGGGCCTGTGATACTTACAGCAGCCCAGTTGCCATGCAACCATCATTATGGCTTTGACCCTGGCCTAGAAATCTCCAGACAATTAACTAAATGAACCCCAGCACGTCTCCTATGGGGAAGAGGAAATCAACTACTGCATTTACGTAAGTCCAAGGTACTGCTCATGATTAGAAGATCCGCAAGCCTGTCCACAAAATTAGCCAGCTTCACTTTCCTGATAATTTCTGGTCTTTCTATTTACTAGCAGAACGAGCAGCAGGTTCTTAGTCAAATGCACGCTGCTCGCCCTTTAAAGGCACAGTCCCACCCCCTCGTTAAAGTGTAGCCCCAAGCACCATTTTCAGAGCACGGTCCTCCACTGTTAAAGTGTACCCACCGGTACCCCTTTAAAAGGGTAATCCTTCCTGTTAAAGTCTACCCCAGGCACAGTTTAAAAGCACGCTCCCTCCTGTTAAAGTGAACCCCAAGACCCTCTGTAAAGTGCAACCCAATCTCCCTTTCGTTCCTCCTTTTACTTGCTTCCATGTGCAGTCCATGAACTGTCCCCAAGCCTGTATCAACACCTCTTTAGTTATACTTTTTGGAGGGGCAGGACTACATTAAAGGCGCTATATATGTTCAAGTTGTCATTGCTGTGGTTAGATGGATGGACAGCGCTTTATTTTTTCCCTATAGCAAACAGAGACCTGCTTGCTGTGGCTCCCTTATCTCAGTGGTAGACTCATCGACCCAGATTTTCATGGGTCTGTGAGATTGTTGTAAGGATAAGGAAGTCAGATTCAATAGTTTAAATGCCGTGAGCTGACTCCCTGAATCCGAATTAAAACATAGCCTCTGAAGCCCAGAGAGAAATAGCCTGGGCTCTGCCCAGCTTGGAACTGGGGTGAGGGGAGGGAGCCCACCGTGTGGATTAAGTCACAGCTGTCATGCCGACACTCTGCGCCACCATTTATTCTCAATTTAGGTTCTAATTTGAAATAAAAGTGGAAACTGCTTTGAATACAGTGCAGGTCAGTCAGCATCCAAAGAACATAAGATACAGGAGCAGGAGTAGGTCATTCGGCCCCTCGAGCCTGCTCCACCATTCAATAAGATCATGGCTGATCATCCACCTCAACTCCACTTTCCTGCCTGGTCCCCATATCCCTTGATTCCCATAGTGTCCAAAGATCTATTGATCTCTGTCTTGAATATACTCAATGACTCAGCATCCACAGCCCTCTGGGGTAGAGAATTCCAAAGATTCACCACCCTCCGAGTGAAGAAATTTCTCCTCATCTCAGTCCTAAATGGCCGACCCCTTATCCAGAGACTGTGACCCCTGGTTCTAGACTCTCCAGCCAGGGGAAGCAGCCTCTCAGCATCTACCCTGTCAAGCCTGCTAAGAATTTTAAACGTTTCAATGAGATCACCTCTCATTCTTCTGAACTCCAGAGAATATAGGCTCATTCTACTCAATCTCAAGTATTTGGATGAGATGCTTCATTAGATCCCAAGACATTAACCTGCCGTTTCTCTTTCAGACGCTGACTGACTGGTGACGACCAAGATTTTTCACTTTTTGTTCAGATTCTGATAGGTCAGGTGAGCGTCACCACTGCTGACTGGACAGACCCGTTAGCTTAAAGTTGCTGAATGACCCGGGCTGTTGTCCATTAGCTGCTATTTTCTTTAGTTTCAGTCAGTGAGTCGTGCAATACATCTCACTGATTGGGGCAATAGCTCCCCATTAGCTTGCTAACCGGATCAAACGCTGCCCTAATTAAAGTGCTAAGTAAAGGTCAGTATACTTCCTCAAACTTCACATCAAAAACAGTGGCTATTTAGACTACGCAACCTCACTCAGCTCTCGGTGCTAATTAACTACGATGAACGTCACACATTCCATTCACTCCCAAATGCTTCTTTTAAAACTGCGGCTGCTTTGCAATCTGGAATAAAAAAACAAAATGCTGGAAAACACACAGCAGGTCAGGCAGCATCTGTTGAGAGAGAGAAATACAGGGTTAACATTTCAGGTCGATGACATTTTGGCAGAACCGCTTCTTTAAGTCTCTTGAGTCAGGCATTAAAGAAGGAAACAAGTTCTCCACGGAAAATGTATTTTTTTTATAGAGTCATAGGGCTGGATTTTCATTGACCCGTGGAGGCGGGTTTGGAGGCGTGTGAGGGGTTAAAATTGCAAAAACTGGCGGGCGGGCACAAGTCCGCCTCCATGCCGCCTCCACGCAATTTTCATGAAATCGTGTCTGCTGGTCCCGACTCCGTCCCGCCTTTAAAAGGCGGGATAGGCTGTTAAGGCCCTTAACAAGCACTAAATTGGCTCTATAATGCCATTTTGAAAGGCCTTTGTGATTTTAACCCTTGTTCTACGTGAAGCACGCCTGTTCTGAACCACGAATGTGAAACCTGGCAGTAACACATTTCGAAGACTGACTATGAGCTACAGGTTCACTATAACAACGGAGATGTGATGAAGGTAGTAGTAGTATTAGGTCTGAAAGTCGCCTCTGATGCTGCTGCATTGAAGGTCTTCAGAGACTGCCTGGCCTTTGCTGTGAGAGGAGCTGGATGCTCTCTCTCTCTCTCTCTCCCTCTCTCTCTCCCTCTCCCTCTCCCTCTCCCTCTCCCTCTCTCTCCAGACTTAGAGCTGCTGCTGATTTTGCATCCAGGTCCTCTCACACCAAAAGGCCAGGCAGTCTCTGACCTTCAATGCAGCAGCAATGATGACATCATCAGACACGACTTTCAGACTGAAAACACTAATTGGGTCATGGGTTCCCACATGCTAGAACTCAATTGCCCAATTAGGTGAAAATTGCATCAATCTCCCACATCCAATTGCAGTCGGGTAGATAACATGCAATGCGGATGACACGACCCCAACCCGCCCCAGTATCAAAATCCAGCCCATAGAGTTATACAGCACAGAAAGAGGCCCTTTGGCCCATCGTGTCCACGCCGGCCATCAAGCCCTGTCTATTCTAATCCCATTTTCCAGCACTTGGTCCGTAGCCTTGTATGCTATGGCATTTCAAGTGCTCATCTAAATGCTTCTTGAATGTTGTGAGGGTTCCTGCCTCTACCATCCTTTCAGACAGTGAGTTCCAGATTCCAACCACCCTCTGGGTGAAAAAGTTTTTCCTCAAATCCCCTCTAAACCTCCTGCCCCTTACCTTGAAACTATGCCCCCTGGTTATTGACCCCTCTATGAAGGGGAAAAGTTCCTTTCTATCTACCCTATCTATTACCCTCATAATTTTGTACACCTCAATCAGGTCCCCCCTCAGCCTTCTCTGCTCTAAGGAAAACAACCCCAGCCTGTCCAGTCTCTCTTCATAGCTGAAGCACTCCAGCCCAGGTAACATCCTGGTGAATCTCCTCTGCACCCTCTCCAATGCAATCACATCCTTCCTATAGTGTGGCGACCAGAACTGCACACAGTATTCCAGCTGTGGTCTAACTAGCGTTTTGTACAACTCCATCATAACCTCCCTGCTCTTATATTCTATGCCTCGGCTAGCGCTCCTGCTAAAACAGGTACAAGAGTAACGGTTTAATTTCCTGCAAAACAGGAGGCTGGGAATCGCTGTTGCCGATAATGGAGGACAAATTCACACGTTCGTCTGACTTTCCTCGTCCACTGTATTAATAAAGGTGTTAATTTGAAGGTGTCACCCTGGTTATAATAAACGGGTTAAAAGCCCTCCGTTAAAGTGGTGGGCAGAGAAATGTCACCAATGTTCCCTTTAAGCCGCGCGGCCGCGTAACGCTCTGGAGGTCCCGCGCAGCCAGTTAGCCGGCTTTCGAATTGAGTAAACCGCGCATGCGCGGACCTTTGAATGGGCCGCACAGCCCATTAAAGGGAATGCGCGGCCCCAAAAAAATGACAAGGAATATTGAATGTCACGTCAGCGCATTAAGTGGTCATCCGCTAATATCACTGACGGTAATTTATACCCTCTCACCGAGTTTAAAAAACATGTTCTCCCCATTTTGTCCAAAAGGAGGGGATCTTGTGCCGAGGGAACAGTTCCATGGCTACCGGCAGCCCCTCCCAAGCATCTTACCCAAGTGGCCAATTGTCAGACGCGAGCCCAGGCAGCGAGTGTCGCCTGGCTATTCATGCATGGGGAGCATCAGATGCTCATCTGAGGTGCACACTTCCCAGCACGATGAGGTCACTGCGTTGCAATCGGCAGCAGAATCTTGGCTGGTAGTTCTGCTCGCTAGCCCAAGAGCGCTGAAGGCACTTACAGCGTCCCTACCCTCCCCCCCCCACCACCCACCCACCCCCGCCTCAGCCATCTAACCCAGCACAGACCCGGGATGGAACCTGGGACCATATATGGAGTTGGGCCACAGATCAGCCGTGATCTCACTGAATGGCGGAACAGGTTCGAGGGGCTAAATGGCCGACTCCTGTTGCTATGTTCCTATGACCGCTTGCCGCAGTCAATTGTACCTTTGTATTTTCTTCTTTTATGTGGGTATCCCACCCTGGTGACCTACTGGCAGGAGAGAAAAAAATAACAACTAGCCAGCTGCCCATCTGTCTGCAATCCTTGGACAAGTGAATATATACTGCTGCTTTTCTGCAGGGCAAGTCAAGTCTGAATTATTGGTAAGAACTGAAGCACAAAGAACACATTGTAGGGAGCAGCTTGCCTGTGACTTGAGAAGGAAGCGATTCATCCAGCTGTGAATTGATTCTGTTTCTCGCTCCGCGTTTCGAACCTCTCTTCAATTGGGCCAGGAGAGTTAGCAACAGGACAGATAACTTTTACTGCTACCTGTCTTCTGAGAATATAGTTGAAGCTGTAAATAAGTGACTGCCGTCTCAAGTTTCTTTTTAAAGTGAAGAAAAATGTGATTGAGAGGAAACGATCACAGGGGCATGAAAGGGGACAAAGTACCTTTGTTAGATTTGCTACTTGCCGACAATAGGTCTGGGAAATGGCAACGTGCAACTTTGAATGGACTGACTGAAGAAAGTAGCTTCATAACACACAGTTATTTAATTTACATAATTCCTTGGTTACATTGAATAACAGTGCTTATCCCAGACTCGGTACCTTAATCTGCAGCAAGGCATTATTGATAGCACCCACATTGCCTTGCTCGCTCCATCTGAACAGCCAGGGATTGTATTGTAGGCAAGCACCAAATCTAACAAAGGTACTTTGCCCCCTGTCATGCCCCTGTGAACATGAAGGGAGCCCACTCCCTGAATGTCTGGCTGGTGTGTGACGACTGGCACGTATTATGCAGGTCTCCGGCGAGCTGCTCCCTGAGACGTCCAGCCCCTCTGCCCTTGCTCTTGCGCACGTGCTGGGTGCATCACCCAGTGCAGACCCTCCGGCCTACCCACCGAACTAGGCAAGCTGGTGTCTGCAAGGGTAAGGTTGAGTGATGCTTTGTCTATTTCTCAATTTTTTTGCCTCTCCCAGGAGTTTACACGGCTGCGGGGGGGCGGGGTGTGGTGGTGGGGGAGGAGTTGAAGGAGAGGGAGGAAGTATCTAGTCATGATGCCCTGGTAATCATGGTGTGGGGCAGGCTTGATGGACCAGCTGCTCGATTCCAGTCCCTCAATTTTGTATGTGTTTCTGAGGTGCCTGTTTTCATGGCAGTAGTCACGATGCCTTTACCCTGCGCTAGTCCTCAGTTACCCTTGTCTTCCACCCAGACCATTAGGCTGGTTGCTTGAGGACAAAGACTATCCCCTGACCACCTGCCCACCTGTCAGGAACCCGAACACAGCTGCTGAGGAGCGCTACAGTCAGAGCCATGCCTCCAGCAGAGCTCTGTTTGAACAAACCCTCGGCCTTCTGAAGTGAGCTTGCGCACTGTGACTGCAGCTTGTGAGGGGGAAGGCTGTTGAACTTCCACTGAGGGCACTGGAGATGGCCGGAGAGCGCGACCTCGAGTAACTGTAGCCGTAGAGGGCCCGGCTGGAGATTGCTGCCTCTCAGTGTCAGCCAGGGCAGTGTGGCCCAGCTGGCTGCCTGGCACCAACAAGGGCATTCTGAGAGAGGGCTGCATGTGCCTCTCCAATGGCGCCACTGCCACTCTCATGGGGCTGAGCCTCAGCACTCCCACTGCTCTGCACGAGAACAGAGTGCAGGAGTGATGCGATGCTCTCGAAGCCCCTATCCACGTTATCCTTCGTTCAGAGGAGATGTTCGAACCCAGAGCCAAGATGGCAGCAGTGTGAGCTTCCAACGAAGCTGTCAGGGCTGCCACAGGAGGCTCCATTGCTGTGGGCCTCACTGCAGTGCTCATAGACCACTATGACCACTTGCTTGACTGCATAGTTTCGATTCCCTGTGTGAAGACCACACACAAGTTGGAGCTGGACTTCTCTGTGCTCTCTGACATTGTATGCAAGCTCTCTGGCAGGCAGCCCAGTGCACTTAGACGTTCTGTGTGTATTCCAATCTGTCTTCTTCAATAGGCTGGGCCCATGAAATCCACATCTGTGTCCTCTACAGCAGAGCTAGGATGTGAGCTCTCTCTCTGGTGAGACACTCCCTGGGCTGTCCTATCCCGCTGCCCTTGCTCTTGCGCAGTTGTGCTGGGTGCATTGCCCTCTAGCCTACCCTCTAAACTACGCTGGGTGCCAGTCTCTAAGCTGGTGCTTGCAAGGGTAAGGCAGAGAGCCTTCTTCTTCTTCTAATGAGCTCCTCTCTCTTCCTCTGCTCCCTCAGAGCCCTGTTCAGCTTCTGGTAAGGCTGAGCAGAGGCAGATGAATGGCTGCTCAAAGCAACTACACTTTGTCTTGCAGGTTGTGTGAGGGTGAGATTTCAGTGAGAAATTAAAAATTGGTAAGGTGTTCGGAAATCCTGCGGGGCGTCTCCTTCAACCTCACTCCTGGCACGCCCTCTGTCCATAATGCTCAGCATCTCCTCCTCGAGTGGGGGCAGGACATGGATGGCTCGCGGCCCTCCTCCTGTCCGCACCTGCTCCCTGGCATCGTGCGCCACCTTCTCCAGCAAGAAAGAAGGGAGTGTGTTAGTGGTAGCCTAGTGAGTGGTTGTGAGGATGTGCACGTCAGGGTAGAATAGTGTGGATGGGTGTGTGGCACGGGTGCGGTGAGTAAGGGAAGCCATTGTGAGGACAGCAACAGGTGCAGAATGTGCCAGTAGCAGCAGAAGGAGATTCAGTGAAGTGCACGACTGTGATTGGAGGAGAATGAAAGGAAGCGAGGCTGGGGGAGGGAAGCCTTGTGAGTTCGAGGGCTACAGGTGATGCAGGGCTCAGCAGAGAGCAACAGAGATGAGAGTTACAAGTCTCATCTTAACAGCCCTGGCCAGATCATTAGATTTCTTCCTGCATTGCAGTCAGGCCTTGAATCAATGCTCCTGGCATTGACCTGTTTAACCACCTCTTCCCATTGGTGCCGGGTGACTTGTCTGGAAACCCGCTGCCCGCTGCGGGAAGAGCGCCTCCATCATCCTGTTGGAATGGTGGCATAGTGGTTATGCTACTGGACTAGTAATGCAGAGGCCTGGACTTATGATCTCACAAGACATGAGTTCAAATCCCACCATGACTGGGAAATTTAAATTCAGTTAATTAAATAAATCTGGAACAAACAACTAGTATCAGTAATGGTGACCATAAAACTACCGGATTGTCGTAAAACCCCATCTGGTTCACTAATGTCCTTTAGGGAAGGAAATCTGAGGTCCTTACCCAGTCTGGCTTATATGTGACTCCAGACCCACAGCAATGACTCTTGACTGCCCCTCTGAAATGGCCGAGCAGGCCACTCAGTTGTCAAGAAGGTGGCTCACCACCACCTGGGGAGTGCTGCACTGTCAGAGGTGTTGTCTTTCGGATGAGACGTTAAACCGAGGCCCCATCTGCTCTCTCAGGTGGAGGTAAAAGATCCCATGGCACTATTTCGAAGAAGAGCAGGGGAGTTATCCCCGGTGTCCTGGCCAATAGTTATCCCTCAACCAACATAACAAAAACAGATTTTCTGGTCATTATCACATTGCTGTTTGTGGGACCTTGCTGTGCGCAAATTGGCTGCCATGTTTCCTACATTACAACAATGACTCCACTTCAAAAACTACTTCATTGGCTTTGAAACATCTGGTGGTCAGGAAAGGTGCTATATAAATGCAAGTCTTTCTTTCTTTACCATTTTCAGTATTGAAAATCGATTTAAGCTGCATGCAGCCAAAGTGCACCTCCCCTTTAAGACATGCAGGCTGCCTTTAAATGGTGTCAGGGACGTTCGATTCCCCCCCCCCCCCCCACCCCATTAGGCAAGCGGCCAATGAATGCTCTTGCCTCTCTCCCATGTGATCGCGCGCTCTCTCTCCTCCCATTCCCCGATGAGCTACGGGCCTTGACCAATTCCTCAATGTCAAAGTAAACAAGGGATAAAACTGTTAACATTAATATAATTTTTAATTTGTATCTGGGGCAGTCAAGTGGGAGCTGACATAATTGTGTCAGTAATTTATTACATGACAAAACAACGCCAAGGGGGACCACAGTACCAGGTGGGGAGGCAAAACTTTCAACCATCTCATGCTAACTGGGACATCCTGAGCACTGCTGAGAAAAGCAGTAACACTCCACAATAATCCCAAGCTGGCAAATTCAACTGGTTTCCAGAATCTTGAGTTCCACCCTTTCAACACATTGAGAGGTATGATACTGAGACTCTCTTGTGAGGTGAGCAGCTTAGATTCCAGACTGCAGTCTTTCTCTTTCAAATCAACATCACTAAAACAGATTATTTGGTCATTATCATATTGGTGTTTGTGGGACCTTGCTGTGCGCAAATTGGCTGCCGCGTTTCCTACATTACAACAGTGACTACACTTCAAAAGTACTTCATTGGCTGTAAAGTGCATTGGGACGTCCTGTGGTCGTGAAAGTGTGTGTGTGTCTGTCTCTGTGTCTGTCTGTCTCTGTGTCTCTGTCTCTGTCTGTCTGTCTCTGTGTCTGTCTGCCTCTGTGTCTGTCTGTCTCTGTGTCTTTGTCTCTGTGTCTCTGTCTCTGTGTCTCTGTCTGTCTGTCTCTGTGTCTCTGTCTCTGTGTCTCTGTCTCTGTGTCTGTCTGTCTCTGTGTCTGTCTGTCTCTGTCTGTCTCTGTGTCTGTCTGTCTCTGTGTCTCTGTCTCTGTCTCTGTCTGTCTCTGTCTCTGTCTGTCTCTGTGTCTCTGCATGTCTCTGTGTCTCTGTCTGTCTCTGTGTCTCTGTCTCTGTGTCTGTCTGTCTCTGTGTCTGTCTGTCTCTGTGTCTCTGTCTCTGTGTCTGTCTGTCTCTGTGTCTCTGTCTCTGTGTCTGTCTGTCTCTGTGTCTGTCTGTCTGTCTCTGTGTCTCTGTCTCTGTCTGTCTGTCTCTGTCTCTGTCTGTCTCTGTGTCTCTGTCTGTCTCTGTGTCTCTGTCTGTCTCTGTGTCTCTGTCTGTCTCTGTGTCTCTGTCTCTGTGTCTGTCTTTCTTTCTTCAACGCCACCTCTACAATCTGCTTTAGAGTACAGGCAGTGCTCACAAAGATCAGTGACAATTTCTTAAAGTACAGCACTGAGGTGGGGTGGAGAGGAATCTAAAGTGCCCAGCCCCAGGTTTGAGATTGACTATTTTTTAAGTGCGGACCAAGGAAAAATATTATTTAGTGGGTCGAGGGACCAGAAAGACACAGACTGGAATCCTTTCCGAATGTGTTAATAATTGATCACATCACTGTAAAAACTCAATGCATCCTCAATCAACGCTGATGCAATCAATGTACAGGATTTTAAAATAACCCCAAAAATTCTTTAGTGATCAGGCTT
The DNA here is from genome assembly GCA_030390025.1 of Squalus acanthias. Lineage (NCBI taxonomy): Eukaryota > Metazoa > Chordata > Chondrichthyes > Squaliformes > Squalidae > Squalus > Squalus acanthias. Next base: position 31,375,402 of record CM059443.1, on the reverse strand, counting down.
AAAGGGTAAATGGAAAGAGAATCAAAAGAAAGAACGTGAAATGGGGATTGCCCAACTTCTCTCACCGTATCAAACGCTGAGAAGACAGCAAAACAGAGCAAGAGATGGATACAGAGCGAGAACAGATCACTCAGCATAGTGTTAAACACCTCCAGTGAAATGCGATTGATGAATTGTCACCAGCATCTCACAGCCATTAGCCATAGCAAGGTGAGGAAATAAAAAATCGGTGAAATAAAATGAATCAAGCCAATCGCTATAAACACACCATTAGCATCAAGCTCACTAAAGTGTGAAATATTGATTGAATTAATGGATTTTTAAAGCGTTTTTCTGTTCCATTTCACAAAATGTAGCCCATGCACTCACTGCAAAACAGGTCATTGAGATTTATACTTGTTTAAAGCAATAATAGGTATGGCTGTTATAGGGACAAAGGTATGAGAATTATCATCAGGCCCAGGAGATAAACACAGGAACATAAAAAAGTCAAGGGTGAAAAAAGGACATTTGGCTCAATGAAACTCATTCTTTTCACACTCTAACTGTCCCATTTTAGCATCCAATTGTGTTTTGAATATCCCTGTTGCAGGTTTAGGGTCTACCATAGATATTCTCTTGGGTACAAGGATGCTGGTCACCTCCATAAGGGATCCAAGCGTCTTATCTTCAGGACTGTGCCCATAAAGCCCAATATAAAATTATAGGACAATATCACCCAGGAGTCTAACAATAGGACCCGCTGTGATTGGAACTGGATATCGTGTCTGTCACACAAGCCCTACGTACGCGGGACAAGGCCAGATATGAAGCGTTAAGCTGCTTTATTTTACAGACCGCAAGTGTACAGAGTAACAGATGTAATCAAATCTTACCTTGATTCGATTAACCTCCTCGAGAACAAGAAAAATTCCAATTAAAATGTGCCACACTATTAATGGTTTGCCTAACTTTTCATGGCTTGAGATGCTTTGCCATTCCCCTTGTTAATGCAAGCTTCCTCCCCCAGACTTAGCCAGCTGACACATTCCCCTGTGTCCCTTTATCCTTTTCTCCCTCTGTGTTCACAGTTAATGTCCACGCCATTTTCCCAGGATTTCTGCGGATCTTCCGCCTAAGTTACAGTCGACGATTAGGAGAATCCCTGCAGAGATTCAGCCCTGCTGCTTTCACACAGGTTGAAAAAGCACATCATTGGTTTGTAATTCATTTCCAAATTCTTTCCAGGAAGACAAAATAAGTTTGAAAATCCTGAAACATGACAATCCCCAATATTTTTTTTATCTCTACTATCCCAGATTATTGTAAACAATTGTCACTCTTTGAGTAAAGAACTTCTTCCTGATTAAGTCAATTACATTTTCACTTTTGTTTTAGCTCCCATTTATCTATACCATTTAATATTTTACATACTTTGATGAAGCCCATCCTTAACCAATTGTCTTCCTACACTGTAAAGTTTAAGCTTTTCTACATCTTTCCTCATACCTCATCCCTTTACACTTGGGACCAGTCTTGCTACTTTTCTGTGCACCGTTTCTATTGCATGGATATCTTTTATGTGGTGTGGTTGTCCAGAACTGAACACAGTACTGTAAGAGTGATCTGACCATGCCATTGTAAAGCCTTACCATAACTTATGTAGGATTGTATTTTACTGTTCTGGCTGTATATCATAGCTATTAGCTTTGCAAGTCCCATTTCAGGACTTGAGTAATGACGTCTTGACTGACACTTCAGTGGAGTATTGCTTTGTTGGAGGTGAGATGTTGAACCAATGCCTGCCTGCTCAGGTGGACAGAAAAGGTCCCATGGCACTAGTTGAAGATGAGCAGATGGGGTGTCCTGGCCAACGCTCATCCCTCAACCAACATCATCAAAAACAGATTAACAGTTCAGTTATCTGATTGCTACTTGTGGGATCTTGCTATGTGCAAATTTGCTGCTGTGTTTGCACTCTCGCCTCTGAGTCAGAAGGTCGTGGGTTCAAGTCCCACTCCAGAGACCTGAGCACAAAAATCTAGGCTGACACTCTAGTGCATTACTGAGGGAGTGCTGCACTGTTGGAGGTGCCGTCTTTCATATGAGACATTAAACCGAGGCCCCATCTGCCCTTTCAGGTGGATGTAAAAGATCCCATGGCATTATTTAGAAGAGCAGGGGAGTTATCCCCGGTGTCCTGGGGCCAATATTTATCCCTCAATCAACATCATCAAAAACAGATTAACAGTTCAGTTATCTGATTGCTACTTGTGGGATCTTGCTATGTGCAAATTTGCTGCTGTGTTTGCACTCTCGCCTCTGAGTCAGAAGGTCGTGGGTTCAAGTCCCACTCCAGAGACCTGAGCACAAAAATCTAGGCTGACACTCTAGTGCATTACTGAGGGAGTGCTGCACTGTTGGAGGTGCCGTCTTTCATATGAGACATTAAACCGAGGCCCCATCTGCCCTTTCAGGTGGATGTAAAAGATCCCATGGCATTATTTAGAAGAGCAGGGGAGTTATCCCCGGTGTCCTGGGGCCAATATTTATCCCTCAATCAACATCACTAAAACAGATTATCTGGTCATTATCACATTGCTGTTTATGGGAGCTTGCTGTGTGCAAATTGGCTGCCGCGCTTCCTACATTACAACAGTGACTACACTTCAAATAGTACTTTGTTGGCTGCAAAGCACTTTGGGATGTCCTGAGGTTGTGAAAGACGCTATATAAATGCAAGTCTTTCTTATTACATTGCAGTGTTTGGAAAAAAAACCACAAGAGAGCTTATTTAATTATTTTGTTCTCAGTAATGGGTTGTTTAATAAAGTATGTGTTGGATTGTTTAGGGACCCAAATCTCTTCCATTAACAGGTAACTGTATTTTTAATGGATGAAAAGGAAACCGAATTATAAAAAGCTCAATAGGAAAAGGGTAAATTACCTCAGTTAATAGAAATGAATGCAATTTCTCTAAAGATGGAAAATAATCTTTGATGATGAATTTCTATTCTGAGAACACAGTGTCAATGGAGTTGAAGTATTGGTAAAATATTCAGGTTATTAGGCATTAAAAAGGAATTTAAAGGGAATTGTTACGTAACTCGAAAACATTATGAGGAGTCAAAAAGGTTAAAAGTGTAGAGACTGAACAGCTGGGAGAGGTTTCAAATTGGTTTGGTCACTGAAGCATGTAGAGAGCTGTGGATAAACACACATTATGGTGTTAATTGTGTTATTAAAAGGAAGACCATGGGAGTGTTTTTCAAGGAGTTGCAATGGAACAAGGCTATTAGTAACTTGTAAATTGACCTTGTGACTTGTTAGGAGCCGAGCTCTATATTCAATCACAGTGATGACAGAAGGATCAAATGGATTCTCGCTGTCATTTTCCCCCCATCTTTCCTAAAGGTGCTGACTCTTGCTAGTTTATCATTCCCGAGGAATCAACCTTTCCCAATTGGTCTTCTTTAGACTACTTGACAGTGACGTGAGTCCTGTCTTTACCTTGGCGTGCTGGGCTGTTGGTCTGGGCTGTGATTCCTACCTTGAGATACTTCATCAAAAGACTCCAAATGAGCCAAGGGTTTTGAAGAACAACCAAATAGTGCCATGGGATCTTTTACGTCCACCTGAGAGTGCAGACGGGGCCTCGGTTTAACGTCTCATCCTCCAACAGTGCAGCGCTCCCTCAGCACTGCACTGGAGTGTCAGCCTAGATTTTTGTGCTCAAGTCTCTGGAGTGGGACTTGAATCCACAACTGTTTCTATTGCATGGATATCTTCTATGTGGTGTGGTTGTCCAGAACTGAATGCAGTACTGTAAGAGTGATCTGACCATGTCATTGCAAAGCCAGACCATAACTTCCGTTGGATTGTAATCTACTGTTCTGGCTGTGTATCATCGCTATTCGCTTTTTAAGTCCCACTTCAGGACTTGAGCACATAATACTTCCTCAAAAAGCTAGGCTGGTCAACATCAATGGAACAAAATGGGAAGATGGGAAAAAGTAATAAAACTCTTGGTTGTTTAAAAAGGGAATTTGTTAGTTGCTTGGTAAAAGGGATATTAAAAGGTAAGGGCAGTGCATACTTAATGGGCTGACTTTTCTGAGCTGTAACATTCTCCGACTGTCTGGCATGAGTCACTGCATAGCAGCCAGAAGCAGGTATCCTGGTGGATTTTGCAGCATCTCTCCCAGGGGTCCTGAAGAAAGAAAGAACTTGCATTTTATTATGTGCCTTTCATGACCTCAGGATGTCTGAAAGTGCTTCACAGCCAACTGAACACTTTTTTTAAAGTGTGAAATGTGGCAGCCAATATTGACACAGCAAGATCCCAAAATAGCAACAAGATAAAAGATCAGATAATCTGTTTTCGGTGGTGTTGGTTGAGGGATAAATGTTTCCAGGACACCAGGGGGGATCTCCCCTGCTCTTCCTCGAATAGTGCCATCGGATCTTTTATACCTCAGAGGGCAGACGGGGCCTTGGTTTAACGTCTCATCTGAAAGACAGCACCGCCGACAGTGCAGCACTCCCTCAGCACTGCACTGGAGTGCCAGCCTGGATTATGTGCAGTAGTGCTTTATGACTCAGAGGTGAGAGTAGTACCTCTGAGCCACGACTAAAGCTAGTTCTATGGACTTATAAAAAGAGGCTCACGATGCACCCAAACACCCCATTCTTAATCCCATTGCTCCCTCGTAAGGCCAAAAAACAGTGGTGGATCCTGGTGCTACAGTTGGCCATGAGTGAGATAAGGGAAAATCAACAACAACAACTTGCATTTATATAGCGCCTTTAATGTCGTAAAACGCCACAAGGCGTGTTATCAAACAACATTTGATACCAAGCTACATAAGGAGATATTAGGGCAGGTGACCAAAAGCTTGGTCAAAGAGGTAGGTTTTAAGGAGCATCTTAAAGGAGGAAAGAGAGATAGAGAGGCGGAGAGGTTTAGGGAGAGAATTCCAGAGCTTAGGGCCTCGGCATCTGAAAGCTCGGACGCAAATGGTGTAGCGGTTAAAATCGGGGAGGTGCAAGGGGCCAGAATTGGAGGAGCGCAGATATCTCGGGAGGGTTGGAGGGCTGGAGGAAAGTACAGAGATAGGGAGGGGGCGAGACCATGGAGGGATTTGAAAGCAAGGATGAGAATTTTAAATTCGAGGCGTTGCTTAACTGGGAGCCAAAGTAGGTCAGCGAGCACAGGGGTGATGGGTGAACGGGGCTTGGTGCGAGTTAGGATACAGGCAGCAGAGTTTTGGATGACCTTAAGTTCAGGGAGGGTGGAAGATGTGCTCAGAGAGGGCATGAGGGGAGATAGGAGAGAAATTAGAGAAAGGGTCCCTGCTCCTAATTGCTATCAAATGATCTCTACTGAAAAATGTTTGCATGTGTGATGTCCTCCTGGTCAGATACGTTCACTCCCTGGGCTCACACATGGTCACTTTGGTGAGGCGCTGTCACAATTCCGCAATATGAGTCAGTGCTTCCAGGAGAGGATAACTGAGAATTAGGGAGAAATTAGGGAATGGAAAAACCTGTCAGGAGCTCGTTCAAAACAGCCTTTCCTTTTTAAGTTCGCCTTTGATGAACGTTCACATCTGTCAGCCTTGCTGGTCCAGTGACTATTTTGGTGGATAAAATCAAACTGCTTTCACAATCAAGGGGTTACAATTTACAAAAAATTGCAACTTGACAATCCATTTTCGAAACCCTGTGCGTTTGTAAAGATGGATGTGGCTGCCATGCAACAGCAGCATTCCTATGGATCAAGCCAGCTCTGTATGTATCGACTCAGAACACCGACTAGAATACCAACTGATTCCATCATTAACGCACCACTGAAATTAGGGCTCTCTCCCCACAATCTATAAAATGAGCGACCGTGGCGTTGAAATTGTGCTGTGCGATATTAGTAACAAACGTGTGGTTATGTTTGGGTAGAATTCCCGCACCACCCCCCCCCCCCACCCCCCACCCCCACCCCCGACTTCTGCCGTTAAGTTCGGCAGAGCCTTGGTGCCCCCGGTCTTGCCGGGTTCCTCGGCCGATTACTATCTCAGCCGCACCCTCCCCGCCTCCCCGTAAATATCGGGGCCTCACTGCCTGGGCTCACACACAGAAAATGGCCACTTGGGTGAGCTAGCAGAACCCAGGGAACCGTACTCCAGAATAAGTTAGTGCCTTTAGGAGAGGAGGGGAGAATAGTAGGGGTAAAAATAGACCGAATAAAACAACTGTTCCGTCGCAATCAATAACAAATAAATAAATCCTTACCAAGTAAAACTGGTGTGATTGCGATTATGTTGCAGCGCAGTGTAAATGTCATTCGACTAGTTAAGTCTGGACAGGGCGGTGGTTCAAAGGGCACAAACAAATAGAGGCCATAGAGGATCCACGGTATAAAAATCAGAGCGACAAAGACAGATGATATCGCTTTAAGGTGTGAAGCAGTGCAGAACTGGCAGCAGGAACAGCATTTCCTGTCTCCTTTTACCTCTGTAGTCACCTTGTGTGAGGATTCGGCCGACACATTGCGCTCAGAATCACTGGAAATCAGTTCAATGGTCTCAGTGTCAGGCGATTGGCCGAGTAAAGGCTGGTCTTCTGAAGCCTGACTGGCGAATTTGTCTGTCTTCTCCAGTGTTCCTAAGTTCTCTACTGCCACCTTGGTGATGAAATTCTGGGGGGGATAGCTTCTCGCTTCACTGGGTGATGGTGGCTCTGAGAAAGATACTTTCTCGTCAGTTAAGAAAGAAGTTTCTCTGGTGATGACAAGAGACACATTGTCCGGTTGCTTGTTCTTGATTTCAGTGTATGGAAGAGTGTGATTTTTTGCCAGCTCAGCATTAATCATATTCAAACTCCCATCATTCTGCGCACTCTGATTTTTCAGGAGCTTCTGGTGGGCTTCATTGTACTGCAGCCTCTTGGCTTTTGGAACTGGTTCCGTTATGTGCCCAATATTTTCATCAGACAGAGAGTGAAGTTCTTCCACAGATGATTCTGGGCTATCTGAGATGGGTGCCAACGTAATCTGGGTGTCCAGGTCCAAAAATGGAGAGAAAGACAGTCGGCTCGGATCAATGTCCTGGAGCTGGTTGATGATGTCAGTGATTGACTCCTTCACACTGTCAAATTCCTTCAGCTCGTGACTATTGGCTGGTTGTCTCTGAGTAGTCATTGTTGGGAGCTAACCTCTGAAAAGATATGGAACTTGTGAGTGACAACATCAAAGAAAAGTTAGCCAAACAAACTTCTATTTGGTAGTTAACAAGTATTTGGCTACATTTCAGAAGTCTGTTTATGTTCACCTTTTAGAGCTATGGCAGAAATAAAACTCAACTGATCGTCTATAGGGTGAAAAGAACTTAAGTTCAAGTTACATCAGTAATGGAGCATTACTTACATAGTTACATAGTATTTACAGCACAGAAAGAGGCCATTTGGCCCAACAGGTCCATGCCGGTGTTTATGCTCCACACGCACAATCCCTTCATCTAACCCCATCAACATATCCTTCTATTCCTTTCTCCTTCATGTGTTTATCTAGCTTTCCCAAAAGTGCATCTATACTATTCGCCTCAACCGCTTCTTGTGGTAGCAGGTTCCACATTCTCACCACTCTCTGGGTAAAGAGGTTTCTCCTAAATTCCCTATTGGATTTATTAGTGGCTCTCTTATATTTATGGCCCCGAGATTTGGTCTCCCCCGCAAGTGGAAACATCTTCTCTACATCTACCCCTATCAAACCCTATCATAATCTCAAAGACCTCTATCACCCCTCAGTCTTTTCTTTTCTAGAGAAAAGAGCCCCAGCCTGTTCAATCGTTCCTGATAGGTATAACTTCTCAGTTCTGGTACCATTTTAGTAAATCATTTTTTGCACCTTCTCCAGTGCCCCTCTATCCTTTTTATAATATGGAGACCAGATCTGTACACAGTACTCCAAATGTTTGCTAACCAAGGTTCTATACAAGTTTAACACAACTTCTTTGCTTTCAGTTCTATCCCTCTAGAAATGAACCCCAGTGCTTTGTTTGCTTTGTTTATGGCCTTATTGACCTCTGTCATGATTTTGGCCAACTCACCACTTTCAACTCCCTTACACACACCTCTTGCTTGGCAGTTTATGCAGTAAGTCTATGTGTAATCAGACCTGAAGAAAATCATTAACACAAAAACATTGTCCGTCTTAGGAACAATTTTGTACAGCGGCTTTTCGTTCATTCAGAGTTAGATTTACTCGCCTGAGAAGAACCAAATTTGGACATTTGAGCTTCAGATCAGAGGTGGTCATCCCAATTGGCTAAGCAGCACTGATACTTGGGCATCAAGATATTGGTCTAGATTTTTCACTTTGGCACTGAGTATTTTCCTCTGAGGGTGGCAGAAAATGGCACTCCCACCACTCATGCAATTTTCCCCTGCCCTGGTGTCTTTAGGCCGAGAGAAAAAGAGAATCAATGGAAAGAGAAATGAAGAAAGAATAGATGGCCTAATCACACTCTCCTGTTCATTTGCCACACCCTCTAATAGTTTTCTTTTTCATGCAGCTATCTAATTTCCTTTTGGAAGTACTTACGGACTCGTCTTCAACCACTGTTTGTGGCAAGAATCAAACCAGCCTCTGTGTAAAGAGGTTTTTCTCCAACCTCCGCTTTAAATCTTCTTGTGATTATCTTAAATGTGCGCCCTCTCATTACCGTCTCAGCAACCAATACAAACAAAGTACTACTGTTAACCGGTTTTAATCTTTCATAATCTTGAAGATCTCAATAAGTTCACCCCGCAAGCTTCTCAACTCCAGTCTTTTTTCATAACTTGTAACTCCTCATTCCATTGCATTTATACCCTTCCTATAATGTACGTAATACTCCAACTGTGGCCTAACTAAGGTCATCATAGAATAAAATCATAGAAATTTACAGCACAGAAGGAAGCCATTCGGTCCATCTTGTCCGTGCTGGCCGACAAAGAGCTATCCACCCTAATCCCACTTTCCAGCACTTGGTCCGTAGCCCTGTAGGTTACGACACTTCAAGTGCATATCCAAGTACTTTTTAAATGCGATGAGGGTTTCTGCCTCTACCACTCTTTCAAGCAGTGAGTTCCAGACCCCCACCACCCTATGGGTGAAAAAATTTCTCTTCAAATCCCCTCTAAACCTCCGCACAATTACTTTAAATCTATACCCCCTGGTTATTGACCCTTCTGCTAAGGGAAATAGGTCCTTCCTATCCACTCTATCTAGGCCCCTCATAATTTTATACACCTCAATTAGGTCTCCCCTCAGCCTCCTCTGTTCCAAAGAAAATAACCCCAGCCTATCCAATCTTTCCTCATCGATAAAAGGTGTTGTACAAATTCTATTCAATGCCTCTAGGTACAAAACCGTGGATTCTGTTTGCCTTTTTATGGCCTTATCCATTTGTACTGCCAACTTTAATGGCTTGTGTAACTGCACACCAAGGTGCCGCTGCTCTTCTACACCATTTAACATATACTATTTCAAGTGTGCTTCCTTCTCCATTCTTATTTCTAAAATCTATTATTTCACATTGTTCTACATTGAACAGCATCTGCCACTGACCTGCCCATCCTACTAGCTTATCTAGGTTCTCCTGCAATCTTTGACAGTCCTTATCCCAGTTTGCCATACCTTCCAATTTGATGTCATCCGCAGATTTCAATATTGTTCCATCATTTCCTAAGTCCCTATCATTTGTATATATAATAAATGAGGGCAGCCTAACACTTGCCCTTGAGAAACACCACTCATCATGTCTTTCCAGTCCAGGAAACTTTCCTTTACCTCTGCTCTTTGCTTTCTGTTCTACAACTATCTCACTATCCATGTGGTCACATTCTTCTTATTTCCTTGTGACATTCCCTTTGCCATGAGTCTCTTATGTGCATCTTATCAAATTGTTCTTGAAAATTCATATAAACCACATTCATTGCATTTCCTTTATCTATCCTCTGTGTTATTTCTTCAAATGATGCTATAGGATTGGTCAAGCACAGCCTGCCATGGGTACTGTGAGCGGACACCTTGCACTTCAGATGTGTGCCATTTATACAGCCGCTGTGCCCACCAGGGACCTCAGACAAATTAAACCTAGTTCTGTTTTGAAAACAAGTTAATGCTCTCAAACTTCAGCTCCTCCGCTGTATTGGTCATAATGACTTTCCCAGTTTTCAGAGTACATACATAAAAGTTGACACTGAGATGTATACCAGTCATGATGTACCAGGTTGTTGTCTTTTGCCCAGTGGAAGCGGTATCATTAAGTAACAGCACCGTTGGAAAAATGGCAACAATCCTCAGCACATATACATAGAAACCAGAAGAAAATTGACAGCAAACGACCTTTGGACAGACCCTCTGAATTGCAAGGCCTTTCCGCTAATCTGACTTCCTATATTTTAATCATTTTAAAATATTCTATTTCCACTGGGGATATCGCTTACATTCTAGTGTGTAGCTAGGAGCTGAAATAAAGAACACAGCTACCACTTCCCGGTGTGCACTTCTGTCTCGATCCCGCTCTGTATTTTTGAACCAGGCAGAAGAAACATGCTTCTTAAAGACGTGAAATAAAAGTGCCAACTTCAGGCAAATGCTCGGAGCGAGCTCGTGATCAAGAATTGCTAGGCCTGCATGCTTTGCATGTGCCCTTTTTTTTCCCCATGGAGGCTCGGAAACTCTCTGAATCAGAGGGGACCCTGCACATTGCACCACCAGTGTGAGATTGCCATAGTGTGAAACACAGCCAGTAAGACCTGCGTTGTTCTGCAAGCTGCTATCGTCCATTGCTCACCAGGAAAGAGATTGTGCATAAATTCAGATCCCCTCTCCCTGACAGCTTTTTTTTAATGCCAGGAGATTGTGGGTGCGAATGTCTGCTTTCTCGCAAGTAAGTTTGTCAGCTGCCCAAAAGACTGCCTGAGTGCTCTTAATCTCACCGTGAAGCTACATTGGAGTTACAGTTCATGTGAGCAAGCCTCAGTGGTGTGAGAGGGAGGGATTCCTTGGATGGTGGAGGGAGAGGGGGTGTGGGTAGGGGAAGAGTAGGTGTATTCCAGAATCAGATATCTAAAAACAAACTCACTTTCTTGTTGATGTGCACTCAAAACTGTCACGCAATGATGCAAAAATGGCAGTATAATTGCAATTATAGACTGTATGAGTTACATCAGGTCTTCACCAGCTTTTCAAACATTGAAAGACTTGGTGAGAAAAATGTATCGGCCTAACATCAAAATTCTGAAACCAAACTGAGCGAGTCTCACTCCAAATGAGTGTAATTTGACAGGGATAAAACAGTAGAGGAGGGTTAAATCTGTGTTTTTATATGAAACAAGTCAACATAGGACCAAATGCACACATGCACAACCCTGATACAGTCAACTCCAGGTAAATGTTTTAACTGTCATAGAATTCTTATTTTCCAAATTATTTCCCATGTATTCCCATAATCTGGATTTCCTAATCCAAACAAACCACTTAAGTACAAAATCACCATTCAAGTTGAATCCTATTGTACTTCAGCCTCCACAGCTTCTATTCAAGGGGAAGGAACCCCTGTCTACACGGAAAGGTATGTATCTAAATATATATTTTGATTTTTTTTGTCATAATGGAGACCTGCCACTGAGTGTCTTATCCCTTTACAACCATTCTGGTGACACGATTTTATGTAGTTTCTTTTTTCGAGGCCATCCAAAACTCGGCTGCCCGTGTCCTAACTCGCACCAAGCCCCGTTCACCCATCACCCCTGTGCTCGCTCACCTACATTGGCTCCCGGTTAAGCAGCGCCTCGATTTTAAATTCTCATCCGTGTTTTCATATCCCTCCATGGCCTCACCTTTCCCTATCTCTGTATTCTCCTCCAGTCCCAAAACCCTCCGAGATAGCTGCGCTCCTCTAATTCTGGCCTCTTGAGCATCCCTGATTTAATTGCTCCACCATTGGCGGCCGTGCCTTCAGCTGCCTGGGTCCTAAACTCTGGAATTCCCTCCCTAAACCTCTCCGCCTCTCTACCTCTCTCTCCTCCTTTAAGATGCTCCTTAAAACCTACCTCTGCTATCTAAATCTGTCTTGATATCTCTTTATGTGGCTCGGTGTCAAATTTTGTGATGTAAGAAAACTACTAGGCACTTGGTCTAAGCGTTAAACAAAGCTTTAATCAACTGTTTTTCAACATGGAGATCTAGTTGTGGCCTTCACTAGTTCCTGTTAAGGAATGTCCTGAGCAAGCTGGGCCCATGCCTGAGTATTTATACTCTCCCTGGACAGCGCCACCAGCAGGCCGCCCAGTATTACTTCATAAGTCATTTCCACATGAATGACAAGATTCATGTCATTTTGTTTGATAACGCTCCTGTGAAGCGCCTTGGGACATTTTACTACGTTAAACCGCTATATAAATACAAGTTGTTGTTGTTGGTGGGGGCGGGGGGGGGGCATGTTTAAACGTACACACGTGCACTTTTAAGCAGTGCTCAATAGCGGTCACAACCAAGGACACTGGTAGACTTTATTTCCCCTTTCTTTCCCTTGGGTATTGAGGTAAGCTCTACTGCTACACTGACTTGATTCCTTCTTGATCTGTGTGGTTCAATGGGTAGAACGGGAGTGTATTTACACAGTAAGCTATGGGGAAAATACTGTATCAGTGAAATCATCTTTCCATTCATAATTGACCCATTTGACTTTGCACATTATTTTTTTTGTTCCTGCTCAATAAATCTTATTGGGTTTTTTTTTTGGGGGGGGGGGGGGTGAATGGTGAATGGCCAGTCTGTGTGGGAGGTTGTGACCCCCAAAAGAATCCCGGTCAAAATGTTTGCAACTCTGTAATGGTTGTTTGGTTTCCTGAGTCAGATTTTGAGAGGTTGTGACACAGGTTATACTGCCGGGTGTCAAACAAACAAAGAAACGTCTGTGAGCCTCCTAGACAGATGAGGTTGTCCTCCTGCAGTTTTTGCTCTTCCAGCAAACTCGGAAACAGCTGCTGTTCCAGGCCTGAATAACCTTACAAACCCTTTGCCTAACCGTCTATGGGATACTGCTTCGCCCTTGTTGAATGGAGGCCTGCAGATTTTCCCAATACAGGAAACTTTCGTTTATCCGGCACCCAAATATCCGGAATTCTCGCTTAACCGGCAAAAATTATCCTCCGAAAACTCCTCTCAAATAACCGGCAATGTTGCCGAGTCGCAGTCGAGTCTCCGCGAACGCCGAGTGCTCCGAAAACTCCTCTCAAATAACTGGCAATGTTGCCAATCCCGAGTCCGAGTCCGAGTCCGCGAATGCCGATTTAGTCAGTAGGGGTACTTTTCAAAAGTGCCACTACTCGGCCTCCTGGCGCTGTCGGAAGTCCGAAACACTGCAGCAGCAGGAGTTGATTCTCCCGCGCTGCCTGGAGTCTCTTTGTTAAAAATAGCCTCGGTAGATATAACTCTCCGTTATCCGGTACTTTCGATAAACCGGCACCACGCCGGTCCCGTCGATGCCGGATAAACGAAAGTTTCCTGTATTTAGTATCAACACGGAAAGCTCACTAAATGCAGTCCGCCACGCCTAGCAGACTTGGAACTCTAAACTTTACAACACATCATCTTTTTACCAGACGGTGCTTGGAGTCGAGTTAGTTCAAATGACCTTTACTGAAGAGTGGACGCTACAGCGAAAGCCCACCCAGCCATCGCTGTGATCTCAATGTCAAAACTTAAAGAACTCGTTTATGCTGTTGAGACTGCAGTTGATTATTCTCCAATCAACTGAACTTTTTGTTAAAACACTATGCCACCTGCTTGCCATTGTTTACTTGTATAAAGCCACTTTTACTTTTGTGCTTTAACATCGGGTTCTAAAATCATAGGGGGAAGAATTGGGTGGCGCCCCTCCGTAGTACATTCAGTGGTAGCGCCCCAAGCAGGAGGTGGGGTGCTACTGGAAGCGCTCCACCTCCTTCTTGGGGCGCTACTACTGAAGTTCGCGGTGCTACGCACAACAGCGCCACCTGATTAAAGGGGAGGAGCCTAGCGCTGTGCGCACCGGGGCCCTGCTGGACCACTGGGGAGCGGGTTGCCATGGAAACAGCCCGGCACTCAAGAGGAGTGATCGCGGCTGGCACCCAGAGGAAAACAGCGAAAGGGGGCAGGTGCTGGCAGTCGGCCAAAATAAAAATGGCCGCCCGACACCTGCCCTTTAAGTAGCGCCGCCGCAGCTGCAAAAATGCCCCCTTGATCCTGTCGGACATATCGTCCGGCGATAGGCCAGGGGGGCGCAAGGGAAGTTTGCGGCCAGGGCGCTACGCATGGCGATGACGCCATCGCCGGCTGCGCAGCGCCGTGGGGCGCTACCGGCTACCGTCACCGCTAACGCGTTAGTGGCGCCCCTGGGCACTAACGAGAGGCACAAATCAACCCAATTTTCCCCCCATAGAATCTTGCAGCACAGAAGGAGGCCATTCGGCCCATCGTGCCTGTGCCGGCTCTTTGGAAAAGCGTTCCCATTAATCCCACTCCCCTCCTCATTCCCCACTGGTCTGAATTTTTTTTCTTTTTCAAGGGTCTAGGATTCTGTTTCAGGACATTAACCTGTGTGTCGGTACCGAGAGGAGTGCTGTTTGTTAAAGAACTCTCGTGTAACGCCCATTATATGAAGAACATTAAAGCCATAGAGACTGTACAGCACAGGAGCACCAAGATGATATAGGGATGAGAAAGTAGATGTATGAGGAAAGACAGGAGACTGGGACTACTTACGCTGGAGTAGAGAAGACGAAGAGGAAATTTAATGGAGGTTTTTAAAATTATGAAGGCTTTGATACAGTGAATAGGGAAAGACTATTGGGAGGGAGTCAGGGTCAAGGGGTCATAAATTTGAAATTGCCACTAAGAGATTGAAGAGAGAGGGTAGGAGAAATTCTTTACTGGAGATAGAATGCTTTGCCACAGGGAATGGTTGAGGCAGAGACTATTGCATCTTCTGAGGGAAAATTGGATAAATATTTGAAGCAAAGGCAGGCACGAGATCGGCCGTCAGATTAACTTCGGTTTGATCTCGAAAAGAGGCAGGCAAGAGACAACATGGGCCAAATGGGCTCCTTAAACTTCTGTGGTTCTGTGAGATACAGGAGCAGCTGTGACCATTTGAGTTACAGCTTCAAGAGCTTGGAACTTACGGTCCTATCATGCCAACATCAAACAACTTGCATTTATATTACACCTTTACGGCTACTGCTGGCACAAGTGACTGCTCGAGGAGGGGACGGATCAAAGGAATTGCCAGTATACACAACACCCCGTGTTCATAGACGTTCAACTCTGGGCAACCTGTGAATCTACAACATGTTGTCAGACAACATTGTTCCTCATAGGAAATGGAGCTGTGCAAGTGTTGGGTTTGCCAATACATTTGGCTTGAAATGTTATATGCCACTAGCTGCTCTCCTGTGGTGTTGCTCACGATGAATCAGAGGCTAACCTGATTACAACGGGAGGAGTGTTATTCCATGTTACAGACGATATTTTATCAGGGCTGCTGGCTTATGGCAACTATATTCGTGAAGTTACACGGCACTCTGGTGTTGTGCCAGGAGCCCACATCCACTAGGAACTGGGCGGAGACTGCCCAAGCCCATATCACATACAACCCTTACAGCCAGCAGAGAGAAGAGACATTTTAATAATCCGGGCCTGCTTCAAACCCAAGTCTCAGAAGTAAAAGGACAGTGTGCAAACCCACTGCACTGCCGGGACCAGCTTGGAGAGCGGGATTGATTTCGGGCTGCGAGCAGAGATGGACAACAACAACTTGCATTTATAAAGTGCCTTTAACGTGGTAAAACGTCCCACGGCGCGTCACAGGAGCGTATTCGGACAACCATTGAGAGTGCGCCTGCGAATGGTTAATCTCGAAGAATCCCACGCCAATTTAGGAGTGGTAGTCGACCCTTAGTTAAGGGCACATCGTTTGCCAGCTTTTTATCAATTGGGATTTAATTTGCAGCAAGCACAGCTGGAGGAGGATGAAAGGAGGTCGGAGAAATTAAGTTGCAAAATACGGTATGAAATCTATTTTGGTTCTTAAAAATCTATCACAAGGTAAAGGATGATCATTAGAGAGAGGATACGGGATGTTAAACGGTAAACAAGAAAGATACACGGGATGGCTTTCATTCAATAAGAACCACTGCTTTTATAACCTGGAAACTCCAGCCAGTATTTGGAAGGGGTGAATAGCAAGCTTATTTGAGTCTGCGTTGAATGCTTGTGCCCAAAGGCATCAGTTGCCCATGTGAAAGTGCTCCATTTATACAGCGCAGAGCCATTGAAAATCTCACTGTAGGACAGGCTGGAGGAGAAGAACCGAACACTGTACTGGCACAACAAGGTTGTCCTGGCATGACACCAGCTTCCCAAGCTGGAGGAGCCGAAAAGGAAAACAAGTTTCTCTGCGCAACGATACGAAATCGTACCTTTTTTTTTCATAAAACCCAATCTTCATCAGTTGTTTGTTCAGCGCACCGCAGCTGTGATTAAGACTGAAAAATAACATCAAGGGAAAAAAATAAAATGAACCAGTGGAAATTAGCCACCACCCCTCTGCCCACATATGTGGTACAGACTGGATTCAACCACTTGGTAGACAGCTTTGAGGCATGAAAGGATATTTTGTTCAAATATTATGGGTCTGATCTGTGGAGGCTGGCCTTGTGCCAGTACAGTTGTGCGGTGCCAGTATACTCTGCTCCTTCTACCCTGGCTGCTTCTCCTGCAGCCAGATATTGAAAATCCCCACCGCTGCACAATATAAATGGGAAGTCGCACAACACCAGGTTATAGTCCAACAGATTTATTTAATTTTACAAGCTTTCGAAGCAGTTCGCTCCTTCATCAGGTAAGTTAGCAATGAGAGAATCTCCCAGAATTCACAATTTAAACCCAGACAAAATCTATTCACATTATTGTGAATAGTAATGTGAATAGATTTTGTCTGGGTTTAAATTGTGAATTCTGGGAGATTCTCTCATTGCTAACTTACCTGACGAAGGAGCGAACTGCTTCGAAAGCTTGTAAAATTAAATAAATCTGTTGGACTATAACCTGGTGTTGTGCGACTTCTCATTTTTGTCCACCCCAGTCCAACGCCGGCATCTCCACAATATAAATGGGGCAGTTTCACAACATAATCTGGTGCCTTTGGGGGCTATATTGACTTTGGGCGACAGTGTAAAATGAGCGATGTCGAATCAGCCACCCAGTATACACTCTCCCCTAATTTCCTTTCCATTGACAACAACTTGCATTTATATAGCGCCTTTAACATAGTAAGACTCAGTACAGTTCTACAGTGATGGATACTCCTTGTAATACATGGCCACTGGGGTCAGGTGTTCCACTACGGTTAGTGACCCACACTCAGTACAGTTCTACAGTGAGAGATACTCCCTGTAATACATGGCCACTGGGGTCAAGTGTTCCACCCCGGTTTGTGACCTACACTCAGTACAGTTCTACAATGACAGATACTCCCAGAAATACATGGCCACTGGGGTTCTACAGTCTCAGAATAAGGGGTCGGCCATTTAGGACTGAGATGAGGAGAAATTTCTTCACTCAGAGGGTGGTGAATCTTTGGAATTCTCTGCCCCGATGGCTGTGGAGGCTCAGTCGTTGAGTATATTTAAGACAGAGAGTGATATATTTTTGGAAATTAAGGGAACCAAGGGATATGGGGATAGTACAGTAAGGTGAAGTTGAGGTAGAAGATCAGCCATGATCTTATTGAATGGCGGAGCAGGCTCGAGGGGCCGAATGGCCGACTCCTGCTCCTAATTCTTATGTTTCTTATGTTCTAAGATGTCCCAAGGAGTTGGGGTGTGCTGTATAACAGACGGTTAATTCGACATCACCCATTTTACACCTGTGCTCAAAGTTAAAATGACTCCCTTTGTGTGTAAACACCATGGACTATTGGCCATTTAACACAGGCTCAAATAAGTGTTACGTTCACCTGCGGCAAATATTGGAGGGACTGGTACGAGATCAATGGGTATGGGGAGAGAGCGGGAATACGGTATTGAGATAGAGGATCAGCCATGATCGTGTTGAATGGCGGAGCAGGCTCGAAGGGCCGAATGGCCTACTCCTGTTCCTATTCTTCTATGTTTCTTTTCTATGAGTGCAGCCCGTCTCACCCCCATCTGCAACCCTCAGCATAATTTGCTCTTTCCTGTGCCTCCAGGACAGTGAGATGTGACTGGAGCTGCCATTCAGCACTGTGCCCTCTCCTTCTCTTTCTTCCCTGCCAGAGAAAACAAGGCAACACTATTAAGAGGTGGGGCGATTCCACAGGGCAAGCAGCGACCCCCTGCAAGTGGCATTTGGCCAATCAATAATGAAAGAATCAAGCAGTGGGGGGGGGGGCGAGACTCGAAAGAAAGAAACTGCATTTATATAGCGCTTTTCACATCCTTAAGGCATTTCACAACCAATGAATTTTTTTTTTTGCCATGCAGTTACTGTTGTGTTGTAGACAAATGTAGCAGCCAACACGCACATATCAAGGTTCCACAAACAGCACTGGGATAAATGACCATATAATCTGCTTTGGTGTTGTTGATTGAGGAACGAATATTGGGCAAGATAGTGTGATCTTTTATGTCTACTTAAGAGGTCAGTTGGGGTCTCAGTTTAACAGCTCATCCGAAAAATGGCACCTCCAACCATGCAGCACCCCCTCAACACTGCACTGAAGTGTTGTCCTAGATTAGGGTTCAAGTCCTGGACTGGGGCCTGAACCCAGAACCTTCCGGACTCACTAACACTGAGCCAAGCTGACACCCGAGTGAGGCAGGGCTCAAGATGTGGGGGAGTACCTTGCGCTTGAGTTGAAGACTGCATGCACTGCTGTTCAGGGCAAACACTGGAGCTCTGAAACTGGTGGCAAAAATGTAGGTGAGTGAAAAGATCTAATTTCAGGGCAAGTTAGTCAGCTCTGCTGTTAGTATTTTGTTTTCAGCACTCCAGACAAGTGAAAGAGCCATTCAAAAACTCCCCACTGTGGCATGAAGTCAGGAGCTCATCGTGTTGGGAATCACAGATGCTGGAGTACAGTACCTCACCCAAGTGACCATTCTTCATGCATGTGCCCAGACAAACTAATTAACATTGGCACATGTCAGAGTTGAACCTAACCCTGCTTCCAGCGATAGTCATCAGAACAGGAAGCTTGGATGATTTCTTCTCCATAGCTCGTGGCACTGAGTTCAATCATGGAGCTCCAGTTGCTGGTCTGGTTATGTTCACCTCACTCAGCACAGGCCTGGAACTGAACCAGGCACTTAGAACATAAGAACATAAGAAATAGGGGCAGGAGTAGGCCATTTGGCCCTTCGAGCCTGCTCCGCCATTCAATAAGATCATGGCTGATCTTCTACCTCATCTCCACTTTCCTGCATTATCCCCATATCCCTTGATTCCCTTAATATTCAAAAATCTATCGATTTCTATCTTGAATATACTCAATGACTGAGCCTCCACAGCCCTCTGGGGTAGAGAATTCCAAAGATTCACCACCCTCTGAGTGAAGAAGTTTCTCCTCATCTCAGTCCTAAATGGCCGACCCCTTATTCTGAGACTGTGACCCCTGGTTCTAGACTCCCCAGCCAGGGGAAACATCCTCCCTGCATCTACCCTGTCAAGCCCTGTAAGAATTTTGTGTGTTTCAATGGGATCACCCCTCATTCTTCTAAACTCTAGAGAATATAGGCCTAGGCTACTCAATCTCTCCTCATAGGACAATCCCCCCATTCCCAGTTGTCTGGCTCAGGGACACACTGGGAACTTTGGCTGATGTCCTTCCCAGTCCCAGGATACTGAGGTCAATTGTAGTATCCAAACCAAAGGCATGGCCAGGCATATGCAAGGGAGAGATGAACGAATGAAGTTGCAGTTGCATCAAAAGCCAGGTCCGAGAGGTGCAGGTGCGTGACTATCAGCAGTGACATCCTTGTGCATCGCTAGGAATCTGACTGATGCACAGGGGTGTCCCCACCTACAGTCAAGCATGCGCACCATATCAATGAAGATCAGAAGAGAAAAGCCTGTCCCTGACGCATGAGGACGTCGGCAAGCACAGCCGTCTCACCACGGGGGTTCAAGCCCATGTAGGAGGGAGCTGCTCATTCAGGAAACGCCAACATTTTATGGGAATGGCCCCTTGGGAGTATTACATGGAATTGTGTACGGTCCAACTACAGGAGGTGCAGCAAAGGAGGGAGGGCCTTGTTTGGAGGTGCAAGCTGCATGGACGTTGCCAAGGGAGTGCGTGTGAAACTTGTGACGCATCAGCAATGCAATCTATTCTGGGATTCTCAGTTTGATTCTACGTATATAAAGGTTAGCTGAAACACATGTTTCTTGTGCAGTAATGCTTCCTGCAATCAATGAGCTGGTTTATGCTGAGCCCTGCTGCCTAGGTCAATGATTAACTTGCAAACAACATGCACAGTCAACTCCGCATCAACACAGGCATATTCCTCAACCACACAGAGAATTCCAGCAACCAAACCACTTCCCATTCACTCCTACTGTGGAGGAGTCCCCATCCAAGCATAATATTGAATCACAATGTCTTGACGCAGACATTAAATGTTGCCCATGCTGCTCAGACTGCTCAACAAGCTAAATACTCTACTGTCACATCCAGGCCAAATTTCGCCAAGTGGGAACGATCAGCAGGTTTCAAAGTCAGTTCTGTGTCAGCGGTAACTTTTCGCTAAGTGTTTAGATTTTACAGTTAATAGCAGAATTAAATAGGCTGTGGCACAAAAATATCCAAATTGGAGAGCTATCAAAGGTGGAGAAATGTTAGGAGTGAGATTAGTGATCAAAGAGAGCGAGACCAATCACAAACCCATTGAAACACATGGAGCTGTGTTTGTTTTCTTCTGGCGAGATACATCGAAATAGGTCGCATTTTTGGACCAGCAAGGAGGAAGCCTCTCTTCCAATGAGTGACAACTTGACAGGGCTGGCAAGTTAGACTGTTGCCTATGTGGTCAACAGAAATCACGAGCCAAGAGCAACATTAGTTGATAAAGTAAGTTCTGCCTTTGTCGGAATTGGAGAACACGCACGGCATGAAATGGGCCAATTCACCGATCCCACAGTCCCATCAGGGAGCCTCGTTCAAAGGAAGCGCAGGTCAACAAGAGTGCTACAGCACCGCAGTGCCAATTCTCTGACCTGTTTATTGAATAGATTGGGCCTATACTCTCTGGAGTTTAGAAGAATGAGAGGTGATCTCATTGAAACATATAAGGTACTGAGGGGAATTGACAGGGTAGACACCGAGAGGCTGTTTCGCCTGGCTGCAGAGTCTAGAACTAGGGGGCATAGTCTCAGGATAAGGGGTAGGCCTTTTAAGACTGAGATGAGGAGGAATTTCTTCACTCAGAGGGTTGTGAATCTTTGGAATTCTCTACCCCAGAGGGCTTTGGATGTTCAGTAGTTAAGTATATTCAAGGCTGAGATAGATAGATTTTTGGACTCTAGGGGAATCAAGGGATATGGAGATCGAGAGGGAAAGTGGAGTGGAGGTCGAAGATCAGCCATGATCTCATTGAATGGTGGAGCAGGCTCGAGGGGCCGTATGGCCTACTCCTGCTCCTATTTCTTATGTTCTTACATATCCTCTTCAAGGCTGGAAACATGGGATCAATAAATTTACCGAAATGAACAATATCAACTTTCGCCATCTGCTGAAACTATTTGTTCTTATCAAAGTAATGCGAGAGATGTTTCCATGGTTACATGCACTGCCCAGTGTGGTACTGAGCCATTTGAGACTAGGTAGGCCCTAGCTCCAAGTCCTGCCCTGCACTGAGACAGTTGATCTCAACTGGGACAATGATAAGGTTTCTACAATTGGAGACCGGAAAAATTCAGTCGAGTTTCCCACTCCTGATCAGTGCCCATTGACTACTGTTGGGAAGTGACTGTGTCGGGTGAGGAGTGAGGGTCCAGAGTGCCTGTGAGAGCTGAATAGTCTTGCACAAGGAGAATGGCCTATTGAGTGAGATACCAGATGGCTGCCAGCACAAGTGGGACCGCACTGCCGAGGGAATCTGCACCTCCAGTTGAGGAACAGAAAGACTGAAAGAAAATGAGGGGAGTTTGGCTTTAAATGCATTGTTTGAGAATTCCACATTACTGGATCTGGAATAAGAAAATGTTATTTTTCTCAAAAAAATTTCTGACATTTTTTTCGTTCCTGGGATGTTGGCGTCACCGGCAAGGCCAGCATTTATTGCCCATCCCTAGTTGCCCTTGAGAAGGTGGTGATGAGCCGCCTTCTTGAACTGCTGCAGTCCGTGTGGTGAAGGTACTCCCACAGTGCTGTTAGGGAGGGAGTTCCAGGATTTTGACCCAGCGATGATGAAGGAACGGTGATATACTTCTAAGTCAGGATGGTGTGTGACATGGAGGGGAACTTGGAGGTGGTGGTGTTCCCATGCGCCTGCTGCTCTTGTCCTTCTAGGTGGTAGAGGTCGCGGGTTTGGGAGGTGCTGCCGAAAAGTGTATAATTCAGACTGCGGCACAGTGCGATGCTGTAGTGTAAAAGTACTGTACATTCATCTGTGAATATTCATCGATGAATATTCTGACGGCAATCATGGGTTGTTTGAACAGGTATCCATAAATAGGACTGCAATCCAGCTGATGTACTCGGCTGGGAGGGAGACCCTGGGTGTGTGTGTACGTGCTAAAGCAGTAATGTGGC
Organism: Squalus acanthias; assembly: GCA_030390025.1. Lineage (NCBI taxonomy): Eukaryota > Metazoa > Chordata > Chondrichthyes > Squaliformes > Squalidae > Squalus > Squalus acanthias. The sequence goes on along the minus strand of CM059443.1, from coordinate 31,352,609 downwards.
TGTAACAGTGATAAATCAGAAATATGCTGAGCAGATCTGTTAAAAAGAGAACGCTGCTCTTCAGCAGCTCTTCTGCTAAGGAGAATGGATAATGATAAGTGCAACATCATCTGCTACAATGTTCAAAATTTGTAAATCTTAGTGTTCGTGTAACGCTGAATATCTGAGACTGTACAAATCGGCTTTTCACTGAGCACCGACCCCAGGTTATTTAATGGATGCAATTGGCTTGTCAGCCCATTTGCTTTCCCCGTTTCCGAATACCGACCTCCCATTACACTACGCAGCTGTTCCTTAAATTCTGCAGCGAGTGTCCCACCTCCTGACTCCCCAGAGCCTTTCCACCATCTACAAGGCACAAGTAAGGAGTGTGATGGAATACTCTCCACTTGCCTGGATGAGTGCAGCTCCAACAACACTCAAGAAGCTCGACACCATCCAGGACAAAGCAGCCCGCTTGATTGGCACCCCCTCTACCACCTTAAACATTCACTCCCTCCACCACCGGCGTACCGTGGCTGCAGTGTGTACCATCTACAAGATGCACTGCAGCAACTCGCCATGGCTTCTTCGGCAGCATCTCCCAAACCTGTACCACCTAGAAGGACAAGGGCAGCAGGCGCATGGGAACACCCTCACCTCCAAGTCACACACCAGCCTGACTAGGAAGTATATCAGCCGTTCCTTCATCGTCGCTGGGTCAAAATCCTGGAACTCCCTCACTAACAGCACTGTGGGAGCACCTTCACCACACGGACTGCAGCAGTTCAAGAAGGTTGCTCAAGGGCAATTAGGGATGGGCAATAAATGCTGGCCTTGTCAGCGACGCCCACATCCCGTGAATGAATTAAAAAGAAATGAATCCGCTGCTGGTCTTAGTTACTCCTTCTGGTGACCTATTCTAGCACTCGAGTGAAAGAAATTAAGCATATTTTTTTTAAAGAATTAAAAACAAGTGATTACATTCTGTTTGGAAGCTGCCACCTTTGTAGGATTTCTGAGGCTGGGAGGACAGGGATGTGATGCTTTGTTACTTGGTCTCAGCGCCCAGCTCCAACATCTTTCCTCCTCCACATAGCGCTCATTGCTTTCAGGGGAGCTATCACATGTCTGTTTTAAATCTTTTTTGTAACACACCATCTTTTTCCTAAATGAGTCTCAGAGAGAGGATAAGCTCATTGTTTAGTGCTCCCTAGGGGCGTTCCTTTAAAGGACTGTTGTCATCCCTGAAAGCTGTCTCTCAAGCCACTCAGGTTATAATGAACTCATTCATCTAATTGGAACCAGCTACAAACCTAAAGGGATCTGAATTACCCAGGGCCCAAAAGAAACATTGAACCTTCAGCATCATTGACGAGAAAGTAATTGATACACTCACTGTCACCCCTTTATAAACTTGAGCTCATCCAAAACTCTCCTGCTCGTATCCTAACTCACACCAAGTCCCGTTCACCTATCACCCCAGTGCTCACAGACATACATTGGTCCCCGGTCCCTGAACGACTTGATTTTTAACATTCTCAGCCTCGTGTTCAAATCCCTCCATGGCCTCGCCCCTCCCTGTCTCTGTAACCGCCTCCAGTCCTACAACCTCCCCCCCCCCCCACCCAAGATCTCTGCTCTCTTCCAATTCTGGCCTCTTGTGCATCCCCAACTTCCTTTAACCCCACCAATGGCGGCCGTGCCTTCAGCTGTCTGGACCCTAAGCTCTGGAATACCCTCCCTGAGCCTCTCGCCTCTTCACCTCTCACTCCTCCTTTAAGACACTCCTTAAAACCAACCTCTTTGACCAAGCTTTTAGTCTCCTTCTTTGCCTCTGTGTCAATTTGTGTCTGATTTACTGTGTAGCACCTTGGGATGCTTTACTACATTAAAGGTGCTATATAAATGTAAGTTGTTGTTGTTGTAGAAGGACATTAGAAAGTCTGGCGTGAAAAGAGGTCATTCAGCTCATACAAAAAAGAAAATACTGCAGATGCTGGAAATCTGAAATAAAAACAGAAAATGCTGGAGATACTCAGCAGGTCAGGCAGCATCTGTGAAGAGAGCAACAGAGTTAACGTTTCAGGTCGATGACCTTTCGTCAGAACTGGAAAAAAGCTTTTTACCAGTTCTGACGAAAGGTCATCGACCTGAAACGTTAACTCTGTTGCTCTCTTCACAGATGCTGCCTGACCTGCTGAGTATCTCCAGCATTTTCTGTTTTTATTTCATTCAGCTCATTATGCCTGCTCTATCCGGAGTGTATGTCTAATTGTTCTATCATGAGATTTCCCCACCCACTCCACTGCCACTTGTTGATTTCCTACTTTAAGGGTCACTAAGGGGAGCATTTACATTACAGCTGTATTGTTGCTGCAGCATTATAGTAGTTTCACATTGTGCCAACGCTGTAGTTATAAGGGCCAGTTTTCCAAGCACAGGCTGGCATCCGGGAGCCTCGTCCCCCAGTGGCACAGATCGGTAAACCACGGCCAGTTACGCCTGCGATTTCTCAATTAACACATTCTACAGATACTGAAATGAGGCCACATCCACCCAAGTAAACACGTCTACAAAAGATAAGCATAACTCCCAACATATTTATTAAAAGTAAGCTTCAGTTGCCCATAAGCAAATCCCCAGCCTATATAGCGTTGAGTTGGCGAGGCTCAGAAAATAGTGTCAATGAATCTGGAGTCCGACCCAGAGGAGGGAATCTCACTCCACTTCACTGCGGGAGTCAGGTTGAGCCTGAACATCCCATTTACACAGCACGACTTCGGCTTTGCTGTGAAGCTGGAACCACTTTAAGCTAACGCTAAACTTGTGTTATAAATGTTCCTCCCTTGAAAAGATAAATCGAGTAGTGCTTTAATATCTCGACATCCCTCTTCTCGACAGCCATTGACTGCTTACAGCCAATGAAGTACTTTTTCAAGTGTAGTCACTGTTGTAATGTAGGAAACGCGGCAGCCAATTTACGCACAGCAAGCTCCCACAAACAAACAACACTGACTCCTTTTTAAAGGTATCAATTGACCACGAATCAATTCCCTTCTCTGAGTATCTGTTCCACATCTCCACTATCCAATGGGAAACAAGTATTATATAATTCTAACCTTGTTTGAAGCTTGTTAATTTTATACGTGCATCGCTTACCTCTGTTGACAAGAATTCTTATTGCGTAAACCATAAAAATACAATTGAAAAAAATGTATAGTTGACATCTAACAATCTGTAACAAATCAGAGATAAAATCAGCAACAAGTTCCCCTCAATGTTAACTTTGGCTCCTGTTAATAGAGAGTTTTCCAGTTCAGTGCCATGTTACTAATGATCATATTTGTATTGACAAAGCTCTTTATCACATTAAAATCATCGTGTGTCAGCTGTGGCTCAGTGGGTCGCACTCTCGCCTCTGAGTCAGAAGGTTGTGGGTTCAAGTCCCACTCCAGGGACTTGAGCACAAAAATCTAGGCGGACACTCCAGTGCAGTGCTGAGGGAGTGCTGCACTGTCGGAGGTGCCGTCTTTTGGATGAGATGTTAAACCGAGGCCCCGTCTGCTCTCTCAGGTGGACGTAAAAGATCCCATGGTGCTATTTCGAAGAAGAGCAGGGGAGTTCTCCCCGGTGTCCTGGCCAATATTTATCCCTCAATCAACATAACAAAAACAGATTATCTGGTCATTATCACATTGCTGTTTGTGGGACCTTGCTGTGCACAAATTGGCTGCCGAGTTTCCTACATTACAACAGTGACTACACTTCAAAAAGTACTTCATTGGCTGTAAAGCGCTTTGGGACATCCGGTGGTCGTGAAAGGTGCGATATAAATGCAAGTCTTTCTTAAAATATCTCAATACTCCACACTGTGAATTACTTTGAGGTGCAGTGACTGTAGATAAAATTGTCAGGCAAATTCGACACCAGCAGCATCACACTAATAGCACTGAGCTAAGCTAAGAGTTAATCTGTTTGTTTTGGTGGTGTCAGTTAAGGTAATGATGTTGGCCGAGGCCTTCGAGAGAACTCCCTGCTCTACTTTAAGATCCACCGAACCACCGCTACAGGCCGACGGAGCCTCGGCTTAACGTCTCACCTGAAGGACGGTGCCTCCGACATTGCAGCACTCCCTCAGCACCGTACGGGAATGTCAGCCTAGATTATGTGCTCAAACACCAGTATGGGACTCAAATCCACAAACTTCTGACCCAGAGACAGGAGTGCTACCGAATGAAAGAAAGAATGCAAGAAAGACTTGCATTTCTATAGCGTCTTTCACGACCTCAGGATGTCCCAAAACGCTTTACAGCCAATGAAGTACAAACAGACAATACTTCAGGTTATCAGTACAAGATCTTCTCACGGTAGACATTGTAAAATATCCAACACATCTCCACGCAAAGCAGTTTTATGTTATGTGCATGAATGTTAAAATTCTTCTTACATATTACACCGTTCAGCACAGTGTTTTGTGCATTGAAACTTAATATTTGCTGAAATATGTGTTCAATAGTTTTGCACTTTACTATGAAGCTATCACTTTGTGTACAGCTCTGGAGAAGTACACAGGTCTGATTAACAAGTGGATTAAACAGCTTTAACTAGTATGAAGAGAATTGAGACCTACTTACTGGCTGGAAAGTGACTGCCACAAGCTTTCAGTAGGACTCTATCAGCTCCTTGAAAGTGAGGTTAACAGTAACACACAGTACTTGCTGGGAGCAAGAAAATGTGATTAGAGTCTGGGGCTTGACGGAGTCTACAGTTACGACCCAACCCCCTCGCAGGTTCAGGTCCAATCACATCGCCACTGAGCTCACCAATCAGCAGCGTGTTTTCTTTTTGCATTTTCTCTCGCACAAAGACATTAAGCAGTCAATTGACAGGAACCAATCCTTTTGCACAGACCTCAGACCCCCTTAGAAACCTGCAAGTGAGGACAGTACATGATTGTTCACCCTGACTACAAATTTCAGAGGATGTACAATTAGACTGTGGTCTCCTTAAGTATACCACTGTGTCTCTACACTCTACTACACACGTATCTCAGTGAAACACTTAACCCTTTAGAGGAATCCAGCAAACAAATACTTAAGCCAGTTTTCAGTTTGCTTTACCTTCATTTGGATGATATGAGAAATTGAACAGTTGCATATCATCATTGTAAAGCATCTTGTCAGGCTCATTACCACGGTTTATACACAGAGCTGTCAGCCCTGGCTCAGTGGTACAACTCTTGCCCCTGAGTCAGAAGGTTGTGTCTTCAAATACTGCTCCAGGGACTTGAGCAGATAATCTAGGCTGACACTCAAACACTAAGACCATCTAAGGTGCTGACTTCCGGATGAAAACGCTAAACCGAAGCCCCGTCTGCCCTCTCAGGTGAGGTGAGAGTGACTGCCCTTGACATCAAGGCACCATTTAACTGAGTGTGACACCAAGGAGCCCTAGAAGTCAATGAGAATCAGGGGGAAAACTCTCCACTGGCTGGAGTCACACCTAGCACAAAGGAAGGTGGTTGTGGTTGTTGGAGGTCAATCACCTCAGCCCCAGGACATCGCTGCAGGAGTTCCTCAGGGCAGTGTCCTAGGCCCAACCATCTTCACCTGCTTCATCAATGACCTTCCCTCCATCATAAGGTCAGAAGTGGGGATGTTCGCTGATGATTGCACAGTGTTCAGTTCCATTCACAATTCCTCAGATAATGAAGCAATCCACGCCTGCATGCATCAAGACCTGGACAACATCCAGGGTTGGGCTGATAAGTGGCAAGTAATATTCGCACTACACAGGTGCCAGGCAATGACCATCTCCAACAAGAGAGAAGCTAACCACCGTCCCTTGACATTCAATGGCATTACCACCGTCAAATACCCCACCATCAACATCCTGGGGTCATCATTCACCAAAAACTTAATTGAACCAGCCATATAAATACTGTGGCTGCAAGAGCAGGTCAGAGGCTGGGTATTCTGCGGCGAGTGTCTCACCTCCTGACTCCCCAAAGCCTTTCCACCATCTACAAGGCACAAGTCAGGAGTGTGATGGAATACTCTCCACTTGCCTGGATGAGTGCAGCTCCAACAACACTCAAGAAGCTCGACACCATCCAGGACAAAGCAGTCCACCTGACTGGCATCCCATCCAGCACCTTAAAGATTCACTCCCTCCACCACTGGCGTACCGTGGCTGCAGTGTGTACCATCTACAAGATGCACTGCAGCAACTCGCCATGGCTTCTTCGGCAGCACCTCCCAAACCCGCGACCTCTTCCACCTAGAAAGACAAGGGCAGCAGACACATGGGAACACCACCACCTCCAAGGTCACCTCCAAGTCACACACCATTCTGACTTGGACATATATCGCCGTTCCTTCATTGTCACTGGGTCAAAATCCTGGAACTCCCTCCCTAACAGCACTGCGGGAGTACCTTCACCACGCAGACTGCAGCGGTTCAAGTAGGCGGCTCACCACTACCTCCACTTGGCCAACTAGAGATGGGCAATAAATGCTGGCCTTGCCAGTGACGCCCACATCCCATGAGTGAATAAAATAAGGTGGATGTAAAAGATCCTGTGGCACTATTTTCAAAGAAGAGCAGTGACGTTCTCCCCGGTGTCCTGTTCAATATTTATCCCTCAACCAACACCACTATAAACAGATTATCTGGCCATTATCACATCACTGTTTGTGGGATCTTGCTGTGCCAAATTGCCTGCCGCGTTTCCTACATTACAACAGTGGCTACACTTCAAAAGTAATTCATTGGTTGTAAAGCGCTTTGGGACGTCCTGAGGTCACGAAAGGCGCTGTAGAAATACAAGTTCTTTCTTTCAGCTGGGGTGATGGTTGTGCTGCAACTGGCCTCAGCATCCTTAGGTAAAAAAAACATTCAAGGCCAGGGAGAGGGTACGGAAGAGATTGACTAAGGTGATACCAGGGATGAGAAGCTTTAGTTACAAGGAGAGACTAGAGAAAGCGGAGCATCAGAACAGAAGAGGTTAAGAGGAGATCTAATAGAGGTATTCAAAATGATGAGGAACTCTGATAAGGTGAATGGGGAAAAATTGGCCTGGTGAGCTGGTAATTAGAAGGCATAAATTTAAGATCATCATCAAAGGAACAAAGGAAGAAGTCAGGAGAATTACTTTTTTACGCAGAGGGTTGTCAGGACACGGAATGCCCTAGCAGAAACAATGACGGGAGCAGAATCCATAATAGTTTAGAAAAAGGAAGTGACTAAGTATTTGAAAAAGTAATGGAAAGGGCAGGGGAATGGGACTGGATGGATAGCTCACTTCTTGGCTATCTAAGGTTTGGTTGTGGATCAGACATTGAACGTTCATCGACCCTGTTCCATACACTCTTCTTCAACCAAGCAGCAAGAGCATAATGTGGAGAATCTGCCTGCAGATCGCCATCCCATCAGCTGGGGCAACCAGATTTCGATGTGACTCTCTATCTTTTTCACTCCCCAGTTCTAACCAGGGAGTATCTGACATTGGAACTTTCTGTAACCATTTCCCACTGAATTTTTCAGTCTCAAACTCCTGATTAGGATCAGGGTTTGAAGAAGATGACCTAGTGTCACGGAGGCTGTCCTCCTGGGAGAAGAAGTTATGCAGTCCGTAAAAATCAGCTCATCCAAAACTCTATCGCCCCTGGAGGTGATTTGAGTGTTAAATCAGGCGCTACACACCTCTCTTAAGGCGCAAACATCAGGGAGCGAGGCGCTACCTCAGAACGCTACCGAAGCTCAGGCGATGTCAGTTACCATGGAAGCCAGACAGACTGGCGCCGTCCAGTTCTTAAAGGGGAGGGACCATCTTGCTGGCCAGCCACTCCCTGCTCATTGCAGCCTTGAATCTCAGCCTGGAGAGACCTCAAAAGCAATTGTGTTGGAAGCACTAATGGATAGGCCCACGGAAAGAGCTCGGCGCTTAGGAACCTCAAAAGTGGTGCTGAGGGACAGCGTTAAAACCAAAAATTTTGCCGACAAGAAAAGGCAGGAAGCGCCCGCCTTTAAATAGCGCTCCTCCAGCCCCTTCCCGACTTGAAAACGTTCCCCTCCACCTGTCGTTCCTAGCGGCAGGCGCTAAGGCAGGGGGCGCGACTCAATATCCGGTCTGGGGCGCTACCGGGGCGTTACACGTTTGACTGACGTCACGATCTGCGGGCGCAGGAGATTGTGGTGGTAGTGTTTAGCGCCGCCGCAAAACGACTGGTCAATTTTGCAAGCGGCGCTAACATGCCGCGCCCGGACGCTAATGGGAGGCGCAAAGCAACCAAATTTTTCACCCATGGTATCTCCTTCTTTGACTCCATGTTCATTTATTTCACTTATGCCTCTGGGCCTTTTTCCTACTTCAGCGGCACTATATAAATGCAACTTTTTTGTTGTGTTGTTGTTAAGAGAGACACAGTAGGGGAGAAAGAGCATTCATTAACACACCCTCCCCTTTTGCAGATACAAAAATAGATTGCACAAAGTTCATACATTTTCCAAATGCCTGTCCTTCAAGTATCCTTTCCTCATCCTTCCTGCTGCAGTGCCGATATTTACAATGTGGACATTTAAGTCCCGATTTTAACCTGGCGGGAACCGGTTGGAAGCCCGTTTTACACCCTGACCTGATTTTATACGCCGTTGTTTTCAATGGAGAATAAATTTGGAGAGGATGTAAAATGGCCACCTGACCTGAACCTGCCCCATTCCTGCCAGGCACTAGGTTAAAATTGGGGCTTTAGTCTCCTTCAGTTGTTTGCAGCGTTCTTTTGTGGCTATTTCATTCAATAAAGAGGCACAGAATGTTAGTGGCCATATTATTGGCCAATCAGACTACATAACTGCCATATCCACAGCAGAACAAAGACCGCCTACTTCCACCTCCGTAACATCGCCCGTCTCCGCCCTTGCCTCAGCTCATCTGCTGCTGAAACCCTCATCCCTGCCTTTATTACCTCTAGACTTGACTATTCCAACGCACTCCTGGCTGGCCTCCCACATTCCACCCTACGTAAACTTGAGGTCATCCAAAACTCAGCTGCCCATGTCCTAACTCGCACCAAGTCCCGTTCGCCCATCACCCCTGTGCTCGCTGACCTACATTGGCTCCCGGTTAAGCAGCGCCTCAATTTCAAAATTCTCATCCTTGTTTTCAAATCCCTCCATGGCCTCGCCCCTCCCTATCTCTGTTATCTCCTTCAGCCCCACAACCCCCCGAGATAGCTGCGCTCCTCTAATTCTGCCCTCTTGAGCATCCCTGATTATAATTGCTCAATCTTTGGTGGCCGTGCCTTCTGTTGCCTAGGCCCTAAGCTCTGGAATTCCCTGCCTAAACCTGTCTGCCTCGCCACCTCTCTTTCCTCCTTTGAGACGCCCCTTAAAACCTACCTCTTTGACCAAGCTTTTGGTCACCTGTCCTAATTTATCCTTATGTGGATCGGTGTCAAATGTTTTGTCTTAAAATACTCCTGTGCAGGGTCTTGGGACGTTTTACTATGTTAAAGGCGCTATATAAATACAAGTTGTTGTTGTTGTTATTATTAGCATCTGGGGTGGGATTGTGAGTGTGGCCAGGACCCAGAGCTGAATGTGGAGTGGAACATGGAACTCCAACTGGATAGGGAGTGGGACTGGGGTTGGAGGGCAAGAGGGTCCTGGAGCTGGAGTGGGAGTGGGATCGGGAGCTGCAGCAGCAGGAGCAGCGCCAAAGCAGTTGGTGGGGCAGAAAACATGGACTGGATCCAATCCAGTCTCAGGGCAGCAACAGAGAAACAGTGGCAACATCTGGCTTGTGGGCCGTACTCATGGTCTAGGCTCATGTGAGAAGAATGGTTTCTTGGGGTGAGGTATCGGAGGGCAGTCGGAAAGGAGAGAGAAAACTGGAAGGGGGAAGAAAGCACACAAAGTCATCCAAGACTCTGCTGCCCGTGTCCTAACTCGCACTGAGTCCCGTTCACCCATCACCCCTGTGCTCGCTGACCGACATTGGCTCCCAATTGAGCAAGGCCTTGATTTTAAAATTCTCATCCTTGTTTTCAAATCCCTCCACGGCCTCGCCCCTCCCCTATCTCTGTAATCTCCTTCAGCCCCACAACCCCCCGAGATATCTGCGCTCCTCCAATTTTAGTCTCTTGAGCCTCTCCGATTTTAATTTCCCTCCCTAGACCTCTCTGCCTCGCTACCTCTCTTTCCCCCTTTAAGACGCTCCTTAAAACCTACCTCTTTGACCAAGCTTTTGGTCACCTGCCCTAATTTACCCTTATGTGGCTCGGTGTCAATATTTGTCTGAGGACGCTCCTGTGAAGCGCCTTGGGACGTTTTACTACGTTAAAGGCGCTATATAAATACAAGTTGTTGTTGTTGCCAACAGTTGTATGACAGACTTCAGTTATTCATTGTAAATGCTGCAATAAGAACTCGGCGTAGAGTTCTACTTTACAATATTTACCACTGGTAATGTATAAAGAATTGGGCTTCACTGTTATGTGAAACAATGTGTACATAAAGGTTGAAAACGGGTTTAAGAAAGCACTTAAAGGATGTAGTACAGTATTACCAAATATCATTAATGTAGAAAATGCTTTAATTCATAGTTTAACAAGCTCAGATGTCTGTCGTTGGTTACTCCTTCACAGCTAGTAAATGAGGGGGGTTGAATCGCCTGTTTATAGTAACAATGAAAGAGGACACTATTATGGAGATGAGTAAAAGCTAGATGCCTGATAATGATGATACCGTCTCTCACCTCTAGCCTCCAGCCTTTCTCTGTTGTAGCCGATTTCCGTAACCTCCTCCATCCCTACAACCCTTTGAGAACTCTTGTACATCTCTCACTTCCTTTGCCTCGCCATTGGTGGCTGTGCCTTCAGCTGTCTAGGCCCTAAGCTCTGGAATTCCTTCATTAAACCTTTCCGACTCTCTACCTCTCTCTCCTCCTTTAAGATGCTCCTTAAGAACATAAGAAATAGGAGCAGGAGTAGGCCATTCGGCCCCTCGAGCCTGCTCCACCATTCAATAAGATCATGGCTGATCTTCTACCTCATCTCCACTTTCCTGCACTATCCCCATATCCCTTGATTCCCGAAATATCCAAAAATCTATCGATCTCTGTCTTGAATATACTCAACGACCGAGCCTCCACAGCCCTCTGGGGTAGAGAATTCCAAAGATTCACCACCCTCTGAGTGAAGAAATTTCTCCTCATCTCAGTCCTAAATGGCCGACCCCTTATTCTGAGACTATGACCCCTGGTTCTAGACTCCCTAGCCAGGGGAAACATCCTCCCTGCATCTACCCTATCAAGAATTTTGTATGTTTCAATGAGATCACCTCTCATTCTTCTAAACTCCAGAGAATATAGGCCTAGTCTACTCAATCTCTCCTCATAGGACAATTCCCCGCATCCCAGGAATCAGTCTGGTGAACCTTTGTTGCACTCCCTCTATGGCAAGTATATCCTTCCTTAGGTAAGAAGACCAAAACGGTACACAATACTCCAGGTGCGGTCTCACCAGGGCCCTATATAATTGCAGTAAGACAGCTTTACTCTTATACTCAAATCCTCTTGTAATAAAACCTTTGGCCAAGCTTTTGGTCACCTGTTCTAATGTCTCCTTCTTTGACTCAATGTCAATTTTAGTCAGATTACGCTGCTGTGAAGCGCCTTAGGACATTTTATTACGTTAAAACTGCGATATAAATGTTAGTTGTTGTTGTTTATTGTCTTTCTCTATTTTCTCAATGCTGCTATGGTCAGTGCTCCTAAGAACTTCCTTCCCTTGTTCCTCCCAATCTCCGACTATGCCATTCTACCCACTCTTCCTCCTCCTTGTGTCCTCACACTGTCTCCTACTCTCATTCGTTCCCATTACTCCAAGTTGTGGAATCCCTTTATCCTCACTCAGTCACCCCTGCCTCCAATCTTCAGGCTTTGGCTCTGGAATTCTGCACTAGTTTCACGTCAGATTTATTTGTTCAAGGCCACTTTTTCTATTTAACATCAATGAACAATTTTTTGAGGCAGGTTTCTTTCGGGACAAGCACGCAGATTAACTATCAAATAATTGCCTCCAATGTCTGGCTTCTAGATTCAGAATTTAACGGTTCTTCATGGATCCCCAAACATTGCCTTGGGTAACTTTCTAAAAACGTGGGTTTCACATTCTTCGGGTGACTCTCCATCCAATATTCTGACGCAAATGTCAGAAGAAAATCTTTGTTTGCGACTTCATAGGGGCCAAGGGTGCAGAGTGGCGCCCCCTGGAGGCTCAGTGGGTTTGTGCAACGTGTAATCGGGTACTGACCCACACATGGGGATGTAAGCACTGGCAGCAGTTAAAATTGTGCTCACTCTTTTCAAACAGTCCCCCCCACATACTGACACGTGTAGGGTGGTCCAGGGGAATGCCTCACACAGACAGGATTTAGAATTTTAGAGAAAAAAGGACACATTCTGGTTAATTTCTTGAAAACTTTATTAATCGACAGGTGATAGAATTTTAGGGGGAGAAATTCATTATCGCCCAGGAATGGGCGGTAATTTTTGAAAAGCTTGAGAATTAGCGCCAGGCACTATTGCTTCAGACTGCATGCAAAATTAAGTCTCATTGCACAAAGAAAGGATTGGAGCGCGAAATCAAGCTCTAATGGCCTAGCTCAGTGGCCTTAAACTCGAAGCGCTGACCAATATCAGGTGCAGTCTAATCACAAGTCATCATTGCCACAGGCTCTTCCCAGTTCTTAAAGGGGAGGTTCATTCATGCTGCAGAGCCTCATTCTCATCATTGCTGGCTGTGCAGCCGTCTCAGCCAGCAGCAGCAGGTCAAAGAGAAAGAGCCGGACGACTCAAGCAGCCCTCATGGCCCTTCTCCTCCCTCTGGCCACATGTTCCAATCTTTCTCGCTGCCTCCGCTCCCTCTGCTGTAGATTCTGGAGGGCGAGGTCGACTGTCAGTACAGCCCCCATTAATGTAACCAAATGTAGCACTTTGATATGATGTGAGAATAAATGTAACTAATTGCTAGTAGCCACAACACTCCTGATACTAAACAACCTTTAAATGACTGAATTAAACTTTTGCACAATGTCAAACTGACAAGGAAGCAGTGAAACAGCACGAACCTGAGAGCTGTGACTCATTACTCATGATCCCTTTAAGTAGCACTCCTGGAGCCGGCTACCGACTACTTGAAGCCTCCTCTCCCTTTTGCTGTCGGGGCCAGGCGCTAAGACAGGGGGCGACAATGAATTTTGCAGTTCTGGCGCCCAGTGAGCGTTGCACGCTCACTGACATCACAATCTGCCTGGCTGAGGTCCCCGGCGGTAACTCGTAGCGGCGGCTCTACGGGGGTGCCAGATTTGGTGTGCGTTGCTGGATTTGCCTCGCCCTGGCGCTACTGCATCAACGCCCCGTTAGCGCCCCCGCCAGGCACTAACTGGAGGCGCTAACCAACTGAACTTTTCCCCCTTAGTCTTTAAAAAAATCTGTTAGGCTGGTGCCTATGATATCCTTGAATCAGACTTTCAGGGTTATAAGGGCAATGGGCAATTTTGTCAATCGATTGAAAATGCCCAAGCATCATAGTTCCATACAATCAGTATGAAATCAGTGACTGAGTTCACTGCACATTTTAAAAAAATCAGCAACAAATTACAAAACAAAGTAAAAACTATGAACACTTTCACTATATCCTGAAACAAAACAAATAATCTTGCAATGACACGCTCCTCATCACCCTCTCTCCTCCCTCTCCCTCCTCCTCTCTCCCTTTCCCCCTCATTGCCCCATTTATTTCTCTCTCTTCTTCAATAATTGGCAAAAAATGCCAGCGGTGGGGGGGAGGGGAAATGTGAAGAATTTATTTTTTTTACACCGCGAGTTGTTGTGATCTGGAATGCGCTGCTTGAAAGGAAAGCAGATTCAATAGCGGCTTTCAAAAGGGGAATTGGATAAATACTTGAAAAGGAGAAATCTTCAGAATTGACTCATTCCCTCTCAAAATAGACATATATGGTAGGCGTACACAGCACATGCCTGGTGATGCTCTGGACCCGTACAGACCACGAGAGTCCCAGTTATGATCCCCAGTGTGCGGAGCTAACTGATCTTGGATGAACCGGCAGTATAGGTGCCTTCACTGGCCTAGGTGCCTCGGGATTAATAAAGGGACGAGTTAGGCATGGGGTGGTGTGACTGGTAACCTAACCCTAAACCTAAACAACAGGGGGAGTCTGATAGACTGAATGACCTTTATTTCTCTCTCCCCCCCCCTCCCACCCAGTTTTTTCCCCCTTTGGTCCCGTATTGACTCATTGTCTGGGTACAGTCCCACAGCCCTCGGGTACCCTTACCCAAGTGTCCACTTTTCGTTGGTAAGTCTAAGACAGTGAGCGGACCAGGGTTAAAAATGTCTGCAGCTCTCCCTTGCTCCGCTGGAAGAGGCTCGAGAGCGACTGTCTCAAAAGAGTTTGTGTAAAACAATCTGTGTGCAGTCTTCAACGGGCCCCCACATAGAAAGAAGAACAGTGGCTCCCATTGTATGGGAAGATGTCAGATCTTGAAAGCGTCAAACAGTTGGGACATCTTTAAAAGCAATTAACATCAGGCACAGGATCCCCTGTAATTAACCTCATCTGGGACCATTTGGTACCTCTCACAACTGTATGCTTAAGAAGGCAATGGCAGCACTGTCACAACATCTGCATTACTACAGTTAGAGTCATATTTACAAGAACGTTGAGAACGTGTCCCGTTTATCCAGTCATTTCCTTTAAGCAAAAACCATTAAAAGTATATTTACTGTTCTGAATTGGTGAATTGTGATTTCAAATAAAACTGTTGGGGGTAGAAATTAGGTCGCGCCACATTTGGGGCGCAAATATCGTCTGGACGCAAATATTAGCGCCTGGCGCTAATTATCGGCACTGACTGGAAACTTCACTTTTACCGCCCCGGGAGGTGAGTGGAGCGCTAAAGCAGGCGCTGCACACCTGTCTTAAGGCGCAAAGGCCAAGGAGTGAGGCGCTAACTCAGAGCGCTGGCGAAGCTCATGTAATGTCAGTCAGCAATGGAACACACACACAATGGCACGGGCCAGTTCTTAAAGGGGATGGTTAATCTTGCTTTCCATCCACATCCTGTTCATTGCAGCCTTGAATCTCGGCCTGGAGAGACTTGCACATCAAATGTGCTGGAAAGAACAATGGAGAGTACCAGGCAAAGAGCTCAGAGTGCAGCTCCCACAGTCTCTGCTAAATCGATACAAGGAATGGCAAATCAAAATGAACCTGCAAAGTTCTGCTCAGTACCCAAAACTCCTTCACACAACGTTGAATCTCTCCAGAAGTCTCTCCCTCTCTCTCTCAGAATGCGTAGTTCAAAAATGCCACCAACAATAAAAGACAGGAAGAGGCCCCCTTTAAATAGCGCCCCCCCCAGCCCCACAGCGATTGATAGCGTTCCAGTCTTCTGGTCGTTGGATGCGCCAGGCGGTAAGGCAGGGGGCGCCACTCAATTTCTGCTCCGGGGCGCCACAAGGGCGTTGCACCATGGAATGACGTCACAATCTGCGCGCGCAGGTGGTCGCAGCGGTAAGGTTTAGTGCCGCCGCACAATCTCTAGTTAAGTTCTCGAGCGGCGCAAACATCGCTGCGCCCGGGCGTTAGCGGCTTTGCGCCCCATTAGCGCCCTCTTAAGGCGCTAACGGGAGGCGCAACCAACTGAACTTTTACCCCTTGGACTATAACCTGGTGTTGTGCGACTTCTCATTTTTGTCCACCCCAGTCCAACACCGGCATCTCCGCATCATGAATTGGTAATAACATTCTGTAAATCCAAGGGCTAAAGTCATTCGCCTGTCTATAACAACAAATTAGTGTTAATTAATAAAGGGGGGTATTGTTTGCACAGACTGGTACTTGGTAGGTTTGGGCGAAACCCGATTATACCCTGAGCAACTACAATTGGCCCCATTCCACAACAAAAAAAAAGAGGCTCATTAAACCAGATCTGACGATTGCAATTGGAATTACTTCAGATGTACTTTAGGATCTGACAGTCAATCCCAAACGGAGCCCACCCCACAGAAGGCGACCTACCCGAGGGTATGAAGTACTGCCAGTGACCTCAGTGCTGTGTTCATTGCATAACATCAACAGGTTATTGAGAATCTAAACAAGCACACTAGCTTTATTTGGTCTTTTATTACTGGAGCCTAACCTGGGAGTTTATTGAAACTCAAGCACTGATGATCAAGTTACATAGTAGGTAATTAATTACTTGCAAGATAACGGGCACAGATTTAATGTATTTACAACTGCTAATCCACTAACGCTCAGTTCAAACTAGCAAGCAGGGGCCACGTTAATAGACGATTCGGCTCCTGTTCCCCACTAATATTGGCACAAACTTTTGAACTGATTGCCACAAACTCCGTTCCCTAGCCACTGACTCCATCCCTCTCCCTGACATCTGTCTGAGGCTGAACCACACTGTTCGCAACCTTGGTGTCATATTTGACCCTGAAATTAGCTTCCGATCACATATCCGCAGCATAACAAAGACCGCCTACTTCCACCTCCATAACATCGCCCGTCTCCGCCCTTGCCTCAGCTCATCCGCTGCTGAAACCCTCATCCAAGCCTATGTTACCTCTAGACTTGACTATTCCAATGCACTCCTGGCTGGCCTCCCACGTTCTATCCTACATAAACTTGAGGTCATCTAAAACTCGGCTGCCCATGTCCTAACTCGCACCAAGTCCCATTTGCCCATCACCCCTGCGCTCGCTGGCCTACATTGGCTCTCAGTTAAGCAACGCCTCGATTTCAAAATTCTCATCCTTGTTTTCAAATCCCTCCATGGCCTCGCCCCTCCCTAGCTCTGTAATCTCCTCCAGCCCTACAACCCCCCCGAGATATCTGCACTCCTCTAATTCTGGCCTCTTGAGCATTCCTGATTATAATCGCTCAACCTTTGGTGGCCGTGCCTTCTGTTGCCTAGGCTCTAAGCTCTGGAATTCCCTCCCTAAACCTCTCCACCTCTCTACCTCTCTTTCCTCCTTTAAGATGCTCCTTATAACCTACCTCTTTGACCAAGCTTTTGGTCACCTGCCCTAATATCTCCTTGTGTGGCTCGGTGTCAAATTTTTTGTCTTAAAATACTCCTGTGCAGCGCCTTGGGACGTTCAACTATGTTAAAGGCGCTATATAAATACAAGTTGTTGTTGTTGAGTGAAACTAGTGCAGTTGGTTAGATAGTAACCTTTTACTTCTAGGAACTGGGGTTCAATTCTAGCGCAGATGGATGGGATAAAGGTCTGTGAGGGTTCTACGTGAAATGAAGTGAAATGAAATGAGTTTGGGCAGTCTCCTCAATTCAGTTCCTGCTGGGCACAGTCCAAAACTGGCATCTCAATCACAGAGGCTACAGGGCATGACGAGGGGGAAATGTTACACTGGCCCAGTATGGGCATGCTTTTCCTGAGCTTGGGTGGAAGCAGGCTGTTGGGGCAAAGTAGAGGGAGCTTTACTCTACATGTGGTCATACTATACATCACCTAATGTCAGCTGTGGCTCTGTGGGTCACATCTCGCCTCTGGGTCAGAAGGCTGTGGCTTCAAGTCTCCCTCCACGAGACTTTGAGCACAAAAATCTAGGCTGACACTCCAGTGCAGTACTGAGGGAGTGCTGCACTGTTGGAGGTGCCGTCTTTTGGATGAGACATTAAACCGAGGCCCCGTCTGCTCTCTCAGGTGGATGTAAAAGATCCCATGGCACTAAGAGCAGGAGAGTTATCCCTGGTGTCCTGGCCAATATTTATCCCTCAACCTACATCACTAAAACAGATTATCTGGTCATTATCTGGGCAACACGGTGGCATAGTGGTTAGCACTGGTGCCTCACAGCGCCAGGGACCCGGGTTCGAATCTGGCCTCGGGTGACTGTCTGTGTGGAGTTTGCACATTCTCCCCGTGTCTGCGTGGGTTTCCTCCGGGTGCTCCAGTTTCCTCCCACAGTCCAAAAATGTGTGGGTTAGGTTGATTTGGCTATGATAAATTGACCCTTAGTGTTAGGGGGGGATTAAATATGTGGGGTTACGGGGATAGGATGGGATATGTTAGGGGGAGTTAAATACGTGGGGTTATGGGGATAGGGTGGGATATGTGTCGGTGCAGGCTCGATGGGGATTCTGTGTGAGAAAGCAGGGACAGGGTACTGGATTTGGATGATCAGCCATGATCGTATTGAATGGTGGAGCAGGCTCGACGGGCCGAATGGCCTACTCCTGCTCCTAGTTTCTATGTTTCTATCACATTGCTGTTTGTGGGAGCTTGCTGTGTGCAAATTGGCTGCCATGTTTCCTACATTACAACAGTGACTGCACTTCCAAAAGTACTTCATTGGCTGTAAAGCGCTTTGGGACGTCCGGTGGTCGTGAAAGATGCTATAGAAATGCTTGGCACATGAAATGGCAACAGTTCCATCTCTTCCCTTGATGAGCACGGACGCTATGTTATTCTATTTTACTGTGCACTTTTTTTTGCTTACATTTACATAACCAGAATTGATGATTAAGATAATTAAAGGAGTTGCTCGGGTAGACAGAGAGAAACTATTTCCTCTGGTGGGGGGAGTCCAGAACAAAGGGGGCATAACCTTAAAATTAGAGCCAGGCCGTTCAAGGGTGATGTCAGGAAGCACTTCTTCACACAAAGTTTTGTGGGAATCTGGAAATCTCTCCCCCAAAAAGCTGTTAGGTTAATTGAAAATTTCAAACCTGAGATTGCTAGATTATTGTTCGGCTAGGGTATTAAAGGATATGGAACCAAGGAGAGTAAATGGAGTTGAGATACAGATCAGCCATGATCTAACTGAATGGCGGAACAGGCTCGAGGGACTGAATGGCCTCCTCCTGTTCCTAGAAAACGCTGGAATTCACAGCAGGTCAGTCAGAATCTGAGGTTAATGTTACAATTCTAAAAAAGGCTTTGCACCAGAGAAATTAATCCGTCTTTACCCTTTCCAAATGTTGACAAATCTGCTGCCCATTTCCTGTTCTTATTTCAGATTTCCAACAACTATAAGGTTTCTTTTTTGCATTTATACAGCACCTCATGATATCTCCCAAAAAGCTTTGCAGAAAAGGAGTCGTGTTGAAATGCAGTGACGTAAGCAAACGCCCACAGACAGCAGAAAGACTTGCATTTATGTAGTGTCTTTCACGACCACCGGACGTCTCAAAGCGCTTTACAGCCAATGAAGTACTTTTGAAGTGGAGTCACTGTTGTAATGTAGGAAACGCGGCAGCCAATTTGCTCACAGCAAGCTCCCACAAACAGCAATGTGATAATAACCAGATAATTTGTTTATGTTATGTTGATGGAGGGATAAATATTGGCCAGGACACCGGGGATTGCAGGGAGGAAGATTGGCACCTCTGAACAACATGGTACTCACGCAGTACCGGAGGGGAGTGTCAGTCCAGGGTATAAGTTCAAGTCTTGGATTTGGCCTTAAACCCAGTTCATTTATTCCCTCAACCAACATCACTAAAACAGATTATCTGGTCACTTTCACATTGCTGTTTGTGGGAGCTTGCTGTGCGCAAATTGACTGCTGCGTTTACTACATTACAACAGTGACTGCACTTCAAAAAGTACTTCATTGGCTGTAAAGCGCTTTGGGACATCCTGAGGGTGTGAAAGGTGCTATATAAATGCAAGTTCTTTCTTTCATAGCGGGGTAAATTTCCAAGGGGCTTGTTTGCCATAACTTTGACTTCACCTGACGAAGGAGCAGTGCTCCGAAAGCTTGTGATTTCAAATAAAACTGTTGGACTATAACCTGATGTTGTGCGACTTCTCACTTTTGTCCACCCCAGTCCAACACCGGCATCTCCGCATCATAACTTTGACAGGAGAGCCACAGAAACCCTAGTAAAATGCCGCAAACATTGCTTGGGCCGTTTCTCCTGGGTTTCGGTGACACTTCCGCTGAAGTTACGATGGATAAACAGGTGAACCCCCGCGGAAAGTCACCCCCCACCCCCCCATTGAATCTACCAAGAGAACACTTCATTGAGAAAAAGCCAAAGGTTTTGATGTCCGGTTTTCATTTACCTGCCCCGTCTAAAACCAAAAGCTCGGCAACCTTACTACAGAGAGTATAAAAAAGAATGGCTCATCCTAACTTAACCAGACTTTGAACGTATGAACGGACACCGCGCAACAATCGCCAGGCAGGATTGTTACCTCCCAGTCGGGGAACACTTCAGCAGTCAAGGACATTCAGCCTCGGATCTGTGGGTTAGCGTTCTCCAAGGCGGCCTTCGAGACACACGACAACGCAAAATCATCGAGCAGAAACTGATAGCCAAGTACCGCACCCATGAGGATGGCCTCAACAGGGATCTCGGGTTCATGTCACGCTACAGAACGTGACTCGACATCGTTGTCTGTTTTTCCAGTTTTAAAAAAAAAGTTAAAAGCTTAACTGCAGACGGCAGCATTTGACACGTTGGACCCCCTGTGACCCACCTCATTGTCTTAGCTGTACTCTGATGTGTCTTTGATGTAATGCCTCCCTAACAGATTGTATCTCTGCAGACACATTGTTCTCTGTATATATATACTGTGTAATCAATTTGTATTCCCTCACTGTACCTGTACCTGAAGAAGGAGCGGAGCTCCGAAAGCTCGTAATTTTAAATAAAACTGTTGGACTATAACCTGGTGTTGTGCGACTTCTCATTTTTAACCAGACTTTGGCATCTTTGCCCACATGCCTTCATTGCTCACTCACTGCTAGCTCGCTCTGCACCCTCTAGGTGACAGCATGGCCCCTCTGTTTGTACACACTGCCCCTGATGCCTCTTGTTTATTCAGCTGCCCGAACGCTCCATCCCTTCCTAACTACTTCTCGCCACTTCACCGCCTTCCTTCAAAAGCCTCTTGAAAACCTACCTCTTTGACGCTGCCTTCAGCTCCCCCCACCCCCGCCCAATCTTTCCTGACTCCAGCTCAGCGTCACCCGTTGCAACTTGTAAAAGCCTCTGAGATATTGGAATGTGCGAGGTGTGAAGTTGTTCCTGGTCTTGTTACTGATTATTCCTGTGGAAGGGTTGACAGTTCTTAACGTGCGAAGCATAGCAAAATGTGCGGATTCTCCCACTTTACTCTTCTCTGTAACTTGTTAATAGTTCAGGATCCTGAAAGCATCTTTAATATTTTTGCCACTTAAATTTTGTTTGCACACAACATCCATTTGTCATAAAGGCAACAAGGGCATCGTAATGAACCCTCTCGAGATGAGATAGGCTGTGTGGAAAAACTGGATTAACATTGATTCCAAAAACACCACTTGTCCGTGTCAGCTGTGGCTCAGTGGGTAGCACTCTCTCCCTCGCCTCGGAGTCAGAAGGTTGTGGGTTCATAGTCCCACTCCAGAGACTTGAGCACAAAAATTGAGGCTGACACTCCAGTGGAGTGCTGAGGGAATGCTGCACTGTCTAGAGGTGCCGTCTTTCAGATGAGACGTTAAACCGAGGCCCCGTCTGCTCTCTCAGGTGGACGTAAAAGATCCCATGGCACTATTTCGATGAAGAGCAGGGGAATTATCCCCGGTGTCCTGACCAATATTAATCCCTCAATCAACGTCACTAAAAACAGATTATCTGGTCATTATCATATTGCTGTTTGTGGGAGCTTGCTGTGCGCAAATTGGCTGCTGCGTTTCCCACATTACAACAGTGACTACATTTCAAAAGTACTTGATTGGTTGTAAAGCGCTTTGGGGCGTCCTGAGGTTGTGAAAGGCACTATAGAAATGCAAGTCTTTCTTTCTTCCCTTGCCGTTGGACCTCATGACCTGTACTGCAGCGCTCTTGTAACGTTATAGGGAAATAACCTGGTTATTAAATGAAAATATGTTACCATACGAGCAAATGAACGGCGAAAGGTGTCAGATTGTTACAGGTTTAGTTGTTGCTTTGCTGCCATCTAGTGGGCACAGGCGGCTTTTACATCGTAATCTATTTTGTGCCACCTTTAATAAACAATAATCGTTTTATAATTTATAAAGCATCTCATCACGGTGAAAAATCGCAAAGTGGCGAACGGTTGTGGAGTGCAGAGACTGTTGGGTAAGTGCAGCAGCAACGTCAATAAGGTGAACAAGGTGAATAAGGTTAGTCTGGTGTTTTTTTTTTAGGTGATGTCGTTTGTGAACGAGGAACTTTGGTCAGGACTCCCTGCTCCTCTCTGAATAATGCCGTAGGGCCGTTAACATCCATGCAAACCACTGGAACAGGCAGAAGGGGCCTCAAGCTTGCTTCTAAACCTGCCAGTTTCCACCCTGCTCGCTCTGTAACCTGCCCCGTGTAGACAACTGCCGACAGCTGGGCGAAAACCTCCCTGCTTGCTCCAATGGAATGAGCCCACTCCTTAAACTCATTTCTCTCAGATTTACTTTGGCTACTGCACGAAGATCAGCTGAAGAAAACTTAGGTTAAAAAAAAAACGCACCGCAGGAACTCGCGGTCCAGTGTTTGGTGGAATTTCAAGGGGAACCTTTTTTGCCTCCAGTTCCTAAGCAGAAACTGAGGTAAAACTTCTCTAACATTCTGCTCAGGCCGATGCTCGTGGTGCCGGCTCCTGAAACACAGATTCCGTGCAGCCAACTGCAACCCAAAAGGCCAAGGGCCTGACCAGGAGCATCCCCAACAGGCTCATCTTCAGGTGCAGCCAGCTGCCCGAGACCCACATGTTGGCAGCCAGCACCACCGGCAGAGGGGCCCGGACCGATGCAGCACAAGAGCTGCTTCAGTGAGGGAATATACACTGAGCTGGAGCAGGCCTCTGGGGGAAGGAAGCGAGTGGAGAGGCAGCAGTTATATTTTTTGGCAGTCAGTGGGAGAGCTGTCACTCAGGGGGAGAGAGCTGTCACTCAGGGGGAGAGAGCTGTCACTCAGGGGGAGAGAGCTGTCACTCAGGGGGAGAGAGCTGTCACTCGGAGAGAGAGCTGTCACTCGGAGAGAAAGCTGTCACTCGGAGAGAGAGCTGTCACTCAGGGGGAGAGAGCTGTCACTCGGAGAGAGAGCTGTCACTCAGGGGGAGAGAGCTGTCACTCGGGGAGAGAGCTGTCACTTGGAGAGAGAGCTGTCACTCAGGGGGAGAGCTGTCACTCGGGGAGAGAGCTGTCACTCGGGAGAGAGCTGTCACTCGGGGAGAGAGCTGTCACTTGGAGAGAGAGCTGTCACTCAGGGGGAGAGAGCTGTCACTCGGAGAGAGAGCTGTCACTCAGGGGGAGAGAGCTGTCACTCAGGGAGAGAGCTGTCACTCAGGGGGAGAGAGCTGTCACTCAGGGGGAGAGAGCTGTCACTCCGGGGGTGAGAGCTGTCACTCCGGGGGAGAGCTGTCACTCCGGGGGAGAGAGCTGTCACTCCGGGGGAGAGAGCAGTCACTCCGGGGGAGAGCTGTCACTCCGGGGGAGAGAGCTGTCACTCTGGGGGGGGGGGGGGAGGGGGGGGGGAGGGGGGGGGAGCTGTCACTCGAGGGGAGAGCTGTCACTCAGGGGGAGAGAGCTGTCACTCGGGGAGAGAGCTGTCACTCGCGGGGAGAGTTGTCACTCAGGGGGAGAGAGCTGTCACTCGAGGGAAGAGAGCTGCCACTCGAGGGGAGAGAGCTGCCACACGACGGGAGAGAGCTGTCACTCGATGGGAGAGAGCTGTCACTCGGGGGGAGAGAGCTGTCACTCAGGGAGAGCTGTCACTCAGGGGGAGAGAGCTGTCACTCAGGGGGAGAGAGCTGTCACTCGGGGAGAGAGCTGTCACTTGGGGGGAGAGAGCTGTCACTCGGGGGAGAGAGCTGTCACTCAGGGGGAGAGAGCTGTCACTCGGGGAGAGAGCTGTCACTCGGGGAGAAGGCTGTTACTCGGGGCAGAGAGCGGTCACTCGGGGAGAGAGCGGTCACTCGGGGAGAGAGCGGTCACTCGGGAGAGAGCTGTCACTCGGGGAGAGAGCTGTCACTCGGGGGAAGAGCGGTCACTCGGGGAGAGAGCTGTCACTCGGGGAGAGAGCTGTCACTCGGGAGAGAGCTGTCACTCGGGGAGAGAGCTGTCACTCGGGGGGAGAGCGGTCACTCGGGGAGAGAGCAGTCACTCGGGGAGAGAGCTGTCACTCAGGGGGGAGCAGTCACTCAGGGGGGGAGCTGTCACTCAGGGGGAGAGAGCTGCCACTCAGGGGGGGAGCAGTCACTCAGGGGGGGAGCTGTCACTCAGGGGGAGAGAGCTGTCACTCGGGGGGAGAGAGCTGTCACTCGGGGGGGGGAGCTGTCACGGAGGAGAAGAACCAGCACATGCTTTTAGCTGTCAGTCAACAACCCAAACTCTTAAGGTGCATTAAGCACGAGACTAACCATGGCGGGGTGGGGGTGGGGCAGGTGGGTTTCAGCCACCTCAGAGTAGGGTACTAAAGTATGTTAAACGGATGGATTTAGCAAACCAGCCTGCAGTTCCAGTGCGCGAAATGTAGCAAAAGTCTCCAGAATTTAAATGAAACCTTTCTATAGTGCGGCCTATAATGAGGCCCATCTATAGCCCCATCACTCAATTAGCCTTGAGCATATGTTGGGAGGTGACCAGTCTGTGAAGGCCATTTCAGAACAGGGCTGTCACTCACTGGGGCTCGAAGTGGACCGCGCGGTATCGGGAAGATGGAAACGAGGCAGCCAAAGTCTTCAGAAACACGAGCCCGTTTATCCACGGTGTCTTATGATGAAGCCTCAGTGATGAATATTACTGATGTTTCCGATTAACTTGCACCAAAGCCATTACCAGAACGCCATTTCCTGATCCTCAACCAACATCACTAAAGCAGATTATCTATCCGTCTTTCGGATGAGACGTTTAGCCGAGGCCCCGTCTGCTCTCTCACATAAAAGATCCCATGGCACTATTTTGAAGAAGAGCAGGGGAGTTATCCCCGGTGTCCTGGGGCCGATATTTATCCCTCAATCAACATCACTAAAACAGATTATCTGGTCATTATCACATTGCTGCTTGTGGGAGCTTGCTGTGCCCAAAATGGCTGCTGCGTTGCCTACATTACAACAGTGACTCCACTTCAAAAGCTACTTCATTGGCTGTAAAGCGTTTTGAGACATCTTGAGGTTGTGAAAGGCGCTATAGAAATGCAGGTTCTTTCTTTTACTGCTAATACTTGAGGCTAATGCACTTATGTTTTTTTTGCAATTAAAACCGATAAATTAAATTCTGTGCTCATTAGCAGTGTTTCAGCACACAGACTTTCGAGAATTCACCTGATCAATAGCAGGGATGTCAAAATTGATTCTTATAACCGAATTCCACTGCATTTCTAAGGCAATAGCTACAGCTAGCTCCACTCTGTCTCTACCCTTCTCCCGTCCGATTTTGGATAGCAGTCCTACTTTGAGAGGTAATCATTATAAAAAGGTTTTACTATACGTACTTACTCCTCAGTACCTCCCCTCCTAAGGCCTGTGTTGTGTAAGGGCAGGCCCTGGGTGTGATGCGAACACAGGAGGGCGATTTTCCTCGTGCACTTTGTGTAACATGATCATGAACCCAAATATGAAGATTTAGGAATTAAAAAAACAGGAAAATGCCGCAAACGCTCGGCAGGTCAGGCAGCTTCTCGGGGAGAGGAGGGTAGGGTTAACATTTCAGGCCTACGAACCTTGGGCAGAACACAGCATCAGCAGTATTTTGGCTTTTGTGATGAAGATTTAGGATTTTTTGCCATACACTGCCGAAGAGGGACATCAGAGGCTGCGGAGCTGAGCGGGACCCGAGCTGGGAGCGAGAGAGAGATAGAACGGACCGGTGAGCGTAAAGAAGTAAAAAGTAATCGAAGTGTGACGTCGCCAGAAAGCAGGTAAGTGATTGGTTTTTTCCAAACTTGGGCGTCTAAATTTAAGTGCCTTGGTGTAGATTAAAAGATATACGTGTTCCAAATTTTAAAACTAATTAATTAATTAATTGAGATGGGAGACCAGGCAATGTGTTGTTGTTATTGCATGTGGGAGCTGGTGGACACCATCGAGGTCCACGGCGACCACATCTGCAGCAAATGTTGGCTGCTCGAGGAACTTCGGCTCAGAGTCCGAGCTTTGGACACTGCGACACATTAGGGAGGGGGAGTGGTACCTGGACACTAAGTTCCAGGAGGCAGTCACACCCACTAGAGTAATTACTTCCAATTTGGCGCATGGTCAGGGACAGGAGGGTGTGACTACAAGCAAGGCAGGTATTGGGATCCAGGAGGTAGTGATGGAGGAGCCTCAGCCCTTGGCCTTGTCCAACAGGTACGACATTCTTGCTCCCTGTGTGGACGAGGCCAGGGACTGCAGGGAGGATGAGCAATTTGACCACAGCACCGTGGTACAGGGAGCCATTCAAGTGGGGGGAGTAAAAAGAAATGCTGCAGTGATAGGGGACAGTATAGTTAGGGGGATAGATACTGTTCTCTGCAGCCAAGAGCGTGAGTCCCAAAGACTGTGTTCCAGGGTTAAGGACATCTCCTCTGGGCTGGAGAGGAACTTGGAGTGGGAGGGGGAAGATCCAGTTGTCATGGTCCACGTAGGTACCAATGATATAGGTAGGACAAAGAAAGAGGTTCTGCTGAGAGAGTATGAGCAGCTAGGGGCTAAATTAAAAAGCAGAACCACAAAGGTAATAATCTCTGGATTACTACCTGAGCCACGAGCAAATTTGCATAGGGTAAATAAGATCAGAGAAATGAATGAGTGGCTCAAAGACTGGTGTGGGAGAAATGGGTTTCGATTTGTGGGGCATTGGCACCAGTACTGGGATAAGAGAGGACTGTTCTGTTTGGACGGGCTTCACTTGAACCATGCTGGGGCTAGAGTCCTGGCGAATGTCTAAAAATAAGAGTGCAACAGAAAATGGGGCCAAAACAAGGAGAAATGGTAAAAAGACAAAATTAAAAGCTCTATATCTGAATGCACGCAGCATTCGTAACAAGATAGATGAGTTGACGGCACAAATAGATACAAATAGGTATGATCTGATCGCCATTACAGAGATGTGGTTGCAAGGTGACCAGGGCTGGGAACTGAATATTCCAGGGTATTTGACAAATCGGAAGGATAGACAGAAAGGAAAGGGAGGTGGGGTGGCTTTGTTGGTAAAGGATGGGATCAGTGCAGTGGTGAGAAGTGATATTGGCTCAGAAGATCAAGATGTAGAATCGGTTTGGGTGGAGATAAAAAATAATAAGGGGAAAAAGTCTCTGGTGGGCGTAGTCTACAGGCCCCCGAACAGTAGCAATACTGTTGGACAGAGTATAAATCAACAAATAATGGAGGCCTGTATAAAAGGTACAGTAATAATCATGGGTGATTTTAAGCTCCATATTGATTGGACAAATCAAATTGACCATGGTAGCCTTGAGGAGGAGTTCATAGAGTGCATCCAGGATGGTTTCCTAGAACAGTATGTAATGGAACCGACCAGGGAGCAGGCTGTCTTGGATCTGGTACTGTGTAATGAGACAGAATTAATAAATGATCTCATAGTAAAGGATCCTCTAGGAAAGAGTGATCATAGCATGGTTGAATTTCAAATTCAGTTGGAGGGGGAGAAAGTTGTATCTCAAACCAGTGTCCTGATCTTAAACAAAGGCAATTACAGTGGCAGGAGGGCAGAACTGGCTAAAGTGGACTGGAAAAATAAATTAAAGGGTAAGACGGTTGAAATGCAGTGGCGGACATCTAAGGAGATATTTCATAACTCTCAACAAAAATATATTCCAGTGAGAAAGAACGATTTTAAGAGGAGGGAGCACCATCCGTGGCTAACTAAGGAAGTAAAGGATGGTATCAAATTGAAAACGAAGGCATACAATGTTGCCAAGATTGGTGGGAGACCAGAGGATTGGGAAATTTTTAAAAACCAGCAAAGGATGACTAAAAAAATAATAAAGAGAGAGAAGATGAATTATGAGAGTAAACTGGCAAGAAATATTAAAACATATAAAAAGGAAGAGAATAGCTAAAGTAAATGTTGGTCCCTTAGAGGATGAGACTGGGGAATTAATAATGGGGAAATGGCAGAGACTCTGAACAAATATTTTGTATCTGATTTCACGGTAGAAGACACTAACAACATCCTAATAATGGATAATCAAGGGGCCACAGGGAGGGGGGAACTAAAGACAATCACTATCACTAAGGAAAAAATACTTGGTAAAATAATGGGACTAAAAGAAGACAAGTCCCCTGGACCAGATGGCCTGCATCCCAGGGTCTTAAAAGAAGTGGCTGCAGAGATAGTGGATGCATTGGTTGCAATATACCAAAATTCCCTGTACTCTGGAGAGGTCCCAGCGGATTGAAAAACCACAAATGTAACACCCCTATTTAAGAAAGGAGGGAGACTGAAAGCAGGAAACTATAGAAGAGTGAGCCTAACATCTGTCATTGGGAAAATGCTGGAGTCCTTCATTGAGGAAGCAGTAGCAGGGCATTTGGAAAATCATAATGCAGTCAAGCAGAGTCAGTATGGTTTTATGAAAGGGAAATCATGTTTAACAAATTTGCTGGAGTTCTTTGAGGATGTAACGAGCAGGGTGGACAAAGGTGAGCCAGTGGATGTGGTGTATTTGGATTTCCAGAAGGCATTCAATAAGGTGCCACATAAAAGGTTACTGCACAAGATAAGATCTCACGGAGTTGGGGGTAATATATTAGCATGGATAGAGAATTGGCTAACTAACAGAAAGCAGAGAGTCGGGATAAATGGGTCATTTTCCGGTTGGCATACGGTAACTAGTGGGGTGCCACAGGGATCGGTGCTGGGGCCTCAACTATTTACAATCTACATTAATGACTTGGATGAAGGGACCGAGTGTAATGTAGCCAAGTTTGCGGATGATACAAAGATGGGTGGGAAAACAAGTTGTGCTGAGGACTTAAAGAACCTGCAAAAGGCTATAGACAGGCTAAGTGAGTGGGCAAACATTTGGCAGATGGAGTATAATGTGGGAAAGTGCGAGGTTATCCACTTTGGCAGGAAAAATAAAAAAGCAAATTATTATTTAAATGGAGAGAGATTACAAAATGCTACAGTTCAGAGGGACCTGGGGGTCCTTATGCATGAAACACAAAAAGTTAGCATGCAGGTACAGCAAGTAATCAAAAAGGCAAATGGAATGTTGGCCTTTATTGCAAGGGGGTTGGAGTATAAAAGCAGGGAAGTCCTGCTACAACTGTACAGGGTATTGGTGAGACCACACCTTGAGTGCTGCGTACAGTTTTGGTCTCCTTATTTAAGGAAGGATATACTTGCATTGGAGGCAGTTCAGAGATGAATCACTAGTTTAATTCCAGAGATGAGGGGGTTGACTTATGAAGAAAGGTTGAGCAGGTTGGGCCTATACTCATTGGAATTTAGAAGAATGAGAGGTGATCTTATTGAAACATATAAGATACTGAGGGGGCTCGACAAGGTAGATGCAGAGAGGAGGTTTCCCCTCATGGGGAAATCTAGAACTCGGGGACATAGTTTCAGAATAAAGGGTCGCCCTTTTAGAACTGAGATGAGGAGGAATTTCTTCTCTCAGAGGGTCGTAAATCTGTGGAATTCTCTGCCCCAGAGAGCCGTGGAGGCTGGGTCATTAAATACATTTAAGGTGGAGATAGACAGATTTTTGCAAGTTAAGGGAGTGAAGGGTTATGGGGAGCGGGCGGGGAAGTGGCTTTGAGCCCAAGATCAGCCATGATCTTATTGAATGGCGGAGCAGGCTCGAGGGGCCAAGTGGCCTATTCCTGCTCCTATTTCTTATGTTCTTATCATCCCCCATTGCCTCCAAAAGTTAAATGGTTCATGTAATGCTGATTTCCACCACTAGATGTAGCTATTGCCTTTAGAAATGCAGTGGAATTCGTTTATAAAATCAATTTTGACATCCCTACTATTGATCAGGTGAATTCTCGAAAGTCTGTGTGCTGAAACACGGTGCTAATGAGCATATGGGACGGAATTCATTTTAAAGGCTTGATTTGCAAAAAAAACAACATAAATGCATTAGCCTCAAGAATTAACAATAAAAGAAAGACATGTATTTATATCACGACCACTGGACGTCTCAAAGCGCTTTACAGTCAATGAAGTACTTTTGAAGTGTAGTCAGTGTTGTAATGAGGGAAACACGGCAGCCAATTTGCGCACAGCAAGCTCCCACAAACAGCAGTGTGACAATGACCAGATAATCTGTTTAGAGTCATTATACAGCACAGAAAGAGGCCCTTCGGCCCATTGTGTCCGCGCCGGCCATCAAGCCCTGTCTATTCTAATCCCATTTTCCAGCACTTGGTCCGTAGCCTTGTATGCTATGGCGTTTCAAGTGCTCATCTAAATGCTTCTTGAATGTTGTGAGGGTTCCTGCCTCTACCACCCTTTCAGGCAGTGAGTTCCAGATTCCAACCACCCTCTGGGTGAAAAAGTTTTCCCTCAAATCCCCTCTAAACCTCCTGCCCCTTACCTTGAAACTATGCCCCCTGGTTATTGACCCCTCTACTAAGGGGAAAAGTTCCTTTCTATCTACGCCCCTCATAATTTTGTACACCTCAATCAGGTTCCCCCCTCAGCCTTCTCTGCTCGAAGGAAAACAACCCCAGCCTGTCCAGTCTCTCTTCATAGCTGAAGCGCTCCAGCCCAGGTAACATCCTGGTGAATCTCCTCTGCACCCTCTCCAATGCAATCACATCCTTCCTATAGTGTGGCGACCAGAACTGCACACAGTATTCCAGCTGTGGCCTAACCAGCATTTTGTACAGCTCCATCATAACCTCCCTGCTCCAGCGATGTTGATTGAGGGATAAATATTAGCCAGGACACCAGGGATAACTCCCCTGCTCTTCTTCAAAATAGTGCCATGGGATCTTTTACATCCACCTGAAAGAGCAGACGGGGCCTCGGTTTAACGTCTCATCCGAAAGACGGCACCTCCGACAGTGTGGCACTCCCTCAGCACTGGACTGGGAGTGTCAGCCTAGTTTTATATGCTCAAGTGCCTGGAGTGGGACTTGAACCCACAACCTTCATGACTCGGAGGGGTGCGTGCTACCCACTGAGCCACAGCTGACAAATAGCACCTTTCATACCCTCAAGATGTCCCAAAGCTCTTTACAGCCAATGAAGTACTTTTTGAAGTGTAGTCACTGTTGTAAATGTAGGAAATGTGGCAGCCAATTCGGGCACAACAAGCTCCCACAAACAGCAATGAGATAATGTCTAGATAATGTGTTTTAGTGTTGATTAATAAATATTGGCCAGGACACCGAGGAGAACTCCCCTGCTCCTCTTCGAAATATAGAATTAAGTAGAATTTACAGCACAGAAACAGGCCATTCGACCCAACAGGTCTGTGCCGGTGTTTATGCTCCACTCGAGCCTCCTCCCAGCCCTCTTTAGCTAACCCCATCATCAGAACCTTCTATTCCTTTCTCCCTCATGTGCTTATCTAGCTTTCCCTTAAAGGCATCTTTGTTTTTCATAGATGCTGGGACAGTCATACCACCAGTGCCAGAAAGCAAATGAAATGGCAGCAATTACCGACACAAGCAGACGTGAGATTGGAACCCTGGGATGGGTGGGCAGGGGATCGCGGTACCATCAAATGGCGGAAGTGCTGCCAGGCCTACTGCTTAGCGTGGAACCAGGAGACGAAACACAAGCTAAAACATTACGGAGTAACCTCTCTGCCCTTTGATTTGTTAACTGATGGAATATAGGGATCGCTAGACTCAAAAGACCCCTGTCCATCTAATTTGCCTTCTACCATCCTGGTAGTCACACAAGCCCTCCCACCTTACTTCATCCCACCCTATCACCATATCCTTCTATTCTTTTCTCCTTCCCCTCATCCAGCTTCCCCTTAAATGCATCTATGCTATTCGCCTCAACCACTAGGTGGCAGCGAGTTCCATATTCACACTGCACTCTGAGTAAAGAGGTTGCTCCTGAATTCCTTATCAGATTTATTTGCGCCGATCTTATAGTTATTTTATCTTCTTTCAAACAAAGGCCATATTTGTGGTAGGTAGCTAAACATTCATTTGTTAAACGTCCCCCTACAAATTTGAAAAATACAGTCACAGAATTGGAGTTGTGATTCCAGGAACTTGAGTCCTCAAGCCAGCTTGTAGCAGAGCAGCAGGCTAGAAATTGGGCACCTTAGCGCCTCCCATTAGTGCCTCCGGGGGCGCTAACGGGGCACTAAGCTCTTACTGCCCGGGCGCGGCGAGAAGATCGACTCCCGCTATATTCGGCGGGAGGTTTGCGGCAGCGGTATGGCGTTGCGCCCTGGTCTCCTTCGCCCAGAGATCATGACGTCATCGCCGTGCGCGTCGCCCTGGTAGCGCCCCCCGACCCGAACTTCGGTTCCGCCCCCTTCAGCATCGCCGGGCGACGACACCGGCAGCTGTAGGAGGCGTTGATCGGGAGGCCGGGCGCTTCGGGGGCGATACTTAAAGGGGAGGTGGCTGAGGTAAGTGAAAAAAATTCTGAGATGCTGTTTCTCTTTTTTTCCCTTTGTCTTCCCCAGCACTCGATCAGCCCGGCACTCTGCTGCAGTGCATCGGGCTGATCGGGCCGGATCGCAGCTGCCGTCGGGAACCAGGTAAGTTTTCCTCTTGCAGAGTCTGCAGCGATGGTCCTTCCCTTTAAGGGAGGGAAGGAGCCTTTGAACACGGCAGCGCTGCCCGGCACAGTGTGCAGTGCTGCACACCTACCGCCCCGCCTGCTGCCTGCTCTCCAGGAAGGAAGTGGAGCCTTTGATTCAGCGCTCCACTTCCTTCCTGGAGCGCAAACCCCAAATTTTTTAAAAGTTGAACAACATTAGCGTTTGGTGCTCATTTTTTCAACTTTTAAAAGTTAGTGCCCCAAACGGGGCGATACCGAATTTCCCCCCTGTGGTGTTTTGGTCTTTATAACCAACATCATAATGCTTCGTAAAAGCAGGAACATTGGTCCGTGTCAGCCAGTAGCTCAGTTGGTAGCACCCTCACCTCTGGGTCAGAAGGTTGTGGGTTCATAGCACCACTCCAAAGATTTGAGCACAATAATTCCAAGCTGACACTTGCAGTGCAATGCTGAGGGAGTGCTGCACTGTCGGAGGTGCCGTCTTTCGGATGAGACATTAAAAGAAGGCCTCTCTCTGGTGGACGTACGAAAACCCACGGCACTATTTTGAAGAAGAGCAGTGGAGTTCTCCCCGGTATCCTGGCCAATATTTATCCCTCAATCAACATGACTAAAAAATAGATTATCTGGTCATTATCACATTGCTGTTTGTGGGAGCTTGCTGTGCGCAAACTGGCTGCCGCGTTTCCTACACTACAACAGTGACTACACTTCAAAAGTACTTCATTGGCTGTAAAGCGCTTTTAGACGTCCGGTGGTCATGAAAGGCGATGTAGAAATGCAAGCCTTTCTTTTCTTTCTGTATAATAGAGATCAAAACTTTTCTTCCTAAATATTGAAGCATGCAAAGGTTGTGAAAGGCGCTATATAAATGCAAGTCTTTCTTATTACATTGCAGTGACATAGCAAGACTTTCTTTTTTTGTGCAGCTGCCATATTGCAGACGAGACACTGACGAGGTGGATCAACAGCATTTGAAAAAGATGTGGACCAATTAAGAGGATGGGCTAAGGAGCGGCAGATCTTAATGTAAATAGAATCATAAGACAATTGATAAATGGAGCAAGAACTGTGTATATACAATGAAGGGTTCTATTATGAAAAGGTTTTCATCCTTTTTCTACCCCAATGGAAGAAAGAATCTTCTTAGACAACCACAGATTGAGAATATAAGCATCGAGAGGCAATCACAGATTATCAGAAGCCTAATGCGTGTCTCAGCAATCCTGCTCCAGCAAATTACAGAGTTCTTTTACAAAAGTCAGCTACTGCGGATGTTGGAAATCTGAAATAAAAACAGAAACTGCTGGAAATGCTCAGCAGGTCAGGCAGCATTTGTGGAGAGAGAAACAGAGTTAACGTTTCAGGTCGATGACCCTTCGCAGAGTTCTTTTGACAGACTCACTGAGGTAGTGGTAGAGCAGCATCTATAGATGTTGTAAACTATTTGATAAGGTTCCACATAAGCTATTGCTAGCTAAATGGAATCAAAGGTCATGGATAGAAATCTGGGTGTGGAGAAAAAGTGGCCAGGGGATCTTTTACGTCCACCTGAGAGAGCAGATGGGGCCTTGGTTTAACGTCTCATCCGAAAAACGGCACCTCTGACAGTGCAGCACTCCCTCAATACTGCACTGGAGTGTCAGCCTAGATTTTTGTGCTCAAGTTTCTGGAGTGGGACTTGAACCCACAACCTTCTGACTCAGAGGTGAGAGAGTGCTACCCACTGGGTGACTTTAATTTACATATAAATTGGGCTAACCAAATTAGTAAAAATACTGTGGAGGAGGAATTCCTAGAATGTTTACGAGATGGTTTTCTGGAACAATATGTCGAGGAACCAACCAGAGATCAGGCCATCTTAGACTGGGTATTATGCAACGAGAAAGGATTAATTAGCAATCTTGTTGTACGAGGCCCCTTGGGTCAGAGTGATCATAATATGATAGAATTCTTCATTAGGATGGAGAGTGAAGTAGTTGAATCAGAGACTAGGGTCCTGAATTTAAGTAAAGGAAACTACGATGGTATGAGGCGCGAATTGGGTAGGATTGATTGGGGAATGTCACTCAAGGGGTTGACGGTGGATAGGCAATGGCAAACATTCAAAGACTGCATGGATGAACTACAGAATTTGTACATCCCAGTGTGGCATAAGAATAAAACAAAAAGGGTGACTCAACCGTGGCTAACAAGGGAAATTAGGGCTAGCATAAGATCCAAGGAGAGGGCATATAAATTGGCCAGAAAAAGCGGTAGCCCTGAGGATTGGGAGCAGTTTAGGATTCAACAAAGGAGGACAAAGGGATTAATTAAGAAGGGGAAAATAGAATATGAAAGTAAGCTTGCTGGGAACATAAAAACTGACTGTAAGAGCTTTTATAGATATGTGAAGAGAAAAAGATTAGTGAAATCAAGTGTAGGTCCCTTGCAGTCAGAAGCGGGGGAAGATATAATGGGGAACAAAGAAATGGCAGCCCAATTAAATGCATATTTTGGTTCTGTCTTCACAAAGGAGGACACAAATAACCTCCCAGAGATGTTGGAGAACATACGGTCTGATGAAAGGGAGGAACTGAAAGAAATCAGTATTTGCAGGGAAATGGTGTTAGGGAAATTGACGGTATTGAAGGCCGATAAATCCCCAGGGCCTGATAATCTACATCCTAGGGTACTTAAGGAAGTGGCCCTAGAAATAGTAGATGCATTGCTGATCATCTTCCAACATTCGATGGAATCTGGAACTGTACCCATGGATTGGAGGGTAGCTAATGTTACCCCACTATTCAAAAAGGGTGGTAGAGAGAAAGCGGGGAATTACAGACCGGTAAGCCTGACATCGGTAGTGGGGAAAATGCTAGAGTCCATTATAAAGGATGTAATAGCTGAGCATTTGAAAAACAGTGACAGGATCGGACAAAGTCAACATGGATTTACAAAAGGTAAATCGTGCTTGACTAATCTACTGGAATTTTTTGAGGATGTAACTGGGAAAATAGATAAGGGAGAACCAGTAGATGTGGTGTATTTGGACTTTCAAAAGGCTTTCGATAAGGTCCCGCATAAGAGATTAGCAGGTAAAGTTAAGGCACATGGGATTGGGGGCAAGGTATTGACTTGGATAGAGAACTGGTTGGCGGACAGAAAGCAGAGAGTAGGAATTAATGGGTCTTTTTCCGAGTGGCAAGCAGTGACTAGTGGGGTACCGCAGGGATCGGTCCTTGGACCCCAGCTATTCACAATATACATTAATGATCTAGATAAGGGAATTAAATGTAATATCTCCAAGTTTGCAGATGACACAAAGCTGGGTGGGAGTGTGTGCAGCGAGGAGGATAGCAAGAAACTCCAGGATGATCTGGACAGGTTGGGTGAGTGGGCAGAAGCGTGGCAGATGCAATATAACGTGGATAAGTGCGAGGTTATCCACTTTAGTGTCAAAAACAGAAAGGCAGACTATTATCTGAATGGCAATAGATTGGGAGAAGGGGAAGTGCAACGAGACCTGGGTGTCCTTGTGCACCAGTCGCTGAAAGTAAGCATGCAGGTGCAGCAGGCGGTGAAGAAGGCAAATGGTATGTTGGCCTTCATAGCGAAAGGGTTTGAGTATAGGAACAGGGATGTCCTGCTGCAGTTGTACAGGGCCTTGGTGAGACCACACCTTGAGTACTGTGTGCAGTTTTGGTCGCCTTATCTGAGGAAGGATGTTCTTGCCATGGAAGGAGTTCAGCGAAGATTCACAAGGCTGATACCTGGGATGGCAGGAATGACATATGAGGAGAGATTGGGTCGATTGGGCTTATACTCACTGGAGTATAGAAGAATGAGAGGGGATCTCATCGAAACATATAAAATTCTGACAGGTCTGGACAAACTAGATGCAGGAAGAATGTTCCCGATGGTCGGAGAGTCCAGAACCAGGGGTCATAATCTACGGATAACGGGTAAACCATTTAGGACAGAAATGAGGAAGAATTTATTCACCCAGAGAGTGGTGAACCTGTGGAATTCTCTACCACAGAAGGTAGTTGAGGCGAAATCATTAAATATATTCAAGGATGAGTTAGATATATTTCTTAAAGCTAAAGGTATCAAGGGATATGGGGAGAAGGCAGGTACAGGGTACTAAGTTTAGATGATCAGCCATGATCTCATCGAATGGCGGAGCAGGCTCGAGGGGCCGAATGGCCTACTCCTGCTCCTATCTTCTATCTTTCTATGAGCCACAGCTGACACAGCAGGGAAAAGGTGGATAATTTTCATCTGTTGTTTAGTTGATTCCAGGGAACAATGAGCCTGACTGTGGTTCTCAAACTGGGGTCCGTACCCCTGGGGGACTGTAGAGCCTTTCCAGGGGGGTCCACAAAATAATGTGAGTATCGAGCAGGGCCGGCCTTATGGGGGGGGGGGGTCCGTGGTCAAGTGTAAGCGAATGAGCAGCGGCCGGAGGCGGGCTTGCTGCGAGCCGGGAGGCAGGAGCGGAGTGCGGTCGCCACATGTGCAACG
This sequence comes from Squalus acanthias, assembly GCA_030390025.1. Classification (NCBI taxonomy): domain Eukaryota; kingdom Metazoa; phylum Chordata; class Chondrichthyes; order Squaliformes; family Squalidae; genus Squalus; species Squalus acanthias. Next base: position 31,315,409 of record CM059443.1, on the reverse strand, counting down.
CAGAGTTGGGTTGGCTGTCTCACCAAGGAGGGGAGCGCGCATGGAGGAGCGCTGAGAGCGGCACGAAGATCGGCAGGTAGAGCCGCAGTTACCAAGGCTGGTGGTGGGCGCCAAAAGGTTGATCGATGAGAGTGTGGCACACCAATCTCACTGATATCTGTAAGTAAATGCCTGGCTTATTAAAAGCATTATTAAAACACTCTTTACATGCAGCACTTTTGTATTATATAATTTAGATGGGGGCGCCGTGATTAGTAATCCATTTGAAAAGGGGAGATACGATGCACGTCAATCAGCAAAAGTGCCTTTTCCAAGAGACAGAGTGGAGTTGACGGATACTCCTCCATTCCTCGCTGTGTTGGAAAGGAGGCGATTCCCTCTTCATTTCCTCCAGCCTCATTGTTGCTTTTGTCTCTCTGTTGTTTGTCTCATTTTATTTCACATGATCGGTTATAACTTCTCGGACAATGGAGGGCGGACTAGATGGACTCAAAGTCCTTTATGACCTTGAGATTTACTCTGGTTCTAAGAGCTGCTGATGGACGAGAAAGATCGTTAGTGGTCCAGGGGGCCTCATCGCACTGAGACAGGTTGTGCCTAACATTCCTTGTTCCTGCAAGTACTGTATACCTCTCTTTGGTTTCAGCCATGGCTCAGTGAGTAGCACTCCTCGCCTCTGAGTCAGAAGGTTGTGGGATTCAAGTCCCACTCCAGAGACTTGAGCACAAAAATCTAGGCTGACACTCCCAGTGCAGTGCTGAGTGAGTCCTGCACTGTCGGAGGTGCCGTCTTTCAGATGAGACGTTAAACCGGGGCACCGTCTGCTCTCTCAGGTGGACGTAAAAGTTCCCATGGCACTATTTCGAAGAAGAGCTGGGGAGTTATCCCCGGTGTCCTGGGCCAATATTTATCCCTCAACCAACATAACATAAACAGATTATCTGGTCATTATCACATTGCTGTTTGTGGGAGCTTGCTGTGCGCTAATTGGCTGCTGCGTTTCCCACATTACAACAGTGACTCCACTTCAAAAAGTACCTCATTGGCTGTAAAGCGCTTTGGGATGTCTGGTGGTCGTGAAAGGCGCTATATAAATGCAAGTCTTTCTTTTTTCTAGATGAATAAATCTATCATTGACCTGAAACGTTAACTCTATTTCTCTCTCCACAGACGCTGCCCGACTTGATGAGTATTTCTAGCATTTTCTGTTTTTGTTGCAAATCTATTCCTTGCTCTATATTATCCTTCTGTTGTTTCAGGACTTCAATTTGCTCAGGATCATCTGCTGCAGACGTCTGAGCACTATTGCTTAGTTTAATTTGTTTTATATCTTAACAGCATTAGAACCGCCCACATCCATCCTGAGGCATTACTGTGCATCATCAACACTGAGCTTCAGATTTCATGGCATTTCTTTACTTACTGTGCAAGCAGTTTTAAACACAATGGGCTAGAGATTCGGTGCCTTAGCGCCTCCTGTTATCGCCTCCGGGGGGCGATAAGGGGACGCTAAGGTCTTACCGCCCGGGCGCGGTGATGTTACCGCCGCTCGCGAAATTCACCTGCCGGTTTTGCGGCGGCGGTAGCCCCTATCGCCACGCCCGCCTGCGGCCGGAGATCGTGACGTCATCCGGCCACGCATCACCCCGGTAGCGCCCCTGGACCCGAAATTCATATCCGCCCCCTCAAGCATCGCTGGGAGAAAACAGCGCCAGCTTCAGGGGACGCGCGTCGGGCGGCTGGCCGCTTCGGGGGCGACGTTTAAAGGCGAGGTGGCCGAGGTAAGTTTAAAAAAAAACTTACCTTTTTTTATCCTTTTTTTTCGTGGGTTCCTGCCTCTGAGTGAGTGCCGGGCTGATCGCGTGGGTTCGCCGCTCCCTTGGTGGTCCAGGTAGGCGCCCTTTCTTTTGCAGAGCCTGCGGCGATGACCCTTCCCTTTAAGGGAGGGAAGGAGCCTTTGAACGCGGCAGCGCTGCTGAACTCACTGCCCCGCCTGCTGCTGATCGCTCTCCAAGAGTAAAGTGGAGGGCTCGATATAACGCTTCACCTCCCTCTTGGAGCGAGAAAACTGAATTTTTTTAAAGTTAGAAAAACATAGCGCCTGGCGCTAATTTTACAAACTTTTAAAAGTTATCGTCCCAAATTCACCCCCAAATTTTCCACTGGCAGGGAGCTTGATAACTAGCTGGACGCAGATTTAAGATAAAAACAGAAAATGCTGGAGATACTCAGCAGGTCAGGCAGCATCTGTGAAGAGAGAAACAGAGTTAACGTTTCAGGTCGAGGTCATCGACCTGAAACGTTAACTCTGTTTCTCTCTTCACAGACGCTGCCTGACCTGCTGAGTATCTCCAGCATTTTCTGTTTTTATTTCATATTTCCAGCATCTGCAGTATTTTCTTTTTGTATTAGCAGATTTAAGATAATTGGCAAAAGAACCAGAGGGGTGATAAGAAGAATTGTTTGTATGCAGCGAGTTGTTGTGATCTGGAATGCACTGCCTAAAAAGGGTGCTGAAAGCATAAGAACATAAGAACATAAGAAATAGGAGCAGGAACAGGCCATTCGGCCCTCCGAGCCTGTTCCGCCATTCAATAAGATCATGGCTGATCTTCTATCTCAACTCCACTTTCCTGCACTATCCCCATATCCCTTGATTCCCTTAATATTCAAAATTCTATCGATCTCTGTCTTGAATATACTCAACGACTGAGCCTCCACAGCCCTCTGGGGTTGAGAATTCCGAAGATTCACCACCCTCTGAGTGAAGAAATTTCTCCTCATCTCAGTCCGAAATGGCTGACCCCTTATTCTGAGACTGTGACCCCTGGTTCTAGACTCCCCAGCCAGGGGAAACAACCTCCCTGCATCTACCCTGTTAAGCCCTGTAAGAATTTTGTATGTTTCAATGAGATCACCTCTCATTCTTCTAAACTCTCGAGAATATAGGCCTAGTCTACTCAATCTCTCCTCATAGGACAATCCCCCCATCCCAGGAATCAGTCTGGTGAACCTTCGTTGCTCTCCCTCTATGGCAAGTATATCCTTCCTTAGGTAAGAAGACCAAAACTGTACACAATACTCCAGGTGTGATCTCACCAGGGCCCTATATAATTGCAGTAAGACATCTTTACTCTTATACTCAAATCCTCTTGTAATAAAGGCCAACATACCATTTGCTTTCCTAATTGCTTGCTGTACCTGCATGTTAACTTTCAGTGATTCATGTACAAGGACACCCAGGTCTCTCTGAACACCAACATTTCCCAGTCTCTCACCATTTAAAAAATACTCTGCTTTTCTATTTTTCTTACCAAAGTGGATAACTTCACATTTCTCCACATTATATTTCATTTGCCATGTTCTTGCCCACTCAGTTAGCCTGTCTATATCCCCTTGAAGCCTCTTTGCATCCTTGCAGATTCAATAATAACTTTCAAAAGGGAATTGGATAAATACTTGAAAAGGAAAAATTTGCAGGGCTATGGGGAAAAAGCAGGGGAGTGGTGGGGGTGGCGGGGGGGGTGTGTGTGTGTGTGGGGAGTGGGATTAATTGGATAGCTTTACTAAAGAGCCAGCACAGGCACGATGGGCCGAATGGCCTCCTTCTGTGCTGGATCATTCTCTGATTCTACAGGGGCACGGAGGTAGGAGTGGGGTGGTAACGGGGAAAAAAAGCGGCCGTCATAAAGTTTGCATTTCAGCACTGAAAATAATTGTCAATGATCGTGTGGTGTAGTGAGAAGAGAAGATGTAATAGAGCCTGGGCACACTCGCTTATGTTACAGCTGAACAAAGGCCGTCTTTAACCCACTTAAGGTGCTCGCTGGCTTGAATCCAAAGACGCTTGTCGGAAGATGAAAAGACATCTGAGTGGCGAACACTCCGCCACTTTGACATTTCACCGTTAGCTTATTATTTTTTGTTACTTGGTTCAATATTTTATAGTAATATAATAGTTCGTTAAAAATAAGTTGGTTGTGTTCATTAGCACACAGTATGGGCGAAAGGTTTAGTGAGCATTTAATGCTGGAGCTGTTGCCATTCATGTGCAGTCATGTTTATTACTATTAAAATGCAGGGTGCTCTGTGGCTTGCAGCTATTGGCAGGAGCGAGGACATCTTAAAACAACATGTTAAACACGGGGCCCTTGTTTATGCCTCCACGCACATTGTTTTTTGGTTGAGATCAGTCCAGATGCGGGCAGTACTTCTGACTTAATTGCATGAAAGTCAGAGCAGACCTCTTCTACACAAGTGAGTGGGGTTCACGACCAGAAATGTCACCAAGTCTGGCAGCTCTGTCCCATGGCTCCCTTGATCTTTGAATGAAGCTTCTCTCTTCTCCAGAAGACTGAGGGGTGACCTGATAGAGGTCTTTAAGATTATGAAAGGGTTTGATAGGGTAGACGTAGAGAAGAGAGGAAAAGGAGGTAGGGTGGCGTTGTTAGTAAAGGATGTAATCAGAGCAATAGTGAGAAAGGATATTGGCTCAGAAAATCAAGATGTAGAATCAGTCTGGGTGGAGCTAAGAAGCACCAAGGGGCAAAAAAACATTGGTGGGAGTTGTATATAGGCCTCCAAACAGTAGTGGTAATGTAGGGGATGGCATCAAACAGGAAATTAGAGATGCATGTAACAATGGTACTATAGTAATCATGGATGACTTTAATCTACATATAGACTGGCCAAACCAAATTAGCAATAATACTATGGAGGATGAATTCCTGGAGTGTGTACGAGATGGTTTTTTAGACCAGTACGTTGAGGAGCCAACTTGGGAACAGGCTATCCTAGATTGGGTATTGTGCAATGAGAAGGGGTTAATTAATAATCTTGTTGTGCGGGGTCCTTTAGGGAAGAGTAACCATAACATGATAGAATTCTTCATTAAGATGGAAAGTGAAGTAGTCCAATCCGAAACTAGGGTCCTAAATCTAAACAAAGGAAACTACGAAGGTATGAGGAGGGAGTTGGCTATGATAGATTGGGGAGCTTCATTAAAAGGCATGATGGTGGATAGGCAATGGCTAACATTTAAGGAATGAATGCATGAATTGCAACAGTTATACATTCCTTTTTGGCGCAAAAACACAAAAGGAAAAGCGGCCCAACCATGGCTAACAAAAGAAATTAAGGATAGTGTTAGATCCAAAGAGGAGTCATATAAAGTTGCCAGAAAAAGTAGCAAGCCTGAGGATTGGGAGCAGTTTAGAGTTCAGCAAAAAAGGACCAAGAGATTGATTAAGAGGGGAAAAGTAGAGTATGAGAGTAAACTTGCAAGAAACAGAAAAACGGACTGTAAAAGCTTCTACAAGTATGTAAAAAGAAAAAGATTAGTGAAGACAAATGTAGGTCCCTTACAGTCAGAAACGGAAGAATTTATAACGGGGAACAAGGAAATGGCAGAGCAATTAAACAAATACTTTGGTTCTGTCTTCACGGTAGAGGACACAAATAACTTCCCAGAAATGCTAAGGAACCAAGGGGTAAAAATTGAGTCGCGCCCCATTTGGGGCGCTAACCTCGCCGGGGCGCGACTTTTAGTGCCCCGAAAAAATTAGCGGCCCCGCGCCGGAACTTCAGTGGTTGCGCCCCAAGAGGGAAGTGGGGCACCACTGGAAGCACCCCGCATCCCTCTTGGGGCGCTGCGAGTGAATATCCTGGCGCTACGTGCCGCAGCGCCATGCGTTGCGGCACGTCGCGCCGCGGTATTGCAGGCCTTCCTCCCCTTCTTAAAGGGGAGGGACCCTGCGCAGCGCGAACCGGGGCCCAGCTGGGCCCCCAGGGATCGGGAGTGCCGGCAAAAGAGCCCGGCACTCAAGAGAAGTGCCGGGCTCTTGGAGCGCAGCCGGCACTTCACGGTGGGGGGGCTTCACGGGGGCCGGGGACAGCAACGGGGGCAGGTGCTGGCAGGCGGCCAGCAACAAAAATGGCCGCCTGCCACCTCCCCTTTAAATATCGCCGCCCCGGCCGCACGTACGCCTCCCTGAACCCGTCGGACATAGCGTCTGGCGGTAAATCAGGGGGCGCGACTGAAGATCACGGCCGGGGCGCGAGCGGGGTGCTGCGCACGGCGATGACGTCATCACCGGCGGCGCAGCGCCACAGGGCGCTACCGGCTGCCGCCGCCGCTAACATCCCACTAAATTTTTCGGGAGGCGTGGGCGGCGCTGCGCCCGGGCGTTAGCTGCTTTACGCCCCATTAGCGCCCTCTTAAGGCGCTAACGGGAGGCGCAAGCAGCTGAATTTTTCCCCCCAAGGGTTTAGTGAGAAGGAGGAATTAAAGGAAATTAGTATTAGTAAAAAAATAGTGCTGGAGAAATTAATGGGACTGAAAGCTGATAAATCCCCAGGGCCTGATAATCTGCATCTCAGAGTACTTAAAGAGGTAGCCATGGAAATAGTGGAGGCATTGGTTGTCATCTTCCAAAATTCTATAGATTATGGAACAGTTCCTGCAGATTGGAGGGTGGCAAATGTAACCCCACTATTTAAAAAAGGAGGGAGAGAGAAAACAGGGAACTACAGACCAGTTAGCCTAACATCAGAAGTCGGGAAAATGCTAGAGTCGATTATAAAGGATGTGATAACAGGACACTTAGAAAATATCAACGGGATTAGACAAAGTTAACATGGATTTATGAAAGGGAAATCGTGTTTGACAAACCTACTGGAATTTTTTGATGATGTAACTGGTAGAATAGATAAAGGACAACCAGTGGATGTGGTGTATTTGGATTTTCAGAAGGCTTTTGATAAAGTCCCATTTAAGAGGTTAGTGTGCAAAATTAAAGCACATGGGATTAGGGGTAATATACTGGCATGGATTGAAAATTGGTCAACAGACAGGAAACAGTGAGTAGGAAAAAATGGGTCTTTTTCGGGGTAGCAGGCGGTGACTAGTGGGGTACCGCAGGGATCAGTGCTTGGGCCCCAGCTATTCACAATATATATCAATGATTTGGATGAGGGAACCAAATGTAATATTTCCAAGTTTGCTGATGACATGAAACTAGGTATGAATTGTGAGTTGTGAGGAGGATGCTAAGAGGCTTCAAGGCGATTTAGACAAGTTGAGTGAGTGGGCAAATACATGGCAGATGCAGTATAAAGTGGATAAATGTGAAGTTATCCACTTCGGTAGGAAAAACAGAAAGGCAGAGTATTATTTAAATGGTGATAGATTGGGAAATGTTGATGTACAAAGGGACCTGGGTGTCCTTGTACACCAGTCACTGAAAGCAAACATGCAGGTGCAGCAAGCAGTTAGGAAGGCAAATGGTATGTTGGCCTTCATTGCAAGAGGATTTGAGTACAGGAGTAAGGATGTCTTACTACAGTTATACAGGGCCTTGGTGAGACCACACCTGGAGTACTGTGTGCAGTTTTGGTCTCCTTACCTTAGAAAGGATATACTTGCCATAGAGGGAGTGCAGCGAAGGTTCACCAGACTGATTCCTGGGATGGCAGGACTGTCGTATGAGGAGAGATTGGGTCGACTAGGCCTGTATTCACTAGAGTTTAGAAGAATGAGAGGGGATCTCATTGAAACGTATAAAATTCTGACAGGGCTAGACAGACTGGATGCAGGGAGGATGTTTCCCCTGGCTGGGGGGGTCTAGAACGAAGGGTCATAGTCTCAGGATACGGGGTAGGACATTTAGGACTGAGATGAGGTGAAATTTCTTCACTCAGAGGGTGGTGAACCTGTGGAATTCTCTACCACAGAAGACTGTGGAGGCCAAGTCACTGAATATATTTAAGAAGGAGATAGATAGATTTCTAGACACAAAAGGCATCAAGGGGTATGGGGAGAGAGGGGAATATGGTATTGAGATAGAGGATCAGCCATGATCATATTGAATGGTGGAGCAGGCTCGAAGGGCTGAATGGCCTACTCCTGCTCCTATTTTTCTATGTTTCTAAGATGTTTTCACTTGTGGGGGGAGACCAAAACTAGGGACTATAAATATAAGGTAGTCACTAATATCAGCTAATTCAGTACAGACCTGGGATTGAACATGAGACTTTCTTGCTTGGTATGGCTCACTACATACCAGATGGTACATTTAGCCGCTAAATGTGTGAGGGAGTTTGTCAATCATCTTGACACCTGAATTGCCCAATAATTGCTTCAAAAGTATATTCTGTAAAAGTCATTAATAGTCTTGAAAGGGTCACATGATATTTCTAATGTATTTCAAAGTCACTTTGCATGCTTCAATATTTAGGAAGAAAAGTTTTGATCTCTATTATATAGAAAGAAAAGAAAGACTTGCATTTCTATAGCGCCTTTCATGACCACCGGACTTCCCAAAGCGCTTTCCAGCCAATGAAGTACTTTTTGAAGTGTAGTCACTGTTGTAATGTCGGAAGTGCGGCAGCCAATTTGCGCACAGCAAGCTCCCACAAACAGCAATGTGATAATGACCAGATAATCTGTTTTAGTGATGTTGATTGAGGGATAAATATTGGCCTGGACACCAGGGATAACTCCCCTGCTCTTCTTCAAAATAGTGCCGCGGATCTTTTACGTCCACCTGAGAGAGCAGACGGGGGCCTCGGTTTAACGTCTCATCCGAAAGACGGCACCTCCAACAGTGCAGCACTCGCTCAGCACTGCACCGGAGTGTCAGCTTAGATAATGCGCAAGTCTTTGGAGTGGGACTTAGAACCCACAACCTTCTGACTCAGAGGCGAGGGTGCTACCCACTGAGCCACAGCTGACACTATATTCAGTATTTTATGTAAAACAGACTCTTTCTCCAAATAAAGCTGTTGCTGTGACTACTCCCAATTAGATCAGAAAGGCACATCCAAAGTTTATTCTATGGCCTCATCTGCACTGGCAACTGGATGGATCCTGCTGGTTCTGACCTCCTAGCCCTTAACAGCTATCTAACGATGCCTTAACTCCTTCTTTCGGGGCTGGATCTGACTCAGGACTGATCCAATTGTTTTTGATATCCCATTGCAATGATATAATAAATGTTCCACTTATGCTCAAACAATAACAAAATCGCCCTCTCCAGGAGAACCATCCCACAAATTAACTGCAATGTCATCAACAAACAAGCAACGGCTCATTCAGCAGGTTTGCATGGAACTATTGTATAGATAGAATAGAAGGATAGTCGGAGAATATACAGAAAGAAAATAATGACTTGCATTTATATAGCACCTTCTTAAAGAAAATAACATTTTGATAGCGTAAATAAGGAGAAACTGTTTCCAGAGTTAGGAGGGTCGCTAACCAGTGGACGCAGATTTAAGGTGATTGGCCAAAGAACCAGAGGCGAGACGAGGAGAATTTTTTTTACGCAGCGAGTTGTTGTGATCTGGAACGCGCTGCCTGAAAGGGCAGTGGAAGCAGATTCAATGGTAACTTTCAAAAGGGAATTGGAGAAATACTCGACGGGGAAAAATTTGCAGGGCTACGGGGAAAGGGCAGGGGAGTGGAACTAATTGGCTAGCTCTTTCAAAGAGCCGGCACAGGCACGATGGGCTGAATGGCCTCCTTCTGTGCTGTACCATTATAGGATTGCATGAGTTTTAAATCTCTCAGAAATGTCTCAAAGTTCTTCACACAATGGCGTGCATCGAGGGTTGTTATGTAGTTGTTGTGGACAACAGGTCCCCCAAACTACAATGCAATGGCTGACTAGTTCAATTTTTTTTCATATATTTTAGTCATATGTATATATATTTATTTATATAACGTAGATGCATATAGATACTTAAAAGACAGACAGATATAATATATGCGTAGGAGTCTGTGACAGGCCTACAACAAACTGAGGGATTCAAACATTATCAACTGCATGAGTGAAGCTTGAGTAGTTTATAATCATACTTTGAAAACTTTGACGTGTTGCATTGTTGAAACATATGCCTAAGAACATAAGAAATAGGAGCAGGAATAGGCCACTTGGCCCCTCGAGCCTGCTCTGCCATTCAATAAGATCATGGCTGATCTTGGGCTCAAAGCCACTTCCCCGCTTGCTCCCCATAACCCTTCACTCCCTTATCTTGTAAAAATCTGTCTATCTCCACCTTAAATGTATTTAATGATCCAGCCTCCACGGCTCTCCGGGGCAGAGAATTCCACAGATTTACGACCCTCTGAGAGAAGAAATTCCTCCTCATCTCAGTTCTAAAAGGGCGACCCTTTATTCTAAAACTATGCCGCCGAGTTCTAGATTTCCCCACGAGGGGAAACATCCTCTCTGCATCTACCTTGTCGAGCCCCCTCAGTATCATATAAGTTTCAATAAGATCACCTCTCATTCTTCTAAACTCCAATGAGTATAGGCCCAACCTGCTCAACCTTTCTTCATAAGTCAACCCATATCTCAGGAATCAACCGTGTGAATCGTCTCTGAACTGCCTCCAATGCAAGTATATCCTTCCTTAAATAAGGAGAGCAAAACTGTACGCAGTACTCAAGGTGTGGTCTCACCAATACCCTGTACAGTTGTAGCAGGACTTCCCTGCTTTTATACTCCAACCCCCTTGCAATAAAGGCCAACATTCCATTTGCCTTTTTGATTACTTGCTGTACCTGCATGCTAACTTGTTGTGTTTCATGCACAAGGACCCCCAGGTCCCTCTGAACTGTGGCATTTTGTAATCTCTCTCCATTTAAATAATAATTTGTTTTTTTATTTTTCCTGCCAAAGTGGATAACCTATGGACTCCTTAGTCTATATAATACATACTGGACCACTCCATCAGTGGGTAAATGCACCATCACTGGGTGTTGTATTATAGGCCAGGAAGGCCCAGGTCAATCCCTGCTCCGTGTTCAGTTAGCTCTCAACCTGAGCCATGGCGGGGAATCAATTGGCCTCAGCACAGCTTGACTCAGGAAGGGAAAGTATCAGCCAGGAGTTCCTGCTGTGGATTGCTATCCAGCGATCCTGCTGGATGGTGAGTGAGGAAAGGACCATTTCTACAGACCATTGGCCTCAACGTAAAGTTTTCCACAAGTTGGGGGACCGTACCAGAGGGCAGGGCCTGTGAAATCGTAGTCCAGCAAGACAATAATAAAAAAAACAACCAGCCATCAGTATGTGGGAATTGGGAGAGCTGGCATCTGGATGTCCATGAGCTTGCTTTCTTCCATTTAAAACTCTGCCCGTATCTTTCTCAATTGGAATCAGTTGTCGTACAGTCATTGTCGTAATGTCCTTTGTCCGCTGGCATTTCTTTGGAAAGCATCACCATTCCGCGAGATGTGAATCCCAAGACATCTTCAAAAGGTAAACTGGCGGTGGGGGTGGGGGTGGGGGTAGCGGGTAGAACTTTTAGTGACTTATCTTCACAACACTTCCCCATTCATAATTTTTCCATTGTTCTTTGTTCTTTCAGAGTTAACCTGAGAAATTCCTCACATACCGACATCAAATTTTGTGTATCTTCTTTCAAAATGCCCAATCTTGTAGGCGCCAACCCAGTCTTTGTGTAGTAAATTGCGCAGTCCCCAGACAACATGATAGAATATGAGGGGCTTGTTTTTGTTTAACCCTTCAGAAAACTGAATGGTCTTTGTCGTTTAAAGGGACAGCACCCCTTACAAAATAAAAGGCACTTCATTTACAAAATAGAGGCGAGTACAATCAAACAACTGGCAATGCAATGATGCGATTGTCTCGATTGAATCAGGCACCACAATTTATTTGCTTAGTTTTAATACCAGGCTATGGGGGAAGAATTCGTCCCCTTAGCGCCTCCCGTTAGCGCCAGCAGATGGTGCTAACGGGGAGCTAGAGCATCATCGCCGGGGCGAAGCGAATCCAGCAGCGCACGCCAAATCCCGCCCCCCCCCGCAGCGCCGCCGGTAACAGTTATCGCCAGGAACGTCAACGGAAGGTGGATCGTGATGTCAGTGAGTGTGCAACATTCACTGACCGCCTGATCTGCGAAATTGATTATCGTCACCTACCTTAGCGCCTGGAGGAAACAGCGACAGGGAGAGCTGGTATGAAGCACCAGGAAGCCGTCTCCAGGGACGTTATTTAAAGGATCATCAGTAAAGACTCGCAGCTGTCAGGTTAGTGCAGTTTCAGTGGTTTCTTGTCAGTTTCACATAGTCCAACAGTTTAATTCAGTAATTACAAGGTTCTTTTGTATCAGGAGTGTTGTGGAAACTAAAAAGTAGCTACATTTATTCTTAAAAAAATCAAACTGTTACACTTGGTAACATTAATGGGGGCTGTACTGGCATGCCACCTCATCCTCCAGGATCTGAAATAAAAACAGAAAATGCTGGGAATGCTCAGTAGATCAGGCAGTATCTGTGGAGAGAGAAACAGAGTTAATATTTGAGCTCGATGACCTTTTTTCAGAACTGGAAGAAGTTAGAGACGTAACAGTTTTTAAGCAAGTACAGAGGCAGGGAAAGAAGGAAGGGGTGGGGTGTGCATTAAAGATCTGATGGCACTACTTGTAGAAGACCGGGTAGTCCCCCCTATGTCTTGTCCAACATTCCTTCCTCAAACAATACCTCCAAAAATAGATTAACTTTTCATACATCTTATTGCTGTCAGTGAGAGATTCCTGATGCTGAATGGTGCTGGGCTTGCCTGAACGATAATAAAAATAGCAGTAATAGTCATCACCATTCATCCTTCGACATCCAAGAGGAAGACAGCCAGAGTATCATTTTGTTTTCTGCAGTGAGTTATTTGATGACTGAGGAGACCTATAATTACCTATATTTTGCTCGGAATGAGCGTCCACAGCTTGAACAATGGATCCCAGATACACCAGGTTTGGGATCTTGATTTTTTTCAGGCGAGACTTCCTCAGCTGGCAGTTACATTCAGCACCTGCAATGCGATGGAACACATAGTAGGAGGTGCTTTTATGGGTGGTTTTTCGCCATTTTGAGCAAGTTGTTCCCACTTATGGACAGTCTATTTTGCACCACTTCAGAATCACTTTTAAGCAGTCTTTATATCTCTTTCGCTGTCGACCATGAAATCGCTTCCCAGTTGTCAATGCTGAGGAGGACTGCAAATAGTTACAGGAGGACATTAAGGGGGAAAAATTCGGTTGGTTTGCTCCTCCCGTTAGCGCCTTAAGAGGGCGCTAATGGGGCGCAAAGCAACTAGCGCCCGTGCGCGGCGATGTGTGCGCCGCTCACGAAATTGACTAGACATTTTGCGGCGGTGCTAAACACTACCGCAACGATCTCCTGTGCCCGCAGATTGTGACGTCAGTTGAGCATGCAATGCCCCGGACCGGATATTGAGTGGCGCCCCCGTCTTACCGCCTGCCGCTAGCAACGACAGGTTGAGGGGAGCGTTTTGCAGTCGGGAAGGGACTGGGGGAGCGCTATTTAAAGGCGACCGCTTCCTGCCTTTTTTTGTCAGCGAAAGTTTTGCACCACGCATTCTGAGTGAGAGAGAGAGACTGCAGGAGATATTCAAAGCTGTCTTGAGGAGTTTTGGGTACTGAGCAGCATTTTGCAGGTTCTTCTTGATTTGATCTTCCTCGCATTGATTTAGAAGAGACTGTGGGGGCTGCACTCTGAGCTCTTTCCCTGGCACTCTCCATTGTTCTTTCCAACAGATTTGATGTACAGGTCTCTCCAGGCCGAGATTCAGGGCTGCAATGAGCAGGGTGTGGATGGAGAGCAAGATCGACCCTCCCCTTTAAGAACTGGCCGGCGCCAGTGTGTCTGTATTCCATTGCTGACAGACATCACATGAGCTTCACCAGCGCTCTGAGGTAGCGCCTCGCTCCTCGGCGTTAGCGCCTTAAGAGAGGTGTGTAGCGCTTGATTTAGTGCTCCAATCACCTCCAGGGGCGATAGAAGCCAAGTTTGCAGTCGGAGGCGACAATTAGCGCCAGGCGCTAAACATTGCGCCCTGGCCGATAATTGCGCCCCAAACGGGGCGATACCGAATATCTCCCCCTAATAAACTTGCAGAATGGGCATATAATTGGCAAATGAAGTTCAACACAGATAAATGTGGGGTATTACATTTTGGTAGGAAGAGTAGGGAGGTCACTTATCACTTGGAGGGTGCGAGTCTAGGTGGGGTAGAGGAACAAAGGGATCTCGGAGTACAAATACACAAATCACTAAAAGTTGCGACACAGGTTAGAAAGGCCATAAAAAAAGCAAACCAAGCACTAGGGTTTATTTCTAGAGGTATAGAATTGAAAAGTAGGGAATATATGCTAAACCTGTATCGAACCTCGGTTAGACCACACTTAAGAGTACTGCGTACAGTTCTGGTCGCCATATTATAAAAAGGATATAGAGGCACTGGAGAGGGTGCAGAGAAGATCTACAAGGATGATACCAGAAATGCGAGGGTATACATATCAGGAAAGGATGAACAGGCTGGGTCTCTTTTCTCTTTAAAAAAGGCGGCTGAGGAGTGACCTAATAGAGGTCTTTAAAATTATGAACATTTTGATAGAGTGATAGAGAGAGATGTTTCCACTTGTGGGGAAGAGCATAACTAGAGGCCATCAATATAATATAGTCACCAAGAAATCAAATAGGGAACTCAGAAGAAACTTCTTTGCCCAGAGAGTGGTGAGAATGTGTAACTCGCTACCACAGGGAGTGGTTGAGGCGAACAGTATAGATGCATTTAAGGGGAGGCTAGACAAGCACATGAGGGAGAAGGGAATCGAGGGTTATGTTGATAGATTTACATGCGGAAAGACGGGAGGAGGCCCGAGTGGAGCATAAACGCCGGCATGGACTGGTTGGGCCGAATGGCCTGTTTCTGTGCCGTATATCCGATGTAATCCTATGTAAAAGATCTTCTTCGGAAGACACGATTTTCCGTCGACTGCCCAGTAAATCATGAGCAATACGTCCACAGTTTTCTAGTATATGATGACAGCAGGAACGATACCTTGCCACCAGCACTGAATTGGAAAGCTTTCGGATGATACGTTGAATGGAGGCTGCCCCTACCTGTTTGAAGGAAGTCCCTCACCCAACATCACCAAAAACAGATTCTGGTCATTCATCTCATTTTCTGTTTGTGGGATCTTGCTGTGTACAAATTTGCTGTTGCATTTGCCTACATTAACAACAGTGACTACACTTCAAAAAGTAATTCGTTGGCTGTAAAGAGCTTTGGGGCATCCTAAGGACGTGAAAGGCGCTATAGAAATGCAAGTTCCTTTCTTGTTTTACCCTCTGGACTATGCTTTTATTTTTTCAGGTATGAAATAGATGACTTAAGAAATTTCATAATTTCCAACATTGCTGATATTTTGATGCTTCTTTTTTGGTCAACTCCTCAAAAAGTGAGAACTGTTATTCCTGGGAAATGGAACACTTTTTACTTTTTGCTCCCAATGCCAGCATCAACCAGGCCCAAGTCAGATATAACATGGTTTGATGCAGAGTAAAGTGCCCTGTACGTTGATCCAACAGTGAGCAGAGAATTCCTCTTAATTGCTATGTGTAGAGATGTTGTAAGTGTGGCCCCTGAAGATTTCCAATGGTTGGTATTCCTACCAAAATTGTAAAAGCTTCGAGCCTGCTCTGCCATTCAATTAGATCATGGCTGATCTGTACCTCAACTCCACTTACCTGCCTTAGCTCCATGGGGGAAAAATTCGGTCGCGCCTCCTTTGGGGCACTAACTTCGCCGGGGCGCTAAAAGTAGCGCGCATCCCCGTGCCATAAATTGAGTGGTAGCACCCCAAGCAGGAGGCGGGGCACTACTGGAAGCGCTCCCCCTCCTTCCTGGGGCACTACCATTCAATATCACGGTGCTACGTGCAACAACGCTACATGCGTCGACACGTAGCGCCGCGGTAATGCAGGGCTCCCTCCCCTGATTAAAGGGGAGGGGCCTAGTGCAGCACGCACCAGGGCCCTGCTGGACCACCGGGGAGCCCGGGTGCCGGGAAAACAGCCCGGCACGCAAGAGGGGTGCCGGGCTGAGCGATCGCGGCCGGCACCCCGCAGAAGGAGGCGAGAGGGGGGCAGGTGCTGGCAGGTGGCCCAAAATAAAATGGCCGCCCGGCACTTGCCCTTTAATATGCGCCACCGCGGCCGCAAACACGACACCCTGACCCTGTCGGACATGTCGTCCGGCAGTAGGTCAGGGGGCGCAACTGATGTCTGCGGCCGGGGCGCGAGCGTGGCTCTGCGCACGGCGATGATGTCATCGCCAGAGGCGCAGCGCCGCGGGGCGTTGTCCGGCTACCTCCACCACTAACCTCCTGCTGAATTTCGCGGGAGGCGTTAGCGGCGCCGCGCCCAGGCGCTAGGGGCTTTGCGCCCCGTTCTAACGGGAGGTGCAAAGCAACCCAATTTTTCCCCCATATCCCTTACCTAACAATCTCAGTCTTGAAAGCTCCCATTGTCCCAGCATCCACAGCCTTTTGGGGGACAGGATTGCAGATTTCTACTCCCCTTTGTGAGAAAAAGCGCTTCCTGATTTCCATCCTGAATGCCCGAGCTCTAATTTTAAGATTATGTCCCCTCGTTCTTGATCCCCCATCACAGAAGTGGTTTCTCTGTATCTACCCTATCGAATCCTTTGAACATTTTAAAAACCTTGATCAGATAGAAGCCAAGTTTATGCGACCTGTCCTCATAATTTAATTGGTATCATTCTGGTGAAACTGCGCTGCAAACCCCTCCAAGGCCTTTCCATAGGCACGGTGCCCAAATCTGAACGCAGTTACTCCAAATGGGGTCCGACTAAAACTCTGTACAGCTGAAGCATTAACTTCCTCCCCTTTGTAATTCAGCCCCCTTTGAGATAAAGGCCAAGATTCCATTAGCCTTTTTGATTATGATTCATTTATGATTTTCTTAGAAATACTGACCTGAGGAAAACTTCATGAAAATGTTCACAATGTCTCCATGGCAACCAGAGTAATTTGTGCGAACCCAAACCTCGGTAGAAATCCCCCACTTGACTGTTTTCGTTCCCTCAGGAAATTGTATTCATATTTTGGTCTTACATCAAATTCATTATGAAAATGTTGCCTGTGCTTGAGGGTTACAGTGACCTGAATCTTAGATTATTGATTGATAGTCTGTTGGAATGCCTGTTGGCTGCAGCTGATACACCTTGAGAGTGTCAAGGGCATTACTCTGATCAGAGCATAAATGAGTTAACCCTACGGCCTGCAAAGTCCATTAACGCTTGCTTTGTTACACCTTAGGGTTCAAATTCATTTTAAAATTACACAAGAAAATTCCCTGATGGGACAGTGTGAAATTAAGCCACACAGACCAAATGCCCTAGATTCGATGTGATATTAGCTGATCGCAGAAGGGGCTTTGGTAGAAGTGTCAAGAATTGGCGGACCATTGCCGTCCATTGCCGGACCATTGCCCGATCATTGCCGGACCATTGCCGTCCGCTTTCCGGGCAAACCAATTTGGTAAAGGGGGCCTCGAATAGGCGCTAGGCCCTGTATTTGCATACACCTGTAAAACGGGCGCAGCGGCATCGAATTTCAAGGCCTTGGTGTCACCAAATCACTACATCTCGACTTACCTCATGTTCTCTTCTATTCTTTGGAACCTTGGTGGGTGTGCTGCAGTTTCAGAATATTAGGGAGTTTTCAGGCAGGTGCAGTTAAATAAATAGGAGGTCTATGTACGATAGGTTGGATTTAATCAGGAACCATCTTTCAGTTCCACACAGACTATATAACCCCTTATCACAACCTTGAAACTTCTCCAAGCACTTCACAGTGGATTGCTGTTGGCCTGCTGTGACCTGTGTTAAGTGGGCAAGAATGGCGACCATTATGGCCAGGAAATGGCCCCACATACTACAATGAGTTGGGTGACCAGAAATTAGATGTTAGAATATTAAATATTATAATTTTGTAGAAGTTTTCTTGAGAATGAAATATGGAAAATGTTTTTGGTCTCTCAGAAGTGAGAGCTGTTGTGCAGTCCTCACAAAGAGTTACATTTTGCACTAAAACATGGTTATGTTAACAGTGGAGTGCCCACTGCTGGTTTTCAAATAGGTCATCTCATCTAATTAGGCTGAGATACTTTGCTGCAATATTTTGTGTAGTGTCTCACTTACCCTGAATGGTTCTGACAGAGTCGTTGGACAGGAAATGAAAACATTTGATCTCACACTGATCAAACAATAGCAAAGCTCCAAAGGTCAAAGGGAACATGACAACAATTTCCATCATGGTTGCCAAGGTCTTGTTTCCACTTCCTTGTCCTTCCCCCCACCCCTCGCAAAAAAAAAAATGATCTCTTCCATCTCCGACAGCCTCGTCTGTATTTTTAAAAGGAGAATTCAGCCCAAATCACAGTCTGTGTGGAACTGAAAGATGGCTCCTGATTAAATCCAACCTATCGTACATAGACCTCCTAATTGACTTCTTCTGCAACTGCGGTGATGTGATTACAAGAATTGCGTGGTACGAGTCACTCCTATATTGACTATAGCTGGGGTGAGGATGTGCCCCCTTCCCAGCAGAGACTGAGGAGAAGGCTGCCTCTGGCTTTGGAGTTGTGGGCCCCAGAGCTCATGGGTACTTGCCTGAAAAGAAGGATGTTTGAGGAATATCATACCCATCTGCAGGCTCTGAGGTCAATCTCTGAAGATGTGCGGCAGCTGACAGTTTGGGGTCTTGAGTCTACAGCTGCCCATTGTGGCAACATCATGGAAGCTTTGTCTTCCTCACAGGCACCAATAGAGCGAGTGGCACCTTCATTGGAATCTGCAACAGATCCCCAGCTAAGAAACGGCCAGGGACCAATCAGTCCCTCCACCTCCCCCAGTAGCACAGATTGCAGCTTGCAAGGCAATAGGGGGCACAATGGAGCGCAGTATGAATCGTGGCTTCCAGATCGTGGCAACCACTGTGTCTTAGGGCTTCCAGGATCTGACAGTTGCCATTAGATCAGCCATCGTGTATGACCACAGATCCAGGACCCAGCGGGATGGCGTTGGCTGGATTCCACCTGCCTGATGCTGCCGTCTCTCAGAACAGCAGTACATGGCAGGCCTTTGGTCTTTTGCCTCAGAGCACCATGCCAGTGGGACATGGGAGACGAGACAAGGCTGCCCAGGAGCAAGCTCCTTGGATGCTGCCAGCAGCGGTTCCTTGCCAGGAGAAAACTGCCATGAGATGAGGGCACCTCAGTCCATGAGACTCCTGCGGAGCATATGCAACCTGCCCTGATCAGGTGGCATCTAGAAGGAGCACTAGGTTAAAAAAAAGCACGTGTAGGCACCCAGGGGAAGCACTGTGTTAAGAAAGAGTAGATTGATTGTGTACACTGTGGAAAATAGAATGTGCACTGACATGGTGCTTTGTTAGTGATGGAGATTACAATCATACAGGAACGGGCACATTTTTGTGGTGCTGACGTCATCACTCAGGTAATGATGATTGGCATGGTCATGGTCAGGGAAGGGCAGAGAGGGCTCATGTGTTGACAGGTTGGGTAGTGGTTTGAAAGTGGGGGAGAAGGAGGTAACGAGTTTTTCCACAGATGAGAAGACTTCAGTGATGACATGTGCTGTGGTTCCCCAGCCCAATTCCTAGTAGGGAATAGGCCTCAACTATCAAAATCCTGCCCGTATCTCCTATTAATACATTCCATTTGCTTTTAATTTTGGAGCGGTTTACTCCCCTGCTTTGTGTCCTTCTAATCCCTTTTTCAGAACTTGACCGAGATGACCTTTCCGCTTCTTCCCAGTTCCTTAAAAAATAACCTGTTCATGGGCTATTTAAACCGTTAGCTGCTCGCTTGTAACACAACCAGCGAATCCGACTCCTGTTCTTTACCTGGTACTCTACCGTCACCTCTTGCTGTTTCCTGCTCTGGTGAAGTGTTTCTACCTGAAACATTAGCCCAATGGTGGACAACCTGAATCTGGAAAACCACATGAAATGAAATAGCTACTTGCTTCTACTGAGCTGTACGGCCCCTTATCTGCCTGACACAGCCATAAAATGCCAATGCAACGAACATTCAACAAGGTAGATTTATTCACTGGCACAAGATGGTGCTTCACATGGCTTAATAATATATCACTTTGAGGTGGTTGAAACACGCGGACTTCAGTGTTGGAGCCAACGCAGAGAATTCTGTTGTAAACGGGCAGCAAAATATGGTACGCTACTTTTCCACTATGCTATAAAAACAGGGTGGCACAAGTGCCAGTTTATGATGGAGCCATCATTCTTGACGACAACCCTGTCCCTGTTTGGGCTCTCATTGACTAAGAGCGGAAGTCCCTGAGAAACAACAAGTGCAGATCATGGCCCCATGGTTTCCAATGAAAGAAAGACTCCAGTGAGTTGTTTCTCTTGCACCATTGCTCCACCTGGTCGATAATAGGCCCAATAAATCTTTTCTACAATCGTTTCCCCAACAACAAAAAAAACACATTGTACTCCATGTAAAGAGTTGCTAAAAATATCACTGCTTTCTGGTGCTTTGGGACCTTGGGCAGATTGAAAGTTAAACTTGCAGTCTGTGCTCAGTTCTACTTCCAGTATGAAGCATCAATTTGTTATTCCTGGCATCTTGTGCTCCTATTGTTTTCTGTGAGAGAATTCTTGGGGATGGGTTATAAGATCAATTCATTTTTTTAAAAATTGGAACAAATGAGTCCATCGGGTAGCATATGTTCTTTGTAGTTGACAAGACCTCATATAACTTCTGCAGACATGGCTTTCTGCTTCCTAGGCACGTCCATTGCTGAATTTTACAAAGTTGTTTGAAAGTGACTTTCTGTCGATGTTAATTGCCATAAAGTAGGAGAGTAGAATGATACAACATTTCTTACCTTGTTGCGTTCAGGCATAGCATTATCAAGAGTAAAGGAATACAGCCTAGAATTACATAGAGTTTACAGCACAGAAACAGGCCATTCGGCCCAACTGGTCTATGCCGGAGTTTATGCACCAAACAAGTCTCCTCCCACTCTACTTCATCTATCCCCGTACATAGACTGGACTATTCCAACGCACTCCTGGCCGGCCTCCTATGTTCTACCCTCCGTAAACTTGAGGTCGTCCAAAACTCAGCTGCCCGTGTCCTAACTCGCATCAAGTCCCGTTCACCCATCACCCCTGTGCTCGCTGACCTACATTGGCTCCCGGTTAAGCAACGTCTCGATTTTAAAATTCTCATCCTTGTTTTCAAATCTCTCCATGGCCTCACCCCTCCCTATCTCTGTAATCTCCTCCAGCCCCACAACCCCCCTGAGATATCTGCGCTCCTCTAATTCTGCCCTCTTGAGCATCTCCGATTATAATCGCCCCACCATTGGTGGCCGTGCCTTCAGCTGCCTAGGCCCTAAGCTCTGGAATTCCCTCCGTAAACCTCTCTGCCTCTCTTTCCTCCTTTAAGACGCTCCTTAAAACCTACCTCTTTGACCAAGCTTTTGATAATCTGCCCTAATTTCTTATGTGGTTCGGTGTCACATTTTGTTTGATAATACTCCTGTGAAGCGCCTTGGGACGTTTTACTACGTTAAAGGTGTTATATAAATACAAGTTGTTGTTGTTGTTGCATAGCCTTCTATTCCTTTCTCGCTCATGTACTTATCTAGCTTCTCCTTAATGACACTGTACGATATTATCCTACAAATGCTTAATGGATTTTTATTTTTAAAAAAGGCTTTGCTCGCTATTGTAACAGAGGTGTTAACCCATTTATTTTGAACAGCTTAATGCTGTTAAAATAACAGACCAAGGAATTTGAAATGAATGTGAGATATGTTTGTACAGTAACATCCCACACTGTCATTTCCAGGCTGCATTATTCCATTTTCTCTTTAAGCTTGCATGGCAAATTGATTTCTTATTGAGAGATCGAGATGAAGGGCCGAGAGGTGCAGCCCAGCTCAGAATCCCTTCGGTTGAAAACTTTCAGAGATAGGATATGGTAAAAAGAAAAGAAAGACTTGCATTTATTTGGCATCTTTCACGACTTCGGTATGTCCCTAAAAAGGCTTTACAGCCAATGAAGTACTTTTGAAGTGTAGTCACTGTTGTAATGTAGGAAACGCGGCAGCCAATTTGAGCACAGCAAGCTCCCACAAACAGTAATGTGATAATGACCAGATAATCTGTTTTTAGTGATGTTGATTGAGGGATAAATATTGGCCCAGGACACTGGAGAGAACTCCCTGCTCTTCTTCGAAAAAATGACAAGGGATCTTTTACGTCCACCTGTGAGAGAGCAGACGGGTTCTCGGTTTTATCGTCTCATCTGAAAGATGGCGTCACCCGACAGTGTAGCACTCCCTCAGTACTGCACTGGAGTGTCAGCCTAAATTTTTTGTGCTCAAGTCTCTGGAGTCGGACTATGAACCCGCAGCCTGCTGACTCAGAGGCGAGGGGTGCTACCCACTGAGCCACGGCTGACACATATGGTCAATCAAGAAGTAGGCGATGCCAAGATTGATTTTTAAAAGTCAAGATTGTAGCAGTAATGGGAAGACCTGGAGATGTGAGGACTTCCACGGCTTTGAGATCCTGGGAAAGAATGAGATCGAAGAGGAGTTGGTGTGATGATCCATGATTTCATCTCCATGAAGATGCAGGAAGGCAGAAGAGACTGTGAGGGTAATTTTTACCCGCACCACTTGGGCAGGAAACGTGTCATTTTTTGGCCATGATACTTCAAAAAATACACAAGGACTATGTCGGGAAGATTGACCTAAGAGATCTATCTTCCAACCAAACACTTTGCGTTGGTTTAGACACACATTTCCACTTATTCCCTTCA
This sequence comes from Squalus acanthias, assembly GCA_030390025.1. Lineage (NCBI taxonomy): Eukaryota > Metazoa > Chordata > Chondrichthyes > Squaliformes > Squalidae > Squalus > Squalus acanthias. Next base: position 31,292,677 of record CM059443.1, on the reverse strand, counting down.
CAGATGGGCCCTTTTCCTTTCAAATGTCCTGAGCCTTGTGTGCGCCCTCTCCCACTATATTAACAGTCAAAAGATTCACAAGCCAGTTTTATATTGTAGCTGGAGGCCTGGGGAGGAGCCAGCTGACTGGGCCACTGTTCTGTATTTAGTTGTGGCGAGTGCTTCCTGTAAGCCGCCTGCACTGCGGGGCTCGCTATTCCATACGTGCACACACAGGCGCTGACATTTTGACCGGTCTACGCACACGGAGCGGTACCGTTGCTTTGTGACATCACTGCCGCAACAGCGCATTAACCGGCTCTGGGGAGACCAGCTGCAGCTAGTTAAAAAAAAAAACCTAGGTCTTCTGGGCCTCTGGTCCTAGAACATCCAACAAGCTTGTCTTCATTTTGCTGTTGGATGGAGGAAATCCTTATTCTGGAAGGCAGCAGCTGAAGACTAACATATAAAAGCAGCCACTCAGATAAGTAGTCACGTAGCTAGCTGTCAATTCTGCAACATATTGGAATTGCAAGCCTCTACAGGATTTGTTAAGTAACGTCCTTAAGTGACAATGTTTGCTTCTGTCTATGATGGACGGTTTCTTAATGAACAACTTAACACACAATTCACAACTGTTGCTCAGCCAACCTGTCTTCTGAAGGGTAATAAGATAGGCTCGCCCTTTTTAAATGTTTGCTTTGTTAAATTAAAGTGCTATAAGGTTTCATAGTAATGTTTCAGTGTTAAGGTTAAAACTTATTGAAATTGTTTGCTAAATCTGGTTGCTAATTTCCTTATCAATTATGTTTAACCCAGTAGAATCCTGTGCTGGATTATGAGTTCAAACCCCACTCCAGGATTTCAGCACATGATCTAGGCTGACACTTCAGCGCAGTGCTGAGGGAGCGCTGCATTGTCAGAGGTGCCGTCTTTCGGATGAGATGTTAAACAGTGAGACCTGGGAGTGTTTGTGCACAAATCATTGAAGGTGGCAGGACAGGTTAACAGAGCAGTTAACAAAGCACATGAGATCCTGGACTTTATAAATAGAGGCAGAGAGTACAAAAGCCAGAAAGTTATGCTAAACCTATATAAAACTAGTTCGGCCCCAGCTGGAGTATTGTGTTTAATTCTGGGCACCTCACTTTAAGAAGGATGTGAAGACTTTGGAGAGGGTACAGAAGAGATTTACTAGAATGGTTCCATGGATGAGGGTTTACAGTTATGTGGATAGACTAGAGAAGCTGGGGTTGTTCTCCTTGGGGCACAGAAGGCTAAGAGGAGATTTGATAGAGGTGTTTCAAATCATGAAGGGTTTAGATAGAGTAAATAAAGAGAAACTGTTTCCAGTGGCTGAAGGGTCGATAACAAGAGGGCACAGATTTAAGGTGATTGGCAAAAGAACCAGAGGCAACATGAGGAAAAACTTTTTTACGCAACAAGTGGTTAGGATCTGGAATGCATTGCCTGATAGGGTGGTGGATACAGACTCAATAGTAGCCTTCAAAAGGCAATTGGATAAATGATTGAAGGAGAAGAAATTTCAGGGATAGGGGGAACGAGTGGGGGAGTGGGATTGCTCTTCAAAAGAGCCGGCGCAGACTTGATGGGCCAAATGGCCTCCTTCTGTGCTGTACTATTCAATGATTCTGTGATTCTATTCTATTAAACCAATGTCCCATCTGGGGGATGTAAAAAATTCCATGACGCTAATCGAAAGAAAACATGGCGTTCTCCCAGTGTTCTGGCCATTACTCGTCTCTCAACCAACCTCACCTAGAACAGATTAATTGGTCACTTGCTATTTATGGAACCTTGCTGTGCTTAAATTGGCTGAAAGTATGCCTACAAAACAACAGTTACTACACTAAAACTGCTATTCTTTGGCTGTGAGGCACTTTGGGATGTCCTGAGGACATGAAAAGCGCTATATAAAGGTAAACTCATTGGCCGGTAATTTGCGGTCAGTGGTGAAGCGACAGCACTCGCCGCTGACCTTGAAGAAAGCTTCCCACAGAGATCTCGCGATCTCCGTGGCGAAAACTTTAGCTTCCTCGACGGGTAATTGACTGTAGCGCTGTCGATAGGGGATTCCTAGCGCGATGCAGCAGTGACATCATCAAGCTGTCTAAGCAGCCAATCGCATTGAGGAATTCTCACAGACAGCAAACCAGGAAATTAAAAGCACGGATTATCTGCACGTTTTAAAAACGTTACAGAGAGCGAAATATAGATTAGGACATACGCATGGGGTTAAGGTGGAAGCTGAAATATCTTGAACAAACGTTAAAAACAATTTTTTAAAAATCTGGTAATTTTTATCATAATGGAGAAATTTGACATTCCACAAATAAAAAATTAGTTTTTCAGGGCCAGAACGGTTGTTTAGCAGTCAATACACTGTTAAAACCCCAGTTACACCTATTCCAACAAGGCTTAACATTTAATGGGGTGTTTAACAGCGATATTAGCGCGGCAAAGCTCAAGTTTTCGTCAGTTCCACTGGTTAGACTGATTGTCGGCTATGGGGAGGGGGTTCCACAGCGCAGCCTGTGTCGGAGCAGCGAATGACTGACCGCAACTTCAACGCTTAGCTGCGCATGCGCTAAAATCCTGAAGCTACGGTCAGTTTCAGCGGGGTAATGACGGCGAACGCTGACAGTTTCACCGTCGTTACCCACCGCAGAATCCAGGCCTTTGTATCAGGTGGTATTACCCCCCTGAGCTGTTTCTCGCACCTCAAAAGTTGACATCATAGTTGTGAACAGACAGCCCTGTGAGGAATATCTGTTCTCAGTGATGTGACTGGAACCACATTGCAAGCTGCACCGCAATATTGTTCACATGTAAAATTAACATATTACTACTATAATTAAGTGTGGTGCAAACAAGGTGCAAGATGAAAAGACGCAGGATGTGATTTGTGTCCTACTTGTGAGCTGACCAGCCCCCCACATGTGGACTATAAATTATACCCCTCGGCTCGTGTTTCCTCATTTATACAGTAATCCAGGAAGAGGAAGAAAAAGAGCTTCACTGAGCCAGATATATATATATAAAAGTGAGTGTTGACCAAATGTGGGCGTCGCTGGCAAGGCCAACATTTATTGCCCATCCCTAGTTGCCCTCGAGAAGGTGGTGGTGAGCCGCCTTCCTGAACCGCTGCAGTCCGTGCGGTGAAGGTACTCCCACAGTGCGGTTAGGCAGGAAGTCCCAGGATTTTGACCCAGCGACGATGAAGGAACGGTCGATATATTTCCAAGTCAGGATGGAGTGTGGCTTGGAGGGGGTCTTGGTGCTGAAAGTCCAGTGGGCAGCTTGTGAGACCCCTTTGCCCGCCTGAATCAACCGTCAAGCAGGCCTTTAAATGGGCACCCAGCATCCCGGCCAAAAACAGGCGGGAGGCTATTTAGCAATGCAAATTGGGGTTCCTACGCTTGTGGTAAGACCCCGATTACCTTTTGAAGAGAACTGGGTGAAGCATGGGCGGTGTATGTCAGTCCCATTTTCCAGGCACATTCTGAGGCCTTAAGGGGAGCCGCTGGAGGCCGCTCCAAAAGGGTTAAGTTTTATGGGTTTTTAAAAAAGATTTTTGTGGGGTGCGGAGGAGCAGGAGATCTTGTGCCCCCACCCCCCCCAAACCCGGACAGGTCTTACCTGCCCGACAGCTGCTTACTACAGCCGGTCGATTTTCCGTGTCAGCTGTGGCTCAGTGGGTAGCACGCTCCAGGGACTTGAGCACATAAAGCTAGGCTGACACTCCAGTGCAGCACTGAGGGAGTGCTGCACTGTCGGAGGTGCCGTCTTTCGGATGAGACGTTAAACCGAGGCCCCGTCTGCTCTCTCAGGCGGACGTAAAAGATCCCACGCCACTATTTCGAAGAAGAGCAGGGGCGTTCTCCCCAGTGTCCTGGCCAATATTTATCCCCTCAACCAACATAACAAAAACAGATTATCTGGTCGTTATCACATTGCTGTTTGTGGGAGCTTGCAATGAATTCCTCACATCAGTTTTCCCAAGTTCCAGATTCAGCAATTTAGCTCATAAATCCATAACCTTTGCAGGGGTGAGAAAAACACGTGCTGTGCAAAAAAGCTCAAGGAATGAATCTAAAGGCAGCTGGGCCAGATGGGCGACATGAGAAAAAAGAAATGGCTATTCACTGGAGGACAGCAAATATTGCCCAGTATTTAAAATGCAATGCGCACTGAACCTGGGAATTACAGGCTAGTTAGCTTGACATCTGTGTAGGGAAACTGCTCAAGAACACTTTGCAGGATGCTATCAATGTTCATCTGAGGAGCGTTGAGGGAATAAAGACTCATCAGCAAAGATTTAGGAGCTGCAAATCACGACGGACTAATCTAGTGGAATTCTATTCGGAAGGTAACTAAAATAGTAGATGAGGGCTGCCCAATAGTTATTATTTATATTGATAGATCTCACATGCAAGACTTTTAAAGAAGATTAAGACTCGTGGCCTCAATGGCAAATTAGCCAGTGAGATTGAAAGTTAGCTTGGCAATAGGAAAGGATGTACATGGAGGGCAGCAACTAATGGGATTCTTCAGCAGTGTATTCAAGGGTCTCCTGCTGCTTATCAGTGAGAGCGAGCAGGCTGCTTGTAACAATATAAGACTCCCGATGACATTAATCTATGTGGCCAGGCAATGATTAAGTGGAAGATTGATAGCACACCATTGTGGATGAGTTAAGAATTGGTGCTGAATTTTATTGCAGGTAAATGTTAAAGTGATATTGAAAGGATCCCAGGCAGAATGGATTTCATTCTGAGTAAATCATTGGGCCCCATTCTAAGCAAGACCGTGGAGCCAAGCAAGCCTCAAAATTACAAGAGGGAGTGTGGAAAGACAGTTTAGATTTAACTACTTTATGGTGAATTAATGGAATGAACTGCCAAGGGAGGTAGTGGGGGCTGATTGTATCCGCAAATTAAAGAGTTGGATAAATACTTGGCACCAGATTTGATAGAGGGGAATGAGAAGTATTCCCTGGGCATTGGGACTGGCCAGCTGGCCTGCTCTACTAGTCCTGTACCTTCCTATGTTTCTTAGTGCCTCCCCTTCAAGGGGTCAGAAGCTCTAATTTTTCAGGGGCAGGGACGAGGAGGAGGTAGCCCATCCAAACTGATGGGGGTGTGTAGGAGGGAAGGAAAGATCCCAGCTCAGGCTGATCCTGATCCTGTTCCATCTGGTGTCCACGTACATGCATTGTCCACCAGCAGTCATTGGAAAATGACGAGGGTTAGGAATGCTGGCTGATTTTGTATTTTTCCCCCTCTCCTTAGCTTGGGGCACATTGAGGCCAAATGTAGCAAACCTATTGCAGCCTTGGTCGAGATCAGCGAACTTAGCGTAGACCAGGCATTGAAGCTGGTAATGTTGGGGGTGGAGGTGGGGGGGAGAGAAAAACAACAACAATTTACATTTATATAGCGCCTTTACCATAACAAAACGTCCCAAGGTGCTTCACAGGAGTGTTAGCCAAAAAAAAAAACCAAATTTGACACCGAGCCATATAAGGAGATGTTAGGGCAGGTGACCAAAAGCTTGGTCAAAGAGGTAGGTTTTAAGGAGCATCTTAAAGGAGGAAAGAGAGGTGAAGAGGTTTAGGGAGGGAATTCCAGAGCTTAGGAACTAGGAAGCTGAAGGCACGGCCGCCAATGGTGGAGCATTTAAAATCGGAGATGTTCAAAAGGCCAGAATTGGCGGAGCGCAGAGTTCTAGGGGGATTATAGGGCTGGGGGAGATTACAGAGATAAGGAAGGGCGAGGCCATGGAGGGATTTGAAAACAAATTAAAAAAAAAAAGTCCTGGTGGGAACTGTGCAGGGCGAGCAGTTAAAATGGAGCTGGGGACTTAGGAATGACTTCCAGCCTTGATCTGGCCGACTGCAGTTTTAATCGGACACCCGCCCGAAGCCTGCTTTAAATATTCCGATCGGGCTCCGATGTTGTCATTGAGGCCTGACTGCAATATTAACCTGGGACCTGAGCGGGGGATCAATGATGGCTTCCTCACCAGGTCAAAACTGCCAGGAAGTGGATCCCTGGGGTATCAGAAGAGGACCAGAAAGGTAAGTTTTTTTTTAAAGTTTCCTTGTGAGCCAGGAGGAGCAGAAGTGCTAGGGCACCTTGAGCCTCCTTGGCCCTGGGCTCCCCTCCCTCTCTGCCCGGGCTGCGATTTCCGTTGGAACCCACCCGCCTCCTGATCACTTACCTTAGTGCCGGGGACTGTTACCTCTGGTCCCCGCTGCCGGATTTTTACGGACCGGGCAGCCGTTTTGGTCGGGAAGTCGGCCAGGCGCCTTGCCAATGAGGCCTGGCTGTTAAAACCGGCATGTCCTGCCCGTTACCGCTGCCGGGTGGACCGGTGTCTCACTAGGCCCTGTTCACGCCTAGGAATTAAAATCAACCCTCGTGGCCCTATACAAAGCCCTGGTTGGACCACACCTGGAGTACTGTGAGCAGTTCTGGGCACCACACCTTAGGAAGGAGATATTGGCCTTGGAGGGAGTGCAGCGTAGGTTTACCAGAATGATACCTGAACTCCAAAGGTTAAATTATGAGGAGAGATTACACAAACTAGGGTTGTATTCCTTGGAATTTAGATGGTTAAGGGGGGATTTGATTGAAGTTTTCAAAATATTAAGGTGAACTGATAGGGTAGATAGAGAGAAACTATTTCCGCTGGTTGGGGAGTCTAGGACTAGGGGGCATAGTCTAAAAATTAGAGCCAGGCCTTTCAGGAGTGAAATTAGGAAACACTTCTACACACAAAGGGCGGTAGAAGTTTGGAACTCTCTTCCACAAACGGCAATTGATGCTAGATCAATTGTTAATTTTAAATCGGAGATTGATAGCTTTTCATTACCTTGACGGATATGGGGCAAAGGTGGGTATATGGAGTTAGGTCACAGATCAGCTATGATCTCATTGAATGGCGGAACAGGTTCGAGGGGCTAAATGTCCTACTTCTGTTCCTATGTTCCTGTGAAGTTCCTGGGAGTGTAATGGAACCGTCGCTCTCCTCAACCAGTAGCCATAGCCCCTGTCCCAAATCGCAGGGGCAAGGCCGTTACCGTACCTGGGGTGGGCTGGTGGGGTCTCCAAGTATGCATCAGCATGTCGATGCAGGCTTGGTTAGTCGGAGTGGCAACTTTGGGATTGATTACCTCCTCCATCTTGTTTTTTGGCACCTTTTTATTAGGCCCACAACAGATTCTCCGCCTGCTCGTGACAGGCCCAGGCCCAGGCTCTCTTGGAGTATCAGACGGGACAAGGGAGGAATTCCCCCAGGGAAGCTGAGGAGATGCTCCACCCACATCACCCTTGATGTAAGGGAGGTGGGGGTGGGGTGTGGGGAGTTGCAAGCCCCCCCTAACGGTATTTAAAGGGCTAGTACAAATTGGGCGGAATCCCAGTATAACTTGGTTCCACCCAAATTCCTGGCTCCACTTCCACCCCTCCCCCCACCCCCACCCCAACCCCCAAACAAAAATCCAGCTTTCTATCCATTCCAGCCCCAGTACCTTTGGGACACCAGGGGTGGGGAATTTTAACCCCTAAAAATGGGTGGGTTTGGTTCGGGTGGGCTGCTAAAATGTAACAAATCTGAGACCCAAACCCAACCCGCCTCGAACTCACCCACTTCCGGTTTCAACGCAGGCGAGATGGGGATTGGGTGACCAACTCGCTCCCAGGAGGCAGGTCCCTCATTTAAATATTCTAATGAGGCTGCGTGCCTCAGATTTTATCTCTCGTCCAGCTTTAACGCTGGCCGGGTTTCTCGAGCCTCGGGAAACACGGCAGCTAAAGGGAGCCGAGGACTGCTGCATGCAAGAGGTAAGTGTTTTTCCAGCAATGCTTGTGGGCCAGGAGGAGCAGGAGTGCTTCCCCCCCTCCAGCCCCCCTAGCAAACCTGTTTCCACTCCACGCGATCGGACCCCCAGCCCCCGATTGGACCCTCAACCCACGATCGCACTCGCTTCCCGATTGGTACCCCACTCCCCCTATCGGATTCCCCTCCACGATTACCGACACTGCCCCTTGCAATCACCAACCACACTCACCCCCCCGCCCCCGGCCACCCCATCTCTGCCTCCGATCTCTCTCCGACCCCACCGTGATCACCTCCCCCCCCCCGACCCTCCAAACCATGCTGCAACCCCCCCTTGCGATCTCTTCCCTGAGCAGGAAACCTCAACAATGACCTCTTCTGGAGCGTTCTCCGCCTGACAGGGAGTCAAAGCTGACGATCAGGCTGTCTTCAGGGCGGGGAACCTGTTAAAAAAAAACACCACGGACGCTGTGGACTTAAAACTCATCGCCGTTCGGGGGTCCCGACCAGATCTCCTCCCACCCGCTTGGAAATCCCACCCCAGCAAAGATCAGGGCTCAAGTCTTTGTAGACTTTTGCATCCAGCTGTACCCAAGAGAAACCCTCAGACATTCCAAAGGTAATCCCCGGGAAGTGAGTTGGAAGAAATTACATAATAGCAGAAGAATTTTCAGGAACAGGAAGAGGTCATTAGGTCCGATAGTCCTGTCACATTTTGATATATTCACCCCACTTACCACTTTCTCACCATATCCTTCAATCCCTTCTGTCCCAAGTAAATACAGCTTGTTGCCTCTTTAACCCATTCATTGGGCTGAATTTTGCCGGCGCTCAGAGTGCGGGTTTGGAGGAGGGTCGCTGTCAAAATCACAAAGATTGACAGTGGGTCGGTATCCCGCTGTAAACCCGCCTCCTTGTCAGTTTCCCAAGTGTCGGGTCTGTCATCCCTGAACAGACCCGACACCAAGCAACGGGTTAGCCAATTTAGATAGTTAAAAGCTTGTTCAAAGGTAGTTACCATGATGCGGAGATGCCGGTGTTGGACTGGGGTGGACAAAAGTGAGAAGTCGCACAACACCAGGTTATAGTCCAACAGTTTTATTTGAAATCACAAGCTTTCGGAGCGCTGCTCCTTCGTCAGGTGAAGTAAAGGAATACAAATCGACAAAGCATATATAGATAGAGAACAATGCATGTGTAGCGTACAATGGCAGACGACTACATTTAATCCTCCTGACTGCCTTTTGTCACACCTCAGCAGAGAAACAATCAGGTCAGCCAGGAAGGCACCACATCAAAGACATAGCAAGATACAGCTGAGACAATGAGGTGGGGTTACAGGGGGTCTAATGTGTCAAAAGCTGCAGTCTGTATGGAAAACGATCAACTTTAAAATGTTTACTTTTTTTTACTGGAAATCACATCTGTGAACAAGCCAACGACGACTTGAGTCTGGATGACTCTACGTCATGTATCGTGACATGAACCCAAGATCCCGGTTGAGGCCGTCCTCATCCAGACTCAAGTCAAGTACCGTGGCTGCAGTGTGTACCATCTACAAGATGCACTGCAGCAACTCGCCAAGGCTTCTTCGGCAGCACCTCCCAAACCCGCGACCTCTTCCACCTAGAAGGACAAGGGCAGCAGGCGCTTGGGAACACCACCACCTCCAAGTTCCCCTCCAAGTCACACACCATCCTAACTTAGAAATATATCGCCGATCCTTCATCGTCGCTAGGTCAAAATCCTGGAACTCCCTACCTAACAGCACTGTGGTAGTATCTTCACCACACGGACTGCAGCGGTTCAAGAAGGCGGCTCACCACCACCTTCTCAAGGGCAACTAGGAATGGGCAATAAATGCTGGCCTTGTCAGCGACGCCCACAACCCATAAACGAAAAAAAAAGAGAACCTCCTTGCGTGCTGTGACTTCCTCCATAAGCATATGGAGGGAGTCATGGGAGAGCCTGGGTGCAGCCGTGCACCTTTGTGCAGTGCTTATCAGTGTTTGCAGCACCTCAATGCTGTAGAACACTGACAGCTCAACTGTCAAAATAAATTTGGACGTGGTCCCTTTAAGGAAACCGGCTGATGACGCGTCATCAAATGACGTCATCGGACCCGCTTCCTTTTAATTGGCCGGGAACCTCGCAGGGCGAACTTAAAAAGCCCTATCTACGGAAAATTCTTCTCACCGAGCGGGATGGAGCTGGGAGCGGGTTCGCCACCCGCCACCTACCTCGGCCGCACTGAGCCTGCCTCGGTAGGCGAAATCGCGGCCATGGAGTCTGCTTCAATGTCATAGGGTTACTCACTCCGCAAGACTATTATCCTGGGGGAGGAGAAATTCTGCTCATCTTGTGTTCTAAATGCTAGCTCTCATCCTCATTTTGTATCACTCGTCCCTGGCATTTGATCCTTTGCCATACTGAACAACTCGCCTGGATCCATTCTTTTTGTCAATCCACTTCTTGCATTTCAAAACTTCAATTAGGTCACCTACGTTACAACAGTGACTACACTTCAAAAGTACTTCATTGGCTGTAAAGCACTTTGGGACGTCCTGAGGTCGTGAAAGGCGCTACAGAAATGCAAGTCTTTCTTTTCTTATTTTTCTCAAAGGGTCCTCTTTTCCAAAGAAACAACAGCCAACCTCCTTAACCTTGTCGTGTACACAGAAGCAGCTTCACGTTGCTCATCTCTACCTTCTCAAGGGCAATAATATGAGACTTGGCGAGAAAGACCATCAAGTAGCTGATGCTTCTGAATTAAATCCAGTGTGTATGAACATCATGGTACTGTAGCACATTCCAAACTAGGGTTGAGGTGTATTGTCAGGGCAGTGTAAGAACTAGTGCTGCCACGCAACACATTACTGAGCAATGTTTTCAAATTTTCAGCATGGACTAGTGTTGCCAACTCTGGTTGGCCGTATTCCTGGAGGTTTCATCACATGACCTCCTGACTCCAATCGCCCCGCCCCCACACTCGCGTCATTGGCCGCCTGACACATCCATTCTCGTGGCGCATCATCTTCTCATGCCAGTTGGAAAGCGAACAGACTCTTGGTTACCCAATAAAGTGAGTCTTGACTGTCAGTCAAACAGACTTTTTTCCCCCAACTCCAATATTTTTATAACCAACAAAAAAAAGTGCTCAAATAAAAATTAAAAGAGCACAATTCTTTTAATGCCCCTATGATTTTTCTCCTGGGTTGGTTGCAGCAGTGTCCTGGACTTAAATCTTTAATTCCTGGAGATTCCAGGGCAATCCTGGAGGGTTGGCAATCTTGGCATGGATGCCTTTACCCTTTTGTCATTTCTCTAGTTGATTTATTTTGTCTAGGCCTGTTTTTGGAGGCCCGAGTATCACTTGAAATCGGTCCTCGGGCCTCATCTACATACTTGGGGGATGTCGGGCCTTCACAGGTAGCTCGCCCGAGGGAAGAATCCAATTTGCCCTCAGGTAAGGCCCGGGGGAGGAGGATGGTAGAAGCACTCCTGCTCCTCCCGGCTCCACATTAAAAGTTAAAAAAAATTGTTTTACTTTTCTTTTTCGGTAACGGCCGCTTGCTAGGCCGCATGGACGCCTGGAGAAACCGGTGTGGAGCAGGCCCGGCACTCGCTCCGCTTGGGGCAGCCCAATTTGGCACAGGAGTCTTTCAAAATATGCAAGGGGCCTAACACTTGGCCTACCACAACAGGCCCAGCGAATTTAACATTGGGACAAGCACCTGCTCAAGCCGTCCCACTGCTAAATTGTTCCAAGTTGACCCTGTTTTACACCAGATAAACAGGTGCGATGCATACGAATTTCTACCCCATATTAGTTAACTTGCTTCGGCCTACTGTGTGCCACACAGCCTTACTGATCCTGCTGTCAACTGTTCTAGCTGATGCCAGATATAATCGGAGTACTCTTACTTAAAATTCCATAAATTGTTATAGTTATACGCAGTGCAGGGAATAAATCTGTCAAGAACTAGACAAGCATATGAGGGAGAAGGGACTGGAGGGTTACGCTGATAGAGTTAGATGAGGAAAGACGGGAGGAGGCTCGAGTGGAGCATAAACGCCGGCATGGACTGGTTGGGCCGAATGGCCTGTTTCTGTGCTGTATATCCTATGTAGAACTCCAGTAATAAAACATTGACCTCCTTTTGCTGGATGACAGTGACAGACACATAGAACTATCTCTGTGTCCTAGATTCTGGCCCACGTGGATTTCATGCAGTGTTAGCTGTTGCACTCCAGCTTTAACCATGAGACACTGATAGCCTCAAGAGGTCATACCTATGCTGAAGGATGCGGGCAGTATTCTACTTTTAAAATGTCTAGACAATTTCTGTCAGAATTAGAGGTCAGTTCAGAATCTTGCCCTCTTCAACGATTTGTTTAAAATTAGACTTAATTAATTATGAAATACGTCTACAGCTCATATGAACATACAAGGTTCAGCAATGAGAATATACAACTCAATGTACTGTACTCTCTTTTAAACTCTTGGGGCCTTCTCGAGATAATAGGTTAACCATTACAATTATATCTCGGGGCTGTTCTGACATAAATGATTTAACACAAATGATAAATTAGAATGAGAATATTATTGCAGTATATGAACTCCATCCACTCGCTATTTAATTCGGTTACATGGCTGTGTTACAGGCAGACCCTTCATGCAAGTATAAGCACATGTGTTTTCTCATGTTTCATTATCTGAGGAATTGCAAATGGGGCTGAACACTGTGCAATCATCAGCAAACAGCCCCACTTCTGACCTTAAGTTGGAGGGAGGGTCATTGATGGAGCAGCTGAAGGTAGTAGGGCCCAGGACACTGCCCTGAGTGATGTCCTGGGGCTGAGGTGAATGGCCTCCAACAACCACAACCATCTTCTTTTGTGCGAGGTACAACTCCAGCCACTTTCTCCCTTGATCCCCGTTGACTTCAGTTTAACTAGGGCTCTTTGGTGCCACACTCTGTTGAATGCTGCCTTGATGTCAAGGGCAGTCACTCTCACCTCACCTCGGGAATTCAGCTCTTTTGTCCATGTTTGGACCAAGGCTCGTCGTGGCTAGAGAACGTTCTGAACGGGGCCTCTGGCAATGCACTTATTTCTTCATGGGGGTCCATTTGGCAAATCCACTCTGGCAAAAGGAGCAAGAGTCAATAGAACTGAAATTCCGACGGGTTCTATAATGGGCGAGTGTTCTACTCTGCCAGTTTATCACACAAGTGATGAAGGTGAAAATGACCCCCACTCTGCGGGCAAATTACCGGTACAAATCCACGTCCTGTTTCTCTGTGATGCTGGAGTACTAGAACTCCACATCAGTGAATTGTCCTGAAGAGCTTCCTCATTGAAAAATGTTCACACGTTTAAATGTTGCCCAGTGTGGTATAGAGTAATACAGAGAATGAAGATCCCTGACCTGTGCTGAGTTAACTTATCTTAAAGAGAGATTTCGGACGGAAATTGAAAAAGAGTGAGCGAAGCAGCTCTTTAGGACCTGATCCAGAGCAGGGCTTTATAGAAATGTATGGAATAATAACATTTAGATTTAGATTAGTCAAGTGCTCTGAATGCCAGCTCTGCCACAACTCGTAATCTGTAGTCTTTGAGGAACAAAGAGACGGCATCACCAAAATACAATTACATGTAGAGCCAGATTGCAGTTGGTCGTTTTGACAGTACATTCAATGCACATTCCGTCATTCTGCATATTTGTCTACTTGCCCTACATAGCATTAAACATCCGAAATTTACAACACACAAAACCTTTTCTAGACGGTCGGTAAGAAACAGAAGAAAAGCTGCAAGCTACCTTCAATTGCTTTGAGGTCACGATTAGAGCTGCAAGGGTACTTTATTAATCAACCATCTATGGCTTACAAGCACAATGTAACAAATAGCTATTAAATGTATTTAAAAGAATTATTTAAAAAACAAAAAACAAAATATATCAAAAACGTACCTGCTTCCTTTTCCTTGAGGTTTGGGCTTTTATCCTGTTTCTGCTCAGACTCCTGACATCCCTTCTCTGCAGGTAGATGCACCTGGCACACTTACACTGGTGCACCTACAAATAGGGTCCTGAAGGCAATGCCATTAATTGGCAAAACAGCCTGCCTACTGATGAGAACGAAGATCGAAATGCTAGGAAATAACTGAGTTCAATATTTTTTTTTTTAAAAAGCAGCGTCTTTTTCTTATGTCGTTTTCTGTAGCGAACCCTTAATTAGTAATTGGCCGTGATTACATTTTGCTGAGCCGTGCTTTACTCCCAGCCAAGGCATGAGACAATTAGCAACCTCCACCGTTACAGCCATGAATCCAAGGATTATTGGTTCCACACTCCTTATGAAGTTCGGACGTTTTATATCGCTTTGTTTCGGTTCGGATTGTAAAGAACTCACTAACTCAAGCTCCTGTAACACCATAACTTGGGAGTAAATTTGCCACTGCCGATGCATAAATCCGTATTTCATTTGCATATCTCCGTGGAATTGCTAGGGAACACAATGAGGCTAATTTGAATATGTATAAGGCAGCGTTAACCTTTTGAGTGCTCAGTGTAACTTGAAGCTTTCAAAACTGGAAAATGTTTTGCTAGCTGAGATCTGTTCGAAGAAAAAAAAGGCATTTTCAGTACTCTGTCTATGTTGAATTTTAGAAAGTAGACTGGAAATTGCACATACCACGAGAGTAACTCCATGAATAAAGAGTGATTATTTTTCTACTCAAACGTACGAGTCCTGCGCTTGCTTCAATCTGTTATTAAACCTGCATTGATGCAAAAGTAAACAGAAAATAAATAGAAAGTCATAGCAACAGGAATGAATTTATTAGACTTCTTGGAATCTATTTTTTCTATGCAAAGTAATGAATACCGGAGAGTGATTACAAGGTGGAAACCTCATTGAAAGGTTCAGATGCGATTTTCTTTCTGCCGAGATTCACTGTGTTGCACTGGGGTTCCTGCATCTGACTAGGGTGAAGCAGCAGGTCATCCGTGTCAACTCAATGGGCAGCACTCTCGCCTCTGAGTCAGAAGGTTATGGGTTCATTGTTCCACTCCAGAGATTTGAACACAAAATAGCGAGAAAATAAAAGAAGTTTTGCATTTATACAACGCCATTCACAACCTTAGGACATCCCAAAGCGCTTTACAGTCAATCCATTGCACTATTGAAGTTGTGTAATGCACTGTTGTAATGTAGCAAACACGGCAGCCAATTTGCGCACAGCAAGCCCTCACAAACAGAAAATTGATAATGACCAGATATTCTGTTTTAGTGATGTTGGCTGAGGGGTAAACATTTGCCGAGACACCGGGGAGAACTTCCTTACTCGTCTTCGAATAGTGGCCATGGGATCTTTTACGTCCACCTGAGAGAGCAGACGGGGCCTCGGTTTAACATCTCATCTGAAAGACGGCACCTCCGACAGTGCGGCACTCCCTCAGCACTGCACTGGAGTGTCAGCCTAGATTTTGTGCTCAAGTCTCTGGCGAAGCCCTTAAACCCACAACCTTCTGCCTCAGAGGCAAGTGTGCTTCCAACCTGAGCCACAGCTGACACCTAGGCTGACACACCCAGTGTGCGCAAATTGACTGCAGAGTTTCCTCGATTACAACAGTGACTACACTTTAGAACTATTTCATTGGCTTTAAAGTGCTTTGGTACGTCCTGAGATCGTGAAAGGCGCAATAGAAATGCAAGCCTCTCTTTTTTTCTTCTACCACTTGTGTAAAGAGAAGGCAAAAAAAAACATCCAGACAAATGGGTGGTAAATCTTCTAGGATCCCCTTAAGATGGTCCCGCCATCTCCTCTCCTAAGGTGCTGTCAATTACTGATGCTTGTATGTCACACAGCTGATGGTGATTCCGAGTGTAAATTAATCAAACCATCTTGTTCCGGTGACATTGGGGAGCCATTTATTCGTGACTCCATGGCCGCGATTTTTCCTCTCGATGCGGCTTGGGGGCGGGACAGCTGTCTTCCGGGTTCCAATCCCGCCCCAACGACGTCCGACGCACAGACGCGATTTTGCGTCAATTGACCTTGTTAAGCCCGCCCTGTGGGCTTGCCGGCCAATTAAGGGAAAGCCGGTGTCAGATGACGTCAGTTGGTGACGTGTCATCAGTCGGTTTTCTTAAAGGGGCCACGCACAATTTTTTTTGACAGCTGATTTTTCAGTGTTTGACAGCATTGAGGTGCTGCAAACACTAACAATCACTGTACAAAGGTGAGCCCTTGTACCCAGGCTCTCCAGTGACTCTCTCCTTAGGCTAGAACAGATGGCAGATGCAGGTTACAGAAGCGATCTGTCACTGGTGAGAGAGATTCTCCCAATGAGGTGGGGCTACACAAACAATTCAAAACTTGTCACCTACAGAAAAGTCTAAATACATTAAAAATGAATTTCCCACCATTTTCTTACCTCTGAAACTCACCAGTGCACCATTGGATCCTTCACACCACTTCTGCAGCTGTGATCAATGTACAAACACTACAGTAGACCCACAGCACGTCACACTTACCCTGGCGTGATGTCTGGACGTCGGGAAACCCGCAGTAGACCTGTCAAAATTGCAAACAGCCTCTTAACTGCCTGTTAACAACCTGTTAACAAGCAGTTAAGTGGCTATAATCCTCTTCCCACTGCTAGGTGTCGGCTCCATGCGCAAATTGGGGACCCGACACCTGGGAAGATTGATTGGAGGCGGTTTGACAGCGGGTTTCTGACCCGCTGTCGATTTTTGCAATTTTGCTGCATGTCCCACCTCCAAACCCGCCCCCTGAGTGCTGGCAAAATCCCCCCCCCTTGGATTTGCAGTTGGAAATACCTTCTCCTCTGGGTCTAATCAACCTGCAACAGACTTCAAATATAAAAACATGAGAACAATCCAAGAAGATTATTTTCTTTTGCTCTCCCAGTTTATGTCACAGAGCCACAATGTTAAAGGCCCGCAAAGGATGTTCCAATGTGCACATCCTAACCTCAGGGTTACCAGAAATAATCTACTCGCTGGTTCTTGATTTTTCTTATCTCCAAGTCTTAGCACCATCCTGATTTGGACATGTATCGCCATTCTTTCACTGATGCTGGGTCCCTACCTAGCACCATCGTGGGAGCACCATCACCACATGGACTGCAGCGGCTCAAGGGGAAGGTCCTCCACCACCTCACGGCAAATAAGGATGGGCAATAAATGCCAGTCATTAATAGAGATTAATATAGTTGGTGTGATTCAAATTTTCCTCAGGCAAGTGTGCAGATTGTTTCTCATCATCATCAGCTGACAGCTTCTGTGAGAGGCAGAGGCTCAAACCTCTGACTATAGCGGGGGGTGGGGGGAGGGGAGCAAAGAAAATAGGCATTTTTGCTTGAAATTCCACCTTGTCACTTCTTCCTTCCTCTCTTGAAGGCATTGATTTCCACTAAGGTATGGTTCTTCAGGTGCGGGCAGCCTTCTGGTACCTCTTGCCATTCTTCATGTGCCATCCTATTCAGCGTGCGTTGGCAAACCATTCAACTGTGGAACACATCCTCACCCGACATCGCCTCATCGGCACTTTTCAGTAACGGTGACTGCATAAAAGAAAGAAAGACTTGCATTTCTACAGCGCCTTTCACAACCACCGAACGTCCCAAAGCACTTTACAGCCAATGAAGTGCAGTCACTGTTGTAATGTTGGAAACGCAGCAGCTAATTTGCGCACAGCAAGCTCCCACAAACAGCAATGTGATAATGACCAGATAATCTGGTTTTTTTTTGTTTTGATGATTGAGGGATAAATATTGGCCAGGACACCGGGGATAACTCCCCTGCTCTTCTTCAAAATAGTGCCATGGGATCTTTTACGTCCACCTGAAAGAGCAGACGGGGCCTCGGTTTAACGTCTCATCCAAAAGACGGCACCTCCGACAGTGCAGCACTGGAGTGTCAGCCTAGAGTTTTGTGCTCAAGTCTCTGGCGTGGGACTGGAACCCACAGCCTTCTGACCCAGAGGCGAGTGTGCTACCCACTGAGCCACTGACATAGCAATCAGATGGGGGATCATTTACTGAATTTCCCCAATCTAGCTCAGTCCAATTGTGGCATCAAACTAGTTGCCCCAGCTGAGATCAGCTCACTCAGAACAAAGCAGGTGGGGATTGAACCTGGCAACTGAGTGCTATGCCTGGCATAGAATCTGTGGTCCATGGTGGGGGGGGTGAAACAATGAGATTGAGTCTTGACAGATCCAGCACTCAGCAAAGGCTGCAACAGATTACGGTAATTCGGGCAAATTCGATCAAGTACATCATTATTTAAGGCGTAGGAAGTGATGTGCATGATGAAAAACATCTGGATTCATAGGTCACAGTGACAGCATATGGCCACCCAGTGCAATAACAGTGCCTGTGCTAGAAAGAATGCAAAAAAGAAGACAGGCTCTTTAGAATGGAAAATCGAATGCAGTCTTTCATCAGGCACTGTACAAAATACACAGTAAACCTCCATAGAAAAAGACACTGACTAACTGAGAGTGACAAAGCAATTGATATCCAACCTGTCAAATGTGACATTGGCCTGTATAAACTGAGACATACCCCTTGCCCCCCTGGGAAAGGCAGGAAGCCACTTCCCGTCCAGCTACTGATGTGAGTTTGGGAGATTGACTCGACTGTAAGTGAAGTTTTCTTTCAAATGAAAGACAAGCAGCTTCGCTGGCGGTGGAACAAAGTGACCAAGCTTCAAAGGGAGCGCGGCATCTGAGAAACGAGCTTGGGAAGGGACCGCCGCACACGTACGAGGTCCAGTCGTTCTAAATGCCCATAACATGGCTATCAGTGATGACTTTCAAAGGAAAAACGTTTGGTGATGGTTAACCTGCAATTAGCATACCCGCTGGCTGTACGATTATACATAATCTCAAGCCTTCGGTTTCAATGCGACGCGCTAAAGAAACAGAATGATGCATTCATCAGAAATAAACACGGACAAATCTGGATGACCCAGGAGCGCAGAATTTGACAGCGCAGAGAGGAAGGCCATTCAGCCCGTCACACCTGTGCCAGCCCTCTGAGATCCTTAATCCCGGCCACTTAATCCCATCCACCTACCCTTTCCCCGTTACCTTTACATTTTTTTATTTTCAACTTTTTAAAAGCTATTATGGATTCTGCTTCCCCTACTGTTTCTGGTAGGGCCATTTCATGTCCTGACAACTTTTTGTGTAAAAACAAATCTCCCAGTCACTCCCTTGGTTCTTTTGGTGATGATTTAAATTTAATCCTGTCATTACTGATTAACCGACCAGTGGAAATAGTTTTTCCTGATTTATCTTATCAAATCCCCAAATAACTTTGAACATGTCTATTGGCTCTCCTTTTAACCTTCTCAGTTTTGATGCCTCAGTTTTTCTTATAACTGAAGCCTTTCATCTCTGGTATCATCTTAGTGAATCTTTACGGCACCCTCTCCATAGCCTTGACATTCTTCTTAAAAGTAAGGTGTCTTAAACGGGACACAATATTCTAACTGCAGCCTAACCAATGATTTGAATAGCTTTGGCATTACATCACCTGCCCTAACATCTCCTTATATGGCTCGGTGTCAAATTTAGTTTTTGTTTGATAACGCTCCTGTGAAGCGCCTTGGGAAGTTTTATTACGTTAAAGGCACTACATAAATATAAGTTGTTGTTGTTGTATTATACTATCCTGGCCAATATTTCTCCCTTAACCAACAGCACTAAAATAAACAGATTATTTGGTCATTATCTCACTGCTGTTTGTGGGACCTTGCTGTGCGCAAATTGGCTGCCGCATTTCCTACATTACAATAGTGACTACACTGCAAAAGTACTTCATTCTCTGTAAAGCACTTTGGGATGTCCTGAGGTCGTGAAAGGCAAGTCTTTCTTTTTACTTAATGCTTAGTGCTGGTCTGTCCCCCCAGCCTGATTACATAGGACTATCGAAAATCTCGAACTTTCTATATGCACAGATTGAATATCGCACAATTATATTCAGAAAGCCCAGCATTATTTCAAATCTCAAGGCTACAATTACCTAGGAAAAGGCTATTGTATTTTTACCAGAACATCTGTTATTATTTTCCCCATATTCCCAGAACAGGTTGTCGCAGTATTTGCTAGCTTTGCTGAGTTGGGTTCATTTTTTCCACTTATAACTTAAAACATACTGCCCGCAATCCCTGTACTTGGAATGAAATAATGCTTAGCAGATTACAGCTGCATTGCTGTATCGTGCCAATACAAATGAGAGCCACTAATCAAAGCCACCAGTTGTTATTATAGGAAGGGCTGTAATGCCAAAATGTTCCCAAGGGAAGTAATATTTCAATGAGAAAACCAGGATGACTTTTAATGATCCATTGACGGATTTTGTCATGGAGAAAATTCAATGATATGAGTTGGTTTTTTTTAGGTGATATTACAAACCACTTGCCCTCCCCTGAAGTTATGATGCATTTACACCCAACTAACTGTAAGATGCAGTACAAGACTCCTCAGCGCACTGTTAGTGTCAGCTGTGGCTCAGTGGGTCGCACTCTTGGCTCTCTTGAGTCAAAAGGTTGTGGGTTCAAGTCTCCACCCCAGAAGCTTGAATGCAAAAATCTCGGCTGACACTCCAGTGCTATGCTGAGGGAGTGCTGCATTGTCACAGGTGCTGTCTTTCAGATGAGATGTTAAGCAGAAGCCCTGTCTGTTTTCTCAGGTGGATGTAAAAGATCCCATGGAACTATTTTGATAGAAGAGCAGTGGAGATCTCCATGGCTTGACAGGGTAGATGCAGGGAGGATGTTTCCCCTGGCTAGGGAGTCTAGAACCAGGGGTCACAGTCTCAGAATAAGGTGTCGGCCATTTAGGACTGAGATGAGGAGAAATTTCTTCACTCAGAGGGTGGTGAATCTACCCCAGAGGGCTGTGGAGGCTCAGTCGTTGAGTATATTCAAGACAGAGATCGATAGATTTTTGAATATTAAGGGAATCAAGGGATATGGGGATAGTGCAGGAAAGTGGAGATGAGGTAGAAGATCAGCCATGATCCTATTGAATGGCGGAGCAGGCTCGAAGGGCCAAATGGCCTATTCCTGCTCCTATTTCTTATGTTCTTATGTCCTGGCCAATATTTATCTCTCAATCAACATAACAAAACAAATTATCTGGTCATTATCACATTGTTTGTGGGAGCTTGCTGTTACAATTTTGGCTGCCGTGTTTCCTACATTACAACAGTGACTACACTTCAAAAGTACTTCATTGGCTGAAAAGCGCTTTGGGACATCCTGAGGCTGTGAAAGGTGCTGTAGGAATGTAACTCTTTCTGTCTTCACCCTAGAGCTTTACAGCACGGAAGGAAACCCTTCCACCCCTTATGCTGAATGGGGCATGAGGAAAGGACAGGGGAATGGGACTAAGTGCTTTTTCAGAGAGTCTGTGTGGCTAACTCATCCCAACTCCCCTGTTCTTTCCTCATACCCTTTTAAATGTTTCTATTTCAAGTTTTTATCCATTTCCCCTTTAAAAAGCTACTATGGATTCTGCTTCCACCACTGTTTGTGGTAGGGCATGTCTTCTTCTTCTTCTTAGGCAGTCCCTCGGAACCGAGGATGACTTGCTTCCACACTAAAAATGAGTTCTCAGGTGACTGATGAGTCCAATGCGGGACCTGCAGTCTCTGTCACAGGTGGGGCAGACGGTGGTTGAAGGGGTGGGTGGGTGGGGTGCTTGGGTTGATGTGCGCTCCTTCCGCTGTTTGCGCTTGGCTTCCGCTTGCTCCAGCGAAGAGACTCGAGGTGTTTGGCGCCTTCCCAGATGCTTCTCCTTCACTTTGTGCTGTCTTGGGCCAGGGATTCCCAGGTGTCGGTGGGGATGTTGCACTTTTTCAAGGAGGCTTTGAGGGTGTCCTTGAAGCGTTTCCTCTGCCCACCTGGGGCTCTCTTGCCGTGTCGGAGCTCCGAGTAGAGCGCTTGTTTTGGGAGTCTCGTATCGGGCATGCGGACGATGTGGCCCGTCCATCGGAGCTGATCGAGCGTGGTCAAAGCTTCGATGCTGGGGATGTTGGCCTGAGCAAGAACACTGACGTTGGTGCACCTATCCTGCCAATGGATTTGCAGGATCTTGCGGAGGCAGCGTTGTTGGTACCTCTCCAGTGCTTTGAGGTGCCTGCTGTACATGGTCCATGTCTCTGAAGCATACAGGAGGGCGGGTATCACTACTGCTCTGTAGACCATGAGCTTGGTGCTGGGTTTGAGGTCCTGGTCTTCAAACACCATAGGGCATGTCACATTCTCCTAAATGCTCCTTATGTTAAAATGATCTTAAATTTATGCCCTCTAGTTACTGGCTCACCGACCAGTGGAAATAATTTTCCCTCTTTACCTTTTCAAAACCCCTCGTAATTTTGAACACCTCTATCATATTTCTTACCCTTCTTTGCTCAGCCCTGAGTCGATTGACAGACACAATGATGCGAAACGAATTGCCTTGAATCTAGTTTATTTTGCGTGCGATGCCTGCAGTACCATGACAAGCACCACCTTAAGAATTATCTGTGGAATATCAGCCTCTCTCTCCAACACTCGTACACATTCAGGGAGGTCACAATGTTGGAATGGAGACTGTGCAAACAGAGGAGAGCAAACTCAAAGAGGACTAATGGACTTGACATTGAAGGTTTAGTGTCTGGTGCTGTGATTTGCCTTGACGCGAATAAAACCTGTGGGACCTTCGGATCAGATTTAATGGCTGCTTCGGATAGCAGATGGAATAACACAAGAGATTTTGCTAATTGCCTTCCTTAGTAATATCGGTGACAGTGCAAAAGATAGAAACACTTTAAGCTTAGCTCAGCTGCTCGGACTACTGGTGGATCATTCAACGTTGCAAACCTGGAATCTGGTTAGAAACAGTCTTATATATCTTTTTTAAAACTGATGTTTGCGAGGACTGGGTATGCCAATCCGAAGATGCTTCCAGAGTATTTCAAACCAGTTGGGGTTGACTGTAAAGGGACCCCTGCTTCAGTTGTATTCAAGGCAGCATTACTGACAAGTAATTGTAAAAGAACAAACTCCAGTGCCACTCCGTACAGTAATGAGCTCTGAAATCTGGAGGTATTTTGGTTTAATATACTGTATCAATTGATCCAAACTTTTGGGTTGAATTACGCTACGCCAAATTACTAATAAGCCTGCTAACACATTGGTATGAAATTTATTTGTCTGCGAAACGCCTTTATTTAAATACTAGATAGAGCAATTTCAGCTGAACGTGTCTTTCCTAAATTTCAGCACGATTTCAACTCACTCATTTTTAATGACAGTAAACCCAGCTCCATTGAAGCAGTGCCAACGTAAGTGTAAATCCAGCCCACACTTGGTTAGAGTACAGCCATGGTTGAGTTTCAGAGAATTACCAACTTTCAGGATCAGTGCCGGTGTAGTATGTACTGTTATATTCTCTAAAATTACAAGACTAATTTGCAGTAATACTACCTTAAATTCTGGGAAATGCTGCAGATCGCTTCTACCTGGGGTTTAACAGCTCCTTCAGCACATCATAAAGCATGCAACGAGGATAGGCCACTTGGCCCATCGGATCATTTCTTCTGCAAGCCACGGAAAGTTGAGGGAACGCTCTCCATGAATACTGCCCCAATCCCCAATGTTAGTCATGCTAAATTCATAAAATGTATTCATTGCCACATCTCCACAATTCACGACAGGCATGCTGTCCTACAAATCCAATATCCGCCCCCCGCCCCAGCAGCACATGAATCTTTGTATCCTGTGGCATACTTCAGGAGTATCCAAGCTTTTTTGTTCTCATGGATCGTTTAGGTGTGTAGCATGGAGTCTCGGGGCTACCGATAGGCCCCAAAATTCCAGGGGTCAACGAGGGCAGAAAGGAACATTTCCATTGGGAGGCGGGGGCAGAACCTGGTTAGGCCAGGATTCCACCCTGTTTACACAGTCCCTTTATATTCCACGGGGCGGGTGGGGGGAGGGCACAGTGGGGTGGCGCGAGTAAATCTTATGTCCATTCCCCCATGTCAAGAGGGTGTGAAAGGGTACACTCCCAGGCTGCCCTGAGAAATGCCATCCATTGCACCCTTATAAGACCTCAGGGGAACTCACACCAGCTGAGAGATAAGAGAGGGCATGAGTCCTGCTGAGGGCCTTAGGATAAGGCCCACTTGCTCCATTGGGAGCATAAAATGTTAAAATGAGGAGTATTATTGGGTGCTTCCCGGGCCTCTTCTCCACTGTAGAAAGTGGCATGGTGCCACTCTGACAGATATTGATGCAACTATCGGTACCAACGACATAGGTAGGAAGAGGGATGAGGTCCTGCAGGCAGAGTTTAGGGAGCTAGGGAAGAGGTTAAAAAGCAGGACCTCAAAGGTAGTAATCTCCAGTGCCACGTGCTAGTGAGTACAGAAATAGGAAGACAGAGCAGATGAATGCGTGGCTGGAGAGATGGTGTAGGAGGGAGGGCTTTAGATTCCTGAGGAATTGGAACCGTTTCTGGGGCAGGTGGGACCTCTACAAGCCAGACGGGTTGCACCTCAACGGGAACGTGACCAATAGCCTCACGGGAGGGTTTGCTAGTGCTGTTGGGGAGGGTTTAAACTAGCTTGTCAGGGGGATGGGAACCTAAGTATAGAGTCAATAGGGAGGGAAGAAAAACTGGAATTGGAGAACAAAAACGTAGAAAGTAAATTGGAAGGACAGAGGAATCAAGGGCTAGATAGTAGTCAACAAGGAGGTTTGCCTGTATAAATGGTATATACTTCAATGCAAGGAGTATAGCGAACAAGGCAGATGAGCTGAGGGCACAGGTAGATACTTGGGAAGATTATATTATAGCTACTACAGAGACGTGGCTGATAGAGGGGCAGGTATGGCAGCTCAACATTCCTGGTTACAGGATTTTCAGACGAGATAGAGAGGGAGGTAAAAAGGGGGGGGGGGGGCGCTCGTGGTATTGATTAAAGAAACTATTACAGCTGTGAGGAGGGATGATATGTTGGAGGGATCATCAAACGAGGCCATATGGGTCGAATTGAAAAACAAAAAAGGGGTGATCACACTGCTGGGAGTGTACTACAGACCCCCAAACAGTGAGAGGGTGATAGAAGAACACATATGGAGACAAATTTATGAGAAGTGCAAAAACTATAGGGCAGTAATAGTAGGGGATTTCAACTACCCCAATATTAACTGGGATAAAATTAGTGTGAAGGGTATAGAGGGTGCGGAATTCCTAAAATGCATCCAGGAGAACTTTTTTAGCCAGTATGTAGCAAGCCCAACAAGGGAGGGGGCGGTTCTGGACTTAGTTTTAGGGAATGAAGCTGGGCAGGTAGAAGGCGTATCAGTGGGGGAGCATTTTGGTGCTAGTGACCATAATTCTGTTAGATTTAAGGTAGTTATGGAAAAGGACAAGGATAGACCAGGAATAAAAATTCTAAATTGTGGAAAAGCAAATTTTGCTCAGCTCAGAGGGGATTTAGCCATAATGGACTGGAAACAGCTACTTGAAGGTAAATCAGTGTCAGAGCAGTGGGAGGCATTCAAGGAGGAGATCCGGAGGGTTCAGACCAAATATATGCCCTTAAAGAAAAAAGGTGGGACTAACAAATCTAGAGCCCCCTGGATGTCTAGGGACATATAGGGTAGGATAAAGAAAAAAAGGGAGGCGTATGACAGATACCGAGGATTAATACTCCAGAATCTTCAGAGGAGTACAGAAAGTGCAGGGGTGCAATTAAAAAGGATATTAGGAAAGCAAAGAGAGAGCATGAAAAATTCTTGGCAAGTAAAATCAAGGAAAACCCAAAGAAGTTTTATAAAAATATTAAGAGTAAGAGGATAACTAAAGAAAGGGTAGGGCCTATTAGAGATCATGAGGGTAATCTGTGTGTAGAGGCGGGAGACGTCAGTAGGGTTCTTAATGAATACTTTGCGCCTGTTTTCACAAAGGAGAGGGGCGAAGCAGACATTGCTATCAGGGGGGGGGAGTGTGAAATATTAGATGAAATAAACATAGTGAGAGAGGAAGTATTAAGGGGTTTAGCAGCTTTAAAAGTGGATAAATCCCCAGGCCCGGATTAAATGTATCCCAGGCTGTTAAGCGAAGCAAAAGAGGAAAGAGCAGAGGCCCTGACCATCATTTTTCAATCCCCTCTGGCTTCAGGTGTGGTGCCGGAGGACTGGAGGACTGCTAATGTGGTACCCTTGTTTAAAAAGGGAGAAAAGGATAGACCAAGTAATTACAGGCCAGTCAGCCTAACCTCGGAGGTGGGAAAATTATTGGAAAGAATTCTGAAGGACAGGATAAATCTTCATTCAGAAAGACACGGATTAAGCAAGGATAGACAGCACGGATTTGTTAAGGGAAGGTCGTGTCTGACAAACTTGATTGAATTTTTTGAGGAGGTAACAAGGAGGGTAGATGAGGGTAATGCGTTTGATGTAGTGTATATGGACTTTAGCAAGGTTTTTGATAAGGTTCCAAATGGCAGATTAGTCACGAAGTTAAAAGCCCATGGGATCCAGGGCAAAGTGTCAAGTTGGATTCAAAACTGGCTCGGAGACAGGAAGCAGAGGGTAATGGTTGATGGGTGTTTTTGTGACTGGAAGGCTGTTTCCAGTGGGGTTCCGCAGGGCTCAGTACTGGGTCCCTTGCTTTTTGTGGTATATATCAATGATCTAGACTTGAATATGATTAAGAAGTTTGCAGATGATACTAAAATTGGCTGTGTGCTTGATACTGAAAAAGGAAGCTGTAGACTGCAGGAAGATATCAATAAATTGGTCAGGTGGGCAGAACAGTGGCAAATGGAATTCAATCCGGAGAAGTGTGAGGTAATGCATTTGGGGAGGGCTAACAAGGAAAGGGAATACACATTAAATGGTAGGACACTGAGTAGTGTAGAGGAACAAAGGGACCTTGGAGTGCATGTCCACAGATCCCTGAAGGTAGCAGGCCAGGTCGATAATGTGGTTAAGAAGGCATACGGAATGCTTGCCTTTATTAGCCGTGGCATAGAATACAAGAGCAGGGGGTTTATGCTTCAACTGTATAAAACACTAGTTAGGCCTCAGCTAGAGTACTGCGTGCAGTTCTGGTCACCACATTACAGGAAAGATGTGATTGCACGAGAGAGGATACAGAGGAGATTTACAAGGATGTTTCCGGGAGTAGAGAATCTTAGCTATGAGGAAAGACTGGATAGGCTGGGTCTGTTTTCCTTGGAACAGAGGAGGCTGAGGGGAGACCTTATTGAGGTGTATAAAATTATGAGGGGCATAGATAAAGTGGATAGAAAGGACCTATTTCCCTTAGCAGAGGGGTCAAAAGCCAAGGGGCACAGATTTAAAGTAATTGGTGGAAGGTTTAGAGAGGATTGGAAGGGAAATTTCTTCACCCAGAGGGTTGTGGGGGTCTGGAATTCACTGCCTGAAAGGGTGGTAGAGGCAGGAACCCTAACCACATTTAAAAAGTACTTGGACGTGCACTTGGGATGCTCTAACCTGCAGGGCTATGGACCAAGAGCTGGGAAGTGGGATTAGGCTGGATAGCTCTTTGTTGGCCGGCGCGGACACGATGGGCCGAAATGGCTTCCTTCCGTGCTGTAACTTTCTATGATTCTATGATTCCACGAACTCCCTTTTAAAGGAGTCTGTTATCTCAGCCTCAACTATTCTGGCCAGGATCAATGTAGCAAGTGTGCACTACTCTGTGGTTTCTGTGCCAAAAGTCTCACTTGAGGTTTGTTCATTGTGAACCTGTGTCCGCTAGTTCTGCGCTTACAATCTGATTCATCTAGCCTGCCTACGTCTGCGTCACCCTTACCGCTCAGCATT
Source organism: Squalus acanthias (assembly GCA_030390025.1). Classification (NCBI taxonomy): domain Eukaryota; kingdom Metazoa; phylum Chordata; class Chondrichthyes; order Squaliformes; family Squalidae; genus Squalus; species Squalus acanthias. The sequence goes on along the minus strand of CM059443.1, from coordinate 31,264,943 downwards.
TTAAAGACTCGGATCATGTCCCTGCTCAACCTTCTTTTCTCCAATGCCGATGGGTTCAGGTTTGTGAGCTACAAGAGATCTCTTAACTTTGTGAGAAAAGGCATCTGTGTGTGTGTGTGCGCGCACCCGTGTCTATGTGTGTGCCTGTGTCCGTGCGTTAGGGTTGCCAACCCTGGTTGGGCCTATTCCTGGAGGTTTCGTCACATGACCGCCTCCCTCCAACTGCCCCGCCCCCACACTCCCACCACTGGTCGCCCGACATGTCCACATCCTTCCCACGCCAATTGGAAAACGAACAGATTCTTCGTTGCCCGATTGAATGGCTCTTGAATGTCAGTCAGCCTTTCATTCATGTCCAATAATTTTATAACTAGTAAACAGAAGTGTTCAAAGAAACTTTTGCTGAGGTTACAGTGCCCAATCGGGTGAACTCCCCAAGGAAACCCCTGTCACTTGAATTTAGGCTGGTTCAGATTATTTTCAACTCAGTATGACAAATCCCTTTAAAAAGATGCGCTGTGGCATAAAATGTCTGAGAATATTTCTTGACCAAACTGAGGTCCTCAAACTGACTACAAATCTTTCATTGCATTGTAGCATCTTGTTGCTAAAATGATTTGAAGCACATTCGGTAGAGGCGAATTCTCCCTTTTATGATATAAGAACAAATAAAAAAAAGATTTTTGGCAGCATTTCTTAACCTACCCTTAACATTTAAGGTTGAAAAAACACAGATCCAAGTTTAACATCCACTTTTAGTTTTCTGCCTATAAACTTTGTTTAACTTCAGTAATTCTATCCGCCGTTTGTATATTCAGGTTCCTTGCGTGTTGAGTGTTTCTTGGACACAGTGAAGGTTCCTTTGGACAGGTTTGGCTTTTAAAAATTTCCTGTGATTGTCTTCATATTTGTAATTTTGAGGAATATGGCGGGGTGGTTGGGGGGGGGGGGGGGGCGGGGGGGAGAACATTCCACTAATTGAACTGATAGAGAAATTGTCAATGTGGCTACAAGGAATATGTTTATGACAAAGAGTGGAAATTCTCCCTTGTTGTGAGTAACAAGGAAATACTCATTTTCTTTAATCCTTTGAGGGCAACAGCATCAATACTGTTGGAGTTCGCATATCTGGGGATGATATCCTCTGGTTACAACAGCAACGCTGTAAGCAAACATGGGAGGATTCCCCCTGGTCAATATTTCCAACAATATTCTTTCGGAATGCGTTTACGATTGCACCAGAAATACTGATCAAAAGTAAATCTTCAATAATAAAAACAGAAAATGCCGGCAACACCCAGCAGGTCAGGCAGCATCTGTGGAGAGTGAGAAACGGAGTTAACGTTTCAGGTCGCTGACATTCCATCAGAACTGGATGAAGTTTGAGATTTACCCGTCGGTGAGAAGAGCAAAACTTCTAGGTGGGCTTTCCTGGAAGAGAAGCGGCAATGAATTAAACATGAAAACAAAAGGAATCTTCCCTCATTTGCTTCTGCAGCCAGTACACGTAGCAACCAGAGGAACGTATTGGCAATCGTGTGAAGTAATTTCCTGCGAGCCAGAAATTATTTTCCCTGCCATTCTTTTCCTACTTTTTTTGATGCTTTTCCTGTATCCACACAAGTCAGAATGCACTGACTATAATAAGTAAACGGCTAAGATATTTTCAATTTCTCAATGACTAAGGAAATGCATGTTAAAGGAGCTCGGTATATAGAAAGGTAAGTTTCAAACATTTCCAACTCGCTTCGTTGCTCTCCCATTCGATCTCTGCTGTCTTTTATTGTCTCTCCTTTGCTAATCGTTTTTCTCTACTTACATTTTCCTCTGTTTCTCTTTGGTTCCCCTCATGTTTTCTCAGTCAATCTCTTTACACTTTTCTTGAAGTTTCTCAGTGTCTCTCCTGCGTTTTCACCGTCTCTTCCCAATTTAAATTGGTACGAGCCCTGGAATTGTCATTCACTTTGTACTCCAAGGAGAAATAAGGGAAATGATAATTGTGGCCAAAATTCTTGTGCAGTCTCTGCAGCTGTTTTGAATGTTGTCATGTCAGTTTTTTACGATTGACTAGAAGGTTGGCCAGAGTAGAGTCTGCCCTGCTGGCCAAACCACTAAAGGCTAAGGTGGCTGGACAAGAAGCAGGAATCTTACAAGTGATCTGTAAGATGTGCGCTTCAGCAATGCCTTTATTTAAAAATTCTCATCCATTTTTTCAAATCCCTCCATGTCTTCGGCCCTCCTTATCTCTGTGACCTCCTCCAGCCCTACAACCCTCCGAGATCTCTGCGCTCCTCCAATTCTGGCCTTTTGCGCATCCCCGATTTTGTTCGCTCCACCATTGGTGGCCGTGCCTTCAGCTGCCAAGGCCCTAAGCTCTGGAATTCCCTCCCTAAACCTCTCCACCTCATTACCTCTCTTTCCTCCTTTAAGACACTCCTTAAAACCTACCTCTTTCATCTGCCCTAATTTCTCCTTACTTGGCTCAGTGTCAAATTTTGTTCCATAACACTCCTGTGAAGCGCCTTGGGATGTTTTCCTAGGTTAAAGGCGCTATATAAATGCCAGTTGCTGTTGTTGTTTTGACTGGTTAAACTCCTGCAATAGCTCTGTGCAGACCTGAGCGTCTCTGGGGCTACTCTTCAACTTACCACCCGAGCGTTGTGGGTTGGGCACCTGTTATAGAAACCGCCTGATTTCCCTTTCCATTGAGTTCAATGTCTTGGCTCTGTCACCCTCTGTAACTAAGCTCTCTGCACTTAGGTAAGTGGCTATGTCCCAATGGGGAGAGAATGTGCGTGCTATATTTGGCAAACAGAAACCCTACAGGTGAGTCTCAATTTGTCAGTAGCTTGCATTGGAGATTCTTAAACATGGTGATGGATTTCCCTGTGTGGTACACATCCAACACCAAAAACATAAGTATTGTCCAACCGACTGTGTAACATATTTGGTTTGTTTCATACATTACAGCAGTGACTTCTTCAAAAAGTGCTTTGGGATGTCCTGAGGTCGTGAAACACGCTATATAAATGCAAGATCTGTCTTTCTTTCTTTCCATGATGAGCGTACGTTATCTCAGATTGATTATACGCAATTACTCATGTACAGCATTCCGGTCTGGTTATGCCATAGGAAACACATTACATACAGGGAACAACCATTCCTCCCTTCTTCATGTTTCTCTTTTAGGAATTATAGAATTGAGTGACAGATGGGAATATGCAAGCTGCTCGGGCTGTCATTGTACCGTGCTCTACCTGGGGAATGGGCTCAGGAACCAGAATTCCTCTGTTTGCTACTTGCAACAAAATCATAAATGCAGCTTCCCAGTTCCCCACCAGAGGACATCTTCCTCCTCAGTTTGTAGGCAGATGGGAATACATTCTGCTCAGGCAAGCTCTATTCAAAATGACAGCCAGCCCTGGCTGGAATATTCGATGGCTCCTCCCTTTACTAGGAACCAATCAGCTCTGACATGCAAAGTCAAGGGGTCTCTTTAGCTGCCCCTCCCAGTGCCCCTATAATCTTACCATCTTGGTCTTCCTTGAGTCATACTTCCCAGTTGATCTAGCAGTGATCACCTGGTTTACAGATCTTTCCATGTTATATCTCGCAATCTGTTCCTCACTGTTTCTCTGAGTTAGTGAACCATCAGTGTCAATCTTTGCTTTCTGTCCTACTCTATTTTCCTACTGCATTCTGCCCTCTCCTCTTCTTCAGCCATAATACATTTAATTATACTACTCTGTGCATCTCCTTATATCCTGACCATTTATCCAGTGTTCAGTGTTCTTCATTGCCATTGTCCCTCTAGCACTAATCACATAACAAGGGGTGCTATCTATTTTTGCTACTAATGTGGGTGACATCTGATCCTGCTCATCTGATGTTATCATAAACTGTCACGGAAAAGTTAAAATATCTTACAAACAAACTGGAAGAATTGCTCCTACAGCCACCATAAATTGTTCCTTTAATGGTTATTTTAAATCACAACTTTCAAATCCTCTCAGTTAGTCCATTGTTAAGTTTTCATTAGAGACACTTACAGATGCAGGTCTTTGATCTGGTTGTGAAGGATGTGTTATATAGCACAATAGGATCCTTTTGTAACTTTATGAGCTTTGCTTTTAGTTGATATTCACTATGTCTTCAATGCTTTTTTTAAATTTGTTCATGGGATGTGGGCGTCGCTGGCAAGGCCGGCATTTATTGCCCATCCCTAATTGCCCTTGAGAAAGTGGCAGTGAGCCGCCTTCTTGAACCGCTGCAGTCCGTGTGGTGAAGGTGCTCCCACAGCACTGTTAGGGAGGGAGTTCCAGGATTTTGACCCAGTGACGATGAAGTAACAGCGATATACTTCCAAGTCAGATTGAGTGTGTGCGAAAGTCAGAGGTGAAATGATTTAAAATAATTAATGTTTGTCAATTTTAATGACTGAGTGTGTACAATAAAATATTTTAAAAATGTCTTTGATGCTTAGATACATCATGTACCATGCAAAGTGATTAGCTTCAGTATACTAGTGAGGTACTTAATATATGTACTTAAATAACTGAAATAAAAGAATTGGCCCAGGGTACATCAGTACAATACATCGCCCAAAATTCAGAACATGCCAGGTATAATACAGACTGCCACTCCTTAAAGAATATGGGATTCATGCAATGTAAGGCTATCCAAAACTGGGAGCATCCTTCGGAGAATGGATGCCCCAAATATCTGGGGAGAAACTGTTACAAAACAATTAAGTGCATTACTTTTCGAGGTGTAGCAGAGGTATTGTCATTGCGCTTTAGTCGCAAAGTGTAATATTGGGTTGGCTGGCTCCTTGAATATATAGCTTCTGGTGTTATCAACAGTCTTGGGCTCAATGGTACCATGCACACCGATTAGTTCATCATAGAGAACATTCCTTACAACAAACCCAAACACTGTTGGTCAAGACCGACCACATATAAACTTCAGAAAGCTCCCGATAGGTCTTTCCAATATGAAGAATTATTTTGCTTTACTTCAACTGCGCATGGACGGAGCAGCCATATTAACTCATTTCCAATAATTCAGTGCGACACATTTTTGTCTTGACCCACAGAGTCATCATCAAATAACATCTTCCAGTGACTGTTCTTGGTGGCTTAGAAAGAGGTACTTAATATAGGCATTTAGTAGTTGGTTAATAGGAAGTTTGCATGTAACCGATGGAATGATATAGTTTTCCGACGCAATGTCAAGAGCTCTTCCCAAATACTATCCAAGGCTGTAAAATGCTTGTGTCATGGTAGACTTCCCTTTATGAGTACCGATGGCAATATCTGTCCATGTCTCGCAGCATCAAGTCTTCCTTTGGCTGCCAGAGCCTGACGAAGCTGTTGTGCTCCAGTAGGATTCGGTTCAGCGTCTGCTCAAAGTTCACGTGTCGTCTTGCCATCATGATGTACTCTCGCTTCTCTAGAATGTACGGACAGTCACACGTGTTTGGCACCCAGATGTATTCCCTGTGTACTATGGGGTATTGGTTTTTATATGTTTGCTTGATTTGTACATCGTATCGAGTCTCCGACCCCACAATTTTCTTTCCGAGGATTTTTCCACGGAAAACTGGTGAGAAAGGAAGGAAGAAACACTTATGGAACAAAGCAGGAGTAGGTTTTTTTTCCCTGGCAATTTACTTCCTCCCATATTCCCTTCCTCAAGTCTCCCAGGACCACACCTTCCTTTGCCAGGAGAACAGTTTGTTACCAGACCTCTGCTTAACTCAGTTGGTAGTATTCTCGCCTTTGAAGCCATGGGTTCAAGCCTGGCACTCTAGTGCATTGTCGGAGGTGCCACCTTTTGGATGAGACATCCAGTTGAGTTTAAGGAGATGTTAAAGATCCCATGGCATTATTCAGAGAAGAGCAGGGAGTTCTCCCAGTGTTCTGGACAACATTCCTCCCTCAACCAACACTTTCATTCAGTTATTTATGTTTGTGAGACTTTGCCATGCTCAGATTGGTTGCTGTGCTTGCCTACCTAAAAACAGTGACTATACTTCAAAAAATAATTCATTGGTCATGAAGCACTTTGGGATGCTTGAGGGTTTGGAGCTATGTAAATGCAAGTTCTTTCTTTCTTATGCAAAGCTGTTGCATTCTGAGAAATAGGAGGACCATTAAAAGGACCAGTGACTGATCTACCAGTTTTCCTTCCCTCCCTGTTGGAATGGACTGGCCATTGCCTAATGTGGGTTAGTTTGGGTGGATAGAATTAATCCTGTACACTCCAAAAGTTCCTGCACACTCCATAGTTGCTGCAAATGCCTTTTTGGTGCCTTATCTAGTATGAAGCTGCTCAAACTTTCTTTGTAGCTAGGTCAACTCCATGAGCCCCATTGTGTGGTCCCATTATCACCTCTGCTCTTTGAGTGGCAGGACGCCAGGGCCAAGAGCAGAGCTCAATAGCGGTGGTTACGCAAACAGCTCGTTACTTAGAGTCTAGAACCAGGGGTCACAGTCTCAGAATAAGGGGTCGGCCATTTAGGACTGAGATGAGGAGAAATTTCTTCACTCAAAGGGTTGTGATTCTTTGGAATTCTCTACCCCAGAGGGCTGTGGAGGCTCAGTCGTTCAGTATATTCAAGACAGAGATCGATAGATTTTTGGATACTAAGGGAAATCAAGGGATGTGGGGATAGTGCGGGAAGGTGGAGTTGAGATCGAAGATCAGCCATGATCTTATTGATTGGCGGAGCGGGCTCAAGGGGCCGTATGGCCTACTCCTGCTCCTATTTCTTATGTTCTTACTTATTTCCACTTTGTAAATGGTAAATGTCTTTACAATGGATGGCACTGGAATGAGATCCATACGTAATAAAAGGTGGGTGAATGTCAGCTGAGTACTTAACCATGGAGGGCGTCACATCCCAACCTGGCTGACTGCTAACCCCACGTCCAACACGCACACTCGCAGGTTGCACTGAATAGTGATCGAGTGGTTGGTTTTCTTCCCCTAACTAGCTCAAGGGCACTGAGGCTAATTGCAGGAACCCTACTGTCACCCTCGCCGAGGTTAGCACGAGCCGGGGTTGATCCCAGGACTTTCTTTGTCTGTGTGGCCTTTGGGCACACTGGGCAATGTTTGTGGGAGCTTTTATTTTGCTTTTCTCTTAGTTCCTCTGACGCAAAAAGGTAAATTCAGTGATCCACGCATTCCGGGGGGGGGGGGAGCCCCATTGCAAGGGAGCACAGGGCGCAGATAAGGCTAAAACACTGTGGTGCCAGTTCTGCAACCTGTGCTCCCTTTGAGCGTGGCCTCATGCTGAGATCAGTGAATTCACTCTCGACAGCTGACCTTTTCTACAAAAAACAAACATTAGACAATTTGCAGCACACTGATGTAGTTGCAAATTAGAACCAGTCCTCATAATGGGTCCAAAAAATAAATTTATGTATCTTGCAATTAAGTAATGGTTTTATGTTTTATTGATGTCTTACCAAAGTCTTTCTGGCAGTACTGTTGGATCCTTTGAGATTTTCCTTTTGACTTCTTACACTTTCTACAGTAACCTAGATCAGAGATAGACAGCAATTACTTACATGCAGCAGGCCAGTTTATCTCAGTGCTGTTCCACATGCCAGTTAATGCATACCATCTATTAAAAGGAGCTTTTTGCTCAGGCACCAAGTAATTAAACCGCTCCCTGCTGAAAGGAGGAGGGCAGCTTTATTACCCTGTCAGAGAAGGGATGTTGTTTGCGCTTGTTCCGCTTTCCACGACTCCCGCATTGGAGAAAGAGGAAGATTTATATCCAGTAACAAAAATAAAGAATCCCCCGACCCTCCACTGGGTCATAACCACTGAATCCTCTCAGTGGGAGGGGTTGATTGGGAGAGGAGTTGCTTGAGGTGAACAACCACGGGATGTGTTTCTCCATTTTCCTCTGCTGTGCGCTGGTAATCTCTCGACCTTGTTTGTGACCCAACAGATTTGGGGAACGCACCCTTTCCCTTTCATCCTCCCTCTTCCCCTTTTTTTTCCCTCTTTCCTTCTCCCCCAGTTTTTCCATGTAGGCGTTGTGGAGATCACAATTTCGAAGAAGAGCAGGGGGAGTTATCCCCAGTGCCCTGGGCCAATATTTATCCCTCAATCAAGATCACTAATAAAAAAAACCCAGATTATCTGGTCATTTATCACACTGCTATTTGTGGGAGCTTGCTGTGTGCAAATTGGCTGCCGTGTTTCCCACATTACAACAGTGACTGCACTTCAAAAGTACTTCATTGACTGTAAAGCGTTTTGGGATGTCCTGAGGTTGTGAAAGGTGCTATATAAATTCAAGTCTTTCTTTTTTAATGTTTGGCAAGGCAGCAAGTCGCCCCAGGAGAGCATTAGGCTGGGAGTGAGAGAGAGACACACAGCAGGGAGACGACAGGAGGTTTAATGTTCATTATTTCTTTCGAGATGTTAACAGTTCAGCAGCTGACAGGAAGCTCACTCACTGGGATACCGATCTGCCAATGCTGTCAAAGAGGACAGACTAAGGAATGTGTTTTGACTGTTGGAAGTAGTTTTGTGTAGACATGTTACTGCTGGTGAGATTTTATCAGGTTAGACTGCACCATTAACACATGTACTGTAAGGATTTCTAATGGCACATAGAGTGCTTTGGTTCCATGTCCGGAATAATACTGCCTTGGTCGTGGAAAACCAGTGCTGTTGTTACATGCGTTATTTTTCTCTTTATTGACCACACTGTGCTCAATGGCATTTGAGGTCTTTTCACCCTTAACATAAAAGCAACTCAGGGTCATGCTTCGGGGGAGGGGAGAAAACAAAATGGCTGTTTCAGCACTGGGCAGGAGAGTGTGCGGCCGCTATTTGGAGTGAAACTGTAAATAAAGAGCTTGTTTATGATTTGGCTACAAATAGCAAACAAGAGGCTCTGTGCCTGGCTATTCCTCGCAACGTTTAAGCAGCTCTGCAAACAAAAACAGTTGTACCATTAAAGGCATCTTAAGTCTATTTAATGAATAACGAAATACTTATTCGGTCATTGAAAATCCACTTTGTAGAGCTGACTGACATATTTTAGTGGATTGAAATCACACTGTCCCATATTAGGAACACACGTGTTAAATGTGTTCATAGGAACACGAGCAGGCCATTCGGTCCTTCAAGATTGCACTGTCATTGGTCATGGCAGCTCTTTACCTTTTTCAATCCCAATTCATGTCCTTTCTTTGGTAGTGTAGTTCCTTGACTCTGCGGTCCCAGTGGGGAGCGGTACCCACGGGGGGCATGGATTAGGGACAAAACTAAAACACTGGCCCCAATTCTCTAATGTTAATATACCCTTACTTCCCAAATAGCAATCAAACTCGCTTTTAAATACCTCTACTGATTATGGCCTTCTGGAGCAGTGCTTTTCACATTCTGACATTCACGTTGCGTGAAGAAATACTTTCTGGATCGACTTCTACCTGGTTTAATTCAAATTGTTAAATTATGCCCCCCCGCCATTTTAGATTCCCTTATTGGAGGGAAGAGACTTTCCCCCGAGTTTGTGTGAAATTCCTCTCTCAGTTATTTTAACTAACGTGTTTAAAAGGAAAATGTTAATGTGTTTGTAATTAATATCACACAATGCGATTTCAACCCAAGAGGCTTTCTAACCTGTTACTTGAACAAATATGTTCTCCCAAATCTAGAAAGAGGATGAGGCACTATTTAGGAAGACATGTGAAAAAACATCAGCAGCGAAGCGTTTTTCTGAATTTTCACTACTAGTGTGGTTTTTTTTTGCCAGAGATTGTTGATCATTAAAGCTTAACTCTAAGTGGATTCATTAGGACTGTGGGTGAAGTGATGGAAGGAAGGGAAGGGTTGTGGTCCAGATATCATTATTGCATTTAATAGGAGGTGAGGAGTGACAGGATCAATGCACATTGAAGCTTGTTTGCGATACCACAGACTGGTCCAATACAGATCAGTTGGGATTTCCTTTCTAGCTCGGCTTCATCATCGTCAGCACACGTCAATCTACCTTAGGGAACTGGGAGAGCGGAACATGTCATAGATTTTAACACCAGTATTTCATTCTTAGATGATAGGAGGTGTGGTTAACAAGGAAACTCAGGTGAGATTCAGCCTCCTCAGATGGCTCCACTGTAGAATCATAGAATCATAGAAAGTTACAGCACGGAAGGAGGCCATTTCGGCCCATCGTGTCCGCGCCGGCCAACAAAGAGCTATCCAGCCTAATCCCACTTCCCAGCTCTTGGTCCGTAGCCCTGCAGGTTACAGCATCCCAAGTGCATATCCAAGTACTTTTTAAATGTGGTTAGGGTTCCTGCATCTACCACCCTTTCAGGCAGTGAGTTCCAGACCCCCACAACCCTCTGGGTGAAGAAATTTCCCCTCAAATCCCCTCTAAACCTTCCACCAATTACTTTAAATCTGTGCCCCCTGGTTTTTGACCCCTCTGCTAAGGGAAATAGGTCCTTTCTATCCACTTTATCTGTGTCCCTCATAATTTTATACACCTCAATAAGGTCTCCCCTCAGCCTCCTCTGTTCCAAGGAAAACAGACCCAGTCTATCCAGTCTTTCCTCATAGCTAAGATTCTCTACTCCCGGCAACATCCTTGTAAATCTCCTCTGTACCCTCTCTAGTGCAATCACATCTTTCCTATAATGTGGTGACCAGAACTGCACGCAGTACTCTAGCTGAGGCCTAACTAGTGTTTTATACAGTTGAAGCATAAACCCCCTGCTCTTGTATTCTATGCCACGGCTAATAAAGGCAACTTGTTGTGCATATGAGGGCCGGACTCAAATATCAGCCAGTACCGGAACTCAAACCAACACAGGGGTTTCTCCCTTGTTTGTTTAATGGGAAAAGGCACCACTTGGTGTGGCACAGTCATACGGGCTAGGAAGGTCCCATGGTCTGTGCTGAGTTAGCTGATCGCAGCTACAGCAACAGTAAGCCATCTATCATTGGTCGCACTGCCCTGGGCTAGAAATCAGCCAGTAACCCATGCTGGGAAGTGCATGTTTACAGACTTTGGGGTGAGGATAAGATCAAGCTTGATTGTGATGCCCCCTGAGATCAATAGCCCACCGACACTCAGGGGCCGATTTTTGGCCCGATTTGGGATGCTAGCGGGACGGTAGAAGTTGGGAAATCCGGTAGAATTCCATTCTGCCAGATTCCCACCGGTTAAAGGGGATCTTCCGGTCTGAAGCTCCTGCTAAAAGCAGACGGGAGCTTCATTAATGTATGCAAAAGGGGGCAAGGAAGGGCGCTGTGGCATTTTCTGGCCCGTGAGCGTGGTGGATGCTGAGTCCCCACATGCAGTGAAACCAGGTGGGAAGTAGGTCTCAGGTGGACCTGCAGGCGAGAGGGACTTAAAAGGCAAAACCTTACTCCTAAATAGCAACAGAAATAATCCCTTTAATTCAACAAAGTTTGCAAGCAGTCATCAGATATAACCACCATTTCTAATCTGCAGCAACACAAAAACAATGGTATTAGAAAACCTTATTCCGCAGCCTCCTAATACTCTCCACTTGCCTGGATGAGTGCAGCTCCAACAACACTCAAGAAGCTCGACATCATCCAGGACAAAGCAGCCCACTTGATTGGCACGCCATCCACCACCTTAAACATTCACTCCCTCCACCACCAGCGCACCGTGGCTGCAGTGTGTACCATCTACAAGATGCACTGCAGCAACTCGCCAAGGCTTCTTCGGCAGCACCTCCCAAACCCGCGACCTCTTCCACCTAGAAGGACAAGGGCAGCAGGCGCATGGGAACACCACCACCTCCAAGTTCCCCTCCAAGTCACACGCCATCCTGACTTGGAAGTATATCGCCGATCCTTCATCGTCGCTGGGTCAAAATCCTGGAACTCCCTCCCTAACAGCACTGTGGGAGTGCCTTCACCACACGGACTGCAGCGGTTCAAGAAGGCGGCTCACCACCACCTTCTCAAGGGCAATTAGGGGATGGGCAATAAATGCTGGCCTTGCCAGCGACGCCCAGATCCCATGAACGAATTTAAAAAAAATGCATTGCCATAGCAGCATGTAGGACAGCAAGTGGGGGTGAAAGTCAGCTTTGACGGGGGCGCCAAAATGAACGGTAATGGGTCGGCCGCCCGTTAGACATCCCGTCTGCTTTTCCTGTCCGTTGACTTCAATGGAAATTGGGTGGGGTGTATAACGGGCGGACAATCTGCTATTGCCCATTTTCTGCCCTGTTGAAGTTAAACTTCAGCCTCCTGTCACTGTGACTGTTGGATTGGAGCCTCAATAACACAGTCAATACAAAAAGAAAATACTGCAGATGCTGGAAATCTGAAATAAAAGCAGAAAATGCTGGAGATGCTCAGCAGGTCAGGCAGCATCTGTGAAGAGAGAAACAGAGTTAACGTTTCAGGTCGATGACCTTTCGTCAGACGAAAGGTCATCGACCTGAAACGTTAACTCTGTTTCTCTCTTCACAGATGCTGCCTGACCTGCTGAGCATCTCCAGCATTTTCTGTTTTTATTTCAGTAACACAGTGTTGTTCCCAGCAACAGCTGCTTTTTGCGTTGAAACAAACCCAAAATGAACAAACCGACTCCATTCCCACCCACCCCCGCAAATGTTATAAACTGTAATCTGTGCTTGGGGTTTAGAAGTTTTTTGGCGTATGTGCTTACCTGCATAAAAACAGGTAAGGGTCCTAAATATAAGATAGTCACTAATAAATCCAATAAGGATTGCATTGCGACTGCACTTCAAGATAGTAATTCATTGGCTGTGAAGTGCTTTGGGACATCCCAATAATTTGATAAGGTAAGATATAAATGGAAGTTCTTGCTATCCGTTTACTGTTGCACCATGTGAACCTACCTCCATCGATAGTTTGTGACCGCTTAATCACACCCAAGGGTCCTATGTGTAGAGATCTTAGAATACGTGCTGTACCTTCCCGCATTATATAGAAAACATACGTAAAGGCTGGACAGGAAAAGCCCAGCTAGTCCGATGAGCTTTCCTCACATAGTCACGACGCCTTCTGCATCATGATTCCCAACATCCAACCCCGCCCCCCCACCTATCTACCGACAGCCATGACATTTCCTGGGAGAGGCAAATAAACAGATTTTTTTAAAACCACAAGGCCGATCTAGTGGGCCATGCCCTTGCAGTGTCTTTGACGCTTATACTCACTGGGCTGATGGTGTGTGGGCTGGATGGTGTCTCTCGGTGATATATTTTGAAAATGATTATCTTGATGGGGACGCACTGGTGGTCGCCATGTAGGGTGAATCCAGCCTGAAGAGAAAGGAGGGGTGGGGTAGAAAATGAATCTATGTTTTGGTCAGAAACACAAGAACCATAACACCTTGCCTCAATCCAATGAGTGTGTAAGGAATGCCTATGGTGAAGACAGTTCCTCCACCCCTCCTACCTGTGGTAGTCTTCCCAACTCTGTCATTGCCTGGAACTTTCCTTCATGAGCAGAGAAGATGAAATACAGAATTGTCTCATCACTTACTGAATCAGGGGTTGTTGGAGCACATATTAGGCCGTGGGAAAGCCCTGGACTTGCTCTTTGAGCCCTAGCACAACTCTCCAGGTCTTTCTTGTGCCCTTAGTGACTTCCAGAGTATTTGCTCACACCTGACTTTCATACAGTTGGTTGTGGCTGGTCCCTGTTATGATGCGTATTTTATTAAAAATCTTCCGGTTTCCACCCCAGTCCAATTTCCCCTCTAATCCCGTTTCACCTGAAGGCTAGTATATTTCATAGAATTTACAGCACAGAAACAGGCCATTCGGCCCAACTGGTCTATGCATACGAGCCACTTCCCACCCACCTTCATCTAATTCTATCAGCATAAGATTCTATTCCTTTCTCCCTCATGTACTTAGCTAGCTTCCCCTTAAAGGCATCTGTGCTACTCACCTCAGCTACCCCTTGTGGTAGCAAGTTCCACATTCTAAGCACTCTCTGGATAAAGAAATGTCTGCCGAATTCCTTATTGGATTTATTAGTGACTATCTTATAGTTATGACCCCATTATATACCATGGCTGCAGTGTGTACCATCTACAAGATGCACTGCAGCAACTCGCCAAGGCTTCTTCGGCAGCACCTCCCAAACCCGCGACCTCTTCCACCTAGAAGGACAAGGGCAGCAGGCGTATGGGAACACCACCACCTCCAAGTCACACACCATCCTGACTTAGAAGTATATCAGCCGTTCCTTCATTGTCGCTGGGTCAAAATCCTGGAACTCCCTCCCTAATAGTACTTTGGGAGCACCTTCACCACACGGACTGCAGCGGTTCAAGAAGGCGGCTCACTACCACCTTCTCAAGGGCAATTAGGGATGGGCAATGGCCTTGCCAATGACGCCCACAGCCCATAAACAAATAAAAAAAATATATAGAAAGGAATGCAAAAACAGTCTTCTGCAAAAACGAGGAGAAATTCAGGTTATAAGGAGATCCAAAAACCTCACCAATTAATTTTATTTCAACAGTACCATTCCAATAAAAAGAGTTTCAGCAACATTACAAAGTATATTCACTGACCATGTGTTCTCAGTGGGAAACAGTGCTTGAAGGGGGCTCAGGTTGAAGGTGGGGCTACAATATTGTACGGCCGATTCTCTGAGCTGCACTGCCCGTGAGTGTGACTCTCCGCTGGGAGTACGGGAGCTCTGAATTTACCATAATGTGCAAAGTGCTTAAAGGTGACAATGAATGTATAAGTGCTCCCTATCTTCATTCAGTTCTCTTGTTTATGTACCTTCTCTATGATCTACGATTTCTTGTGTTCAGTCAGTTGTATTTTATTATTTCAAAATATATCTTTTTTCAGTATCTATTTTCTCTCTCTCCCCCCACCTTTGAAGGTGCTGACACTTGCTGGAATACAGCTCCACAGGTGCCCTCCACCCTCCCCGAGTGACCATTCTTTATGTGTGAGCCCAGGTAGAGGGTGTCAGTAGACTATTCGACCATGGAAAGCACCGCACCCGAGCCAGGCCTCACCTCATGTCAGTTCCCAGCAGGCGTTACTAGACCGTGACCAGGAGGTAAAACCATGGCTGATTGAACCCATTTTATTACAAGGGAGCCTTAAAACCAGCTTAGTGTCCCATTGTTGCCCTGGCTGGGATCCTGCAGGACATCAAACCGTGCATATGCTCACTGATTACAGGTTATGACTTAACCATTTGTGATTATATTCAACTGTACAATGGACCCGTGGTTAACAATTCCTCACTCAGCAAGCGTGCGCCCGTGTGGTGAGGGAAGATGCCAATCATGACGTACACACTTCCCCAAGGAAGGCAGGGGAAAAGAAAATGGCGGGCGAATTGCCTTGGCCTGCTCTTGTGCGCCTCCTAGCGGTAACCTCAAGAGCAGCAGTGGCAGAGACCTGGCAGCAGGCTGGCCATTCAGGCTTGTGGAATAGAAAAAAAAAACGTGTTGGGTAATGGGACCTAAAAAGGAGGGAAGAACTTATGATTACTCCTGAGATAGAAAACTCACAATCTAGCGACTGAGTCGGTTTAAACAAATGCCAGCTACATACCTGGGTAGACGGTCGGCTTTCTGGTAGTGGTGGTGGTGGTGGTGGCTGTCGTGGTCTGTGCCCAGGGCAGATAACGGAGAGGAAGGTCAGCCTCTATAACAGCAGTCTCAGGCTGCCTCAGTGGACTATGGCCACCCTGGTAATGACCGTAGCGCTCATTCGGAAGCCAAAACTCGTATTCGATACCCGGGTTTTCCTCTTGTAGGAGAACCTGTAACACAAGTTGATCTTTTCATGTTCCAGTGCTAGATCTCCTTGTGACAGCTGTATTCTACATCGTTATATTCAAAATGGATGAGACTGCAACGATTGCCTGACCTACTCTAACGGGGTGAAATTGCATTGTGTGGAATTAGCATATAAAGATTTATTTTATTCTGTGTTCATTTCCTTTGCCTGCTACTTTGACAAAGGCTCATAAATAGATTAAGACCTCCATTAAAATATCAGGCAAAGAAATTTCATGCAAATTTGAAAGAAGAAAGAAAGAAAGACTTGCATTTATACAGCGTCTTTCATAACCTCAGGACATCCTAAAGCACTTTTCAGACAATTAAATACTTTTGAAGTGTAATCACTGTTGTAATGTTGGAAACGCAGCAGATAATTTGCATGTAGCAAGGTCCCACAAACATCAATGTGATAATGTTCAGATAATCTGTTTTAGTAATGTTGGTTGAAGGATAAATATTGGCCAGGACTCTGGGGAGAACTCCCCTGCTCTTCTTCACAATAGTGCCATGGGATCTTTTACATCCACCCGAGAAGCTGGAGGGGGCCTCGGGTTAACACCTCATCCAAAAGACGGCACCTCCAACAGTGCAGCACTCCCTCAGTACTGCATTGGAGTGCCAGTCTAGATTTTGTGCTCAAGTCTCTGGAGTGGGACTTGATCCCACGGCCTGTTTGACTCAGAGGCGAGAGGGCTACCCACTGAGCCAAGCCCGACATTAAATAATAATATTGCAAGGCATGATTTCACCCGATAATTTGTTTGTTATTTTTCCATCCAGTTAGCCCACTGCATGTATGTTTCCTCCTTCAGTTGAGAAATGGTGATAGTCCGACCCACTGACTCACCAACGACATTGTTACTGATGACCTTCTTCTGATCTGCTGGAGATGCCTTTGGGTTGTGTCAAAAGGGTGTGTAATAGAGTTTGCAGAATTCGTAGCCACAGAGGTGTAGAAAATACTTTCTTAAAACCTTCCGTGGGACAGCAAGCAAGAAGTGGTTTGGGGAGGGGGGATCAGATAATATATTCTCCAGTTGAACTTTTTGTATCTTCCCACAGATTACCCTTAAAGCGCTGAAATTTAGCACAAGCCACCTTTGCAGTATACAGGGACCATGTTGTCCACATGACTTGAGCTCAATGTCTTCTCAATTATCGGGTGAAGTCACGCTGTGTGATATTAATGCGAGAAGTCGCACAACACCAGGTTATAGTCCAACAGTTTTATTTGAAATCACAAGCTTTCGGAGCGCTGCTCCTTCGTCAGGTGAAGTGAAGAGGTGTATATCGGCACAGCATATATAGTCAGAGAACACTGCTATTAATGTGCCAATGCTTAACAATTTGTGTGAAGTTTCTTTGTCCGATCATTTAGTGGAGACTTTACACTATTTATGGGTCTCTATCAAAATAGCAGGAATGAATTAAGTGCTAGTACACTAATTTTTGCACAGTGTAACTTCACCAAGCAAAGGCATTGGGTGATAGTTTACACTGCAGTGGTGGTCAAGAATGGGGTTATGGCACAGGTGTACAGTTTGATCAGTCATTTATTTGTTCTTGTCATGGTGCTGTGTGAAGATCAGTGAGCAAAAGCTTAATGTACTCATATAAAATTCCTTGGTCTGTTGTTTTAATGGAGGTGTCAACCCATTTCAAATAATTTCAACGCCATTGTCCGACAAAAGTAGAGTTGCTCAGTCCTTTTCCTCACGGTCTACTCAATGAGGTTTATCACTTGAGCGGTTCATTTGGGTAGAACTCCTGTGTGTGCGATACCTAATTAAATCGTAAACTCTTTTATAGAGAAATATGTTTACGGTTTTTGTTACACATCATGCGTGAGGAAATCTTTCATCTTATTTTCTGACTGGAATTTATGTCACTTAAATGATGCATTAACAGTGGGTGTTTCGAATCTTGCTGGGATTGTTCTCCTTAGAGCAGAGAAGCTGAAGGGGAGATTTAATGGAGGTGTTCACAATTATAAAAGGTTTTGATAGAGTAAACATGGAGAAGCTGTTTCCACTGGCAGGAGGGTTGGTAACACAGATTTAAGATAATTGGCAAAAGAACCAGAGGGGGAGATGAGGATAATTTTTTTTTATGCAGCGAGTCATTATGACTTGGAATGCACTCTCTGAAAGGGTGGTGGAAGCAGATTCTGTAGTAACTTTCAAAAGCGAATTGGATATACACTTGAAAAGGAAACATTTGCAGGGCTGTGGGCAAAGAGCAGGGGAGTGGGACTAATTGGAGAGCTCTTTCAAAGAGTCAGCACAGGCACGATAGGCCAAATGGCCTCCTTCTGTGCTATATCATTCTATGATTTAAAAAGATAAAGTGCTCCTGTGTCTGGATTCTGACAAACCTGGGGGAAGAATTACTTTGTTCAATATTTGAAATAAGATCATGTACACATTCTTTATACAAGTGTTTATGATTTTGTTATAAATAGTTAACAGAAGGAATCTTTATTCCTCGAAACTATTCACGAAATTAATGACTAAATATGGTTTAATAGACAACGTTTGTTGGAGAAGCTTTCTGTCTTTCACCTATTGAACTGGCATTGGTTTATTGCCAAACCTTTGACTTGTGAGAACATCGACTCCAAGTAGACATGTTGGGTAAATTGCCGAAGACAGGAGAGGATAATTTTAGAAGTTTTAGTGAGTTGAGGAAAGCTTCCCAGGGGAGTTAGAATGGTTCGACAGTCATGCAGGACACCACCTCAAGGGAATTGCAGGCTAGGAAGGGCCTGCCACACTTCCATACGAGCACAATCTCACTGTGACTTTCACCACTGGGACAATACCACCGGTAGGAACCGTGCAAATAGCGACAGATGTATAATGAATCACTCTACCACGATAAGTATTCACCGCACTCTTTACATGAAGATTTGTACCATCACATGAAGGTCCTCTGCTGTTGGTCCTGTGGCCTCAAAGGACTCACGGTTGCTGGCAGAACGCAGGTAGTGCACTTTGGTACCAGCGACATCATATTCCCCGGGCCAGTCTATAACCCAGTTCCCATTAATCACATAGTGATTCTTGCCATTTATTAAGGCTGCAGACAGAATATAAAATCATTGCAATCAAAAACGTAATTATCCATAATCAATGCAATCAAAATTACAATTACGCATAACGGTTGCATAGTATACGGATCATTAATGTGCCGCACTGGGGGACTGGACAGTGCAATGGGTTAGACACCTCTGGGACCTGGACTCAGATGAAGAGCAGATTGATGGAATGAAAGTCTTCTCTGTTTATCGGCGCACAGGAAAAGAACTGCCCATAATGTGGCACAGTGGCATAGTGGTTATGTTGCTGGACTAGTAATCCGTGAGACATGAGTTCAAATCTTGATCCATGGGCAGCTGGGGAATTTAAATTCAATTAACTAAATCTGAAATAAAAAGCTAGTATCAATGATGAGTGACCATGAAACTACTGGATTGTTATAAACACCCATCTGGTTCACTAATGTCCTTTAGGGAAGGAAATCTGCTGCCCTTACCCAGTCTGGCCCTACATGTGACTCCAGACCCACCAGCAATGTGGTTGACTCTTAACTGTCCTCTGAAATGACCTAGCAAGCCACTCAGTTGTATTCAGGAAGGTGGCTCGCCCTCACCACCACCATTTTCTTGAGGGCAATTAGCGATGGGCAATAAATGCTGGCAAGATTGCTGGTGACGTCCCAAGAATGAATTAAAAAAATTGGCAATCTCTTCTCAGAAAGGCCACAGGATGTCTGGTGTGGGAAATGGAGAAATGTCAACAAAGTGGGAGGTCATCTGAGGTTGGAGATGTTGCAGAGCTTTGGACAGACTGGAGCTGACCTGGGAGTACTTGGACTGACAGTGGGTGCTCGGAATGGAAAGTATATATAAAAAAAGCTTCGCACCTGGCTCTAAATGTAGGCTGACACCTTGAATGGTATATTACTTGGGAGAAGGATTTACAGTTTTCTAATATACATTTTTAGGGTTCTGAAGGTTCCTGAAACTCAGTCAGATTCCCTCCCAGCCGATGGAGTTCCCCCGATTCTACAACCGATGGGGCGGATAGTCCATGAGAGTCACCAATGTCATCTCTTAGACCAATTGGGTGGTGCACTTGGCCTAGAAGGGGCTCACCCCTGGCCCAGCCCTCCTCCCCACAAGTTTGTTCCTCCACTTCAGATGATTCCACTTACATCGATGAAACTCATCACCTAAAGGTACCCAACGTACAAATGTCAGGCAGGACTTGGCTCTTGCTTCTGCTTTTTCAGTCCAATATTCCAGTTTTGTAGCTGAAGGTCTGTCCCAGCAGAACCATTTTAACTTTGCACAAGAGCTATCTGTACACACTCCCAGGTAAGTCTTACTGAAGATGGCATGTTTAATGATTATCATTTCCCCCCCTCCTAAATCTGGTGCTTGCAGTTTGTGAAACAAAGTCCTAAGCGCTTTTCCCGACTGCGTTTGCACTTAAAACATTGGAAAATGCACTAAAGCTGCACCAAAGCCATTAAGACTCCAAACTCCAGTGACAAGTGCTCGCCAAATGCTTTCGCCATCTGCCGTTACCTGATTGTTTTGCTCACTCGGTCTGCCAAGTTAGAACTTGTACCATATAACTCAGAGGAGCCATTGATGCAGAACGTGGCACTGAAGAATTCATCTGTTGGCTGAGCTAGCTAATCGATTCAGACCACCTGCCAAGTTAATTAAGTAACCTTGAGGAAAAACAGCCTCTCATGTTTTGGGATTGCCAGTATTTTCTCAGTCCACGTTGGGGGATGCAGGATTTTACACCAGTGTAAAATGAAAACAATATTCCACACTTACACCATAGCATTGCAGGGACCTGGAACTGCTTCAAACTCTAGCTCATTAGTCCTGACACAACAAAGGGAATGCTTTGTGGTCCTGACAGTGGGTGGCCAATGTTCAATCACTTGTGAGCGATCCTTAATTCGACGCTTACGCTTGGCGGGCCTCTTTGGTTCCATCGCCCGTGGAACTGGTCAGAAGCCTTGCCCGGTTCCAACCTAAAAAGGCAATCGGGGTCCTATTTACGTCATAGCACCCCAAGTTCAATATTAAAACGAGCCTATCGCCTGAAACAGGCGGGTGTTCTGGACACCTACTGGGAGGCCCCTTTCCAAATGGAGCCGGCCGGATCGCCGGCGGTAACGGTAAGGCTACCGACCCCATTTTGAGTCCATTACTGCCGGGAGAAGGGAGTGAAAATCGAACCCCCCCCCCCCCTTAATCTGACAGCCATTCGTGCCCCCATATTGTCATGGGCCTGTGATGCTGTTGGTTCCCCAAACGTCGGGGTAATATTACTGTGGAGTGCAACCAATGAGATAGCTAATCGATTAAGACCAATGGCGGATATCTCCCATCGTCAGCTCTCCTATAATATAAAAGCACCTTAGATGGTTGCACAATATTACAAGGCCTAGGAGAATGTACTAACAGTTGAAAGAGAATGCTGGCTTGTTGAGGGACGTTTGAAGGGTGAGATAGATGGGTCTGAAGGATGAACAATATGGGTCTAATGCCCTCCTGCCCCCACCATGTCCCCACCACCCCCCGCCGCCTCACCCCACTCCCCTCATCTGCAATTGCTTTGTGATCTTTGTGAGTGTTTTAAAATTAATAATACACTGAAAGGTCCTTGGCAGTTTAGTTTCAGAAACAGAGATCAGAAGGGAAGAGCGAATGAGATTGCACAGGAGGCGCAGGCACCAGAGGCCAATAATAACAACAAACAACTTTTATTGATCTCTACAAATGATTTGTGGGATTGTTTACTTCAGGGCAGCAGAGTACTAGATGGATGGGTGCATCAGCACAGATTCCTGTGATTAGTCGGCCAGAGAGGCGAGGAGGTCATTTGAAAACCTTATCCAACTAATGTCCATATTAAAGAGGTGATTCCACAATCCGGAGTATACCCAGTAGGTGGTGGACCCTGGGAAACTGTGGCCGTGAGCTGTGAATTTACACCCATGGACCTAAAATCAGAGGCAGTGTGCCCGTGATTTCCTCCATTGCACTCCCTGTGAGCACCACTCCCTCGCACCTGGGCGCTCCGGATTGCAAATTAACCAAATCAAATTAACCTTCATCGTCGCTGGGTCAAAATCCTGGAACTCCCTCCTTAACAGCACTGTGGGAGCACCTTCACCCACACGGACTGCAGTGGTTCAAGAAGGCGGCTCACCACCACCTTCTCAAGGGTAATTAGGGATGGGCAATAAATGCCGGCCTTGCCAGCGACGCCCACATCCCATAAACGAATAAAACAATATGTTTTGCCGATCACATGACCAAGCTTCGAATACTTTAAGAACAGAAGAAATAGGAGCAGGAGTAGGCCATTTGGCCCTTCGAGCCTGCTCCACCATTCAATAAGATCATGGCTGATCTTCGACCTCAACTCCACTTTCCTGCACTATCCCTATATCCCTTGATTCCCATAGGGCTGTATTTTACGGGGGTTCAGCGGGCACAATCGATAGCGGGGGTACCGTTGTGTCTCACCATTCACTGCATCTCACTAAGCCACTTCCAAAGATGCACACAAATCTGTCCAAGAACGCAAACTGTTGAAAATAGAGGTTTCAATGTTTGACACCACATTAACAGAAACTTTACATGAACATTGCATAAAACAACCAACTGCCCAATGAGGGTGAGTGTGAGGGGTGGCTAGTGAGATGGGGATGTGATAATGTAGATAGAGAGAGGGAGGGATGGGTGGAGGTGCAAGGTAAGTTGGTGTGAGTAAGGATGTGCAGGGAAGGGTAGGGAAGGCAGAGTGATGGGGATGTGATGAGAGGCACAGCAGGATGAGGTTGAGTGTGGATTTGTACTAACGTTTCGTGATCTACTGAGATCATTGAGAGGTTTGCTGCACTGCACCCAGGTCTTCCTGACCACATCCCTGCTTGTGCCCTCCTCTGCAATGTGCAACCAGGCTGTGTTGATCTCCTGGGGAGGTCTCTTCAGCCCATAGGAAGGGAAGAGAACCGCCCTGCGTGCTGTGACTCCCTCCATAAGCATATGGAAGAGCCTGGATGCAGCCCTGCACCTCTGTGCAGTGCTTGTCAGTGTTTGCAGCACCTCAATGCTGTAGAACACTGACAACACAAAGGTCAAAAGAAAGTTGGCCATGGTCCCTTTAAGGAAACCGACTGATGACGCATCATGAATGACATCACCAGACCTGCTTCCTCTAATTGGCCCGGCAAACGTTTTGGCCGGGCTTAACAAGCCCAATCAGGGTAAATTCATTTCAGACAGCGGATGGAGACAGCAGTGGGGTTGGGACCCACTACTGACATCGCCCGCCACAGACCGGCCAAGGTTCGTAAAATGCAGCCCATAGTATCCAAAAAATCTATCGATCTCTGTCTTGAATATACTCAATGACTCCCAGTTTTAAAATATTTAGAATTATTTACCACAATGAAATAAAAACTACCAAGTAAAAAGATAAAATATTTATCTGTCTTGAAACCAAGACTCATCGCACAAGCCCCCTACTTTAACCAAGATCTCAAAACAGTGGAACTCCTTACCTACCTCAATCTTTGCTTCCTCCTACAATCCATAGGTTAAAAAAAATAATTGCTGTCATCTATGTCATGATTTATCTCATCTGCTCTCCTCTTCTCAACCTTGGGGGAGTGTCCTGTATTATGGTCTTTCACCTGGGTTTCATCATTCAAAAGAAACTTCTTCTGTTCGACACTAAAACACCTCAGGAACTAGTTAATGCAATCACAGATATCAACAACAACAACAACTTGCATTTATATAGCGCCTTTAACATAGTAAAACAGCCCAAGGCACTTCACCGGCGCGTTATCAAAAAACAAGATTTGACACCGAGCCATATAAGGAGATATTAGGGCAGCTTGTTCAAAGAGGTAGGTTTTAAGGAGCGTCTTAAAGGAGGAGAGCTAGAGAGGCAGAAAGGTCTTAGGGAGGGAATTAGGGAGAGCTTAGGGCCGAGGCAGCTGTAAACTCCAGTATTATTATGGCTTCTCATGAGTCTAAACAGCAGAGTTTACTAATTCTGAGCCTTGATTTTTCTTTTCAGAAGCATCTCCTGAACTTCCGAGGAACTGAGCTGGACTCTGGGACTCACAGTACATGATAATTTATTTCACTGACTGCTCTGTAATATACTCACAACAGTCCCTTTGTTCCGGCAGTAAGAAATTTGACTTATTAATCATATATATTTCAAAAACCACTAATTACTGCTTCCTAAAAAAAACATTATCTGTAGTTGGTGGTCTGATAGCTCATGTGGCTGAGTGTTGTACTTCTAACTAGGAGGTCATAAGTTCAAGCTCCCAGGATTGCTTGATTCTCAATCTTGTTTATGCTAATATTGTCAGTTTGTAACATAGGGAAGTCAAGTATCTTGTCCCTCAGGGGAGGGAACTGCACTTCCTGTTGTCTACTGCATCATTGTTCCTGTACCACGCTTCAAGATGTCACATTGTCCCCAACTGCAAATTATTTATCGCATAACAACCTTAATGCATGGTGTACTCCATTATTAGCTAGGTCACTGATATATACTTGGAAATGTCATACTGCTTTAGTCAGTATTAATGACTGGTGACATACACCTTACCTTTACATAGCACCTTCACCCTCTGGAGTTTGGAAGAATGAGAGGTGATCTCATTGAAATGCATAAGATTCTGAGGGAGATTGACAGGGTAGATGCTGAGAGGTTGTTTCCCCCTGGCTGGATAAGGGGTTGGCCATTTAAGACTGAGATGAGGAGGAATTTCTTCACTCAGAGGGTTGGGAATCTTTGGAATTCTCTGCCCCAGAGGGCTGTGGATGCTGAGTCATTGAGTATATTCAAGGCTGAGATAGATAGATTTTTGGACTCTAAGGGAATCAAGGGATATGGGGATTGCGGGAAAGTGGAGTTGAGGTCGAAGATCCACCATGATCCTATTGAATGATGGAGCAGGCTCGAGGGGCCGTAAGGCCTACTCCTGCTCTTAGTTCTTGTGTTCTTATGTTCATCATAGTGAAATGACCCAAAGTGCTTCATAAAGGGACTGTATGAGTTGCCGAAAGTTATGGTTGAAGGGGTAGGTTCTGATGAGGCTTTTGAAGGTGGGAGAGACGTCGCAAGGGGGATTTAGGAATGGAAATCCAAGTGTAGGGACATGATATCGGCAGGCTCTACCACCGATGGTTGGGGGAGTGACGGTGATACCTGGTACTCAGGGCGCGGAAGATCTGGCATTTGGAGCTGGATGAGGTTGCAGAGGCAGAGTGGAGCGAAATCTTGAAGGGATTTGTAAGCGAGGATGAGGACTTTGCAATCAATGCACTGGGGATGGGGAGCCAGGATGGGTTGGTGAGGATTGGGAAGATAGGTGAGTGGAACTTAGTATGGGACAGGAGGCAAGGAGTGGGTTTTGAATGTGTTGAAGATTCCTGTATAGGCATTGGGGGAAAAATTGGGTCGCACCCCCTTTGGGGCGCTAACTTTGCCGGGATGCTACTTTTAGCGCCCCGAAAAAATTAGCCACCCCACGGCCGAAATTCATCGGTAGCGTCCCAAGAAGGAAGCGGGCCCGCTACTGGAAGCGCCCCGCCTCCCTCTTGGGGCGCTGCGAGGGAATATCACGGTGCTACGTGCCACAGCGCCATGCGGCTCGCCGCGGTACTGCAGGCCTTCCTCCCCTTCTTAAAGGGGAGGGGCCTTGCGCAGCGCGACCAGGGGCCCAGCTGGGCCACCAGGGATTGGAGTGCCGGTAAAAGAGCCCGGCACTCAAGAGAAGTGCCGGGCTCACAGAGCGCAGCCGGCACTCCGCGGGGGGGGGCTGAAAAGGAGGCCGGGGACGGCAACGGGGGCAGGTGCTGGCAGGCGGTCAGCAACAAAAATGGCTGCCCAGCACCTCGCCTTTAATTAGCGCCGCCCCAGCCGCAGGTAGGCCCCTTTGACCCCGTCGGACATAGGGTCCGGCGGTAAGTCAGGGGGCGCTACCGAAGATCATGGCCGGGGCGCGAGCAGGGCTCTGCGCACGGCGATGATGTCATCACCGGCAGTGCAGCACCGCGGGGCGCTAACGGTTACCGGCGCCGCTAACCTCCTGCTGAATTTCGCGGGAGGCGTTGCCAGCGCCGCGCCCAGGCGCTAGTTGCTTTGCGCCCCGTAAGCGCCCTCTTAGGGCGTTAATGGGAGGCGCAAAGCAACCGAATTTTTCCCCCATATACTTTGTTTCGCTGATATCTGTAAACTCTTCCCTGAGTTTAGCAGCACCCGACCAAAGTACTTTTCTAATAAAAGATCAAACTTACATTTACATAGCGCCTTTCATGTCCTTGGGATGTCCTAAAGAACTTTACAGCCAACAATTTATTTTTGAAGAGTAGTCACTGATGGTGTGTAGGTAGACACAGCAGCCAATGTGCAGACAGCAATATCCCATAAACAGCAATGAGATGAATGGCCAGTAAATCTGTTGTTGGCTCAGGGCCAAATGTTGGCCAAGTCCTACCAGTCCCCTAACGCCACCATTAAAACTCTCATCCTTGTGTTTAAATCCTTTTATGGACTCGCCCCTCCCTACACTGTAGCCTTCTCCAGCCCTACAATCGCCCCACTGAATGCTCTGTTTCTCCGACACTCACCTATTGTGCAACCCCCTCCTTTCACCCCACCATTGGTGGCCATGCCTTCGGACACCTAGGCCCCACACTCTGGGATTCCTTCCCTAAACCCCTTCACCTCTCCACCTCCCTCTCCTCCTTTAAGGCCCTCCCTAAAACTCGCCTCTTTGACCATGCTTTTGGTCACCCCTCCTAGTATCTCCTTGTTGGGCTCGGCGTCCAATTATTTCTGATTACGTCTCTGCGAAGTGTCTTGGGTCGTTTTGTTGTTGTTATTTGACTATGGGGACATCACAGCTGAGCTCTGACATTCACATGAGCACTTACCTAACGGGGTCAGCTAGATAGTGGTCGAGAGTGGGATCCCTGGCTGATTCTCCCTTACCTAGACCGGAGCTAATTGCAACACTGGAATTGCAGCCCTGGCTGAAATCAGCTAACATAGCACAGGGGAATTGGCAGCTAACTAGACATGTACTGCTACAGTAACCTTGCAACTCTTGTAACTTAGAGGTTGACTTACCCAGGTAGTTCCTGCTGTTGTCTGTAACTTTGATGTTAGTGGCTCCCGCTGGGATCACAGTCACGTTATTATAACCGAAGTAACCTAAGATTAGTTAGAAAAAATACTCATTAACTCCCTGGTGCCAATTACCAAGTGCATCACTGAGATTTCAGAAGTTATATTGTGCAATATTTTGGAGATTGTGTATCCAGAAAAATGCAGTAAGTGAAGATTTATTACACAAGTGTCAAACATGCATTTTACAGAACAGCTGATCTAAATAATAAAAAAGTTAAACCTGGAAATTCCTGTTGGGGACATCATAGCATCATAGAATAGAACCAAAGAATCACAGATTAGAAGCACAGAATAGGACCATAGAATAAAACCATAAAATAACAGAACTATAAAACCATAGCATACAACCAAAGAACCATAGATTAGAACCATAGGACCATAAAACTATCGAATCGTACTACAGAAGCTTACAGCACAGAAGGAGGCTATTCAGCACATCCTGTCTGTGCTGGCTCTTTGCAAGAGCAATTCAAAACTAATCCCGCTGCCCCAATCTCTCCCCGGAGCCCTGCATTCCCTCTGCTTCAAATACTTATCCGATTTTCCCTTCTAAGATGCAATGCTCTCTGCCTCAACCGTTCCCTGCAGCAAAGCATTCCATGCTCCAACAACCCGCTGTGTAAAGAAATGTCTCTTAACCTCTCTCCTCGCACTCTTAGTGACTATTTTAAATTGATGGCCCTGCAGCAACTCCCCAACCACTGGAAACAGTCTTTATCGGTTCACCCTATCGAAGACCCTTCATAATTTTAAGTGCCTTTATTAAACCTCCTCGTAGCCTCCTTTGCTGCAGTGGAACTAAACCCAGCATCTCCAGTCTCTCCATATATCCGATTGAATTCTACCCTGCACGCTCTCAATGGCCTTCATATCTTTTCTATTAAGGGACACCCAAAATGGTGATTGCGCAAAAGCTTTTTTTTAATATTAAATACGTTACTGCCTTTGTTAAAATAGTGGAGAGAAGGATTTGATAAGAGGAAGTTAAAGGTACGTTTGAAAACATTGCAGACAGGCATCTCCAGGCCTAAATTCAGAAACGCTGGGAGACACTGGGTTAACCTGTCCGTTGTAAAACTTGAAAGAGTAGTGAGATGCTGCCGAAAGAGGCCATTTTATGTTATTTACTCTGGAAAAGTGTGACGTTAAGAGTTAAGTGGCCGAGGTAATAATAATTGGCCGCTAATCAGCTCTGATAATCAATGAAAATCTGGTATCGGGGCAGTATTATTGTGGAAAGAAAAAACTAGAAATAGTGGAAACACACAGCAGGTCAGTCAGCATCTGTAAAGAGAAAAGGTTATGGCGTTTAGGCTGTGTGTCCTGAAGGGTAATGCAACCACCCGTCTTTATACTCTCCACAGATGTTGACTGACTCGCTCTGCGTTTTCAGCATTTTTTTCTGTTTATTTTTAATTCAGATGGCCAGCATCGTGCAGTTTTGCCTGATAAAAAAATATATAAATTTACTCTGGCGGAAAGGGTCTGCACTGCTACTCTCGTGTCCCGCAAGCTATTGCGCGCTGCTCGTGGTATCGCAGACTACCGGCGCTGACGGGAATTCGGGTTCATGTTTTAGTCAAGGCACAAGGCATTCACCCATCGAGAATGGCAGGGCAATCACCAGAAGAGGGGAACGTTGATCGGTAGACTCTTCGAACCAGGGCGCAGGAGTCATTCCGTCCACCGCAAACCCCGCAGACATCCGTTCTGGCCTTCGAGCCGAGGACACTGTCACAACCTACTTTCTGAAAAGCAAGAGAAAGGGAAAGAAAAAAACACACACTCACATCCAGTGATTCACCTCGGCAGATGACAGGAGCAGGAAGGGCTCCAGAATTCAATCCAGTTTAGAAAGAAAGACTTGCTTTTCTATAGCGCCTTTCATGACCTCAGGCCGTCCCAAAGCACTTTACAGCCAATGAAGTACTTTTTTGAAGTGGAGCCACTGTTGTAATGTAGGCAACAGCGGCAGCCAATTAGCGCACAGCAAGCTCCCACAAACAGCAATGTGATAATGATCAGATAATCTGTTTTTTAGTGATGTGGATTGAGGGATAAATATTGGCCAGAATTCCAGGGATAACTCCCCTGCTCTTCTCCGAAATAGTTCCATAGGATCTTTTACGTCCACCTGAGAGAGCAGACCGGGCCTCGGTTTAGCATGTCTTCCGAAAGGCAGCACCCTCCGACAGTGCAGCACTCCCTCAGCACTGCACTGGAGTGTCAGCCTAGATGTTTGTGCGCAAGTCCCTGGAGTGGGACTTGAACCCTTCTGACTCAGAGGCGAGAGTGCTACCCACTGAGCCACGGCTGACCCTTTAGGCTCTCTGCTGATGATTAAATTGGAAATGCAATGTCTTGCGTGGAACTCAATCACACAGACCGGCCTCTGGCATGTGCAGTGTTGGCTGCTCTCAGCCAGGGCGGCAGTGGGTAGAGCGCTACAACTGGCATTAGCACCCTTGGGAAAAAAAACAGCTCCGCTTCCTGGGTTGTTGTTCAGTCAGTCCTGGTAAAGACAGGATTTGCTTTGGCTGTGTTGAATAGCCTGCTGGCACTCACTGTCTGGGCTTGCATATTGGCCACCTGAGCGAGATACAGGAGGTGGTGTGCGGGCCTGTAGAACAGTGCCTCGATGCGAGACAGGGCCTTAAGGGATACGGGACGGGAAAGTAACTGGAACATTAGTTAGCAGTCCCTTAAAAAAAGTTTTGAATTAAAATGTTTGAAGCTTTTTGATCATGTGTATTAAAGGATTTTAGCAACCAATAAAATGTTTTCGCATAAAAGTAGTAAAATATATAGATAAACATAGGCAAATAAATGTGTCACTTCAGAAAGGAAAGACAAACAGAATTCTGCACACCGATCGGCAACCTTTACTTTGAGATTCGCTGGTTCTATGAGAAAAAAACACACACAGCTATGTCCAAGGAGCGCACGTCAACCCAAGCACCCCACCCACCCGGCCCTTCAACCACCGTCTGCCCCACCTGTGACAGAGACTGTAGGTCCCGCATTGGGCTCATCAGTCACCTGACAATTCATTTTTAACGTGGAAGCAAGTCATCCTCGGTTCCGAGGGACTGCCTAAGAAGAAGAAGAAGTGAAACCACTTCACGCTAACACTACAGTTGTATTGTCGGTACCCCGTAACAGATTAATAAAACCTTAATGGTGTTAGTGACTTTGAAATCAGTCTCATATATCTGATGCAATAGACTGCCCTTAGTGGATATACTGTACTATCCGTACAAGAATCTGTTTTTTTCCCCAGACTAACAAAACGCCTCAGATAAAGGACCATTATGTAGATATTAACTCCTACATTGCTCCACTGATTTTTGTTATATATACATATATCTTTCCTTCTATTTCTGTTAATTTTATTTTCTCCCCATCTCCTTTTCTTCTTGCTGTGATATTTTTCCACAGAAGCCAACAGCTCTCTGATACCTCACCCAAGAGATTACGTGTGAGTGTCAGCAGGTTAATTGACGGTGAGGAGCATCACAGCTGAGCCTGATTCTGTCCTAGTCTGGTTCTTTTGGGTCTGGGTGATTTTGACTTTGGGCGATAGTGTTAAACGGCCGCTGTCAACTCAGCCGCCCGTTGTACATCCCTCGATTTTCATTTCAATTGACCTGAACGTAAACGAAAATTGGGAGAGATGTACAATGGGAGGCTGAATCGATATCGCCCATTGCACACTATCGCCCGAAGTCAAAATGACCCCCCATGTAGTCAGGAGCGGGGACCTCAGTCAGCCCCTTGAGTGTTTTCAAGATGTTATTTTGTTGGGGAGTTTCCAGGTAAGTCAGTAACAAGCTTTGAAAACAATGCCATGCCGTTGGCTGTCAGGGGAGAAGGTTACACTCCAGGAGATACAGAGAAGCACAGAAATTATATCTCCCACCATTGGCCACAATGGCAGTTTTAAACTGTGATCATTTCGGACTTTGGGAATGGCATTTACTCTGGGTGCACCGCCCCTGTATTCTCAAGCACTCCGCACTACTGATGTTCCACTGACAAAAACGCAACCTGGTTGTCCTCAGTCAGATCAGCTGCCGAGCAGTGTTCCCTCTAAATTTCTTTTTGTGCGCGGTCCCTTTAAATTTGCTGCGCGTGAGTGGCCTGCACGGTACCTTCCCGATTGTCGCTCGCGGCTTACGAGGAACATTGCTGCCGGGGGCAGTTAGCTGCTTATTCAGTGTGTGTCATGATATCGGTTTTCCATTTATATTGATTTCTGGGAAATTGCTCACCAGACATTGTCCACTGATACACATATCCGAGGAGTCAGGGCTACACTTTGTCCCGTCCAGAACTCGACCAAACATGTAGTAGAAATTCTTTCCTTTGGCGAGGCAGTTGAGGTCACATTGATTGGGAGCTGTTAGAAAGAAGAGTAAGACAGCAAGGGTCAAGGTTCAAACCCATATAAACCTCCATCGACAACAGTAATGCACTAAATCAAACTCACTATCGCAGATAGGTCAGTGATAGAAAGAAAGAAAGATTTGCATTTCTATAGCGCCTTTCACGACCACCGGACGTCCCAAAGTGCTTTACAGCCAATGAAGTACTTTTGAAGTGCAGTCACTGTTGTAATGTGGGAAACACGGCAGCCAATTTGCACACAGCAAGCTCCCACCAACAGCAATGTGATAATGACCAGATAATCTGTTTTTGTTATGTTGGTTGAGGGAGAAATATTGGGCCAGGACACCGGGGAGAACTCCCCTGCTCTTGTGTCGAAATAGTGCCATGGGATCTTTTACGTCCACCTGAGAGGGAGCAGACGGGGCCTCGATTTAACGTCTCGTCCGAAAGACGGCACCTCCGACAGTGCAGCACTCTCTCAGCACTGCACCGGAGCGTCAGCCTGGATTTATGTGCGTAAGTCCCTGGAGTGGGATGGAGCAAAGGTTGTTCCTATGTTTAGTGAGTGCTGGCACTGAGAGAGTTAAAGCCATTTGCTCAAAGATTACTGGGAGTACTCTTCAGTCTTGTCTTTCCCTGCTACTGGATTAAGAACATAAGACAGCCTGGGTAGGGTAGTAGAATCAGACATTAGGAGAGTTTAAAATTCACTTGGTTGCTAGGCTGTGAGATGGAGCGCAAGAGAGATGAACTTCGAAGGGTCAAAATGGTCTTTGCTCATCCTTTGCTGTTCCTTGTGCTCTTCTCATGGGGTCAGAATTCCCCTGGTCATTGCATGTTGCAACATCGTAAATGTGTCTGTAAAGATTTCCTCTGCGCCGTATTTCTTGCAAAATCATAAACACGTTCTTTTATAATGAGTTTACAATCTTGCTAGAGATAATGAACAGAGGAAATCTTCGCTGACACATTTATGATCTCACTGGAGAAGAATTGTTGCCCCAAATGACGAAGCTGTAACTTAGATAAGTGTAATGTACACAGCCACTAGGGGCAGCTCATCTGTTAGTTTCTCCACCTCTTTGACTACCACCGAGTTAATCTCCATGCGATAATTTAACCCCGGTTTTGGTGTATGACTATTCATAAGAATGGGACATTTTAACCACTATGTGTACAGGAGTTATATCATTGTCACTTGCACACTGGATTAGGTGTACAGGAGTTAGGAACATTAGGAATAGGAGGAGGCCATTCAGTCCTTCGAGCCTGTTCTGCCATTCAATGAGATCATGGTTGATCTGTATCCTAACTCCATCATATGCTTTGGCTCCCTATCTCTTAATACCCTTGGCTAGCAAAAATCTATTGACCTCAGATTTAAAACTATTAATTGAGCTAGCATCTACTGCTTTCCGTGAGAGAGAGTTCCACACTTCTACCACCCTTTGTGTGAAGAAGTGTTTCGTAACATCTCTCCTGAATGGCCTGGCTCTGATTTTAAGGTTATGTTCCCCTTGTCCTAGACTCACCCTAGTGGAAATAAATTCTCTCCAACTAGCCTATCAATTCCTTTCAAAATCCTAAAAACCTTAATCAATCACCTCTTAACCTTTTACATACAAGCCTAATTTATGTAATCTCTCCTCATTATTTATTCCTTGGAGCCCTGGTAACATTCTGGCGAATTTGTGCTGCACTCCTTTCAAGGCCAATATGTTCTTTCTAAGGATAATATCATTATTATTTGTACACTAGATTAGGCGTACAGGAGTTAAATCATTGTTATTTGTACACTAGATTAGGTATACAGGAGTTAAAGAGTTAAATCATTATTATTTGCACACCAGATTAGGTATACAGGAGTTAAAGAGTTAAATCATTGTTATTTGTACACTAGATTAGGCGTACAGGAGTTAAAGAGTTAAATCATTATTATTTGCACACCAGATTAGGCGTACAGGGTTTCTGATAGATGTAGTATCAAGAGCTCCCATTGTTCTGATAACATGTTATCATAACCCATCGGCAACCTCAGAACATTACACAAGCTGTATAATTCTCTGCCCTTCTAAACAAGATGAACTGAATTAGTGCCAATTGAATTAGCGCCTAAGTTCACATCACTTGGCTCCCAGTGATTCCACTGTGCCGTACTTGGGGAGAATGTTCTGCACTTACCCCCATAGAATGGCAGCCACTGATGGTTCACCATATTGCCCTGGAGTGGTTTGTTGTTATAAAGTGAACACTGAATCTTTCGGAAATCAACGGATCCTGGAGGGCAGTCCTGTGAAAATTGTGTCGACGCTTAAATCACTAACAGAGACCTGGTCACAAACACGCACAGTAAAAACAACTTGCATTTATGCAGCACATTTAACATAGAAAAAACATCCCAAAGCAATTCACAAAGGCGTAATCAAAACAAAAATGGACGCCAAGCCAAAGAAGGATATACTAGGAGGGGTGACCAAAAGGTGGGTTGAAGAGGTGGATTTTAAGGAGGGTCTTAATGGAAGAGGGAGGTGGACAGGAGGGTGGAGAAGGCATTTAGGGAAACATTTCCAGAGTGTGGGGCCTAGGCGGCTGAAGGAAAATTGCGCATGTCACCCCGCTATTTAAAAATGGTGAGGGGGGAAACCAGGGAATTACAGACCAGTTAGCCTAACATCTGTTGTTGGGAAATTGCTAGAGTCTATAATAGTTTGACTGAACACCTCGCAAATTTTCAGTGGATCAGAGAGAGCCAGCACGGATTTGTGAAAGGTAGGTCATGCCTGACAAACTTGATTGAATTTTTTGAGGAGGCGACTAAAGTAGTGGACAGGGGAATGTCTATGGATGTTATTTATATGAACTTCCAGAAGTCATTTGATAAAGTTCCACATAAGAGACTGTTAGCTAAGGTAGAAGTCCATGGAATTGAGGGCAAATTATTGACCTGGTTAGGAAGTTGGCTGAGTGGCAGGAGACAGGCAGTAGGGATAATGGGTAGGCAGGATGTGACTAGTGGTGTCGCGCAGGGATCTGTTGGGGCCTCAACTATTCACAGTATTTATTAACGACTTAGATGGTGGCATAGAAAGTCATATATCCAAATTTGCCGATGACACAAAGATAGGTGGCATTGTAGGCAGTGTAGATGGAAGCATAAAATTACAAAGGGATAGCAACAGATTACATGAATGGGCAAAATGTTGGCAAATGGATTTCAATGTAGGCAAATGTGAGGTCATCCACTTTGGACCTAAAAAGGATAGAACAGGGTACTTTTTAAATGGTGAAAGGCTAAAAACAGTGGAGGTCCATGGAGGGATTTAAACATGGAAATGAGAATTTTAAATTTAAAGTGTTAGCGGACTGGGAACAATGTAAGGGAGCAAGGACAGGGGTGATGGATGAATGGGATTTGATGTGGGATAGGATATGGGAAAACTGAAGTGTACGGAGGGTGGAGGATGGGAAGTGGCCAGAACAGCATTGGAATTGTTAAGTCTGGAGGTGACAAAGGCATGGATGAGATTTTCAGCGGCAGATGGGCTGAAATAGGGTCGGAGGTGGGAGATGTTATGGAGGTAGAAGCCTAGCTTGGCATTGTAAAGGACACCAAGGTTGTGAACAGTCTGGTTCAGCATGAGGCTGCGGCCGGGATGGGAGATAAGAGTCATTGGCAAGGATATGGAGTTTGTGGCGATGGCCAAAAATGATGGCTTTGGTCCTCCCAATTTTGCGCTGGGGGAAATTGCGGCTCATCCAAAATTGGATGACGGACAAGCAGCCTGACAGCACAGAGCAGTGGAGGGGCTGAGAGAGGTGGTGGAGTGGTAGAGCTGGGCGTAGTCAGCGTACATGTGGAAATCGACCTCATGCCTGCAGATAATATTGCCAAGGGACAGCGTGTAGATGAGGAAGAGGAGGGGCCAAGGATAGATCCTTGGGGTCTCCGGAGGCGATGTTATGAGAGTTAGAAAAGAACCCATTACGGGAGATACACCGGCTATGAATGGAGAGTTCTGACGGGGTGGGTGGAGAGTGTTGTAGGATTGGAGGAGGTTACAGAGATAGGAAGGGGCGAAGCCATTAAGGAATTGAAACAAGAGGATAAGAATTTTATCAAGGAGGGGGTGATAGGTGAACGCGATGGTGTGGGATAGTTACGGACAGTAGAGTTTTGGATAAATAAATAAATTGGGATGGAGTCCTTTTGAAAGATGTGAAGAGCATTCAGTGCTGAAAATGTTCCATTAGAAATGTGCTCACCAGAATGTTACACACTCTGTATTGCCTCTGATCACCTGGACAACCCTCTGTATTAGAGAACCTGACAATTGAAAACAAACAAACTGAGGGCCTATTTGATTAATTGAAGGAGCACAGTCATATTTCTGTACCAAAATCAAACTTTTAACTATCGTGTTGTCACCTTGACAAATTCTCTCATGAGAGTCTTCTCAAGCTGGAGCAGCGGTTTAGAATGACATGACAACAACAACTACAACTTGCATTTATACAGCGCCTTTAATGTAGTAAAACGTCCTAGGACGCTTCACAGGAGCATCCTCAAACAAAATTTGACACCGAGCCACATAAGGAGATATTAGGACAGGTAACCAAAAGCTTGGTCAAAGAGATTTAAGGTGCTTCTTAAAGGAGAGAGAGGTAGAGAGGCGGGGAGATTTAGCCAGGGAATTCCAGAGTTTAAGGCCTTGGCAGCTGAAGGCACGGCCGCCAATGGTGGCGCGATTAAAATCAGGACTTTGCAAGAGGCCAGAATTTTTCTCCTCTCTCCTGCTGAAGGACGATGGTTCATGCTGGGATTGAGGTTCCACCATAGGTGCCAACCATGCTCTGGTACCTTATCCAAGATGCCCATTCTTCATATGTGACCCTGGACAGTGGATATCTGAGCTATTCAACCTTGCAGGGCCATCACAGTCCTGGGTTCCATCCACTCAGATACGTCCCTCAGGTGGCTATTCTTCATGTGACTCTAGATATTGACTGTCTGAGAGTTAGTCACTCCTGAGGGAACGGTACACAAAACTCCAATTCTATCCTCTATCCACACACTTCTCAGCAAAGGATCATTGGATAGCGATCACTTGTAGTTGACTTGAACCCACTACCTTTCTGACTCAGAGGCGAGGGTGCTACCCACTGAGCCACGACTGACACCTGAAATGTGAGTCACCTTGGCGGGAGCTCTCTTTCATTGTCATTTCAAAATCCCCAAATTAAAATTCCATTATGAAAAATGTGCTCCAAAGCAGGTACAACATGTGCTGCGGCATCAACCGGTGCCAGGTAGCCAACACAAGACTTCAGATGAAGGTCCTTCGTTTTCTGTTGCAGAAACACAGTCTACCTAAAAACTCTGCTGACATTACCCCTTTAAGAACTTTTTGCCAATACCACGAACATTTCAATTGAGAATTATCCCTCTGGTTATACATTTCTCTCCATCGCATTCATAAAAAGTTACAGATAACTATTTTTGCAGATGTTATTGAAGGAAATGATGCGCACATTTTGAATTCTCAAAATGGTTTTCCAAAGGGATATTAACCAGTTCATTAATCACTGAAATCACCACTGCTTCCTCTGGGAAACAACAAAGTAGGTAATTTAGGTTTATTCCTCAGTTTATACTTCCGTGCTATAAAACAATTCGAGCCACAGTTAACCCAAAAGTCGCAGGGCTCTGCTGTGACTTCAGTCGACTGAAATTCTGGAGATTGGAAAAGCCTGGAGTTGTACCTGTGGCTGATGCATTAAGTAGTTTAAGAATGTCATTTTCCAGTTACCTTGCTCCTCTCCTGATGGGGTTCAGCTACACGGACACTGACCACACTTTGGCAACTTGTACAAGGAGCCATTCTTCATTGGATAATGATCAGGAACTGGAACCGCAGCTGATTTCAACCCCCCCCACCCTCCCCAATCCAGGGCACTGAGGTCAATTATAGCATCTTAACGACTATCCCAGCTGAGATCAGGTCATTCCACACAGACTATTCCTTTAAACTAGTAGGACTGGGAATCCATGAGCAGTTCGCTTGATTGGCACCCCATCCACCACCTTAAACATTCACTGACTCCACCACCGGCGCACCGTGGCTGCAGTGTGTACCATCTACAAGATGCGCTGCAGCAACTCGCCAAGGCTTCTTCGGCAGCACCTCCCAAACCCGTGGTCTCTACCACCTAGAAGGACAAGGGCAGCAGGTGCATGGGAACAGCACCACCTCTAAGTCTCACACCATCCTGACTTAGAAGTATATCGCCGTTCCTTCATCGTTGCTGGGTCAAAATCCTGGAACTCCCTCCCTAACAGCACTGTGGGAGTACATTCACCACACAGCAGTTCAAGAAGGCGGCTCACCACCACCTTCTCAAGGACAACTAGGGATGGGCAATAAATGCCGGCCTTGCCAGCTACTCTCACATCCCAAGAATTAATTTTTTAATATACATTTAGAAAGTGGTACACTTCTATCTTAATATCTCGTCCATTTCTCTGAAGACCAATTCAAATTTTCAACACCCCCCAAATTGCTGCAAACCCAAATTGCTTTTGTGTTGTTAAACCATTTTGTTATCACAAAGAGTTAAAAATAGGGTAAATAATCAAAGGTTATTTTCACAGGTCCGTGGGTTAGTACGAGAAGCATAAAGGGAGCGTTGCGGAGAATTTTTTTCACATAAAGGGTTGTTCAAATATGAAGCTATTGAAGTTGAGTTGAAGTTAAGAAGGAAAATGTCAAAGGGTACGAGGAAAAGGGCAATGAATTAGGATTAGAAAAGGTAGCTCCAGTGGACGAGGTAGCATCAGCACAGGTAGGAATAGCTTCCTTATGTACAGTCTACTCCTGTTAATTCAATGTCAATTTTCTTGAGTTTTGAAGATTGAGGGGGCGATCTAATCGAGGTGTTAAAATGATAAAAGGATTCGATAGGGTAAATACAGAGAAGCTATTTCCTCTGGTGGGGGAATCCAGAATGTGGGGGAATCCAGAACAAGAGGGCATAATCTCACAATTGGAGCCGGGCCATTCAGGAGTGAAATCGGGAAGCACTTTTTCACACAAAGGGTGGTGGAAATGTGGAATTCTCACCCCCTAAAGTCTGTGAATGCTGGGGGGGGGGGGGGAGTCAACTGAAGCTTTAAAGACTGAGATCGACAGATTTTTATTGGGTAACGGTATCAAAGGATATACGTCTAAGTCGGGTAAAAGGAGTTGAGGTCCAGATCAGCCCTGAACTAATTGAATGGCGGAACAGGTTTGAGGGGCCTCCTGTTCCAATTTTGCTCAAATTAAGCAATTTGAATAAAACAACACAGAACGTGTTTTCGCATAATGTCAATTTGGATTAACAAGTGATTTGAATGAAGTAACGTTGAATTAAGACGAGCAGACTGCACAACGCTTTCGTTCTTGCTTGAATTCGCTCCTCATAAAAGGACAAACTTCCCCAGACTTTTATTTTTTAAAACTACCTTTTAAAAAAAAAAGTACTTCATTTCTGTCTTACACACAGCTGTAGCAAGCAATTCAAAAATGCTAATTTGAAAAGCGCTCCCTTTTCACTGCCTGTAAATATTTTAAAGTTCCAATCACAGATCGTGCAACACCTGGAAAGTGATTCCGCTTTGGCAAAAATTTGCCCCTCCACTGCCACCAACAGACCAGGGATGGCACAGAGGAGTAAGTAGCTGTCAGACAACTTAATTGGACTAACATACGGAACACAATGCATCACATCGGGTGAGACTTTATTAATATTGTTCAAAGGTCCATGCCCACATTCTCCAAACTGTTGCAGTGCACAATTTCCGCCACCAGAGGGCAGTGCAGCGAGTTACGACAGTGTAACTGCTCCTGTTGGTTTCCAGTGGTGGGACTGGGGTACTGCACCGCAACATGGCCTCTGTTTAACGTTGGCCTGGATCAGCATTGGTTGAGTCCCATGCACTAGTGGGAAGTACGTACAGTACAGACAAAAGTTCTGGCCACGTACCTCAAACAGCGCCTGCCCCGGAAGGATGCTCCTCCACCGCAAGTGCTGGAACAAGCACTCCAGCTCCCCCATGTTGACCACTCACTGGACCATGCCTGGCGACGTTGACGCACTCTGTTCACCCACTGAGATCTTCTTAGCTTCTGATTCGCAGCCAACTTGTGGAAACAGCCATAAATAAAACTATTGAGTCAATCAATACATCTAAAGTGACGCTTTCAAATCCATTACATCAGTCGCTTTAAGAGCTACCATAGTTAGTGTGTCCTTTATAAAGTTATATTTTTAGGTTTGTCAAGGTGGTGCTGGGTATTGGCAGAGTTTTAACCTTTTTGCATCCTGTGTCAGCATTCAGGTTAGGTAGAGCATGAGTAAGATATGGAGTAATTAATAGAATGATACAGCACAGAAGGAGACCATTCGGCCCATCGAGCCTGTGCCGGCTCTTTGAAAGAGCTGTCCTATTGGTTCCATTCCTCCGCTCTTTCCCCATAGCCCTGCAAATGTTTCCTTTCAATTATATATCCAATTCCCGTTTGAAAGTTACTATTAAATCTGCTTCCACCACCCTATCAGGCAGTGCATTCCAAGTCACTGCGTAAAAAAAATTCTCTTTATCTCCCCTCTGGTTTTTTTTTGCCAATGACCTTAAATCTGTGCCCTCTGGTTACCGACCCTCTTGCTAATAGAAACAGTTTCTCCTTATTCACTCTATCAAAACGTTTCATAATTTTGAACACCTCTATTAAATCTCCTCTTAACCTGCTCTGCGCTAAGGAGAACGAACCCAGCTTCTCTAGTCTCCCCACATAACTGAAGTCCCTTATCTTTGCTCCTTTCGATCAGAACAACCACCTTCTTGCTGTTTCTGAACATGGTGCTGAAGCAAGACATATTTTACCACACAATAGCTATCTTCATGACCAGAGCTGTCGTCTTCACACTGTTTCCGAGGATAACGCACTGGAACAAGCTGGTTTGGCACTCAACCTTAAACCATGGCACACCATCTACTGAAAGCAATGAACATCAGAGGTGCTGAGAGCTAAGGTTAACAGCCAAGACCTCCTGCTCCACTGCCCAAGCCTCGGAAACATCATGCAGATGGCAATTCATCCAGACAGTTATTTCCAGTTAAAAATGTCTTATTTTATAAATACATTTAAAAAAGCAAAGGTGGCAATGAACATTTTAAAGATGGATTTATTCAGGAATACAATCATTATGGGACTTATCTCAGAATGTTCCACTGATACTCGGTATTTTGTATTGTGCTTTCCATTGTGCTGACACACTCATGTCAGTGTCAGTGCCCAGTGTCAGCTGTGGCTCAGTGGGTAGCACACTCACCTTCTAAGTCAGAAGGTTGTGGGTTCAAAGTCCCACTCCAGATACTTGAGCACATAAATCTAGGCTGACACTCCAGTGCCATACTGAGGGAGTGCTGCACTGTCGGAGGTGCCGTCTTTCAGATGAGATGTTAAACCGAGGCCCCGTCTGCTCTCTCAGGTGGACGTAAAAGATCCCATGGCATTATTTTGAAGAAGAGCAGGGGAATTATCCCTGGTGTCCTGGCCAATATTTATCCCTCACTCAGAAAAACAGATTACCTGGTCATTATCACATTGCTGTTTGTGGGAGCTTGCTGTGCGTAAATTGGCTGCTGTGTTTCCTACATTACAACAGTGACTCCACTTCAAAAGTACTTCATTGGCTGTAAAGCGCTTTGAGCTGTCTGGTGGTTGTGAAAGGCGCTATAGAAATGTAAGTATTTCGTGCTAAATCCAACACTGTTTTTAACGTAGGTGTTGGAAGATATACTAATAAAAGCAAAACATTCAGTACTTTTTATTGGTAAAACTTGATCAGAGACTTTTCAATGCCACTTCTTCCGAACGCTCATAACTCCAGAGATAATAATAACAACATTAATATATTACCTTTAGCATAGTAAAACATCCCAAGGCGTTATCAGAAAAAATTTGACACTGAGCCACATAAGGAGATATTAGGACAGGTGACCAAAAGCTTGGTCAAAGAGGTAAGTTTTAAGGAGCGTCTTAAAGGAAGAGAGAGAGGCGGAGAGGTTTAGGGAGGGAATTCCAGAGCTTGGGGCCGTGGCATCTGAAGGTATGGCAGCTAATGGTGGAGCGAAGAAAATTAGGGATGCACAAGACACCGGAATTGGAAGAACGCTGAGTTCTCGGGGGTTCTAGGACTAGTGGAGTTTACGGAAATAGGGAGGGGTGAGGCCACAGAGGGATTCGAACACAAGGATGAAATTTTTAAATCGAGGCGTTGCCGGACCGGGAGCCAATGTAGGTCAATGAGCAGAGGGGTGATGGAGAATCAGACTTGGTGCGAGTTGGGATACGGACAGCAGAGTGTTGGATGAGCTCAAGCTTACGGAAGGTAGAAGATGGGAGGCCAGCCAGGAGAGCATTGGAATAGTTGAGTCTGGAGGTGCCAAAGGCGTGGATGAAGGTTTCAGCAGCAGATGAGCTGAGGCAGGGGCAACATTACAGAGGTGGAAGTAGGCAGTCTTGGTGATGGAGAGGATATGGGGTTGGAAGCTAAGTTCAGGGTCAAATAATTATCCAGCTGACATGGCAAGGTATCTCTTGGTGCTTCTAAACTCCCAGAGTTTGGGTAGTGTTGGAGTTGGGGCTTGTTCCTCAATGGGAAACAGGTCTGATTTAGACTGAGAATGCCTATGTTGCTATTTCCTCTTCTAAGTCCTCACCCTGTGGTATTACGAAAATATGAACAATGACGGACAGGTGAAGACCCTCTGGTCCATTCAGCCTGTCCCACACAATTGCAATACTTTGTGTAGCACAATATACACTCTCCACCCCACCCAAAGCCATGTGATCTCCGGGGAGAGGCGACAAACCGGATTTTTTAAAAAAACAGGTCAATTTGGGGAAAAAATCTGGGAAATTTCTCTCCTACCCATCTAGGCGATCGAAACTAGTCCAGGAGATCACTCTGGCCCTGAGTTCCCTGCAGTACCCACCTTCTGTAAGAGGTGATCTCCGCCCCAGCCAGATACAGGTCCAGCTCTCGCTTGAAGGAATTCAGCGAATCAGCGCCCACCGCACAAGACGGCAGCCTCTTCCAGAGGTCCACTATTCTCTGGGAGAAGAACCATCTCCTGACATCTATTCTGAGCTTCCTTACCCACCTGCTGTAAGGAAACTCAAATGGCTGTCCCAGGATTGTGAAATCAGCATCTTAAATGCTTGATAGAGTCATAGGGCTGGATTTTTGTCAGCCCCGAGGAGGCGGGTATGGAGGCGGGACTGCCGGTAAAGTTGCAGAATTTGGGGGCGGATGGCAAACTCGCCCCCATCCCACCTCCGTGCCCTCTTGTCAGGAGGCGGGAAGCCGTCCTGCCCTGGGTCCCGTCTCCTCGAGGCGGGAAAGGGATTAAAGTGTGGAGTGGTAAGTATGTAAGGTGAGTGTTAAGTGTTATAAAATGTTCACTTACCTTTGTTTCTGCCTACAGCCTTCAGCCGCTGTGGATCCGGAGTCCTGACATCTTCATTGTAGATTTCACAGACTGGCTGTTGGATCCTCCAAACCAACAGCCAGGAGATTTCTGCAAATTGAAAGGTTTGATGAGTCCTGAACACAAGGACTCATCAAACTACACAGAATGTCAGTGTTTAACAGCTTCACAGAGCTGTCAAACGCTGACATTTCTTCTTTCAAAAAATCTTGACAGATGGCACGTCATACATTGACGTGCTCTGTCACTGACTTCCCTAATTGGTCTGCTGAGCCCGCTGGGCGGGCTTAACAAGGTCAATCAGGAGAAAATCCCTCTGGTTGGCCAGAAGCTGATGGAGGCGGGATTGAAAGCCGGCAAGCAGCAGTCCCGCCTCCAAAAGCTTCCCATTGACAAAATCCAGCCCATAGAGTCATAACGGCACAGAAGGAGGCCATTCGGCCCATCGAGTCCGTGCCGGCTCTCTGTAGAGCAATCCAGTCAGTCCCATTCCCCCGCTCTATCCCCGTAGCCCTGCAAATTTATTTCCCTCAAGTACCTATCCAGTCTTCCCTTGAAAACATTGAGTGTGTCCGCTTCCACCACTTCCGTCGGCAGCGAGTTCCAGGTCATCACCACTCGCTGTGTAAAAAAGTTTTTCCTCACATCCCCCCTGTATCTCTTGCCCAAAACCTTAAATCTGTGTCCCCTAGTCCTTGTACCATCAGCTAATGGGAACAGCCTTTCTCTGTCTACCTTATCCAAACCCGTCATAATCTTGTACACCTCTATCAAATCTCCCCTCAATCTCCTTTGCTCTAAGGAGAACAACTCTAGCTTCTCCAACCTAACCTTGTAGCTAAAATCCCTCATCCTTGGAACCATTCTGGTAAATCTCCTCTGCACCCTCTCAAGGACCTTCACATCCTTCCTAAAGTGTGGTGACCAGAACTGGACGCAATACTCTCGTTGTGGTCTAACCAGAGCTTTATAAAGGTTCAGCATAACTTCCCTGCTTTTGTACTCAATACCTCTAATTATGAAGCCCAAGATCCCATATGCTTTGCTAACTACTCTCTCAATATGTCCTGCCACCTTCAAGGATCTATGCACATGAACCCCCAGGCTCCTCTGTCCCTGCACACTCTTTAAAACTGTGCCATTAAGTCTATATTGCCTCTCCCTATCCCTTCTGCCAAAATGCATCACCTCACACTTCTCTGTATGTTTGAGTTTATCATCAAATGAGGCTTGTGAATACCCTGGTGTTCCCCTATAATATGCTGTAGCTTTAAGACATATGTAATGGACCATTAACACCCCACATTACACACTGTGATATAGTAGTCTGATAACAAGCTTTTACCATCAGACGTCAATAAAATATGATACTCAAG
The DNA here is from genome assembly GCA_030390025.1 of Squalus acanthias. Lineage (NCBI taxonomy): Eukaryota > Metazoa > Chordata > Chondrichthyes > Squaliformes > Squalidae > Squalus > Squalus acanthias. The sequence goes on along the minus strand of CM059443.1, from coordinate 31,220,567 downwards.
CACCTACCACATGCACGGAAAAGGGGGTGAAATAGTAGTATATCAGATTCACGTTGGTTTTCAATCATCTTCCCAACTGCATTCCTTGTAACACGTACATGCCTGTTTCAATTTCTCCCTTATCATTCCAAACTGTCAATTAATCCTTTCGGTGCCACAGTCAAGTTTATTCACCCAGGCACTTCTGAACTCCAGAAACCACATGTTCAGCAGCCTTTTCAGTGTTTTGGTGCAAATTCTTATAGCTCAGATTTGATCTAGTTACATCTGTGTCAGCTGTGGCTCAGTTGGTAGCACTCTCGCCTCTGGGTCAGAAGGTTGTGAGTTCATAGTTCCACTCCACAGACGTGAGCATAAAGGCTGACACTCCAGTGCAGTACTGAGGGAATGCTGCACTGTTGGAGGTGCCGTCTTATGGATGAGACGTTAAACCGAGGCCCTGTCTGCTCTCTCAGGTGGACGTAAAAGATCCCGTGGCATTATTTCGAAGAAGAGCAGGGGAGTTATCCCCGGTGTCCTGGCTAATATTTATCACTAAAACAGATTATCTGGTCATTGTCACATTGCTCTTTGTGGGAGCTTGCTGTGCGCAAATTAGCTGCTGCGTTTCCCACATTACAACAGTGACTACACTTCAAAAGTACTTCATTGGCGGTAAAGTGCTTTGAGACATCCTGAGGTTGTGAAAGGCGCTATATAAATGCAAGTCTTTCTTTTATCGATGATGCATCCATCTTAACCTTCAACGTCTGTGCTTTCAATTGGTTGGAAACCTGCCCTCTAAAGGTGATTATCAGCCAATGAAAACTCATCTTTGCTCCCAGTTCTAATATGGGGATAGTGGAAGAAAGATAACAAAACAACAACAACTTGCATTTATGTAGCGTCTTTAACGTAGTAAATCGTCCCAAGGTGCGTCGCAGGAGCTCAATCAGAAGACAAAAGATTTCTTAAGGAAATAGGAAAGAATGATTAGGTGAAAGTAGGTAGCAAAAAAGTAGCATTAAATGTTATCAACGGACAGAAAGAAAATAGGGAAAATATGGACAACAGGACAACCAAAATTAAAGTGCTTAAGAAAAATTGGGGTAGAAATTGGTTTAGGACAATTTTCGGGCGCAATTGGGGGCAGCAACCAATCCGTGCATCCGAAGAGGGAGGCCCGACGATCGTGAGAAATTGGTTCTCTGGCCCTCGTTGTAATAATAGCGGCGAGATGTGGGCACCAATCGGGCACCTCCAAAAAGGTCCGGGCCTTCCCAATTCCGGTCGGCTCGGGCACCAAGCCAGGCAGATAAGTCCAGGACGGGTGGGGGAGGCAAACAGGATGGGGAACGAGCTCAGGCAGGCCGCGGTCCGCAGTTTTGGCTCTGGAGTGAGCAGGAGCACTCCTTGCTCCACATCAAGGTAAGTTTTAAAAAAAACATTTTTATATCTACCTTTTATTTCCCCCGTGACCTCCAGTGGTTCCCTTTAAGGACCACTGCTTAGGTCGCTGTCGAACTAGAAGACGAGCCTCGTTTTTCAGGACCCTTCTTTGCATATTTAAATTGGGCCAACACTGCTTCTAGGCGGCCGCCAGGGATGCCTAAAAACAGCGAGGACCAATGTGGCGGCAGCCGTGCCGTTGGTGCAGGACCTTGCGCCCAGAAATTGGTTCTGCCCGTTTTACGCCTGAAAAATGGGCACAACACAGATCAATTTCTCGCCCACTATAAGTGCCTACTCTAGCTCTGTAGGGGTAAAGTTACAATAAATTAGCTTCCCCTGACAGTACAGTAGCTTTATTATTGTAATATTATTTATTGGAGGAGGGTAGGGGGTTGAGGGTGGTAAGGGAGATGGGCGTGCCATCAGAAATTGGCTTGTCAGCGATCGAGACCTCAAGTGCATGCCCACAACAATGATGTGGGTAAGGGGGCTTCATCTGAAGGGCCAGATTAAGGGAAGGTAGTCTTTGAGCTGACATTGTTTTTAAATTGTCTCTGTCATGCAAATTTTTCCTTTTTTAAGTAGCGAGCCAATTCCATTTTGAAAATTACTTTGAATCTGCTTCTACCCCCCTTTCAGGTCAGCAGCCTGAGGTTTAAATGTGGACTGACGTTCTGCTTTAGCATCATTCCTATAGACAACTAGTTTAAGGGTGATGATTCACATCTCTCTTTTAAAATCCTCATTGTTTATGCCCCCCCACACACCAAGCCCACATTGACTGCTTAACCGAGAAGTTCTCCCATCTCTCTTCCCTCAATCTCTGATCAATCACCTCTTCATCCTTGGTGATTTCAAGTTACACTACAAATCTCCTCTCACCATCATCTCCCTGTCGCATCTCACTATCACCCTTCATATAAACTCTCTGACCCAACTCCCTGGCTACCCTCTCGACTCTGTCATCTCTCGTGGCCTCTCTGCACCTGAGGTCTTGATTATTGACCAGGCAATCTCCATCCATTTCCTTGTCTCCCTTACCACCCTCATTCCCCTATCCTCCGCCAATCCCACTATTCTCATAATCTGCCTAAGCATAAAACTCTCAAACTCCCTCACAAACTCACTCACAAAATTCCAACTCACCTTCCGCTCTCCACCCACGACACCTCTACTGCTGCTGACCTCTCTAACCACCCTCTCATCTCTGCTGTCGATACTCTTGTTCACAGCAAATCAATCGCCACCCTCTACCCATCTGACTCCATTTGATAATTTGCTAACTTCTTTGCTCCCTTTAATCAAATAGGTGTTCTCTCAAGCATACCTGCTGCACAACTGGCCTAGTCATCAATTGCCAGATCTAGCTCGACCACGTTGTAAGAATAAAAATATATGCTTGGTATGTGTGATGGACTCGAGGCTATTAATATAAGGTGTATGTAATAAAGATAAATTTGATGTGCACGGATCTCCCCTGGGTAAGGCAATGGCGCGAAACTTAACAAAGGAAACCTGCATAACAGGATAACCCACCCCACCCGAGACACCATCGAAACTCACCATCGAAACTCAAGAGCCACTAAATGGTGTCAACAAACAATAACTTAAGCAATAAATGGCACCAGCCACTGCGGACAGACACATGTTCAAAGGAAAGCCAATCAAGAACTGCCATGAATCTAAGACCCAATCCTGGGGTCTTAGCAATTTAGAGTAGAGACAATGGACTTAAAAAAGATATAAAACAAGGAACCCAAAGGCTCTCTCTCTCTCTCTCTCTGGACGACCACGTGGAAAAACAAGAAGCCCTCCCTCTACAGACCAGACCAAGAAGCAAGGAAAAAGGCCGCGTGCATTGCTTGACTCAGGGAAGTACCAGTCTGTGTAAATCTAACCCATTACCTTACGTGTTGTAATCGAGTAGAGTCCATAAATACCAGTAGGCTATTGTTTTGATGTGCATGAGTGTGTGTGTTTAATAAACTTGCATGAGTTTGTGTGTTTAATAAACTTATTCCAAATTGTTTCAAAAGAATTGGTCTTGCTGTCAATTTAATGCCAGTCGAAATAAAAAGCTTACAACGTCCAGCATAACTGTGCTTCACTCATCTCAGTCAAAACCGCCTATCACTGAAGAATCATTCAGCTGAACAAGGACAACCCTAGGCTCCTTTTATTCCACAGCCTACCACCTTCTTAAACTTCCCTCCCCGTGCCCTCCATCACCACCTTAAACATCAAATGTGAGGACCGTGTGAATTTCTATGTCTCCGTGAGACATTTCATTATGTTAAATGTGATACACAAATACAAATTGTTGCTGAGGAAATTAACAATAAAACCACACCTTTAGTTCTTAATAACAACAGAAAACGCTGGAAAAACTCAGCAGGCCAGGCAGCATCCGTGGAGAGAGAAACAGAGTTAACGTTTCAGGTCGAGGACCTTTCGTCAGAACTGGAAAAAAGCAGGAAATGAAATAGATTTAAAGCAAGTATAATGCTGGGAAAAGGGGGAGGGGATGAAAGAACAAAAGGGAAGGTCAGTGGTAGGATAGAAAGCAGGAGAGATTAAGAGACATTGAGAGACATTAAGAGATATTCAAGGCAAGAGGAGGTGGTAATGTGACAGGTTGAGGAACAAAGGATGGCTCTAGATGAAGTGTGAAATGCGCTGGCAGAGTGAAGGACAGCTGCCAGCTTCTGGGAGGGAAGAAAAAAAGGGGTTCTTACCTCAGTCTACCTAGTCAGCAAAGGACAAATGAATGTGTTATCCCCTCCCCGACTAAAATTAATGGATTATCAAGAGAGGAGTCAGTGGGAGGCAACAGCTGTAGATCTTTAGCACTCGGCCCAAAGCCCTGACGAGACACAAGGAGATTGGATCCCTTACACCCTCTCTCAGCTACATGAGAAACAGACACCTCTGACTACAACCCCATGGAAACCACATGGAACAGATGCAAACAGAGGCTTTCATACCACTATGAACACTGGGATTGTCATGCCTCCATAGTGATCTCGTGAATATTTGGCTGGTCGGCACAATCCAGCTATTAACTCTACAAGCCCACAAAGAAACCTGCAGTTGCGAGACGTTTTGCCATCGCAGTGTTGTGCATCCACCCACTGAACAACAAAATAGTGACAGAATGCCTCCATGCACTTTTCAACTTAATGGGACGGTCCCATCCAATCTCGGCCTAACATTAGGGTTTTCCTCCTCAAATCCGTACTGATCTCATTCAAAATTTAAGATCTTAATTCAGAATGCATCCAGTTGGAAATGCAGCCATGTGTGTAGAACCGCTGGAGGGGGAAAAAATAACTTCTTCCAATTTAAACAGACTACCTCCTCTCCTGTGGGAGGTCACGATTACTCCCTGAGGATCGCAATTTCTTACATGTACGGACTGCGCTGGTAATTCAAGAGGCATGGCTATCCCGGCATTCATAGAGGTACGAAAACCCTTCATTAAAAGCTCCGGCATAAATACCTGCAAATTCCATGGCCAGGCATGCTGCAAAGGGAGAAAGACAAACACAGAAAAAGAGAGAGAGAGCAGTGAAACAGAGGAAAAAGAAGATAAGGAGGAGCCAAGTAGAACACATCTGCCCATCTCCTGCAAACCCGTGTGCCAGAAGCAGTTTGCTAGTTTTAGGCGTGTTTATGTTTTTGGCACAAGTGACCTCAGACATACGGCCTGTGGCTGTAAAGCTCACACCTCGGCTCTTCCCGATGTTGACAGCTTTGAGTTTAAATAGAACTAGCCTGGAGACAAATCAACAGATGCGCCAAATTTGGGGAACGATTGCCAACAGGGCGAACGGTTTTCTCAAGTCACAGCATGGCGTGTGGCGTTGATTCGTGGTTCAGTTTTAACCTGATTAACACAGACCTGAAGAACCCGTTCACCAAGGAGAAGGAAACTACGGATTATTTCTCTGACTGTCCTTGTACATGCGACTAAATTACACACAAAGCACAAACTGCTGATGCACGTGCGCAAAGGTTTTAAAGTGTGAAGAGAAATTGAATCACTAACACGCAACTTGCTGAAGAAATAGAAATATTGTTGGCTATTTCAATCTTTTATCACTCACTTCTAGATATAAACAATTTTTTAAAAAGATATTCTAGTCTTCAAGCTGCCCCCACAATGGCATATCCTTGCTGAGAGAGCAGATGTGTAGCTTACTCTCAGCCCTTGATCTCGGACATATTAAAAAATCTTCTTTACACGCACTTCCTGTCCACAAACCTTACTTCCTGTTGTCATGATTTTTGGTCACGCTTTTACTTCAACCTTCCTATGTAAAAATTTCTCATTCAGTTTTGCTATGTCAACCGTAACAATCTAGTTGTAGGCTCTGGTCACTAAGTGGCTCTTTAGAGCAAGATTCTGAAGTCTATCTCCCAACTCTGCCACCATCTTCCAAATATATTAAAAAACCCTCTTATATTCATCAATACAAAAGCAAAATACTGCAGCTGCTGGAAATCTGAAATAAAAACAGAAAATGCTGGAAACACTCAGCAGGTCAGGCAGCAACTGTAGAGAGAGAAACAAGAGTTAACGTTTCAGGTCGATGGTCCTTCGTCAGAACATCAACGGAACATCAGATCTGACGAAAGGTCATCGACCTGAAACGCTAACTCTGTTTTTCTCTCTCTACAGATGCTGCCTGACCTGCTGAGTATTTCCAGCATTTTCTGTTTTTATCTCTTATATTCATCAACTGATTGCGGGTGGTGCCATGGGCAATGTAGCAGTTTGTCGACCCTTTATTGAAACAAAGAACGTAGGGCTGAAACATTGGGGGTGATTTTCATCTCCACCACTTGGGCGGGTTAGGTTGATTTGGCTATGATAAATTGACCCTTAGTGTTAGGGGGGGATTAAATATGTGGGGTTATGGGGATAGGATGGGATATGTTAGGGGGAATTAAATACGTGGGGTTACGGGGGTAGGGTGGGATATGTGTACTGTGGGGATTAAAGCAGGGACAGGGTACTGGATTTGGATGATCAGCCATGATCGTATTGAATGGTGGAGCAGGCTCGATGGGCCTGAATGGCCTACTCCTGCTCCTAGATTCTATGTTTCTATGTTAAACTAACGGAAGGGATCGCTCGCCCGTTATACAATCTGCCCGATTGTCATTTCCACTGAATTGAAATTCATGCGGGTACTATAACAGGTGGGCAATCTGCTCTGCCAGTTTACCATCCAAGCAGTGAAGGGGAACATTACCTTCATTACCTCTTTTCAGATGACGGACCTGCTGCGCGTTTCCAGTACTCTCTGTTTTTATTTCAGATTTTCACTGTTTGCAGTTTTTCCTTAATGGAGCAATAACTTGGCAGCTCGCTGCACGAGTAATAGAATTCTTATTTCCTTTTTCAACGGGATTTTGCAAAGTCTCCTCCCCCCCCACCCCACCCCCATGTCAGGAACACACTTCCTGCCGCTCCCCCCCCCCCCCCCCCCCGAAATGCCTCTCTGACTCTTACTACCAGGAGGTGCATGAGAATAGCCTAGGGTGAATTTCCCTCTCTGTGGGGAAGACTTGTACTTCTACCCCCAGCAAAACACTGAGACATACGAACATTAATTAGGGATGAGAAAGGCCATTCTGCCCAACGAAGCTCATCCCTCAAGTACCCTAGTTCTCCTGTTGTGACATCTAATGGTGACTTTGAACAACCCGATGTTTTTGCCTCTATTTCCTCGCTGGGTAGATCATTCCAAACACTTATCAATCGTTGAATAAAGTTCATGCTGTTGTCTGTTCTAAATTTGCATTTTACCAAACCAAATAAACCCCTTTAAAAAGGAGTTGGATAAACGTCTGGTTGGTAATAGGATTAGTGATTGCAGAGATAGGTGTAGATCGAGGTGAAATACTCCACAAGATACATGGCTCTTATGCTGTCGGAGGATGGGGGAGGGAGGAACATAAAAATTAGGAGCAGGAGTAGGCCATTCAGCCCCTCAATAAGATCATGGCTGAACTTCTACTTCAACTCCACTTTCCCGCCCTATCCCCATATCTCTTGATTCCTGAAGTGTCCAAGATTCTATGGATCTCAGTCTTGAATGTACTCAACGACTGTGCATTCACAGCCCTCTGGGGTCGAGAATTCCAAAGATTCACAACCCTCTGCATGAGGAGGGGAGAATATTGCCTTAAGGAGAGGTCTGAATAGTAGAGATGCGGGGACTAATGAATATTCTGGATTTCTGTTTCATTACCTTTAAGGATTGGGCCAGTATTTGTGTAAAACCTGCCCTAACAAGGTGAAATGGGTGCGGTAGAGTTAATGGCCCAGAAATTTGACTCGGAGGCTTGCTGCGGGGGTAAGGATCCCCCGCGATATTGCACTCCGCGCCGGCTGTTGTGTTTCGGGCCCACACGAACTTCAGCTCCTGGGCCTCTCCCTGGTGCCGGCGCGCAGTGTGTGCGTGTCCCAGAGGCGCAGTTAGTTCGATGCGACCTCTGGGGTCACATGGGCCATGGAGAGCCAATGGCAGCACACCATCTTTCATTCATAGATTTGACAGGAGAACTGTCAAAACTATGAATACAAATTGCCCCCAAAAGAACAGCTAAACCTCAAATAAATTTTTTAAAAACCCATCACATTAATAAAATAACTATAGTTAAATAAATTAACCACTTTAAACAAAAATTTAAATTTTTGAAAAATTTTTAATTCTTTTTAAAAGTTATAAAAATAAACTTACCTTTCTTTAAAGTCTCTAAAAAAGATAAACCTGTTGAAAAAAATTTAAAATAATACTTAATTAACTACTTAACTTGTTAAAAGGGGGTCTTACGCCTCCTTTCTTCATGTGTAAAGTCTTCCATACTTACCTTCGTGTTGAAACCTGAAAAAAAACCTAAGTGTGCTGCGTGCGCGCAGCCTCTAGCGCGCACGTGGTTCACTTAGGAACCGCCCCCTTCGCCATACCGGAAGTGCCGGTTTCCCGCGCATGCGCAGTGCATGCAGGAAACCGGCACTTCAGGGACTGAATACGCGAGAGTGCACAGTTCGTACTCTCCTGTATTCAGCCGAATTTTTGGGCCAATAGGAATAGATTTTACACGATGTGTGGAAGGACGGGGCTCAATGGGCCGAATGGCATGTTCTTGTTCCACGTTTCCTTGTGCTCTTTATAACTGCCAACTTGAACCATGCAGTTGTGGGTAATTCAGCACATGATGAATTGCGGGGGCAATGCCCATGTCGTACAACTCCATGGTACATCATTTTGAAGTTCCAACACGTTTTGCCAGTCACGACGAGTAGGAACGCCGTTCCTTTTTATAAACAAAGGGCCAAAGATGCTCCCGAAGCGACGACCAAAATACCGACCCAACCACCCTCAAATCTATATGGGATCCGTCAAAGAAACCCAAAATAACTTTGTTTGGCCTGAAGCTGATTCCTGTTTTCTCTAGAAGACTTGGCTCGTGCTTTGTACAGATTTGACTATTTTACCAGCATCCCCAGAGGGCTGATAATTTAACGTTTGCAGTTTGCGGTCTGACGATGACTTCAGAGTAGAGCTGGTTTGCTGGGAAAATAGAGCTCATCATATTACCAGATCTACAGGGGGGCAAGACAACTGACACTTTAAAGAATAGCGACTGCCATAATCTGTGATTCAGAAATGAGAGGGTCTCACTGATGATGGCAATTATTTAATACTGATGTGGTGTCTAATGCCAAATAAGCAGGATACTAGCGGGGGCTGGCAAACTGGGGGGGGGGGGGGGGTTTACAGGATGCAAGGATGTTTTTGTATAATTAAAACAATCTTATCTGATGCATTCCTTTTATTTCTTCTCAGGATGTGGGCAACATTGGCAAGGCTCCATGTGCTGCCCAGCCCTCGTTGAGAAGGTAGTGTGTGGGCATGTTTTGTTGAAGCAATTGTTTATACAATGGGGTGGCTCACAAGATCATTAAGGGACAGTTAGAGTCACGTGTAGGCCAGACCAGGTCGGGGCAGCAGACTCCCTTACCTGAAGGTAACTTTTTTCCCTTATTGGTGCAGGATTTTTCTCTGCTTTTTTTGCCTTTCCCAGGAGATTACATGGCTACGGGGTGGGGTAGGAAGTGTCTCGTCATGATGCTCCAGCCATCATGAGTGTGGGCCAGGCTTGATAAAGAAAGAAAGGACTTGCATTTCTATAGCGCCTTTTACGACCTCAGAACATTCCGAAGCACTTTACAGCCAATAAAGTATTTTTGAAGGGTAGTCACTGTTGTAATGTAGGAAAACGTGACAGCCAATTTGCGCACAGCAAGCTCCCACAAACAGTAATAAGATAACAACCAGATAATCTGCTTTTCAGTGATGTTGATTGAGGGATAAATATTGGCCAAGATACCAGGGAGAACTCCCCAGCTCTTCAAAATAGTGCTGTGGGATCTTTTACATCCACCTGAGAGGGCCTCAGTTTAATGTCTCATCCTAAAGACAGCATCTACCAACAATGCAGTACCTCTCTCAGTGCTGCAGTGGAGCGTCAGCCTGGATTACGTGCTCAAGTCTCTGGCGTGGGGCTTGACCCCCACGACCTTCTGACTCTGAGGCAAGAGCGCTACCCACTGAGCCACAGCTGACTCTTGATGGGCCAGCTGTTTTTTTTTTCCAGCCTGTCATTTTCACATGGTCGTAAGAACAGTTAGATTTTCCATGGTCATGCTGGCCCATAAATGACCAGCTTTATTAAATTCAATTTCAGAATTGGCCATGGTGGGATTTGAATTCATACACGCTAGGCAGTTCATCTAGTATCATAATCACTACACTGCTGTCACTTGACATTTAAATGGGCCCAGGTTATATTAAATATTAGCTTCACATTATATTGCCCTCTGACCTTCTTCTTTAAACTATATATTGGCCCTGAATTTGCGATCGGAAGCATACCTCCGGAGTACGCCTCTGTCCCGCTAAATATTTCCGTACTTACCTCCTGGCTCCACAGTTACGGAGAGTTCCCTTCTCGATCCTGCAGGCGTAGGCCCGCGTAAAGGCCCATGGATCCCAGGGGCGCACGCGGTTCGCAAGCGTCTGTGGGATCACGTGGGCCCAGTCAGCCAATCAAAACGGGGGATTCCTATGATGCTTATTCGACTTGCGTACGGAAATCCCCAAATAAATAAGAATTCACACCACTTAAAAAAAAAAGTTCCACATGTTCAAAATTAATTAAAAGACCCTTTAATTAAGCATTTAAAATAAAAATGTAATTTTTTGAGAAATACATTGAAACATTTTAAAAAGGGCCAATATTTACCTAAACTAATTTTAAATGTATGCATATTGTTTAATAATTTCTAAAATGTTATTTTAACATGTATTTTAACCCTTACGCTAGTAAAAGAAGGCCTTACACCTGCTTTTACCAGGCGTAAGGGTTTGGTGGGCATTCGCTGGGCAGTAGTTGGGCAAATAGCCCAACTCTCCACCAGCGAAAGTGTGTTTGCAGCAGATGCGAACGCTCTGTCAAGGAGAAACTTGACAGATCGCAAGTTCCGGGTTTTCGCACAGGCGCAGCGCAGGCGGGAACCCGGGACTTGCGGGGCCTTTCAGAAGGCTTCCGACAGTGCGTACGCCACAGAAACCACCGTACTTTCAGGCCCATTGTCCTTTTTAAAATTTACTTCTCTTCCTGGTTCACTTCTTCGGGTCTCTTTCTTCCATCTCACCCTCTCAGCAGAACAATGGGGAGGTCCCCCTGCTCCCGGATATCTGCCAATGCCGTTCTTCAGCCACTAGGAGGAGTGCTAGAACATCCAAGGGTATCTCATACAATAGCAAAAGACCTCTCTGTCCTCGGCCTCTTGCACTGTTCCAATGAAGCTCAACGTAAGCTCGAGGAACAGCACCTCATCTTTTGATTAGGCACTTTACAGCCTTCTGGTCTCAACATTGAGTTCAACAATTTCAGACTATAACCTCTGCCCCTATTTTTTCAGGCGGCAGCTGTTGATGATTCTGCCATCCCCATTTGCAACATTTAATCTCTCCTGCCTCCTACCCTAGCACAGACCTCCCTTTTGTTCTTTCCGCCACTCCTCCCTTTCCCTGCCTCTGCACCTGCTTAAAACCTGTTACATCTCTAACTTTTTCCAGTTCTGATGAAGGGTCACAGACCTGAAACGTTGACTCTGTTTCTCTTTCCACGGATGCTGCCTGACCTGCTGAGTGTTTCCAGCATTTTCTGTTGTTATCCAAGGGTATCTACTGTTCCCTCCCCTGTGGCTAAGCAAATAGTCTCAGTTCCTGGTGAAGGGTGGGTGGAGGGGGAGGGGGGCGGGGCATAGAGGAAGGGGAAGCGAATAGGATGAGAAGAGGAATGAAGGATTTGAAAGTGAATGGTTAAAATGGAGACAGGAGAATATGGAGTAAGGAAATAACGAGACCAACAAGTAAAGAAAAAAGACTTCCATTTCTATAGCGCCTCTCACGACCACCAGACATTCCCAAAGCGCTTTACAGCCAATGAAGTATTTTTGAAGTGTAGTCACTGTTGTAATTTAGGAATCGTGGCAGCGAATTTGTGCACAGCAAGCTCCCACAAACAGCAATGTGATAATGACCAGATAATCAATTTTTTAGTGATGTTGGTTGAGGGATAAATATTGGCCAGGACACCGGGGATAACTCCCCAGCTCTTCTTCGAAATAGTGCCATGGGATCTTTTACGTCCACCTGAGAGAGCGGACGGGGCCTCGGTTCAACGTCTCACCCAAAAAATGGCACCTCTGACAGTGCAGCACTCCCTCAGTACAGCACTCGAGTGTCAGCCTAGATTTTTGTGCTCAAGTCTCTGGAGTGGGACTTGAACCAACAACTATCCTGATTCAGAGGCAAGACTGCTACCAACTGAGCCACAGCTGACACTGGAGGTGCAGAGAGTGATTGACGCCTAGCAACACAAAAGCCAGCACAGAAATGTAGAATTGCGAAATTGTAGTCAGAGATTAACATCTCACCATGGCATGTCATAGTGCCTTAAAATGTTTTGTAAGTATATTGCTTAATTTCCCATCATTTACTACAATGAAATACCCTCCTGCAAGAGTCATTTAGAAAGCACAATACTTTCTTCAAGGAATGTGCTTTATGATCTTATTTTTAAATGAGGGTGCCAGCAATAATCGGGTTAATTCCATGATCCTGCTCTCACAGTGTTGTAGCCTCATCTCCGACCCACGCTCCCTTCGAGTGCAGCCTCTTCGCTGGGAGCGTGGGATTGTGGAATTAGCCCCAACAAGAACTGTGTCTGCTTTGCGTAACGTGAGCAGTATTCGAGTACAGATGGACTGCATTGAAGACGGGAAGTTGCTTTGACGAGCTATGTTCAACTTCATTCCATTAAAAATCTCCAAATTTGAATGAAATCAAATAAATTGAAGCTTTTTTCCACCAAATTCTCCTTTCCCCTCCTCTCATGGCAACATAGAAACAGAAAAATAGGAGCAGGAGGCTCGAAGGGCCGAATGGCCTCCTCCTGCTCCTATTTTTCTATGTTTCTATGCTGGGGGGGTCTAGAACGAGGGGTCACAGTCTCAGGATACGGGGTAGGACATTTAGGACTGAGATGAGGAGAAATTTCTTCACTCAGTGGGTGGTGAACCTGTGGAATTATCTACCACATATCCTGAGACTGTGACCCCTCGTTCTAGACCCCCCAGCCAGGGGAAACATCCTCCCTGCATCCAGTCTGTCTAGCCCTGTCAGAATGTTATACGTTTCAATGAGATCCCCTCTCCTCCTTCTAAACTCTAGTGAATACAGGCCTAGTCGACCCAATCTCTCCTCATACGACAGTCCTGTCATCCCAGGAATCAGTCTGGTGAACCTTCGTTGCACTCCCTCTATGGCAAGTATATCCTTTCTTAGGTAAGGAGACCAAAACTGCACACAGTACTCCAGGTGTGGTCTCACCAAGGCCCTGTACAACTGTAGTAAGATTACATTATTGACACCCTTCATGGGTACGGTTCTACAGGCGCTAGGCACAAATCACGTCCATTATTCATGTCAAGTATTGGCGAGGTATTTGAATGTGGGGGCACCACAGTTGAGCTCAATGCTGTCCACACACACACACATGCACACATACACACACTCGCACGTGCACACCCACGCAGGAGTGCAAACCCTGGCCAATTGTGCCTTCTCTAATCCAAGGGACCTGCACCTAACCGCCGTGCCAATATTGCTGACTCCTAGCTAAGATCAGCTAACAAAACAGAGATGGAATTGGGTACAGTTGTGGCTATGGTAGTAGATGAGCCAAACCCAGAGGTCACGAGTTCAGTTCCCATCATGCCAGATTTTAATAAAGCTGGCCGTTTGTGGGCTGGTGCTGGAAAAATGGTCAGGAAGAAAAGTCCAACAGTCCTTCAGGAAAGGGGACCTGCCATCCCTACCCAGTCTGGCCTACATGTGATTCCGATCCCACACTATGGCCGGAATTTTGCCGGCGCTCAGAGGGCGGGATTGGAGGCGGGTCAGAGGTTAAATTCGCAATGATTGACGGCGGGTTGCGAACCCGCCGTGACCCCCGCCTCCAGGCGACTTTCCCGAGTGTCGGGTCTCCGATTTGCAAACGGACCCGACACCAAGCGGCGGGAAAGGGATTAAAGGCCCTTAACTGCCTATTAAGTGGTAGTTTAGAGCTATTTTCACAGGGTTTGGGGATTTTCCAGCTTCTTGGTCGGGTTTCATGACTTTCCGGCAACACGCCAGGCAAGTGAACACCAGCGAGCTGGAGACTTCACAGCTCCAACTGCAGCTGCACTCTCAAATCTTGTCATTTAGAAATCTGTGAGGTTGGTGATTGAGTAATTTGGGGGATATATTCTGTGTTTAGGCTGCAAGAATGTGTTGTGCACTATAGATCCACTGTAACCTGCATTGCTGGATTTTAAAGGCGCATTGACCCTAAACTGTGCCACCTCAAATTGTCAGCACACATATATGGCAACGATGCCAAACCTTCATTCAACATAAATTTATTACAATATTGACAAAGACCAGAAACTTTACAAATAAATCTATCATAACACCCAAGCAACTGACCCGCACCCAGCAATTGCCTTGGAGAACCCGCACGTCGGCCTTAACGCGGCCAATCAATGGAAAATTTCAACTGCAGGGCAGCGGGAACTGGGAGCGGGTCTAGAACCCGCCGAATGGTGGACCCGCCACCATCCCGCCTCCACGCGCAAAATCGCGGCCTATATGGTTGACGCGTCAAGTCTTATGAACTAAAAGCAATCACTTAGGGTAGCCAGGGATGGCCAATAAATGTGGCCTCGCCTGCATTGCCCACCTCCCAAGAGCAAGCAAGAGAAAGTCAAACTATTTCTTTCGAGGGAAAAAAGAGGAGATAAAAGCTGCTCAAGTCACTATTATCATGATAATGTCTCGTGCGAGTGACACAACGGCGGTCTGTGATACACTGAAGGATTTTAGATCAATGCAATATGTGTTTGGCAAAAAAAAAAGGATTTCCAAATAGTTTTTCCACAAAGAAATTGCGCCTTTAACACCAGTTGACATCACACTTTTAAATGTGTCACGTTATGTCTCTACCAATGATTTTCCACCCTCGGATCCAGGACATTATAAGCCAGTGTTGGAGAAATATAAAGCTTCAGTCCATTGTACTGAATGAAGATATTATTCAGCACCAATGTGACTGCGGTTTTCCAAGGGTTATGTGTAAAAATGCAGGGGAGGACAAACTCTGATCTGAAATGTTTAATGAAGAAACATTTGCTTGGTTTTTTATCTAATACTCAAGAGTGTTGTTTTACCAAGTCACATTCTTGCAGCTGTTTGAAACATTGCTGTTGGACAGAATCTAGAGAAAGTTACTTCATTAACCATTTGATGACTGCAATTGGAGCTCCATACTGTCATTTTTAAAAAGACATGCACACTCAGAGAATAACCATACAACAGGGAATGACTACACATAGGGTGATGGACAGGATAGAGAGACTACACAGAGTGAAGGACAGGATAGAGAGACTACACAGAGTGACGGACAGGATAAAGAGACTACACAGAGTGAAGGACAGGATAGAGAGACTACACAGAGTAAAGGACAGGAGAGAGAGACTACACAGAGTGACGGACAGGATAGAGAGACTACACAGAGTAAAGAACAGGATAGAGAGACTACACAGAGTGAAGGACAGGATAGAGAGACTACACAGAGTGAAGGACAGGATAGAGAGACTACACAGAGTGAAGGACAGGAGAGAGAGACTACACAGAGTGAAGGACAGTTAAAAGAGACTACACAGAGTAAAGGACAGGATAGAGAGACTATACAGAGTGAAGGACAGGATAGAGAGACTACACAGAGTGAAGGACAGGATAGAGAGACTACACAGAGTGAAGGACAGGATAGAGAGACTACACAGAGTGACGGACAGGATAGAGAGACTACACAGAGTGAAGGACAGGACAGAGAGACTACACAGAGTGACGGACAGGATAGAGAGACTACACAGAGTGAAGGACAGGATAGAGAGACTACACAGAGTGAAGGACAGGATAGAGAGACTACACAGAGTGAAGGACAGGGTAGAGAGACTACACAGAGTGAAGGACAAGGATAGAGAGACTACACAGAGTGAAGGACATGATAGAGAGACTACACAGAGTGAAGGACAGGATAGAGAGACTACACAGAGTGACGGACAGGATAGAGAGACTACACAGAGTGAAGGACAAGGATAGAGAGACTACACAGAGTGACGGACAGGATAGAGAGACTACACAGAGTAAAGGACAGGAGAGAGAGACTACACAGAGTGACGGACAGGATAGAGAGACTACACAGAGTAAAGAACAGGATAGAGAGACTACACAGAGTGAAGGACAGGATAGAGAGACTACACAGAGTGACGGACAGGATAGAGAGACTACACAGAGTGAAGGACAAGGATAGAGAGACTACACAGAGTGACGGACAGGATAGAGAGACTACACAGAGTGAAGGACAGGATAGAGAGACTACACAGAGTGAAGGACAGGATAGAGAGACTACACAGAGTGAAGGACAGGGTAGAGAGACTACACAGAGTGAAGGACAGGATAGAGAGACTACACAGAGTGAAGGACAGGATAGAGAGACTACACAGAGTGAAGGACAGGATAGAGAGACTACACAGAGTGAAGGTCAGGATAGAGAGACTACACAGAGTGAAGGACAGGATAGAGAGACTACACAGAGTGAAGGACAAGGATAGAGAGACTACACAGAGTGAAGGACAGGATAGAGAGACTACACAGAGTGAAGGACAGGATAGAGAGACTACACAGAGTGACGGACAGGATAGAGAGCCTACACAGAGTGAAGGACAGGATAGAGAGACTACACAGAGTGAAGGACAAGGATAGAGAGACTACACAGAGTGACGGACAGGATAGAAGGCTACACAGAGTGAAGGACAGGAGAGAGAGACTACACAGAGTGAAGGACAGGATAGAGAGACTACACAGAGTGAAGGACAAGGATAGAGAGACTACACAGAGTGGCGGACAGGATAGAAGGCTACACAGAGTGAAGGACAGGAGAGAGAGACTACACAGAGTGAAGGACAGGAGAGAGAGACTACACAGAGTGAAGGACAGGAGAGAGAGACTACACAGAGTGAAGGACAGGAGAGAGAGACTACACAGAGTGAAGGACAGGATAGAGAGACTACACAGAGTGAAGGACAGGATAGAGAGACTACACAGAGTGACGGACAGGATAGAGAGACTACACAGAGTGACGGACAGGATAGAGAGACTACACAGAGTGACGGACAGGATAGAGAGACTACACAGAGTGATGGACAGGATAGAGAGACTACACAGAGTGAAGGACAGGATAGAAGGCTACACAGAGTGAAGGACAGGATAGAGAGACTACACAGAGTGAAGGACAGGAGAGAGAGACTATACAGAGTGAAGGACAGGATAGAGAGACTACACAGAGTGAAGGACAGGATGGAGAGACTACACAGAGTGAAGGACAGGATAGAGAGACTACACAGAGTGATGGATGGGAGAGAACAATCATACAGAGAGCGATCATTGGAGTGAGTGACCACATAGAGAGTAACAGACAGATAGAGTGACCAGAGTGCTGTGAATGGAATAGAGTAACCACAAAGAGAGTGATGGATGGAAGAGAGTGATCACACAGAGAGTGACTACAGGCAAAAGTAACCACACAGACAGTGATGGACAGGAGAGAGTTATCACAGAGAACATGGCAAATGGCAGCGAGTGACCATAAAGACAGTCACAGATTAGTAGTTAATTAAGTTTTTTCTCCTTCAAGGTTTCCGTCGATGGAAGAATTTTATGACGGTAGAAAGAAGCTATAAGAAACAGCCAATAAGAGACTCCCTTAATGTGAGGGAGGGTAGTCCAGCAAGGGCACTTTCAATATGTATGTAAATTCTCCCAGAGTCTCTCAATTCCAGGATAAAACTTTTATAAATAGTCCCACATTGTTGATAATAACTGCCATGGGAACAGGACTTATCTCTGGTTTGAAGGAATGCATTCTCAGCAGCCTGTGCTCACTGGGAGTATCTGCCGAGATCTTGATCTGGTTTTGGGTCATGAGTGCTGCAACAATTTACAAATAGCTTTGCAAGGTGTTTATTACTGCAGGTTTGCAAAGAAATAGCCGAGAGTCAAGGCGAGAGAAAGAACATGTCCAACACATTGTACGTACAGAATCAGAGGTGTGTGTGTTATATATCGATATATTCATAGTTGACTCTGGGCCAGTGAGCAGATGAATGGTGAAGCCATGAATGCAAACAGAAGCCCCCAGCCAAGCAGCACCTCATGCACGTCTGTATTCAGCTGTTCTCTATGATGTATTCAAGGTCCATTTTCTCCATTGTTTGCACGCATGAAAAATGGGCAGCAACGCGCCAAGGGTTAGTGGAGCGGGGAGATGAAGAGGCCGTTTGTAACAGCGGACAATGGGCGCGTGACATCCCAGGTACAATGGGACAATGGACATCCTGACAGGTAGCGACGGCAGGGAATTAATCTACCTGTTCTGATACAGGAACATGCAGTTTACACGGACGCCTCCTTCACAGGCTACAGGAGGCTGAAGTACTTTGTGCCAGAGTTACTCAATCCAATCCCTGGTCGGTGAAATCATTACTTAAAGTGTTGGGTTTTTTGTTGTTGTTTTCCTTCATGTAAAGACCACGTTTCGCTTGCTGGGAATTCAGTTCACCTATCAGGCGGCTGACAACAAATGGACCACGCACGCGAGAAATTAAACCAAGATTTACGTCTTATGCTTAGAATGAAGTCTGGCTCTTAAAGTGGGCTGCACTTCACATTTAATCCACTTCAAATCTCGTAGTGACGGACGGCCCTGTTTAAAATCCACAGGCCAGCCACGGTGAACAGCGGCAGGAACTCAACGGTAAGAGGAATTAGTCACACCAACACACTGGGTGGGGCCTTCTCATTGCCCATTCCCTGTGGTGCTGAATAAATTGCTAATCACTTCATAGACAAGAGGTTTTTTTTCTTGCCAACGAAGCAGACCGGAATGTCACCACCAGCAGCTGTAGAGGAATGGGTTCTGTCAGCGCAGTAGAAATATGGAGGCCATTTCCTTCCCTTTTATTTTTGCGATGGAGCCAGAGTACAAAAAAAATTTTTTTTTTTAAACTGGCAGTCATTATTTTCACAAGAATTATGACCACTTTTGCTACTTGTACGGAGCACTCTTCCGACATTGCCCTTCTGATCAAAGGACCAATACGGTGTATCGGAAACTCGGGTGCTGCCGCCTCCCCGTTTACGATATTCGCTGCCAGCAGTGCAAAGTCGGAAAAACTGCCAATCACTCGCAGCCCGCAACAATATTTCGGTTAAGCCGGGCGGCGCTCCGGAGGTCCCGCGCAGGCCGCTTGCCAATGGGAAAAACCGTGCGTGCGCAGGGATTTGAATGGGCTACGGAGCCCGTTAAAGGGGCCGCGCACCCAAAAGAAAATGACAGGGAACATCGGCCCTTAATACTGGAAGCCTTTTCCGCAGATCTCAGCCAATTCTGGTTAGATCAAATTTCTAGGAAGTGTGTCATAAATCATGTCATTTTGTGCTGATTTATTTTAGTGCGTGTAAAAAATATCAAGTATCCTTTCAAACAAGGCTCTAAAGCAGGTGACTGTTTTCTTCACTTCAAAGGGGTTGCTTGTCTTTGTCCTTGGGGAAACTTACTTAGTTACTTAGGTTAATAAGACAAGTGTGAATGCCAAGTACTGTGTTCTGCAGGGGCTAACAGAAAGTGGCTCTGTAAACTGGTCCCAGGCATGCAATTTAGAATAAGGGATCGTATATATGAATTTCACGATGTGCGTAACACCAGAATGAAATGTGGTTTTGTTGTGATTACTAACTGATTAAAACTGGCTAACTGGCGTGTGTGAAAGTGCCGCGGACTTTCTCTAAATTGCCAGGTGTTATTCTGTTCTGTTTTTGTTTGGTAATATCTTTAAAGAAAGATCATTCAATGGATAAAAGCAGGGTGTATCTGCAGATTCTTCAGCTCTTACTGCATTCCGAAGGCTATTCAGGCATAAAGCTTGTGACTCATGTATTGCCCTTCCTGAGAGATATAAAAAAGAAAGACTTGCATTTATATCTTTCACAAAGTCAGAGCGCTTTACAGTCAATTAAGTACCTTTGAAGTGTAATCACTGTTGTATTGCAGCCAATATGCGCCCAGCAAGCTCCCACAAACAGCAATGTGATAATGACCAGATAATCTTTTTTTTAAGTGATGTTGGTTGAGGGAATAATATTGGCCAGGACACCGGGGAGAACTACATACGCCATTGTGTTATCAATGGTCATGGGTAGACCAGGCTGTTAATGGTCCCATTTCTTTGTCCTTTATTATAATTCCAAAGGTGGGACTCTCCGTTTGGCCAGGGCTAGCCAATGTACAGTTAGCAAGGTGGGTTTTGTGTCTGATCTTGGAGGTGGGGGAGGTGGGGAGGAAATCCACTGCTGCTACAGGACTCTGGCACCTGTAACAGCTTAATGGAGCCAGCTGTTAGATGAAGTGTGGGGCCTCAGAACCTACAGGCCAAACCTGTTGGTGGAGGTTAGTGCATTGATAGCCCTGCGATTGATAGCGATCACTGCGGAGGGATCAGAGAATCATCGAATAGTTACAGCACGGAAGAAGGCCATTCGGCCCCTCGAGCCCCTGTCGGCTCACTACAAGAGCACTTCAGCTAGTCCCACTCCCCCGCCCTTTCCCCTAGTCCTGCAAATTTTTTTCCTTCAGGTACTTATCCAACTCCCCTTTGAAATCCGTGATTGAATCTGCCTCCACCACCCTTTCAGGCAGTGCATTCCAGATCATAACAACTTGCTGAGTAAAAAAGTTTTTCCTCATGTCGCCTTAGTTTCTTCTGACAATCACCTTAAATCTGTGTCCTCTGGTTCTCGACCGTTCTGCCAATGAGAACAGTTTCTCTCTATCTACTCTGTCCAGACCCCTCATGATTTTGAACACCGCTATCAAATCTCCTCTCAACCTTCTCTGCTCTAAGGAGAACAATCCCAGCTTCTCCAGTCTATCCACGTAACTGAAGTCCCTCATCCCTGGAATCATTCTCGTGAATCTTTTCTGCACCCTCTCTAAGGCCTTCACATCCTTCCTAAAGTGCGGTGCCCAGAATTGGACACAATACTCCAGTTGAGACTGAACCAGTGTTTTATACAGGTTCATCACAATTTCCATGCTTTTGTACTCTATGCCTCTATTCATGAAGCCTGGGATCCCGTAAGCTTTTTTAACCGCTTTCTCAACCTGCCCTGCCACCTTCAACGATTTGTGTACATATACCCCTAGGTCACTCTGTTTATGCACCCCTTTAGTTTATATTTCCTCTCTTCATTCTTTCTACCAAAATGTATCACTTCGCACTTTTCTGCGTTAAATTTCATCTGCCATGTGTCCGCCCATTCCACCAGCCTGCCTATGTCATCTTGAAATGTATCACTATCCTCCTCATTGTTCACTATACTTCCAAGTTTTGTGTCATCTGCAAATTTTGAAATTATGGCCTGTACACCCATATCCAAGTCATTAATATAAATCAAGAAAAGCAGTGGTCCTAGAACCGACTCCTGGGGAACACCACTGTATACCTTCCTCCAGTCCAAAAAACAACCGTTCACCACTACTCTCTGTTTCTTGTCACTTGGCCAATTCCGTATCCATGCTGCCACTGTCCCTTTTATTCCATGGGCTTCAACTTTGCTGGCAAGCCTATTATGTGGTGCTTTGTCGAACGCCTTTTGGAAATCCATGTACACCGTGTCAACCGCATTGCCCTCATCAACCCTCTCTGTTACCTCATCAAAAAACACGATCAAGTTGGTTAAACATGATTTGCCTTTACCACCTAGAAGGACAAGAGCAGCAGATGCATGTGAACACCACCACTTCCAACTTCCCCTCCAAGTCACACACCATCCTGACTTGGAAGTATATCGCCGTTCCTTCATTGTCGCTGGCTCAAAATCCTGGAACTCCTTCCCTAACAGCACTGTGAGAGTACCTTCACCACACGGACTGCAGCGGTTCAAGAGGGCTGCTCACCACCACCTTCTCATGGGCAATTAGGTATGGGCAATAAATGTTGGTCTTGCCAGTGATGCTCACATCCCAATGAACGAATAAAAAAAAAAATCCGTGCTGGCTTTCCTTAATTATTCCACACTTGTCCAAGATCTTTCGATTTTAAACTCCTACATATGCCTCAGTAACACTGTATACCAGTTAACTGCTCACGCAAGTAGTGTGCAGGACTGTTACCATGGTAATAAAGAAGACTTGCATTTATTTAGCGCCTTTCATAATCTCAGGACGACCTAATGCGCTATACAGCCAATGAAGTACTATTGAAGTATGGTCACTATTGTAATGTAGGAAACACGGCAGCCAATTTCCGCACAGCAAGGATCCACAAACAGCAATGTGATAATGACTAGATTATCTGTTTTAGTGATGCTGGTTGGGGGATAAATATTGGCCAGGACATCAGGGAGAACTCCCCTGCTCTTTATCGAAATAGTGCCACGGGATCTTTTATGTCCACCTGAGAGGGCAGATGGGGCCTTGGTTTAATGTCTCATCCGAAAGACGGCACTTCCGATAGTGCAGCACTCCCTCAGTACTGCACTGGGCGTGCCAGTTAGATTATGGCTCAAGTCTCTGGAGTGGAGACTTGAACCTGAAACTGTTCTGACTCAGAGACGAGAGTGCCAGCCACAGAGGCACGGCTGACACCTAATGATGGAAAATGTGAGCTGTAACATCACACCGTCATTATTGCCCGATTCAAATATGTCTGCCCATGTTTGCGCCGATGCTCCAGCGGGCCACTGTCACTTCCAGAAAAAAAAATACGTGTGGAAAAATGGGCAGCAACTCACGATTCGTTCTTGCCCACTGGATACAGCAAAGGCTGTGGGCCCCGACAACATCCCGGCTGTCGTGCTGAAGACTTGTGCTCCAGAACTAGCCGCACCTCTAGCCAAGCTGTTCCAGTACAGCTACAACACTGGCATCTATCCGACAATGTGGAAAACTGCCCAGGTATGTCCTGTCCACAAAAAGCAGGACAAATCCAACCCGGCCAATTACCGCACCATCAGTGTACTCTCAATCATCAGCAAAGTGATGGAAGGTGTCAACGACAGTGCTATATAGCGGCACTTACTCACCAATAACCTGCTCACTGAGGTCCAGTTTGGGTTCTGCCAAGACTACTCGGCTCCAGACCTCATTACAGCCTTGGTCCAAACATGGACAAAGGAGCTGAATTCCAGAGGTGAGGTGAGAGTGACTGCCCTTCACATCAAGGCAGCATTTGACGAGTGTGGCATCAAGGAGCCCTAGTAAAACTGAAGTCAATGGGAATCGGGGGGAAAACGCTCCACTGGCTGGAGTCATACATAGCACAAAGGAAGATAGTTGTGGTGGTTGAAGGTCAATCATCACAGCCCCAGGACATCGCTGCAGGAGTTCCTCAGGGAAGTGTCCTAGGCCCAACCATCTTCAGCTGCTTCATCAATGACTTCCCTCCAACATAAGGTCAGAAATGGGGATGTTTGCTGATGACTGCACAGTGTTCAGCGCCATTCACAACTTCTCAGATAATGGATGACGTTCAGGCTTGGGCTGATAAGTGGCAGGTAACATTCACGCCACAGAAGTGTCAGGCAATGACTATCTCCAACAAGCGAGAGTCTAACCACGTCTCCTTGACATTCAACAGCATTACCATCACCAAATCCCCCACCATCAACATCCTGGGGGTCACCATTGACCAGAAACTTAACTGGACCAGCCACATAAATACTGTGGCAACAAGAGCAGGTCAGAGGCTGGGCATTCTGCAGCGAGTGTCTCACATCATGACTCCCCAAAGCCTTTCCACCATCTACAAGGCACAAGTCAGGAGTGTGATGGAATACTCTCCACTTGCCTGGATGAGTGCAGCTCCAACAACACTCAAGAAGCTCGACACCATCCAGGACAAAGCAGCCCGCTTGATTGGCACCCCATCCACCACCTTAAACATTCACTCCCTCTACCACCGGCGCACCGTGGCTGTAGTGTGCACCATCTACAAGATGCACTGCAGCAACTCGCCAAGGCTTCTTCGGCAGCACCTCCCAAACCCGCGACCTCTTCCACCTAGAAGGACAAGGGCAGCAGGTGCATGGGAACACCACCACCTCCAAGTTCCCCTCCAAGTCACACACCATCCTGACTTAGAAGTATATTGCCGATCCTTCATCGTCGCTGGGTCAAAATCCTGGAACTCCCTCCCTAACAGCACCGCGGGAGTACGTGCACCACACGGAGTGCAGGAGTTCAAGAAGGCAGCTCACCACCACCTTCTCAAGGGCAATTAGGGATGGGCAATAAATGCTGGCTTTGCCAACGATGCCCACATCCCATAAACAAATAAAAAAAAGATGTGAGAGCTGTGATGATGTGCATGTTATAAGTTATCATGGTTTTGTACTCTTGTATCATGCTACCCAACTTTGATAATTTTTATTTTGGTCTGTCAAATTTCTGGGCATCATATTTCTGCATATCCAAATATACTTGATTTGGTGGGAATCCCACATAAATTCCAGCACACAATTTACTAAAATTGGGATTATTTTTAGTTTTCAGGTGCTCTGTAGGGCAGAAAGTAAAGGCCCAGATTTCAGATAATAGAGGGCATAATTCACTTACAGAAGCTTTCACCAGCTCACTGAAGGAAAAAATGGTATGAATAAACCTAACCAGTAACAAAGTGATTGATAGCAATATGGTAACGCTCTCTTACTACAGGGAAAGTGCCTGATTTCTGTTTTATGCTTCCCTACAGCATCATGACTGCTATTGGGATGTTGGTGTATGGGGATCACTGCTATAAACCCAGAGCTCATCACTCCATAGTGCCATGCATTGGTACACTAGAATCGTAGAATGGTAACAGCACAGAAGGAGGCCATTTGGCCCATCGAGTGCGTGCCGGCTCTCTGCAAGAGCACTTCAGCTAGTCCCACTCCACCGCCCTTTCCCCGTAGCCCTGCAAATGTTTTTCCTTCCTTCCTAATGTGCTCCAACATTATCCCCATTTATGGGACCATTGTGGTGAAGCTTGAAAATGTCACCCGAGAGGATTCTGACGCAGCGGGTTAGACGCTGCTCTTTGACCTCTGGGACGCGGGTGTGATTCCTGCCAAGATCTCTGGGATGGAACTCTCTGGAAGCAGTAAGGTCCAGGATGAAAGGGTGCTAACTGAAAAGAATACGGGTAGTCTCAACTCACTTCTTACTGAGTGTGGGCACACATCACAAAACTGGAACTAATTAGCATTTAATTGGCCGTCTTACTCAAAGATGCCACAATAATGACTGGTATGGACAATGGAAATATCACAGAGGTGCAACACCCTTTTGAGACTGGGGCTAAGGCATGTTGTTGGGGTGAGTAATAACATCTAAGCTGTGACCTGAGGGTGCTTGGTGCTGACAATAGGTGCAATGGGAAAGTGTTCCATTCCTCAGGACTAACATTCCCTAGTCTGTCAGCTGTGGCTCAGTGGGTAGCACTCTCGCCTCTGAGTCAGACGGTTGTGGGTTCAAGTCCCACTCCAGAGACTTGAGCACAAAAATCTAGCTTGACACTCTAGTGCAGTACTGAGGGAGTGCTGCACTGTCAGAGGTGCCCTCTTTTGGATGAGATGTTAAACCGAGGCCCCGTCTGCTCTCTCAGGTGGATGTAAAAGATCCCAAGGCACTATTTCGAAGAAGAGCAGGGGAGTTCTCCCCGGTGTCCTGGGGCCAATATTTATCCCTCAATCAACATCACTAAAACAGGTTATCTGGTCATTATCACATTGCTGTTTGTGGGAGCTTGCTGTGCGTAAATTGGCGTTTCCCACATTACAACAGTGACTACACTTCAAAAAGTACTTCATTGGCTGTAAAGCGCTTTGGGACGTCCGGTGGTCATGAAAGGCGCTATAGAAATGCAAGTCTTTCTTTCCTTGATGCTCAAAATTCACAAACAAAATGGGATTATACACAAAATGTTTCTTCCCAAGATGTCTTGACTAAAAATTTTTACGTTTTTAAGAGTGAAAAAAAATGAGAACTGAAAAGTGCCAGCAAGTGTATCGATAATCTCCTTTTATAATTCTGAGGATATCTGGCAGTTCAGACGGATATTCTTCCCCTTCAGTAAGTTAAACTTAAACCAAAACAGGTGTCAAAAATACCACAACTGGATATTGTTAAAAGTTGAATGTCGAACACTCATGCCAGAGCCCAAGCAGTTAATAGTTGGCTGGTAACCAAGGCTACAATTATAACCTATCAGCAATTAAATGAAAATTCTGCATTATTTACGCTGGCTCCCGCCACAATATTCCCTGTGTGTAGAATGAAAAGCTAAGCTCACTGATGTTGAAAGATTTGTTGCATGTTATATATTAAATAGATTGTACCGGTCCAAGATAAGGGACTAGTTATTGAATGATGATATTCCAGGAAAATGTTGTAAAACTGTTTATGACACTCCACAGACGTGGCGGCGCTTTTGGAATAGGTTTGTTGTAGATTTTTAATGGAGGAAAGAAAAAAAAAACATGATTTCTTGTGGTCTAACTTATTATAACTTATTGACAAACCTGCCCTCATTTGTAAACAAACACGGAATGCAGGGAGTTAATGTGTGACATTACCATCTCACATGTGCACAACATCATCATCATGGTAGGTTGTCTGGTAAAAAAAAATAACCAGTATTGAAAATGCAGTAAACAATGAGGAGGATAGATTTCAGGAGGACACAGACAGACTGGTAAAATGGGCAGACACATGGCAGATGAAATTTAACGCAGAGAAGTGTGAAGTGTTACATTTTGGTAGGAAGAATGAGGAGAGGCAATATATACTAAATGGTACAATTTTAAAGGGAGTACAGGAACAGAGACACCTGGGGGTGTACGTACACAAACCTTTGAAGGTGGCAGGACAAGTTGAGAAGGCTGTTAAGAAAGCATAGAGTCATAGGGGGAAAAATTCAGTATCGCCCCGTTTGTGGCGCAATTATCGGCTGGGCGCAAAGATTAGCGCCTGGCGCTAATTATCGCCTCCGACTGCAAACTTGACTTTTATCGCCCCTGGAGGTGATTGGAGCGCTAAATCAGGCGCTACACATCTGTCTTAAGGCGCAAAGGCTGAGGAGCGAGGCACTAACTCAGAGCGCTGGCGAAGCTCATGTGATGTCAGTCAGCAATGGAACACAGACATAATGGCCCCGGCCAGTTCTTATAGGGGAGGGTTGATCTTGCTTTCCATCCACATCCTGCTCATTGCAGCCTTGAATCTCGGCCTGGAGAGACCTGTACATCAAATCTGCTGGAAAGAACAATGGAGAGGCCCAGGGAAAGAGCTCAGAGTGCAGCCCCCACCGTCTCTTCTAAATCGATACAAGGAAGGGCAAATCAAAATGAACCTGCAAAGTGCTGCTCAGTACCCAAAACTCTTTCACACAGCGTTGAATCTCTCCAGAAGTCTCTCTCTCTCAGAATGCGTGGTTCAAAAATGTCGCCAACAAAAAAAGGCAGGAAGCGGTCGCCTTTAAATAGCGCTCCCCCAGTCCCTTCCTGACTGCAAAACGCTCCCCTCAACCTGTCGTTGCTAGCGACAGGCGGTAAGGCAGGGGGCGCCACTCACTATCCGCTATGGGGCACTACCGGAGCGTTGCGCACTCGACTGACGTCACGATCATGGTGGTACTGTTTAATGCCGCCGCAAAATGTCTAGTTAATTTCGCGAGCGGCGCAAACATCTCCGCGCCCGGGCGCTAGTTGCTTTGCGCCCCATTAGTGCCCTCTTAAGGTGCTAACAGGAGGCGCAACCAACTGAATTTTTCCCCCATATACAGCATAGAAAGAGGCCCTTCGGCGCATCGTGTCTGCGCCGGCCATCAAGCCCTGTCTATTCTAATCCCATTTTCCAGCACTTGGTCCGTAGCCTTGTATGCTATGGCGTTTCAAGTGCTCATCTAAATGCTTCTTGAATGTTGTGAGGGTTCCTGCCTCTACCACCCTTTCAGGCAGTGAGTTCCAGATTCCAACCACCCTCTGGGTGAAAAAGTTTTCCCTCCAATCCCCTCTAAACCTCCTGCCCCTTACCTTGAAACTATGCCCCCTGGTTATTGACCCCTCTACTAAGGGGAAAAGTTAGCATATGGGATCTTTGGCTTTATTAATAAGGAATAGAGTACAAAAGCAAGGAAGTTATGTTAAACCTTTATAAAATACTGGTTAGGCCTCAGCAGGAGTACTGTGTTCAATTCTGGGCACCACACTTTAGGAAAGATGTCAAGGCCTTGGAGAGGGTGCAGAAGAGATTTAATAGGATGGTACCAGGGATAAGGGATTTTTGGTTATGTGGAAAGACTGGAGAAGCTGGGGTTGTTCTCCTTAGAGCTGAGAAGGTTAAGAGGAGATTTGATAGAGGTGCTCAAAATCATGAATGTTTTTGATAGAGTAAATAAGGAGAAACTGTTTCCAGTGGCAGGAGGGTCGGTAACCAGAGGACACAGATTTAAGGTGATTGGCAAAAGGACCAGAGGCGAGATGAGAGAACATTTTTTTTTTTTACGCAGTGAGTTGTTGTGATCTGGAACACGCTGCCTGAAAGGGTGGTCGAAGCAGATTCAATAGTAACTTTCAAAAGGTAATTGGCTAAATACTTAAAGGAAAAAAAATTGCAGGGCTATGGGGAAAGAGCGGGGGAGTGGGATTAATTGGACAGCTCTACCAAAGAGCCGGCACAGGAACGATGGGCCGAATGGCGGTATCCTTCTATGATTCTATAGTTTCTTCACACAATATACTGGGTGTAAGTCAAAAATAACAGTCCTTTATTTTTCCATGAGCCTTCATTGAGCCCACCAAAAATCAGGCTAAAATTGGGCACTAAATATGGAATGTGTTCTGCGACAATCCAATAAATGACAAAAGGTCATTGACCTGAAACGTTAACTCTGTTTCTCTCTCCACCGATGCTGCCTGACCTGCTGAGTGTTTCCAGCATTTTCTGTTTCTGTTTCAATAAATGTGTCGTTCTGTTCTCAGTAGAAGCAGGTCCAGATTATCTGGGTACTTAAGCGGATAATCCCAGAAACAGATCCTGCTTTATCAGAGGATGTACATGACCCGGTACGTACTGTAACTCTTGTGACACTCTAGGCTGGTGCCATATGTTTTTTTTCCACACCCAGAGCCCCAACTGATGCTGGTTGGGGTTGTTAGCGGTAGAGGGGGGAAAAAAACACTTCACACCAAGAGCCGCCGAATCTTGCATTCTAACTAGCGTAACCGAACTGGAGATGAGGCAGTTGTCAATTATTAAAACAGCTTCCAGGTCAGTGGGAACAGTCAGAGAGCTTCTTGTACTGACTTTGGAGAGAAAATCACAATTATCAATGCATCTTCCTTCTTAAGGATATAACCATTATACAAGAACACGCATCAACAACAAACTCCAACAGTCGAATAGCTCCAGTATGGACAATTCAAACAAAGCCATTGTTGTGTGAAGTCATCGTTATGTGGGTTTTGCACTATTATTCTCGTTCGGATGTTGGACTTCTTCTTTGTAGTGTTGATGGCAGCCCCCTTTCCTTCAGGCATTCCTTTTGCTGTGCTGGTTCACTGCTTTGCTGATGCCCAGCCATGCCCTTTCTTCAACGGTGCTTTGTTGTTCTGGCCGCTGCATTCTCAGGTTTCTCCGCAAAGGTTGGTTCGACTGTTTCCTTCAGGCCTGTTTGGCCCTTTCCTGTGAAGCACCATGGGACGTTTTGCGACTTTAAAGGTGCTGTATCAATGCAAGTTGTTGCTGTTGTATTTGAGGCCAGTAAATCACTGCTCTTGCTCTCTGAAGACAACCATGGATGTGGTTTGAGTGAATACTGTGCTTCAAATCTTCTCTCTTCCTAAATCATCTCCCGCAAATATCAATCCACTCAGTATGCTCAGTTCACTTCCAATGTTGAAATACACAGCGATCTAACGTGGCACTTTTCTTGTTTCAGGCCAACTGTTGCTTATTGCCATTCTCAACAATTTCACACCTCCATATACTCCAGCAGCTTGCTGAATCTTGCTCATATCGTCCTCAGAAAGGGGTAAATGATGCAGCATATTAATGCTCTTCAGTCTTTTTTCTGTTTCCAAATGTACGTCAATCAACATGACTTTCTTGTTGTCTATCTTTGTGACCACATGAGGTAGATAGGCTCTGCTGAATGTGTCAGCAAGAAACATCTTCTTGTCTCTGTTGTAAAGAATATTAAATTCCTTGTGACCTGGAGAGATTCCAAGACGCACAGGCAGCCATCTCCATCTTCTAAATGGTGTGAAAAAGCTAGTCAGCAGACTTGATTTTCCCGTCGAATACAACTTGCAAAACCCATTCATTGCATTTAAAGCAATGAACAGTTTTACTTTTGCTAGTTCAGGTTATCATCTATGATTTGAAATGGCTAGGGATTACATTTAAGGGCTTTGTTAAGTGGCTTTGCATCGATACACAGGTGCACTTTATCATTCCTTTTCATTATCAACATCAATATTTTACACAGTGAGTGGTGAGGACCTGGAACTCACTGCCGACGGAAGTGGTGGAGGCGGAGACACTCAGGGGTAAAAATTCAGTTGGTTGCGCCTCCCGTTAGCGCCTTAAGAGGGCGCTAATGGGGCGCAAAGCCGCTAACGCCCGGGCGCAGCGATGTTTGCGCCGCTCGGGAACTTAACTAGACATTGTGCGGCGGCGCTAAACTTTACCGCTGCGACCACCTGCGCGCGCAGATTGTGACGTCATTCCATGGTGCAACGCCCTTGTGGCGCCCCGGAGCGGAAATTGAGTGGCGCCCCCTGCCTTACCGCCTGGCGCATCCAACGACCAGAAGACTGGAACGCTATCAATCGCTGTGGGGCTGGGGGGGGCGCTATTTAAAGGGGGCCTCTTCCTGTCTTTTATTGTTGGTGGCATTTTTGAACTACGCATTCTGAGAGAGAGAGGGAGAGACTTCTGGAGAGATTCAACGTTGTGTGAAGGAGTTTTGGGTACTGAGCAGCACTTTGCAGGTTCATTTTGATTTGCCATTCCTTGTATCGATTTAGCAGAGACTGTGGGAGCTGCACTCTGAGCTCTTTGCCTGGTACTCTCCATTGTTCTTTCCAGCACATTTGATGTGCAAGTCTCTCCAGGCCGAGATTCAAGGCTGCAATGAACAGGATGTGGATGGAAAGCAAGATTAACCATCCCCTTTAAGAACTGGCCCGTGCCATTGTGTGTGTGTTCCCTCGCTAACTGGCAGCACCTGCGCTGCGCTCGCGCGCTGAGTTAGCGCCTCACTGCTCGGCCTTTGCGCCTTAAGACAGGTGTGCAGCGCCTGATTTAGCGCTCCACTCACCTCCCGGGGCGGTAAAAGTGAAGTTTCCAGTCAGTGCCGATAATTAGCGCCAGGCGCTAATATTTGCGTCCAGACGATATTTGCGCCCCAAATGGGGCGCGACCTAATTTTTCCCCCTCAATGTTTTCAAGGGAGACTGGATAGACACTTGAGGGAAATAAACTTGCAGGGCTACGGGGATAGAGTGGGGGAATGGGACTGACTGGATTGCTCTACAGAGAGCTGGCACAGACTCAATGGGCCGAATGGCCTCCTTCTGTGAACATACAAACATATGAATTAGGAGCAGGAGTAGGCCACTCGGCCCTTCGAGCCTGCTCCGCCATTCAATAAGATCATGGCTGATCCGATTATTCCACATTCCTGCCTACCCCCGATAACTTTTCACCCCCTTGCTTACCAAGAATCTATCTACCTCTGCCTTAAAAATATTCAAAGACTCTGCTTCCACCGCCCTCTGAGGAAGAGAGTTCCAAATCTGTGATAGATAGTAGATTGGCGGTTAGGATCAGATCAGCCATGATCTTATTGAATGGCGGAGCAGGCTCGAGGGGCCGATTGGCCTACTCCTGCTCCTATTTCTTATGTTCTTATGTTAAAGACTCACGACCCTCTGTGAGAAAAAATTTCTCCTCATCTCTGTCTTAAATGGGCGACCCCTTATTTTTAAACAGTGACCCCTAGTTCTAGATTCTCCCACAAGAGGAAACATCCTCTCCACATCCACCCTGTCCAGACCCCTCAGGATCTTATATGTTTCAATCAAGTCACCTCTTACTCTTCTAAACTCCAGCAGATACAAGCCTAGCCTGTCCAACCTTTCCTCATAAGACAACCCGCCCATTCCAGGTATTAGTCTAGTAAACCTTCTCTGAACTGCTTCCAACGCATTTACATCCTTCCTTAAATTGCCATTATGACTCTATGACACTGAAGAGACCCAATCAGTTAGAGTATTGACTAGTGCAAGACAAGCTCATTAATGTGCTTCTTGACAAGTTATTTCACAGCTGGAGGCAGTTACCTGACTGATAACTCTGTAGATGGGACTTTGGGATCAAGCTGAAGGAACAAATTGTCATCTAACCTTCCCTCTCCTTCAAAGACATCCTGACACTTGGTGACTACATCTTGTTTCCTGGCCTTTGATGCACCCTCCATGA
Source organism: Squalus acanthias (assembly GCA_030390025.1). Classification (NCBI taxonomy): domain Eukaryota; kingdom Metazoa; phylum Chordata; class Chondrichthyes; order Squaliformes; family Squalidae; genus Squalus; species Squalus acanthias. Next base: position 31,187,861 of record CM059443.1, on the reverse strand, counting down.
TCAATAACAACAACAACTTGTATATATATAGTGCCTTTAACGTCCCCAGGTGCTTCACAGGAGTGTTATAAGGAGAAATTAGGGCAGGTGACCAAAAGCTTGGTCAAAGAGGTAGATTTTAAGGAGGAAAGAGATATAGTGAGGCGGGGAGGTTTAGGCAGGGAATTCCAGAGCTTAGGGCCTCGGCAACAGAAGGCATGGCCACCAATGGTTGAGCGGTTGTAATTGGAGATGCTCGAGAGGGCAGAATTAGAGGAGTGCAGATATCTCGGGGGTGGGGGTGGGGCTGGAGGAGATAGGGAGGGGGCGAGGCCATGGAGGGATTTGAAAACAAGGATGAGAATTTTGAAATCGAGGCGTTGCTTAACCGGGAGCCAGTGTAGGTCAGCGAACACAGGGGGGATGGGTGAACGGGACTTGGTGCGAGTTAGGACACGGGCAGCCGAGTTTTGGATGACCTCAAGTTTACGTAGGGTGGAATGTGGGAGGCCAGCCAGGAGTGCGTTGGAATAGTCAAATCTAGAGGTAACAAAGGCACGGATGAGGGTTTCAGCAGCGGATGAGCTGAGGCAAGGGCAGAGACGGGCGATGTTACGGAGGTGGAAGTAGGCGGTCTTAGTGATGGCGCGGATATGTGGTCAACATGATCATCATGTTCTTGAGATTCACTGTCTCAAGCTGCACATATTGAATGACTCAAGTACGTAGAACACAGTCACATCTATTCGGCACCATTTGAATCAGTTTTTAGCTGAATTTTCTCCTCATAGCTTCATTTGAACAGTGAAGTGTTGGAATTCCGAAGTCATCGGGATGATGGACCATCCTCAGGTATTCTTTTTGGGTTAAAAGATTGACATCAGCACCACAGCTTAGCTGAGACCTGACTTGCTTGTTGTTTAATGAGCATATTGGCATATAACCAGTTACCATCGTGCTCGTCTACACTTCCAACAATTCCAAGTAAAAGAATGTAGCCTTCATCCGAATTGCAAGTAGCTTCGCCAACCGTACATAGCTGTTGTTTGCCTTTCTTAACATTTCTGGATTTTGGCTATTTGACTGAGAGCTGATTCCACTCTTTACAAGCATTACACTTTGACTCCAAGTGGAACATGCTTCTTTCTCTCTCTCTCTGACACAACATTTACAGTCTATTTTAGCAACTTTCCAAAATTTCTTATTGGCTTCATTAGTCTTTTGAAAACAAAATTGTTCCATCTCGCTAAGAACAGCCTTTATATCAGTCTTGCCTTCATCTGCCTCAAACTGAAGACTGTCAAGTATTCTCAGCGTTACTCGACCCATACGGATAATTAGTGTCATCATTTTCTTTTGGCTGTTCAATGAGCCATGATGCAATCTTATAGTCATCTAATTGCTTGCTAGATTACACGTCGATTGTAGTTTTGTTGGGACTGGTGCATTTTGTATATTAGTTAGGCAAGCCTGTACAGTGACTGTATTCCTGATGATTAACATTATAATTTCTTTTGCTTGAAATGACTTTATGGCTGATGTGGTAGTCAAATAAACACAATGCAGGATCAGTGATGAATCAATCACACACAGAGCAAGGACAGTATTGACTTAGTTGAACAGTACATGGAGCTGTAGGAAGATGGATTTCTGGTTTCAAATGTTCTTTCTCTTCTGCTTTGTGTCCCTCTCTGAAACATTCTGATAGGATCAGAATGGGTCACTTCCATTCCTGACACTGTGTAGTATTTGTTATTGCAGGTCAGCTGACGACGGATGGCTACAGACTTCAGAGCTGGAGACGTTTGCTGTTTACTGTTCAGCCCTTTTAATTAACTACATGCAACTGTCAGTTATACAAACAACCTCCCTATCTCTGTGATCGCCACCAGCCCCGACAACTCTCCAAAATCTCTGCGCTTCTCCAGTTCTGGTCTCTTGCGCATCCACGCTTTTTATCACTCCAGCATTGGCGGCCGTGCCTTCAGCTGCCTGGGCCCCACGCTCTAGAATTCCCTCACTAAACCTTTCCGCCTCTCTACCTCTCATTCCTCCTTTAAGACGCTCCTTAAAACCTGCCTTTTTGACCAAGCTTTTAGTCACCTGTCCTAATTTATCCTTATGTGGCTCGGTGTCAAATTGTGTTTGACAACACTCCTATGAAGCGCCTTGGGTCGTTTTACTACGTTAAAGCTGCTATATAAATGCTATTTGTTGTTGTTGTCAGAGGCAAAGGAAGGAATTTGCATTTATACAGGGTGTCCAAAAACCACTTCACAGCCAATGAATTACTTTTGAAGTGAAGTGACCTTTTTTTATGTAGGCAAATGTAGCAGCCAATTTGCGCACAGCAAGGTCCCACAACAGCAATGAGGTAAATGACCAGATATTCTCTTTTTTGGTGGTGTTGGCTAATAAATGTTAGCCAGGATACTGGGAGAACCCCATTTTGTTCGTTGAATTGTGCCAAGGGACCTTTTACATCCAATACAGCAGGAAGATGGGGCCTCAGTTTAACATCTCATCCAAAAGGCAGCCGCTCTGACTAAGCAACGCTCCCTCCGTACTGAGCTGAAGTGCCTAGATTACATGCTCAAGCCCTGGAGTAGGGCTTGAAGCCACAACCTTCTGACACAGAGACAAAGGTGCTACCACTGAACTAAGCTGTACTTGACTATTGATACAAAGTTACAACAAAGTGCTTGCATTTATATAGCGCCTTTAATGTAGGAAAACGTCTCAAGGCATTTCACAGAAGCGTAATCAGACAAAAATTGACGCTGAGCTAAAGAAGCAGTTATTAGGAGGAGTGACTAAAAACTTGGTCAAAGGGGTATGCTTTAAAGAGGGTCTTAAAGGAGGTGAGGCGGAGAGGGGTAGAGATTTAGAGAGAGAAATCCAGCACTTGGAGGCTAGATTGCTAAAGGCACGGCCGCCAATGGTGGAGCAAAGGGAGTGGGGGATGCGTAAGAGATTAGAGTTGATGGGCCGAGAGCCAATGTAGGTCAGCGAGCACAGGCGTGATGGCTGAACAGGCCTTGAAGTGAGAGAGGATCTGGGCAGCAGGGTTTTGGATGAGCTCAAGTTTAAGGATGGTGGAAGATGGGAGGCCAGCAGGGTGATCATTAGAATAGTCGAGTCTGGAGGTGAAAAAAGCATGGATGAGGGTTTCAGCAGCAGATAGACTGAGGCAGGGGCAGAGACGTGCGACGTTATGGTGGTGGAAGCAGGCGGTCTTTGTGATGGCGAGGATATAGGATGTCGAGGTTGCAAATAGTCTTAGTCAGTCTGTTACAGTAATATTGACGCAGACAAGATAGGCTGATATAAGTGCGGGACTTTTGTGTGATTGAACACAGGGGCTGCAGCATTCTGAAAAAGTTGTAGTTTTCGCATAGTGTGTGGCGGGGAGGAGGCTGACTTATAGAGAGAAATTAACCCTCAAAAGTGATAAAGGGATGGTCTACGGTTTTGGCCGTGGTGGGGAAAAAGTAGGGATTGAGAAGCTGGAAGAAAGTGGTCTTGGTAGTCGAACAGGTGTGGAGGAGGAGGAGGCCTGAGTCTGGGATCGAGCAGTAGGCTGAGGTTTCGTCCACCTTCCTAAGCCGGGGGAAGACCTGCTCCAAGTAAACAATAATCACTTACAAGATTTTCGTTAACTTGAAGTAACAGTTGCTTTCAATTGTTCAAGTAGAATTAGTGAGTAACTTGGAAATATTTAACTAGCATGGATCATCACAGCAATGAGGGAGCTGAGAGTTCACCGTCACTTCACTTCAAGTTAGAGTTCAGAGCTTGCAAATTAACCACAGACTTGAAATGATGCTGTGAAATATTAGCCTACAAATGCTAAATACGTACGCATGAAATGTTTTTCTCCTCCAGTTTAGCAGTGGCCCGACAGCATTTAAAATAAATGGGTTAACATCTCTGTTAAAGCAGCAGATGAGAAATTTCAAATGAACATGTTAAGTGCTCGTACACCGATGCTGCACAATCTAATCTCAAAGCCGAAGTACTTGCAAGGTAACACTAGCTTCCTGGATAGGATCGCCAACTCTAGGTTGGACCTATTCCTGGAGATTTCAGCTGTGGCTCAGTGGATAGCACACTCATCTCTGAGTCAGAAGGTTGTGTGGTTCAAATCCCACTCCTGGGACTTGAGCACATAAAGCTAGGCTGACACTCCAGTGCAGTGCTGAGGGAGTGCTGCGCTGTCGGAGGTGCCGTCTTTCGGATGAGACGTTAAACCGAGGCCCCGTCTGCTCTCTCAGGTGGACGTAAAAGATCCCACGGCACTATTTTGAAGAGTAGGGGAGTTTTATCCATAGTGTCCTGGGCCAATATTTATCCCTCAACCAACAACAAAAACAGATTATCTGGTCATTACCACATTGCTGTTTGTGGGAGCTTGCTGTGCGCAAATTGGCTGCCGTGTTTCCTACATTACAACAGTGACTCCACTTCAAAAAGTACTTTGTTGGCTGTAAAGCACTTTGGGATGTCCAGTGGTCGTGAAAGGTGCTATATAAATGCAAGCCTTTCTTTCTTTCATCACATGACCTCCTGTCTCCAACCGCCCCTCCCCCACACGCTCGCCATTGGTCGGCCGACAGATCCATCCACATGGTGCGTTCCTACACCAAGCAGAAACTGAACAGACTCTTCATTACCCGATTGGATGATTCTTGACTGTCAGTCAAATAGCATTTCGCCCCCCCCCCGCACCCCTCCAATATTTTTATAACTAGTAAACAGAAGTTTACTAAGTTTTTAATGCCCCTGTGATTTTTCTCCCGGGTGTTTTTCTCATAGCAGCGTCCTGGAGATGAATCCTTAATTCCTGGAGACTCCAGGGCCAATCCTGGAGGGTTGGCAACACGAGTACTGGGCCCACCAAGGCTGGATTACGCAGATCATTCATTTAAAACAAGAACATTTATTTTGCTGGGAAACAAGTTCGGGGTCGCTTGGGTGCATTGAGCTCATGTTTACTGCTATGGGGCATGGACAGACACGGGTTGGAGGCCCTGGTCAAAGCCACGCTGAGCAGCGTCGTCCAGAAGTCAGGGGCATAAATTGAAGGCAAGAGTCATGTTATCCAGCCCTGGCGGCCCAAACTGAAACGGAGACACACTAAGTGACCCCAGTGCCTCTTGGCTGTCCTCTCAGCAATAATACAAAACAAAGGAACAAAAATATTTTCTTAGAAGCCAGAAAATTAATTTAATTTAACTTTAAAAACATAGCCTCTTGGCAATGCCTTCTTTTTTGCCAACCAAATGGGCGTGTGCCCGTTCAGCTCCCAGCATTCTGCGGAAGATGAAAAGTCAGACTCTGATGGGAAGGGTTAGATCTGGTGTGCAAGGCAGCGAGTGATGGAGCTGGATAACGTCCAACAGATGAAAAATCCCCAAACCTAGACGTGCTTGAGGTTTGGAGCATGTTTTTGGAACTTTAGTCCCAACGCCTGTTACACACCCGGGCTATATTTCTTATGCAGGAGTTGGATTGGAACAAACGTCGATACAGAATTAAAAATGCACAGCGGCTCGCAGCCGTCCGAGAAATTCAGGCAGTGGCACGGGTTTCGGAATGCAGAGTTCTGACTCACTTTGCTGCGAAGGCCTGTCTCCTTTTCATCAGCCTTTGAGAGGAGGTACACTGTCATCACATACCCATTAGAAGGTTAAGGAGGAAATGATCTGGAAGTCCGACTGACATATTGGAAGCACTTCTAAAAAAAAAAGCCCGCTTAATTTGTACCTCTGACATGGGTTAAAATAGCCAGCACACAGAACACCGTTCAGGCTAGAATATCGCGCAGAATGTACAGAGACCTGATTAAAAGTAACAAAGGCTTCAAAGTGCGTTTTCTTCATTCTCAAGTCTTGCCAGTAGAACCTATATTTAAATCTGCAGTGACTTAAATGCGATTCCGTTCACATGTTTGTGTGTCTGTGCTTGTTAAGGAAAAGCTGACAAAGTTATGGAACAGAACATTGTGCCACCTGGTACTCAATGATACCATCAAGCACGTTCAGGTTGGGTACAGTACTGCACAGATGTAATGCAAAGCTCCCCCACCTCCCCCCCCCCCCCCGCCCCCATCTCCGGTCCTGACAACATAATTAAACGTACAAAAGGATGTCCTCCTGCAGCATCGGGACTTTTCCAAGTTGCCAGACTGAGTGTGAGGGTGCTGAATTATGGCCAAATTTGGAAAGCTATATTTTATCAGGCAATGGGTTGACTGCCGTACAATGTTCCCTGTAATTTTTTTGGGGGGGGCTGCGCGGCCCATTCAAACTTCCACGCATGTAGAAACATAGAAACATAGAAAAATAGGAGCAGGAGTAGGCCATTCAGCCCTTCGAGCCTGCTCCGCCATTCAATATGATCATGGCTGATCCTCTTATCTCAATACCATATTCCCCGCTCTCTCCCCATACCCCTTGACGCCTTTTGCGTCTAGAATCTATCTATCTCCTTCTTAAATATATTCAGTGACTTGGCTTCCACAGCCTTCTGTGGTAGAGAATTCCACAGGTTCACCACCCTCTGAGTGAAGAAATTTCTCCTCATCTCAGTCCTAAATGTCCTACCCCGTATCCTGAGACTGTGACCCCTCGTTCTAGACCCCCCCAGCCAAGGGAAACATCCTCCCTGCATCCAGTCTGTCTAGCCCTGTCAGAATTTTATACGCTTCAATGAGGTCCCCTCTCATTCTTCTAAACTCGAGTGAATACAGGCCTAGTCGACCCAATCTCTCCTCATACGACAGTCCTGCCATGCCAGGAATCAGTCTGGTGAACCTTCGCTGCACTCCCTCTGTGGCAAGTATATCCTGTATGGGTTTTTCCACTGAGAAAGCGGCAAGCGGCGTGCGCGGGAGCTTCAGTCAGCCGTGCGGCCGCGCAGCTAAATGGGAACATTGCTGCCGTAGTATATTTCACTTTGCAATGAACGGCCATAACGCAGATTACCTCAGTTTGTTTGCCTGAACTGCGTTTGAAACTGGGCCAATAGGCCAGAAGACTTCTGCAACGCCAAGCTGTTGTCAAAATACTGAATGAGACGTGGCTCTTGCGCTGCTGTGGGGGGAAAAGGGCAGGGGGGATGTTGTCTAGAGGGCAGCAGACCAGGGTTGAATAGTGGAGATGTGAGAATGTGCGAATATCTGGGGGGAGGGGGGGGCGGGGGTAGACTTTCCAAAATCGGCCAAACCGGCGCGAAAGAATGCGCGGAATTTCAAGCGCAAGTTTCATGGGCTTAACTAAAAACAAGAGAAAATGTTGGAAATACACTGCAGGTCAGTCAGCTTCTGCAAAGAGATGTGGGGGGTGATTTTGCCAATGGGGGCGCGTTGGAGGCGGGACTGCTGCTTGTCGGGTTTTAGTCCCACACAACTGGGCACACCCCCAGCTCAAATTAATCACCACGGCGAGTTTCCGTTAATTGCGCCCGTTTTCAGCCCTTCGAGGAGGCTCTTAAAAAAATTAAGCCTTTTTTTTAGGCGCCAGAGCACCAGAGGCACCTTTTAAAGCTTTTAAATGTTAAAAAATATTTAATTTACTCAGAAAATGACGGTACACCAATGAAACTAGTAAATGGTTCTGTATAGTTTTTTTTAAAGTCATCTTCAGTTATTTAAAATCGGGTTACTCACAGATGGTGGACCAGACACTCTGATTAAAGATGCTTCTTTTTTTGTGATAAACCCATTTTCAGCTGTATTCATAAAACTGCACCAGGTTACCGCTCTTAAATATATCAAGGAATATTTTGAAAAAAATAAATACGTTCGACAACGCTGCCCGAATGCGTTGGTTCATGGAAGATTTTACAAAGGTATTTGAGCCGAAACTTGAACCATAAAATCAATTTGGAGAACGAGCGCAACTTTGAGCGCAGTTTGGGCCTGGACTAACCCCTGGTGGAGTTTTGCTTTTACCTTTGGGATCAGCGTGTATTTAGACAGAGCTTTACTTCAGGAGATACGATAGGTGGGGTAGTATCCGTGATATGGTACCTAAGCCCAGACAGTGCAAATAAGGTAAAAAAAAAAATGTTGGAAATCGGAAATAACAGCAGAAAATTCCGGAAATACACAGCCGGTTGATGAATCAGCATGTTTCAGGTGTGCACTCTTCATTAGAGCTTCTGATGAAGGACACACACCACGGGGGCAATTTTGTGACTGGGGGCGCATTGAGGCGGGACTGCTGCTTGTCGGGTCGCTGTCCCGCCTCCATCGATTTGTGGCCAACCCACGCTATTTTCCCCTGATTCACCTTGTTAAGCCCGCCCAGCGGGCTTAGCAGGCCAATTAAGGGGAAGCCGGTTGCAGAGCACGTCAACGTATGACATGTCATCTGTCAAAAAATTTTGACAGATGAATTGTCATCGTTTGACAGCTCTGTGAAGCTGTCAAACAGTGACATTCTCTGCAGTTTGATGAGGTCTTGCATACAAGACCTCATCAACCTTCTTTCTTTTACAGAAATGAGATGTTTGTTGCATCTGAGAATGGAACGGTCATCTCTCATCTGCAACACGGAGGTGTGAGACTCTCGTATAGAAACCGACTGAAGCCTGCAGGAAGAAACAAAGGTAAGTACACTTTTAAAAACACTTTGCACTTACCTCAGATACTCACCTCTACACTCTTGCACCCATCACTTACCTTCACACCACACTTTTGCAGACCCCCGCAGACCCAGTACTCGCCTCGCTGAGCTGGCGGGTCTTGGAGCCTTCGGGAAGCCCGCACTTGTGAGGGCAAAAAGGGGATAATCCTATTTTCTGCCTGTTAACTACCTGTTAACAGGCAGTTAATGGGCTTTAATCCCTTCCCGCCTCCAAGGAGACGGGACCCAGTGCGGGACGGCTACCCACCTCCTAGGAAGATGGCATGGAGGCGGGTTAGGAGTGGGTTTGGCACCCGCTCCCAAATTCTGCCATTTTCCCGGCAGACCTGCCTCCATACCCGCCTCCCCAGGGCTGGCAAAATCGCCCCCCACATCTCTTTGCAGAAGCTGACTGACCTGCAGTGTATTTCCAACATTTTGTCTTCTTTTTAGTTAAGCCCAGCCTTGGTTAACATACAAAGACCACATGGAACTAGATGAGCACCTCTTGTTCAAGGAACTTACCTGCTGCGTATCTTTCTTAGTGTCAGCCAGTGGCTCAGTGGGTAGCACCCTCACCCTGCTGAGTCAGAAGGTTGTGGGTTCATAGTCCCCCTCCAGAGACTTGACCACACAAAAATCTAGGCTGACACTCCAGTGCAGTGCTGAGGGAGTGCTGCACTGTCAGAGGTGCTGTTTTTCGGATGAGATGTTAAACCGAGGCCCGGTCTGCTCTCTCAGGTGGACGTAAAAGATCCCATGGCACTATTTCGAAGAAGAGCGGGGGAGTTATCCCCGGTGTCCTGGGGCCAATATTTATCCCTTAATCAACATAACAAAAACAGATTATCTGGTCATTATCACATGTGCGCAAATTGGCTGTCGCGTTTCCTACATTACAACAGTGACTACGCTTCAAAAAGTACTTAATTGGCTGTAAAACGCTTTGGGACGTCCGGTGGTCGTGAAAGGCGCTATATAAATGCAGGTCTTTCTTCTTTAGTTAAATTGGCCATTTCAAAACTGCCACCATTTGGCTTTCCATTGCATGTTAAAAAAAACATATTGCATCTCTTTCCCAATGGCTCAGTGCATTTATCCAATGAGCACCATACAGACCAGGAACGTCCAAGATCTGATCCCGAGTCCTAGCCGAGTTCTCTGCTCTCAGACTCGGTGGCAGGAGAGGCCGCTACAATTAGCCTCATTGGCCTTGGGCTCGAGGGGAAAATTGGCCTGGAGCCCTGCTCCCAACCCCTGCTGGAAGAGGTGCCCATGTGCGGACGTTGGGTGAGGACAATGATTGGGCTCGGCTTTGATGCCCCATGTTGAATATCCTGCCGCTACTCACTGTACAGGTTCACACATGAGCAGTGGTCACCTGTTTAAGGACTCGATGTGTTCAGGAGAGGAGGAGAACGGTGTAAAAAGTAAAGAAAAGCTTGCAAGCTGCAGGCATGTGCTTAACTTACAATCATTTATCTGTAACTGGTTAGAGAGTGAGGCGCATACTCTGTGGATAAACTCACTGAACCAGTAGGACAGCTGGTACATTTAGTTTCTTAATGGGCACATGGTGGCAGTATGGAAGCGGGTAGTTTAACTAAAGAGGAAAGAAACCCTGCAGGTACAATTCTTGAATGCAAAGAGCTCATCTGAAAATGTCCTCTGAGTTCCAAATGATGTTTGCATTTTAACCAGGACTAGGCTTCAATAAAGTGGCTCCAGATCATCCTGGAAGTAGACCAACTAAACTAAGCTGGGTTAAATTGAGGCTGTGCTTTGTGAGGTTTCCCTTAGGTGGAATCAACAACAACTTGTATTTATATAGCGCCTTTAACATAGTAAAACATCCCAAGGCGCTTCATAGGAGCATTAAAAGTCAAAAGTTTGACACCGAACCACATAAAGAGAAATTAGGGCAGATGACCAAAAGCTTGATCGTCACCAGACTTTGACCTTGGCATGAGATGTCAGCTTGGCTCAGTCGGTTTGTATTATGTCAGAAACTGTTCTGAAGTGAGCGTTTAATATGCTTCATCCATTTAAAGGAACAAGCAATGCTTCTTATACCAGAGGATGTAGCAGTGAGTGGTGTGCAATAAGGAGGGTGTTTCGTACCATTTCTCCAACAGTTAGGAAGCTATGAAAAGCGACAACAACTTGCATTTATGTAGCACCTTTAATGTAGTAATACATCCCAGGGTACTTCACAGGAGCGTAAATAGACAAAAATTGACATTGAGCCAAAGAAGGAGATATTAGGATGGGTTCCTGAAATTTCGGTCAAAGAGGTAAGTTTTAAGGAGCATCTTAATTTTTTTGTCTTCTAACACTCCTGTGCAGCGCCTTGGGACGTTTTACTACATTAAAAGCGCTATATAAATACAAGTTGTTGTTGTTGTTGTTAAAGGAGGAGAGAGAGGGGGGGAGAGGCGGAGAGCTTTAGGGAGGGATTTCGAGAGCTTAGGGCCTAGACGGTTGAAGGCACGGCCACCAATGGTGGGGTGAAGGAAGTGGGAGATGCACAAGAGGTCAGAGTTGGAGGAATGCAGAGTTCTCCGACGGTTGTAGGGCTGGAGGAGGTTACAGAGAAGGGGGAAGGGGGGAGGCGAGGCCATTGGAGGGATCCAAATCTGATCAGATGCCATTCGTGTTTCGAGGAAGTGCATTTCTCCTTTTATTTTGGGTGGAAAGGATATTTACGACCATCAAGTCAGCAGTGAAGGGGTTAAGCAAGGCTGGCTCCACCGAGAGCAGAAAGCCAATTTCACTCAAGCCTAAGGCAGCAGGTTATTAGCACCTCCTGCTCGATAACCGAAGCTTACCGTCAGGCCGTGCTGGAAGAATTAGGGCGTGCAGTTCCACTGACCCATAACTCAAGCTGATAAGGGTATTGTGCGAACGATCACTATCTTGCTGCAATCAGACAGGGTTTAGGAAGCACATTCACAGTGCATGCAGTGCATAAATTAGCAGCAGGCCAGCTTCCAGTGTTCCACCGTGACACACAGGAGCGGAAGAACGTTTAGAAGAATATTCCACTGACTGTTTACAAAACTCCATTGGCGATCCTGCTTTGCCAGCTGGCCCCAGTCGTGAAAAAAAAATCTCAGCTTGTCGTTTTGATACCCCGAAGCCATCCTGCTTATCTGTTTTGCAGCAGCCGTTACCCCAGTGCCAGCCGTATTTTACCAGTACATACGAGTTAGGGGCAGGAGTGGGCCACTCGGCCCCTCGAGCCTGCTCCGCCATTCAATAAGATCACGGGGCTGATCAGTGCTGTGACGTTTCACATTGCGATTGGGGCATTAAGAGATAAAAGCACTCCCCACTGAGGGAGCGAAAATAAGATTCCCCCGTGGTTCCGTTTGTAAGTACACTCACTGTCCATACAGGCCAAGGAGGTCCTAGATGCTTGTGCTGTCCGTCTGTGCTCAGTTAGCTGTTCTGAGCCGAAGCGACAATTAGGAACCCAACTATTAGCCTTTGTGTCCCTGCATCAGAGAGATTTAAAAAAAAAAAATCCAGCAACAGTCAGGCTCCTTCTTCCTGATCACTGTCCAGTGTTACCCGCGTGTATGAACTTCATACGAGGACAGTGGTCAGGCTTGGCCGCGATGCCCCCCCCCTCCCCAGTTGAATAGCCAGCTGCCACTTACTGGCCCAGAATTTGCTTGGAACTGGAGTTTCTGGCTGCTCATCCGGCAAAGTTACGGCGACGGACCCGGAGCAGCTCCGAGGAAATTCCAAGCCGTTTTCCACAGTTAAAGAAGCAACCATTTGGGTGAGGTATTGCCAGAGAACTTTAGAACCCATCCCAGCACGCTCAGGAAAGGAGGAGAGAAAATTGGAAAATAAAGACCATTTCCTGTAGCAAGTAGCTGGTGACAGGAAAAGACAATCCAGACTTGAACCTACATTGAAAATAGTCAATGCAAGATCACCTTAAGTCAATCCTAATTCTAGTTAATAAAGATAGGTACACCTATTAGTGAGTAATGGACTAGCCCCTTAACTAAAACACACTGACACAACAACACAACCTCTTATATAACATGTATGTTATATAAGTCCCACGCTCTGGAATTCCCTCCCTAAACCTCTCTGCCTCTCCACCTTTAAGAACATAAGAAATAGGAGCAGGAGTCGGCCATTCGGCCCCTCGAGCCTGCTCCGCCATTCAATAAGACCATGGCTGATCATCGACCTCAACTCCACTTTCCTGCACTATCCCCATATCTCTTGATTCCCTTAATATTCAAAAATCTATCGATCTCTGTCTTGAATATACTCAACGACTGAGCCTCTCCAGCCCTCTGGGGTAGAGAATTCCAAAGAATCACCACCCTCTGAGTGAAGACATTTCTCCTCATCTCAGTCCTAAATGGCCGACCCCTTATTCTGCGACTGTGACTCCTGGTTCTAGACTCCCCAGCCAGGGGAAACATCCTCCCTGCATCTACCCTGTCAAGCCCGGTAAGAATTTTGTATGTTTCAATGAGATCACGTCTCATTCTTCTAAACTCTAGAGAATATAGGCCGAGTCTACTCAATCTCTCCTCCTTTAAGACGCCCCTTAAAACCTACCTCTTTGACCTAGCTTTTGGTCACGTGTCCACAACTTTCTCCCCTCCTTTCCTCAAGGTACAGTTCCACTGGTGCCTGCAGGCCTCTCTGCTACTTTGCCCAAGGGGTCACCTTTCAGGGGTGATCTCCTTATGTGGCTCGGTGCCAAATTTTATTTTATAAGGCTCCTGCGAAGCGCCCTTGGGACGTTTTACTACGTTAAAGGCGCTATATTAATGCTAGTTGTTGTTTAACGTCTCCCAAAGACAGCCTGTTAGGGTCTAGACTGTATCCAACGTTCCCTCTAAGCTGTTCAGCTGTGTAGCTCTCTGCCAGTCCTGCGCAGCCCGAGACTGTGCGAAACTGTGAATGGGCCGCGCACCCAAAAGAAAATTAGGGGGAACATTGCCTGTATCTAGTTATTGTTACTGCCTCTTAATTACAAGGCGAGTTCAGCTAATCTGCATTGCCTGCTTCAGTTATATGTTTTCATTCCAATTTTCTTCCCTCTCCTGAAGGTGCTGACTCTTGCTGGAATCCAGATCCACGAATGCTGGCACTCGCCAGTGCGGACCTGAGTTATACAGGTCAATAAGGTCCAGCTGCCACCCCCTAGTCTGTTCTGAGTTAGCTGATCTCATCCAAGCGGCCATTTGCCATGTGAGAGCCTATACAATGAGCAGGCTATTCGATCACGGAGGGCATCACAGGTGAGGTCCATCTGATATCGCCTGACTGTTTGATGTTCTTCTTTAAGGGCTGCTCTTGATGTATGGCCGGGTTCTTGATCAGGGTCAGGTGTCTGGAAGAACATATTCAAAAACTCCACTCCAAGACCGACTGGCCTCCAGGGTCAGGTCACGCTGAAGTTTTTCAACGCTGGTTTCATGTCTTGATTACAACATGAAAACAATGTACGCGACCTTAAAACGCTCACAACATCATTCAAAAAGAGGTTCAGGGGCCCATATAAAAGATCAATATGCGCAGAGATGATCCTGTCTTTTTTGTACAGTTTGAAAGGACTCGCTACAACTACCCGGCCCTAGCTCTGTCAGTGTCTCTTCCATTGAGAATTTACCTAAATGGAATTTGTGGATATTTTTCGCCGGGGTCCATGGTCAGGAAGTGATTTTTAAAACGGCACCAATGTCGACTTTTATTGGGCGAGAGACAAAGAGAGTGCAAAGGCTAAGTGCACTGTTTTGACAGCAGTTTAGGAGAGAGACAGAGTGAGACAGGCTCCGAAAGAGATACACGTGTACAGACAGAGAGGCGGAGAAAGTTAACGTGTAAGTACAACGCTTTGACAGCAGGACAGTTGGACAGACATACAGTCACAGAGGGAGAGAGAAAAAGGCACACACACATACAGAGAAAGAGGGGAGAGAGAGCGGAGAAGGATAAAGAGACAGAGATAGTCACATAAAGAGAGAGAGAAAGAAAAACAGAGAGGGAAAAAGATTTGCATACACAGAGTAAAGGGTATTTTGACAGCAGGAAAGAGAGACATAGACAACCGTACACAAAGAGAAAGAGAGGGAGGCAGAAAGTGATATGCAGAGAGCAAGAGATGTGCACACATAGGTTAAAGGGTAACAATGCACCTTTTTGACAGTGGGAAAAAAAGACTGTGATACGCAGGCAGACAGAGAGAAAGATAGATAGACATACAGAGGGATCAACAGAGAGGTAAAGTGTTTTAACCAGCTTGGTAGACAGACAGTGAGACCAACTCGTAGACTGAGAAAATGACGGCGATGGACTTACTTTACTGCCCGCGCTTTCTGTCCTCACTCTGGTCTGGCATTGACCGGGCTAACTAATCTGTGAGCGAAGCCACAGTGATTGAAGCCAACAACCCACATCACAATTCTTTCTAATTGATTGTTAAAGCAAAAAAAAATGAAACCGTATTTAAAGACTTGCTGCTAAGCCTTTCCAGAGTGGAAACGATTATGTCATAAGAGAGATTGCCATCTTAAATCGCATGCCTGGCAGCAGAATTTGCCTCATATGTGTGGTTGTAATTAGACAGACATGTCTTGAGCACTTTACATTACTGAATATTTGAATGTCTATAGTTGGAAGTATTCAGTCTCTGTGGCTGTTTGTGGATTCTGACAAATAAAGGAATTTAACAGGAATCCTTCAACCTGGGGCTAACATTGGGCATAGACTTCCCTTTAACCCCTCCTCCTTCTCTCCAGAAGGGATTGACGTCTTGCTGGGATACAGTTCCCCAGGTCCCGGTTGTCCTCCAGTGACCTGCCAAGAGCCTATTCATCTCATGTGAGCCAGATACTGGAGGGGCAATGTTAACCTAACCCCTCCATTGGGCAACTGGCGGGATCAGGTGGAACGCCCGTTTTACACCCCGCCCAATGTTACTTTCCCTCAAACTAAATGGAGAGTAAAATCAGGTGGGTTCTGATGAAGGGTCACAGACCTGAAACGTTGACTCTGTTTCTCTCTCCACGGATGCTGCCTGACCAGCATTTTTTGTTGTTATTTCAGATTTCCAGCATCCGCAGTATTTTGCTGCCGTAAAACCAGGTGGGGTTTAAAGCTAGCGTTGCACCCGATCCTGTTAGTTACCCGACGGATGGGTTAGATCAAAACTGCCCCCCCCCTGGGTGTCAGCAGGCTATTCAACTACAGGGGGCAATACAGGGAGGGACTGTTAGACTGGATCTCGGCTTAACTTCCTCGCCCTCCCCCCCCCCCAAAGCACTGATTTGTAAAACTGTCACTAACATCGCAGTGAAGAGTTAATAAAACTCAACGACCAGATCAAGAAACTTCCTATCCCTGCCCGATAATTAAGTCCAAGTACTCGGAGAGGTCGCAGCTAAACCTAACTGCTCGCCAAAAAGCACTCTTATAAATAGTTTGAAGTTTAGGTTTTGGTCTCCGAGTTTAGTAGCTCCTGTATTCGGAAGGAGAGCACAGGTGTTGTTGACCACGGGATTAAAATTAGTGAGAAGGCAGTCACCATGACTAACAACACTCCTTGTAAACAGAGACCTGAGCAATTGCTGTTAGCAAATAAATATCATTTTACACAATATCTTGAAAATGTCAAGCCTATAAATACCACGGGAAGGAGATAGAAATCAGAATTTATGCTACTGTCTAAATGTCAAGCAGAAAAGCTGGTCCTTTAATTGAATAACAGATGAGATTAAAAAATCAGGTGTGCTGAAACCTTTAGTTTGATTGCAAGCATCATGGAGAAGATTGATTATTTTTTTTGCGGTCGATTTGCACCATGCGCAGGAGGTATTGGCTGTTAAGACTCTCTGGTAAGCACCTCTGAGGTCACATTTTATTGCCTTTGCTCAAAAGAAAACCATTGCGACACCTTCACAAAAGTGTGTGAAATAGTTTATGCTGGGACATCATTTCTGGGCTGTGTGTAGCCATTCCTGTTCTCAATCTCCTGGAAGATGGTGGGGGCAACAGAATATTTTTTTTTCTTTGTTCGTGGGATGTGGGCGTCGCTGGCAAGGCCAGCATTTATTGCCCATCCCTAATTGCCCTTGAGAAGGTGGTGGCGAGCTGCCTTCTTAAACCGCTGCAGTCCGTGTGGTGAAGGTACTCCAACAGTGCTGTTAGGTAGGGAGTTCCAGGATTTTGACCCAGCGACGATGAAGGATCAGCGATGTACTTCCAAGTCAGGATGGTGTGTGACTTGGAGGGGAACTTGGAGGTGGTGGTGTTCCCATGCGCCTGCTGCCCTTGTCCTTTTAGGTGGAAGAGGTCACGGGTTTGGGAGATGCTGCCAAAGAAGCCTTGGTGAGTTGCTGCAGTGCATCTTGTAGCTGGTACACACTGCAGTCACGGTGCGCTGGTGGTGGAGGGAGTGAATGTTTAAGGTGGTGAATGGGGTGCCAATCAAGCAGGCTGCTTTGTCTTGGATGGTGTCGAGCTTCTTGAGTGATGTTGGAGCTGCACTCATCCAGGCAAGTGGAGAGTATTCCATCACACTCCTGACTTGTGCCTTGTAGATGGTGGAAAGGCTTTGGGGAGTCAGGAGGTGAGACACTCGCCGCAGAATACCTAGCATCTGACCTGCTCTTGTTGCCACAGGAAATATGTGGCTGATCCAGTTAAGTGTCTGTCGAAGGAATTATTGCTTCTTTGAAATATTTATCAGACACTGCAAAAAGATGCAACTTTGCATAAACACAAAAGCTGCGCTGTGGTGCGAAGATTTGTCAGCCACTACTGACACTAATGTCAAGGTTCGATGACTTATTCCCATCTCCTGCCCACAACTTTCTCCCCTCCTATTCTCAAGCTACAGTTCCACTGGCGCTCGCAGCCCTCTCTGCTACTTTGCCCAAGGGGTCACCTTTCAGGGGTGAGACTGCTTTAAGTATCGACAGGCTATTTGAATGTGGGAGTCTTCACTGCCCAGCCCAATCTTGCTGTCACCTGACGTTCGGGAGGCACTGAGGCTACCGGCAGCACCAGCTGAAATCAGCTAACTCAGCCTGTCCTGTCAAAACTCGAAAAGATAATTGGGAAGACAGACAGTTAGATGCTCCACTATAATATACTGTTGAATTACTTGTTTGCCTGATAAAATACAGTTGTGCTGGAGTGTGTTGGAAAGCGGTAACAGTCAAGGGTTCAGGTAACTTGACAGTAAATTGGGAAACCTTTGCGTTCATCATTTGAACCCCGAAATTCTATTCTGGTCTGTAATTCATTCAAACACACGCCATGTGGCGAATATACCCAGGAGCAATCTATAAACAGGAGGTCTTTGGATAATGATACAAACTGAGAAAGCAAGGCACGTGCATTTATAATTGTCATCCGAACCCCAAGATGAAATTACTGCCTTGAAATCTTTCCTATATCTCCCATAAATCGTACAGCAGAGGGATGGAGCGGGGACATGGGGCACTGTTACTGCACGAAGTCCCGTTCACACATTACCCCTCTGCTCGCTGACCTACAATGACTCCCAGTCCGCAACGCCTCGATTTTAAAATTCTGATCCTTGTTTTCAGGTCCCTCCATGGTCTCGCCCCTCCCTATATCTGCAATGTCCTCCAGTCCTACAACCGTCTGAGATCTCTGCGTTCCTCCAATTCTGGCCTCTTGCGCACCCCTAATTTTCATCACTTCACCATTGGCGGTCGTGCCTTCCGCTGCCTAGGCCCTAAGCTCTGGAATTCCCTCCCTAAACCTCTCCGCCTCTCTATCTCTCTCCTCCTCCTTTAAGAGGCTCCTTAAAACCTACCTCTTTGACCAAGCTTATTTTCACCTGTCCTAATATCTCCTTTTGTGGCTCGGTGTCAAATTTTGTTTGATAATCACTCCTATAAAGCACCTTGGGATGTTTTAGTACGTTGAAGGTGCAATATAAATGCAAGTTGTTGTGGCATGATTGGCTCTTCTTTCTCTATCATGACAGGCAGAACAGTTAATACACTTTCATATATTGATGTACAATTAACTGAAGGGAAAGCAATCACGATACAACCCCTTGAAACTTAATCAAGTGATTCTTTTGCAGCTGATTACTGGAAAATAACACAATCTGATTATATTACTGTTTCATGTTGAGTGGTCAGGGCGCTGAAAGAACTGTGAAGCCTTAAAGTCGACAAACATTCCTCCTAAGGTTCTGCTGAAAATGTCCTTTGCTGCACAGCGTGGAGAGTAAGGAACATTACATGGTTGCTAAATAATATTAGTGTTTGTTTTGTTGCTCTAAAGATACTTCAACACAAAATGTCAGAGGAGCATGGAGTCGGTCTCTCGACTGTACCAATCTTGGAAGATGCTGCCTTTCATATTGTCTATCAAAGTTGAGGGACAGATCAGCCAGCCATGATCTAATGGAATGATGGAGCAGGCTTGTGGGGTCTACTCCTATTCTGAAAGTTGACTCTCTGTGGATCATCATCTCCTTTACTTGGGCTAAGCCTGAAACCCAGTTCTGTTTTGTTAGTGAGGTGACAGCAAACTCACTGCGTGCTGTGGAGTGCGGGGTGCCTCACATTATTCCAAATGGTCTAGGGGATGACTTTCTGCCAAGGTTGCCCTGCTCCTCCACTGTGACCTGGGCGTAAGAGCCACAGCAAGCCCAGTAAAACGGCGTAAACGCTGGTTACGGAAACGTTTTTCCACAGAAAGTATGGTGGACAAGCTGGAGTACCTTGGCAGAAAGTCACTCCCTAGACCCAGCAGCTTATAATACTTGCATGTAGAGGTTGGACGAACCTTACAGCCAGCCTGTAAGGGCTGGTGTTTTCTGTTGTGCAAACGTGTCTCTTCTGTAGCAAGCTGTGCAGATTAATCAAATCTAATCTACCATACATGTGAATCAACAGAAAAATTAAATAATAAACAGAGCCTCTTATCACTGAGCCAGGTGGTATGGACATGGTACATTATTAGTCATGCAGAATTGGTGCTGCAGACAATTGTTAACAATATTGTGATAACCAGAACAAACAGTGAAATGTGTGCTCAGCAGGGAGGAACAGTCAGAATTCAGCTTTGGTCTCGGCCTCAGTGCAATCAGGAGGGTCAGAGGTCAAAACCCCAAGCCAAACCTCAAGTTCCCTCAATTAGCTTTGGGCTCCAACCACCTCTCTGGCTGGAGAGGAGGAGCAAGAAAATCTATTGCTACCACTCTTCTCATTAACCATATTCTGGAGGCACTTTTTCTTATTCTGTGGTCATCAGCTTCACGAGAAGGCTGGGATAATGCTGCACAAAGGGTGGCAGACGAAGATTTGAAGAGCTCTCAAAGCACAGCTGGGTGCTAGGCTGGGAGAACTAAGGGGTAGCTTTTACAGATTAGCCCTTCCAGCACCGAGCATTGCACGATAGGAGCACGTATCAGGAATTCTGCGGAAACTGCAGATTAATAATGTAAGTAAAGCATGCCTGGTCCTTTTTGAAGGAAGGAACAACTATGAATCCAATAAGGATAAATGACGTTGGACGATAGTATAAAGCGGGCGATGGAGGACCAGTCGGCCATTGTACATCTCTCACGATTTTCATTTCCACTAACATCAATGACCAGTTCTATCCTAAAATAGCACTCGGGGTCCTCTGTAGGTCTTAGGACCCCCATTTGCGTATTTAAAGGGGCTTACCGACTGCTTGAAACAGGCAGGCTGTTCGGCCGCCCGCGGTAGGCACCAGCAGTGGGCCGATTGTCAGTGTTGACGGGGCGGTAAGGCTACTGATCCCTTTTTGAGGCTGCTAAAGCCCCGTTAACACCAATTTCAGCAAGTTAAGGTCAAGCCCAATGAGTGAAGCTTAAATTTCATTTTAATTCAGAGTCACTTCATTTGAATTACTGGATGATTTAAATTCGAATTGTGCTGCTTTATTCCAATTGCGTGGTTCGAATTACAGAAAGAAAGACTTACATTTATATCGCGCCTTTCACGACCGCCGGACGTCTCAAAGCGCTTTACAGCCAATGAAGTACTTTTGAAGTGGAGTCACTGTTGTAATGTAGGAACCGCGGCAGCCAATTTGCGCACAGCAAGCTCCCACAAACAGCAATGTGATAATGACCAGATAATCTGTTTTTGTAATGTTGGTTGAGGGATAAATATTGGCCAGGACACCGGGGATAACTCCCCTGCTCTTCTTTGAAATAGTTCCATGTGATCTTTTACGTCCACCTGAGAGAGCAGACGGGGCCTCGGTTTAACGTCTCATCCGAAAGGCAGCACAGTCCGACAGTGCAGCGCTCCCTCAGCACTGCACTGGAGTGTCAGCCTAGCTTTTATGTGCTACAGGTCCCTGGAGTGGGACTTGAAACCACGACCTTCTGACTCAGAGATGAGTGTGCTACCCACTGAGCCACAGCTGACACAGGATAAATCAAATATTGTAGTGGGGAAAAAATAACCCTCTGAATTAACAGGAGATGACTGGCAGTTCCCTAGGACGATATTACAATGAGAATTCCGTGTAATCAATACAATACACATTGGTCAATGTTTTGGTTGGGGCTATTCTCCATTAACTGCAAGCTGGAGATGAGAATTAAGAGCCATTTAAATACTTTGTGCCATTTAGCCCGTTTTACGCAGCTCACTTTGGGCCTCTAATCATCTCTTTTATAAGGGAACAACAGGGGCATTGTGTTTTTGAGAAAACAAAATATGTTTATTGCAGGAAGACCTGGAAACAAGTTAGTGGAACACATAATGAGACTGAAATTTGGAACTGATCTCATGCTTGATATGGCTGTTGCTTTCTAATATAGGAGTTATTTTAAGAGAACACATCTATTACATGCCCCTGTGATGTGGCAACACTGCTATGTCAGTGAGCGGGTGCAAAGAAAAACATGTCTGGGTTCTTGTGTGGTTTTTTCAATGAAACCTTTTTAAAGTGGTTTTGTCTTGTGTGCCAGTGACTTAGTCATTTTCAACCATCAATTCATTCTTTGTCTGGAAAACTGTATTAATAATGTTCCTGGTATGCTTAATTAGTGTATTAGTATCAATACGTGATAGAACATTTTGTCATACTCTCAAGTCAGTGCCTCACATTGTTTTTACAACCAGTGAAAGAAGATACCCGTAATCACAAGCGATTCCTCTTCATCTTATACAGCTCATAATGCTCTCTCCAGACACAACCAGATGCATACACTGAATGGAAGTAGGCTCAGTGTTACATCGGATATACGGCACATAAACAGGCCATTCGGCCCAACCAGTCCATGCCGGCGTTTATGCTCCACTCGAGCCTCCTCCCGTCTTTCCTCATCTAACTCTATCAGCGTAACCCTCTATTCCCTTCTCCCTCATATGCTTGTCTAGCCTCCCCTTAAGTGCATCTGTACTATTCGCTTCAACCACTCCCTGTGGTAGCGAGTTCCACATTCTCACCACTCTCTGGGTAAAGGCAGAGGGATTTGGGGGTACAGGTTCACGGGACATGAAAGCCATAGAAAAAAAACGAATGGAATTCTAGGTATTTATCCCAAGAGGTATAGAATATAAAGGCCAAGAGCTAATAGATGGGCCTATATCAAACCTGAAGACCTCAGTTAGAGTACTGTGTGCAGTATTGAGCTTCATACTATAGGAAGGATATTGAGGCTTTAGAGTGGGTGCCATGCAGATTCACTGGGATGCTGCCTGGTATGAGGAAATACAAATATGAAAAAGGTGAAAAATTGGGCCTTTTTTGGTTGGAACAATGCAAATTACAGGGCAATATGATAAAAGTGCATAAAATTATGAAAGGATAGGATAATGTAGATAGAAGCAGACAGCTTTCAGTAGACGAGGGGTCTAGAATGAGGGGCCATAGATACCAGATTAAATATAAGAGATTTAGAACAGAGAGCAGGAGAAGCTTCTTTACACAGAGAGAATTCAATTCCAGGGTTAGTGGGTGAGGCAGAAACTGTGTCAACATTCAAGATTAGATTGGATAGATGGTTGAAAGAAAGACTTGCATTTATATAGTGCCTTTCACAACCACTGGACATCTCAAAGCGCTTTACAGCCAATTATGTACTTTTTTGGAGTGTAGTCACTGTTGTAATGTGGGAAATGCGGCAGCTAATTTGCGCACAGCAAGCTCCCACAAACAGCAATGTGATAATTCTTATGTAATAACCAGATAATCTGTTTTTGTTATGTTGATTGAGGGATAAATGTTGGCCAGGACACCAGGGATAACTCCCCTGCTCTTCTTCGAAATAGTGCCATGGGATCTTTTACGTCCACCTGAGAGAGCAGACGGGACCTCGGTTTAACGTCTCATCCGAAAGACGGCACCTCCGACAGTGCAGCGCTCCCTCAGCACTGCACTGGAGTGCAATTTTGTAAAATTGCTGCCAATTATTTTGCACTGCAAAGGGAAGGCAGAAGCGCAACAGGCAGTAGAACTTCGCCATTACAAACCGTCATCGTGAACCCCTCTTTATGACAAACCCCTCCCATATTCCCACTGGGCTCCTCAATATGGTTGGTAGAGAAGATCATACCTCAATAAAATTACCTCCTCCTGCCCCCACTAACAAATGAACGAACCCAATTTGCTGGTTCTGACAGGTATCTCCTTATATGGTTATCATGTGTATGTAACACATGGTAAGCACGTTATAAGGTAGTGCTTGGGCAACAGTATTGAACTGTGTTGTAACGAGGGTCACGTATGTTCAAAAGCCATGATTTCCAGCATTCATTTGGGACTATATAATGCATAGGATGTAAACATTGGTACTAAAATCATTCCCCACATCTGCAAATAATTGGTTAAAACAATTCTACTAAACAAAATGTAAACAATTTTTAAACAACTAAATATCAATGGTATAATCAGTTACGTGGATAGACTGGAGAAGCTGGGGTTGTTCTCCTTAGAGAAGATTGAGAGGAGATTTGATAGAGGTGTTCAAACTCATGAGGGGTTGAGACGGGGTAGATAGAGAGAAACTGTTCCCATTGGCAGAAGGGTCGAGAACCAGAGGAGACAGATTTAAGGTGATTGGCAGAAGAATCAAATGCGACATGAGGAAAAACTTTTTTACTCAGCGAGTGGTTAGGATCTGGAATGCACTGCCTGAGAGGGTGGTGGAGACAGACTCAATTGTGGCTTTCAAAAGGGAATTGGATAAGTACCTGAAGGAAAAAAAATTGCAGGGCTACGGGGAAAGGGCAGGGGAGTGGAACTAGCTGAAGTGCTCTTGCAGAGAGCCGGCACGGGCTCGACAGACCGAATGGCCTCCTTCCGTGCTGTAACCATTCTATGATTCTATAATCACAACGTGTTGAACATCAGAATTTATCTATTTAAAGAAAAAGATTAATACCACGTGATATTTGACAAAGCTATAAACTGGAGGGAGAGTGAAGGGGTCATTTTGAAAGGGTCTGCTCCCAGCTTGGAGCCTTGCTAGGTGTGAGTGCAGGTCACAAAATTGGCTCAGCAGTGTTATATCCCTAGCTCCAACCAGCTTATGCTTATGGAGGGAGTCACAGCACGCAGGGAGGTTCTCTTCCCTTCCAATGGGCGGAAGAGCCCTCCCCAGGAGACCAACACAGCCTGGTTGCACATTGCTCAGGAAGGCACAAGCAGGGATGTCGTCAGGAGGACTAGGCTGCAGTGGAGCAAATCTTTCAATGATCTCAGTAGATCACGAAACATTACTGCAAAGCCACACTCAACCTTATCTTCCTGTGCCACTCATCACATCCCCATCACTCTGCCTTCCCTACCCTGCTCCAGCACATCCTTACTCACACCAACTTACCTTGCATCTCCACCCATCCCTCTCTATCTACTTTATCACTTCCCCATCTCACTAGCCACCCCTCACACTCACCCTCATCCAAGTACAATCATACCAACTAACAACACACAAGGGTAGGCACTTGTGTGTTTTAGCCAATGTTCATGTGAAGTTTCTGTTAATGTGGTGTCAAACATTGAATCCTTTATTTTCAACACTTTGTGCTCTTGGATAGATTTGTGTGCACCTTTGGAAGTGGCTTAGTGAGTTACAGTGAAAGGTGAGACATAACGGTAACCCCCCCCCGCAATGCTGATGAGTGTGAAAGGAATGGCTTGGGCATTGCAGGGATGCTTTATGGTGTTGGTGTGGGGTTGGTGCCAACCTAGCGCATCATGTGGCAGCCAGGGTGTACAGCGTCAAGTGAAGTAAATCTGGCCATGGTGAGGCCATCCCTGGCCTCCCGGGCAGCAAGGTGCTGATGCCCTGTGTCCTGTGCAGCAACAGTTGATTGCGAAGAAGGCTGGTGTTGTTGTTGGTGCTGCTGGTGTGTCTGGTGATGCTGGTGTTGGGGCCGATTGTGATGGGATTCTGAGGACCAAGGTGAGAGAGTTTCAAGGGCACCGATGCTGATGGAATAGATGGCAGGTGAGGTAGAGATGACAGAAGCGATCTGTCAATGGTGGGAGAGGTAATGAGGTCAGACTGGATGGAGACTTGTGTAAAGACTTGCAGCATTCTGAATCTGTAGTGGAAATGCAGTTAGAGAAGCTAGTGGCTAAGGGAAGATATCTGAATCAGCTGGGAGCTTTGACTTGACATTTAAAGCTGTCAAATCATCAGCTGAAACAATGGGCAGTAACCTCCTGTGTCAGCTTCACTGACGAGGTCTAGGCACAGCGGGAAACCAGTGGGCGACCTGTCAAAATCAAAATGCTGGGCAAAAAGCATTGTTAAGTGGCTGTAAACAAGCCACTAATGATTTCAATTGCCTCCCCCGCCGCTGCGTGTCGGGTCTGCTCAGCGCTGGCAGACCCAACATTTAGTAAAGGTGCGTGGTGGCGGGTGGACAGCGGGGTCCTGACCTGCTGGGGGAAAAAATACACTTTCCCACACGACCCGCCACCGATCGCGCCCGCTGACCCCCCGGAAAATACCCCCCATAACTTTCTTCCCTATTTTGCTGTAATTTACCTTAACGAGTGTTAAAGTTAGTTAATCTGGTGTCTCTATTATCAATGGATTTTATTTGCAAATTTAAAGCTGGATTCTAATTATAAACTGATTTACTCCAGTTGATTTGGTTGGTTTTAATTAATTTTTTTTTTTAACTCTCCTCTCCACAGGGCACTGTTTTTTTTTTAAAAAAATTAACCTTGGTGAAGTCAGCTCGCTTCAAGTCCGTTTTTGCTTTGTGAGCTGTTCCTATCCTGATTAAAATAAATATGGGAAAAACGAATACGCCCGACTGCAATCTGCTGCCGCTCCCTGAGCCAAACATATTTTTTTGGTTATCCTTTTGGCACCTAACCCTCACTAACAGCCCTCTGTATCTCCGCTTATCAGGGAACTCCTTAAAACGTCACCTACTGTCATTAACACTCTGTGTTTGCTACAGCAGCAGAAATTCGTTTTTTTTTAACAAAGATAGGATGGTGAGCCACGCAATTCCGATTACTCATCAGTCAAAAAAGGCTACAATGTACTGAGAATGCAATGCAACGTCAATATTTGCCTGTAAATTGTCTTAAAATCCTGCCCGATATAAAATACGATGACAAAAAAACATATTTCTACAGCTGGGAGTTTGTCGTGTTTCCTGAATGCTTGTTGAAGTGTTAACTATTTTTTTTTAAATTGAGAAACCTAGGTGAATGGCACCTGGGTAGGAGACTGATTCCTGGGATGGGGGGATTGTCCTGTGAGGAGAGATTGAGGAGACCTAGGCCTATATTCTCTGGAGTTTAGAAGAATGAGAGGTGATCTCTATGAAACGTATAAAATGCTTAAGGGGCTTGACAGGGTAGATGCTGGGTAGATGTTTCCCCTGGCTGGGAAGTCTAGAACTAGGGGTCATCGTCTCAGAATAAGGGGTCGGCCATTTAGGACTCAGATGAGGAGAAATTTATTCACTCTAAAGGTTGTGAATTTATGGAATTCTCTACCCCAGAGGGCTGTGGCTGCTCACTCGTTGAGTATATTCAAGACAGAGATCAATAGATTTTTGGATTCTGAAGGAATCAAGGGATATGGGGATAGTGGGGGAAGGTGGAGTTGAGGTAGAAGATCAGCCATGATCTTGTTGAATGGCGGAGCAGGCTCGAAGGGCCAAATGGCCGACTCCTGCTCCTATTTCTTATGTTCTGCTGAGAGAGAAACAAAACAATGTAAATCAAGAAGTAGTGATTAGATGAAAGAAAAGAAAGACTTGCATTTATATAGCACCTTTCACGACCACCGGACATCCCAAAGCGCTTTACAACCAATGAAGTTCTTTTCTGAAGTGTAGTCACTGTTGTAATGTAGGAAATGTGGCAGCCAATTTGCGCACAGCAAGCTCCCACAAACAGCAAT
This sequence comes from Squalus acanthias, assembly GCA_030390025.1. Taxonomy (NCBI): domain Eukaryota; kingdom Metazoa; phylum Chordata; class Chondrichthyes; order Squaliformes; family Squalidae; genus Squalus; species Squalus acanthias. The sequence continues at coordinate 31,160,861 of CM059443.1, read as the reverse complement.
GTGATAATGACCAGATAATCTGTTTTTGTTATGTTGATTGAGGGATAAATATTGGCCCCAGGACACTGGGGATAACTCCCCTGCTCTTCTTTGAAATAGTGCCATGGGATCTTTTACCTCCACCTAGAAGAGCAGACAGGTCGGGGGTGGGCGGGGAGGGGAGGGTGGGGAGGATCGGGGGTGAGGGTGGGGTTGGGGTGGGGCTGGGGAGGGGTGCAGAGGGTCGGGTGTGGGTGGGGAGGGTGGGTGGGGTGGGGGTGGGGGTGGGGAGGCTTAACTGAGGGAAGTAAGGGGTTCCAAATTTTGAGATCCTGAAAAAGAATTAGTTAGAGTAAGAGGCTGTGGTGAGCCTCAGTTTCAACACAGAGGAGGAATAACATGTAGAACATTGTTTGGAAGGTGGAGTCACACGAGAGGGATGTCCAGAGGAGCAATAACCGTAAATTAGGAGTTTATACTCGTGCTCCAAGAGGCTTACAAACTGGGCTCAAAAAATCTTTTAAAACTGCAAGTCCTTTAATATTGTTAAAGCTTAAAGAGGGAGCCTCACTATTAGTAGTGAAAAAACCCCAATTAATTAGTTAAAAAAGAATTAGGATTAATATCAATAGTTCTTTTTCTACCTATTTATGATTTAAAAAGAAACAATGGGTTCTTGATATTATTGAACAGCTGTGGTAGAAAAGTGATGAACTTGACAGCATGTGGGAGTATGTAATGTCACTGGAGACACATTCATTACGCAGGAGTGTTTCAGTGATCATGCCATTTTAACTGTGCATGCTAATTAAGTTGCCTCACATGACTGGGCTCAGTAACCCTTCCCAGTCACTCAATGTTTAACAATATAATGAAAAGTTGAGCAGAAAAACAAACACGGTATTAAAATTCATTATCGTCCCCGCGATCTGTTTAAAGAATACAGTGATGGTGGGCCTCCGTCTTAATGGTAAAAGATTTCCCATTTCAAATGCGCTCGTTTTTTCCAAGTGGTGACAGTTTCTCACGGGGACCCCGCACTGCAACTTGAAGTCTGTCAGCCGCTTGCTGATCCCTTCTCCTCGCCCCTGGTTCACGGCGAGTTGATTGGCAGGAGCCCAGGGGCATTAGTAAGCACAATGCACAGTTGCAGAGTTCAATCTCCAGTTGAAAAGTGTAAATGACTATCAAAAGAAATCACGTCTGAGATCCCAAATTACCCAAGTGTGATCGTTTGATATTAAGCATTAATGAAAACCATCGCTGGAGGGGGGGAACAGCTTCAATAAAATCCAAAGCCTCCCATATGTCTCCCATACATTTTAAATGAACTTGTTGTTGTGAAGGCAATCTTTAGTGAAGGGCTTCTCTGAATGATATGTTATGCGAGTGGATGGATCTTGTCAGGGACCATGTCCATCGAAAGCAATGGCGCATCACACAGTAGACAGGGTTACGCTCACAGATTTTTTTTATTACTGATAAACTTAGTGAAGGTCCAAGACCAATGGCACAGTACAGAACACCACCAAGGTTGAAAAGAGTAGGACAGAAGGTGAGGTAAAGCAAGAAGTAGTGCTTAGATGACACTAAGCTTGACCTTTAGAAACCTGTACATAATAGGAGGGAGGGAAGTTTAAAGGAGGTAAGATTTTCCTTAGCTTTTGATGTGTTGGTAAAGGATGAGCTCGAGTTGGAAATGGCTTGATGAGTCTTGATTTCAATACAGAGAGGCGAAAGTGCATTCAGGACAGTATTTGGAGCTTTAACAAAGCAAAATCCATATTAGCATTTACAAAATTGTTTGGGAGCTGTGACACCTTCTGGAGCTTGGTACTGGCTACATTTTGTTGGTGATCAGTCGAGAGCACGGTGTATCTCATTTTCACTGCCTCTGCCAAACAGGAATGTGGTGGTAGCGCTCCGAGAATCACGGCGCTGAACTTACTGCCTCGACCCTGCTCCCGATCCACCCGCCACCATTTTGTTGAGGGCTTTGAGAAGTGTGTACATGTACAATCCCGCGGACCCTTAAAATGGCTGGGGCCACTCTTCGAGGACACCAGGCAAGGCCGTGCGATTCCCCTGCGCACCGCCCGCCCAATGTTTGCTGAAGGTTAATATCGGTCCCAATAAATCTCATCCAACTTTGGTTTACAGAGCAAATTCGTGAGGTCAATGACAGCATTTGGATGATGCTATGCGCCACTGCTCCTAGTGGACAGAATTCTTTTGAGGACTCCAGCAGAAAGCAGCCAATTCCACTGGAAGACACTGGCCGACTGGGTGTGGATTAAATAGCAGAAATCTAATGAAAGAAAATCACGCCGGCCGATAAATCATGAGAGAAAGCCTGAGCACTTTATCCATAAGTTGAACCCTAGGTTGGACTATTGTGCTCAATTCTTTGACACGGCATCTGATAGTATTTATATCACACGGAGCTCGCTCATGCTTTGATCAAGGCTGATTCTTTTGATACTGTGGGTTAATGTTCAGTGACGTTGGACCTCACAAGATTTCTGGCTCTGACACAGGACCTCACAGGAAACCTACTTATTTTAGATGGTGAATGGGGCTCATCATCCTCCATGTAAGATTATTCTCAGTTATCCTTGGAGCTCATCAAAAACAGAGCTTTTGAGGCAGAATGAGATATGTCCTTCATGCAGGATCATAAAATCGTACAGCCAGAAGGAGGCCATTCAGCCCATCTTACCTGTGCCGGTTCTTTGAACCAGCTATCCAATTAATCCCACTCCCCTTCTCTTTCCTCATAACCCTGTAAATTTTTCCTTTTCAAGTATATATCCAATTCCCTTTTGAAAGTTATTATTGAATCTGCTTCCTCCACCCTTTCAGGCAGTGCATTCCAGATCACAACAACTCGCTGAGTAAAACAAATTCTCCCCTTCTCCCCTCATAGAAAGTATTCCCATGGCAAAGGGGGTCATGCCCCTTTAAACATTTACTAAGTGTCAGTGGAGCACAGTCCCTTTAAATATATGGACTGGAATGGTACTGAAACATATCAATATATTAATCATATCGCTGTTTGTACTGGCACACACTGGAGCTGAACACTAACCTGAGCCCAATGGTGCTTAAACCTCAGTAAACATGCACATTTTGAGTTTATTATTATTAGATTATGGCCAGACTGACAATGCAGCATGTTACTATAGCAATTGATTAAGTAATACAACATAGACTTAACTTTCAAAACTCTTCACAGAAACCCTGGATGATTAGCACTTTGAATTCAATATGCCAGCGAATGTATTCAGCCCCTCTACAAGCCAGTGGAGAAGATAACATTAGACAGGAATACATGGGAATGGGGATTCTGAATCCTGATTTCCATGATTCTCTGAATCAAAAGTATACACTTGGATATTGGAATTTCTTCATTGAACAAGCAGTTTGCTGGGCAGTACCAGCTATATGGATACGATTACCGGTCATAGTATTTGTTGTTGCAGCAGCTTACATTTATACAGAACCTTTAACGCAGTAAATTGTCATGAGGAGTTGGGCATCAGATCCGTTAGAATGGGAGTTGGGAATGTGGCCAATGTTGCAGTTGAAGAAATAGGTTTTAAGGAGGTTTTTGAAGATGGGTGTAGGGATGTCCTAAGGCAGAGAGATTTAGGGATAGAGTTCCAGGGAGTACGGACGGGGTGACCAAACGATTTTCCACCAATGGAGTGTAAAACATTTAGCAGATCAGAGTTAGAAGATGGTGGGGGCTGGAGGAGGTTGGGGAGGTAGAGTGGAGCATAGCTGGAGGAGGCTGGAGAGATAGAATGGAGTGTGGCTGGAGGAGATTGGAGAGATAGAATGGAGCGTGGCTGGGTAGGGGTTGGAGAGGTAGAGTGGAGTGTGGCTGGAGGAGGTTGGAGAGATAGAGTGGAGCGTGGCTGGGTGGGGGTTGGAGAGGTAGAGTGGAGTGTGGCTGGAGGAGGTTGGAGAGATAGAGTGGAGCGTGGCTGGGTGGGGGTTGGAGAGGTAGAGTGGAGTGTGGCTGGAGGAGGTTGGAGAGATAGAGTGGAGCGTGGCTGGGTGGGGGTTGGAGAGGTAGAGTGGAGTGTGGCTGGAGGAGGTTGGAGAGATAGAGTGGAGCGTGGCTGGGTGGGGGTTGGAGAGGTAGAGTGGAGCGTAGCTTGAGCAGGTTGGATAGGTGTCTGGGGCAAGGGCTGGATGAGTTTGGAGATGCAGGTTCCATCTAGTTCACCTTCTGCCATCCTGGTAGTTGCATGACGTGATAATTAGTCTACACCAGACCCAGACATGAGGCGAGCTAAGCTTTGGGAACCATAGGTCCAAAGTCACCTGTTCCTTCCAAGTATGTTACACTTACCACGTCATGTCTCAGATTACTCATGTACTGTATCCCAAAATGTAATTTTCTGAAAGAAATCTCTGTAATTGGCATCTGAATGAATCAATACTAACTGCTTCCACCATCTCCCTCGGGAGCCTGCTCCATAGATTGACCACTCATTCACGGAAATATTTGTTTCCGTGGATAAGTTCTGAATTTACCCCACTTCAAGTGCCAATCTGGAAACTGTGAGGAATTCTGACAAATCAGTTCACCATACAATGAACCTGTTACAGTAAATAACTAAAGGAAATGAGTCAAGGGATTTGTTTCTTTGAATAGGAAATTGGCAGATCTCTGGCATCATCTGCTCAATAGCAACATTTAACAACAGAACTAGGGGAGTTCACTTGGAATAATTCCCTTGCAACAAGCCAATGTGCACCTCAGTGTTTATCTAACTGACGGGTTATTGCTACAGACTCTCTAGACGGTTTAATTTATCACCCATGACTGCACTCTCCTTGCTGTTTTTTCACTCATCAAACTATGGAGTCATTATAAAAAATGATTCAAGTTTGCCCTTTCTGAAATCATAAAATTTAAAGGGGCACTTTTACATGTTCAGATATTTCATAAGACATTCAGCCAGATGTACATTATCACTGATGTGATGGCCTCCTTTTCTCAATTACATTTCTGTACACCTTTTAAAACTTTGTATCAATAAAACAGCTTTTGGGCACTGACAATCTGAGTGGAAATGGGCCCACAGCACAAAATGGGGCTTACTTTGGCATTAATTGACACTAACCTGCCAATCTCACTCAGGATCGCTGGCGTGTAAAGCTGAAAAAATGTACCACTGGTACACTAAGCTGTTGGGGTTGAGGCAGAGTGTTGGAACAGAGTAAGAGGCAGCTGTACTTTGCATCTAACTGTGCTATACCTGCCCTGGGAGCGCTTGATGCTATTATTGGGTTTCTGAAACAGGAAGCTTTCCATTCCCCGGTGCTAAATCAGTCACGTTGAAGAGCAGAAAATTCACCAAAGAAAAAAAGAACTCACTGCAGAAGTTACTCACCTGCTGTAGCCTTGAAGTCCTGACTGACACACGAAGCCAACACAGTACCGTTTCTTCTTTTTTTGGTTTAGTTTCGGGGGCGGGGGGTAAGGCGGGGGGTGGGGTGGTGTTGGTGATTTATCTTGAGCTTTTTCCAGGAACTTACTGCGTTTGAATACTCCCCAGTGCCACTCAAAAATGGCAGTGTTTATGAACAAAGTCACATTCTGTCTGCTTGGATGGGCAGTCAACCTTTGGGAGGCAAAAAGGGAGTGAGGCACCTTTAAAAGAGATGGTAAAGATGGAGAGGTAATTTAATTATTAATAGTACAGCTCCACTGGCACCGAACTCCCTGACCAAGTAGAAAAAGATATACGGGGGGAGAAATTGGGTGCCTTTGCGCCTCCCCCAGGGGGCGCTAACGGGGCACAAATGGCTTTGTGACCGGGCGTGGCGCTGACACTGACTCCCGCCATAATTGGCGAGAGTTTTGCGGCGGCGCTATGGCATTGCGTCCCGACCTTCTTTGCCCGGAGATCGTGACGTCATCGCCGTGTGCATCGCCCCGGACCCAAAATTGACATCTGCCCGCTGCAGCAGCGCCGGTCGAAAACACCGACGGCTGCCGGAGGCGTGCATCGGGTGGCCGGCCGCTTCGGGGGCGAGGTGGCCGAGGTAAGTGGGAAATAAAGCACCTTTCCTGTTCTAGTTTATTTCGCGGGTTCCTGCCCGCGATCGATCACACTGCTTGAGCACCGGGCTGATCGCGCGGGATCGCGGCTGCCTTGGTGGTCCAGGTAGGTACTTTTTCTATTGCAGAGCCTGCGGCGATGGCGCTTCCCTTTAACGGAGGGAAGGAGCCTTTGAACGTGGCAGCGCTGCACGGCCCAGTGTGCCGCGCTGCTGAAGTCTCCGCCCCGCTCTCCGACGTTGGCTCTCTAAGAAGGAAGTGGAGCGCTTGATTTCGTGCTCCACTTCCCTCTTGGAGCGCTAAAACTCAATTTTGTGGTTGCCTGCGCTAAAGTTAGCGCCCAGGCGATGTTAGCGCCCCAAAATGGTTGATACCGAATTTTTCCCCCAAGAGATTTAAGACAGAAACCAAGAGAAACATATCGACACAGTGGGCTGTGAAGATGTGGAATGCACAGCTGGAGTTAGAAGAGTTGATGCTTGGACCATGTCTACGTTAAAGAATAGGGTAGATAGGTGGTTGAAAGAAAGGGGGTCAAGTTATTTGGGAATAGGGCAGGCATCAGTGATTAGGACTACTGCTTGTGTGAAGGATAAACACCAACACAGACTGGTTGGGCCAAACAACCTGATTTCATCTTTCAGTGTCAGCTGTGGCTCAGTGGGTAGCACCTTACCTCTGAGTCAGAAGGTTGTGGGTTCATAGTCCCACTCCAGGGACTTGAGCACAAAAATCTCGGCTGACCCTCCTGTGCAGGACTGAGCGAGTCCTGCACTGTCGGAGGTGCCGTCTTTGGGATGAAACATTAATCTCTCAGGTGGACGTAAAAGATCCCACGGTACTATTTCGAAGAAGAGCAGGGGAGTTCTCCCCGGTGTCCTGGCCAATATTTATCCCTCAATCAACATCACTAAAACAGATTATCTGGTCATTATCATATTGCTGTTTGTGGGAGCTTGCTGTGTGCAAATTGGCTGCCGTGTTTCCTACATTACAACAGTGACTACACTTCAAAAAAAAAGTACTTAATTGGCTGTAAAGCGCTTTGGGACGTCCGGTGGTTGTGAAAGGCGCTACATAAATCCGAGTCTTTCTTTCTTTCAATGTCTATGTAGTCTTTAGAAACATAGAAAAATAGGAGCAGGAGTAGGCCATTCGGCCCTTTGAGCCTGCTCCGCCATTCAATATGATCATGGCTGATCCTCTATCTCATTACCATATTCCCGCTCTCTCCCCATACCCCTTGACACCTTTTGTGTCTAGAAATCTATCTATCTCCTTCTTAAATATATTCAGTGACTTGGCCTCCACAGCCTTATGTGGTAGAGAATTCCACAGGTTCACCACCCTCTGAGTGAAGAAATTTCTCCTCATCTCGGTCCTAAATGTCCTACCCCTTTCTTCTTGTGTAAGCTTCGATAGCGAATGCTGGCAGGCTATTTGATTGTGGCGAGCATCACTACCAAGCCTGATGCTCTCCTCAACTAATGTCCACAAGTGTTACTGGGTAGTGGGCTGTTCCCCCACCCCCACCCCTACAGCCCATGGGCACTGAGGCCAATTAAAGTAGCCCCAAACGGTGCCCTGGCTGAGATCAGCTGCCTCAGCACCGACTGGACACCAAACCAAGGACTTTCCTGCACCATATGGCTGGGCACCACAGGGCGCTAACTCGCCAAACTAGCGGCAAACTTTAGGCAGTGGTTCCACCACAGGCATTTACCACAACACGGAACTGATAGAAAGAACTCCCCACCTGACATCCGTGAGCCGATTCAAAGAAAGGAAAGGGTTGCACACATCAACAGTCCATTGTGTGAACTCAAACTTCACCTCCCTCAACACAGCACCGAACGGAGAAGACAAATTTCCCATCTATAAGTAACTTCAAAAATGACGCATTCTCACAATAAACCATGTGGGATAACAACGTACAGAGTATACTTGGGGTTATATAGCTTTGGCGCGCTGAATAAATGACAAGGCTAGGGGGAAGGTGGGTGATGTGTCATCATTCAGAATTTGCCATTTTCATTGCCTGTGGGTTTTTTCATGCAACGTTGTGGCACTAATGGCAGCAAACACACTACATTGGGCAAGCGTAGACATTCACGGGATTTGGTGTGAGATATCATGCTCCCAGCTATTGGCCAATTCAGCTTTCAATGGGCTGGAGCTATTTATTGCATCGTAACTGCACCAGCCTCTTTCGATAAACACTCAACCGTCACACTGTAAACTGGCTGTTTGCCTCTACTTAAAGCAATGCAATCTTTAAAAATCTTATAGGAGCAAGTCGATGTTAAAAATTAAAAGTGCCATGCTAACGAAGATGACTCCGAGGCATTCGTGCGCACTGCCTGATCCAAACAGTTGCAGGAAATGACCCCTCAGCTATTTACTTTTAAAATGTTGATCCTCATACATGTATAAAGTAAAGGCTACAGGAGCCAACCTGTGAAAATATGCAATTCCCAACTTCCGTCTGATCTCTTTTCCAGCCGGTTAAAAAAAACACACTTGAATGGTGGAAGTGCACAGAAGAGCCAAGAGGCTGGTACCCAGTGTCAGGGGTCTGAGTTATGAGGAGAGACTCTGGGCTGGGGGACATTTTAACTTTTGGGCGAGAGTGCCTCACCCAAAAGGGCATTCGTTATTCATGTGTAAGCCTTGACCGTGAGTGTCAGAAGGCAATTTGACTCTAGGGGGCGACAAAGCTGAGCCTGATCCTAATTTGACATCCACATTTGTATACTTCCAGCAGGGGTCGCTAGACAGAGACCACCGGAGCGGGAACACCGGACAATTTTCCTCTCGCTAATATAGAGGCACATTCCAACTATGTAGAACCACCCCACACTGGTGTCAGCTCTCGCCTCTGAGTCAGAAGGTTGCCGGTTCAAGTCCCACTCCAGAGACTTGAGCACAAAAATCCAGGCTGACGCTCCAGTGCAGTGCTGAGGGAGTGCTGCACTGTCGGAGGTGCCGCCTTTCGGATGAGACGTTAAACCGAGGTCCCGTCTGCTCTCTCGGGTGGACGTAAAAGATCACATGGCACTATTTCAAAGAAGAGCGGGGCAGTTATCCCTGGTGTCCTGGGCCAATATTTATCCCTCAATCAGCATCACTAAAACAAATTATCTGGTCATTATCACATTGCTGTTTGTGGGAGCTTGCTGTGCGCCAATTGGCTGCCACGTTTCCTACAACAGTGACTACACTTCAAAAAGTACTTCATTGTCTGTAAAGCGCTTTGAGGCATCCGGTGGTCGTGAAAGGCGCTATAGAAATGCAAGTCTTTCTTTCTCTTCACACTGGGGATCAAACCTGGGACTTTCCCGATGAGTGTGGCTCAGTTACTCACTGGATGGACTCGATAAGTCATCAAGGAAGTGGGGCGGCTGGTATCTTTTACCCTGTGGCATACCATAGAGATGGGAGAACTGCAATGGGTGCCACCAACAGCACATTCCCAGGGTCAAACCAGCAGACGTGGAGAATCTAAAGCTCCAGCCTTATTTCTAGCTTTAGTCTGACCCCTTCTTTTCCACGGCATGGACAGAAGTTGTTGATATGTTCTGAGTCTTTTTATTATGTGGCTGGGATTGTTAACGGGTGATTAATGTGACACGTCAGGACGAAAGAGAACAAGGTCACCTTAAAGGAATATCACTTCTGTTAAAACTACACAAACGTTAAATTGCCCGCATGTCGCAGTCAGACCCATATCACTACACACGGGTCTCACGCAGTCGGCCTTAGAGTATCGAAGTACGCTTACCTTCAGATTGCACGAGACCCACAGGTCAGGAGCCGACACTCCTAACACAGATCTCAGTGCATCATAAGAGCAGTTATAAAGACTGCACAATAGCCCCCTGCTTCCTACTGACTAGGTTCTGTGAAGTACCCTATTTGAAGATCAGAACTTCATTAACAATTAAGAATTCAAAGTATATTTATTGGTATAATTAATAATGAGAATCCATTTTGCAAGTCTCATCCCACCCTTGACACAAGCCAGAGCTGACACCGTGGCCGACACATGATCCTCAAACCAGGACTGCTTCTCTCCGAGAGGCAGCATGCAATCTACCACAACAACAACAACTTGCATTTATATAGCGCCTTTAACATAGTAAAAATGTCCAAAGGCGCTTCACAGGAGTTTAATCAGACAAAAAGTGACACCGAGTCACAGAAGGAGATATTAGTACGGGTGACCAAAACGCTTGTTCAAAGAGGTAGGTTTTAAGCAGCGTCTTAAAGGAGGAGAGCGAAGCAGAGAGGTTTAGAGAGGGAATTGCAGAGCTTGGGGCCTAGACGGCTGAAGGCACGGCCGCCAATGGTGGGTCGAAGAAAATTGGGAGCGCACAAGAAGCCAGAATTGGAGGAACAACAGAGATTGCAGAGGGTTGTAGGGCTGGAGGAGGTCACAGAGATAGGATGGGGAGAGGGCATGGGAGGATTCGAACACGTGGTGATAATTTTAAATCTGAGGTTTTGGTGGACTGGGTTCCAATGTAGGTCAGTGAGCATGGGGGTGATGGTTTCCCTCCCTAAACCTCTTCGCCTCACCACTTACACTTTTTTGTTCCGAATGGTGACCCTGGTGATATTAGGACTGAAGCTCAGGACTTTCTTTGAAATAATGTTGCAAATGTAGTTGTAAGATTGTGCGTTCAAACCTCCATTGTTATTTCAGTGTTGGGGAGCAATTTAAAAAGAATTGCTCATTTGAATCAAAATGTTACGATTGAACTGATCATTTAAAAAAATCTTATTTAGAAAGTTCACAGCAATATCAGCTTCCCCATTAGTTTGGTTGAGTTGCTGAGCCTTACAGACCAGTAGGTGCCAGGTTTGATTGCCACCCTGTGCTGTTAACTGATCTCAAGCAGGGTAGTCAGGGCAGGACAGTTTTCCTCAGCGCCCCTATGCTAGGCAGTGGAATATCATTCCTATCCTGATCATTATCCAGTGACTCCCGCCCCCCCCTCCCCCCCACCCCCCCTTTGCAGGCAAGTGTGGTTGCCAAATAGGGACATGATTGAGCTATCCTATGAGGCACTCCCAAGATTCGAACAGCCTGCTGGCCCTCGACAGACGGTCACTTCGGTGAGGCAGAGGAAGGGCAAGAAAAGGGGAACATACTGGGAAGAAAGAAATGGACAACGAATTCTAAACTGAATGATCCCAATTGGTCCAGTTTGGGGTTCATTCGAACCCTTTAGTTTTGGTTGGGATGGTCACTCCGTGCAGATCGGCCACTTTTTTCATCTACCTTCCCGGGAGTTCCTCTGCCATCCTGGTGGTTGGTCAGAGAGCGTTTTCCTACACACAACATTCACTGCACTTCACAAGTAATTCACCGTGTTTCGACAAATGGGATTATGTGCAATGATAACCAAGGACTATTTGTGATGGGAACTACAGGAATGCCTGTAAGTACCTGTTTAATATAAAAATAAATTCAAACACAAGGGGTGTATATGGAACTGGAGGGGTTGTCCAATTATTACTGGTCTGCATCCAATGTAGTATCAGCCTGTCATTGGGTATCTGTCTCCACCTCCCAAACCCACGACCTCTTCCACCTAGAAGGACAAGGGCAGCAGGCGCAGGGGAACACCGCCACCTCCAAGTTCCCCTCCAAGTCACACACCATCCTGACTTGGAAATATATCGCTGATCCTTCATCGTCGCTGGGTCAAAGTCCTGGAACTCCCTCCCTAACAGTACTGTGGGAGCACCTTCACCACACGGACTGCAGCGGTTCAAGGAGGTGGCTCACCACCACCTTTCCAAGTAGGGATGGGCAATAAATGCTGGCCTTGCCCACATCCACATCCCGTGAACGAATAAAAAAAAATACACAGTCAGGCAATGTGGAGAGAAATATGTCTGATCTGCTGAAGGATATTGACATCTACCTAAATGAAAGTTGTTGATGTCTACAAAGCCTTTCGAGTCACAGTGACTGCAGACACACTTCACAAATGCACCGTTTTAGGAACCTTTCCCCCTCCAAAAAAATATAAACACACAATCCGAATTAAGGACCCGTAACTGAAAACGGTAACCAATTAAACCATTACCAGATGCCATTTAATCTCACTGACAGTTTCACTTTAAAGGCCAGCAACAATAAAGAGAAAGAGGAAATGGATAGTAAATTCATACATTAATAGTCGCACATTAGATACTGGTGAATGATCAGATGTATTTTGCGGGTTCTGTTGTGTGTGTGTGTGTGGTGTATGCGTGTGTGGTGTGTGTGTGTGGTGTATGCGTGTGTGGTGTGTGTGTGCGGTGCATGCGTGTGTATGTGTGTGTGGTGTATGTGTGTGTGGTGTGTGCATGTGTATGCGTGTGTGGTGTGTGTGTGTGGTGCATGTGTGTGTGGTGTATGTGTGTGTGGTGTGTGCATGTGTATGCGTGTGTGGTGTGTGTGTGTGGTGTATGCGTGTGTGGTGTGTGTGTGTGGTGCATGCGTGTGTATGTGTGTGTGGTGTATGTGTGTGTGGTGTGTGCATGTGTATGCGTGTGTGGTGTATGTGTGTGTGGTGTATGTGTGTGTGGTGTATGTGTGTGTGGTGTATGCGTGTGTGGTGTATGCGTGTGTATGTGTGTGTGGTGTATGTGTGTGTGGTGTATGCGTGTGTGGTGTGTGCATGTGTATGTGTGTGTGGTGTATGTGTGTGTGGTGTGTGCATGTGTATGTGTGTGTGGTGTATGTGTGTGTGGTGTATGTGTGTGTGGTGTATGCGTGTGTATGTGTGTGTGGTGTATGTGTGTGTGGTGTGTGCATGTGTATGTGTGTGTGGTGTATGTGTGTGGTGTATGTGTGTGTGGTGTGTGTGTGGTGTATGTGTATGCATGTGTGTGTGGTGTATGTGTGTGGTGTATGTGTGTGTGGTGTGTGTGTGGTGTATGTGTGTGTGGTGTATGCATGTGTATGTGTGTGTGGTGTATGTGTGTGTGGTGTGTGTGTGGTGTATGTGTGTGTGGTGTATGTGTGTGTGGTGTATGTGTGTGTGGTGTGTGCATGTGTATGTGTGTGTGGTGTATGTGTGTGTGGTGTATGTGTGGTGTATGTGTGTGTGGTGTATGTGTGTGTGGTGTATGTGTGTGTGGTGTATGTGTGTGTGTGGTGTGTGCGTGTGTGGTGTGTGTGTGGTGTATGTGTGTGTGGTGTGTGTGTGGTGTATGTGTGTGTGGTGTGTGTGTGGTGTATGTGTGTGTGGTGTATGTGTGTGTGGTGTGTGCGTGTGTAGAAGGCCTGGCACTGGTTGACTTTGCATTGTTACTCACCTGAGCACTGCAGAGGGCTCCACATCCCAGTACCAACCCAGCCAGTAGCCAAGATTTCCAGCAGCACCTTCTCCTGAGGGGGGGGGAGGTGGCAGACACACACATTAAGAAGTCAAATGAAGAGAAGGACCTCAGAACTCCCCTCCCAGCACCCAACATTACCCCAAAACACATTCCACTGCCCATAATAATTTGCATTTCTGCATCAAATTACAATCACAAGTTTTGCAGGCATCACTTCGGTAGCTGCAATGAAATAAACTGGATTACTCAAACCCTTAAAATATTCAGCAATACCAGCATTCCGTGGTTCAAGAAAGTATGTTTGTAACAAAAGATGCATGAAGGGACCCGTGCACTATTGTTAAAACTTCAAAAGGGTTAACTGAAATAGATTGACTACAAGCGAGAGGACACGGTTCTGCTGGTAGCAGAATAGAAGCTTAAAACAGATTCAACATACCAGGAAGATAGACGCAGCATGCTCGATCCCATCGGTATGATCTCAGTGTGAGAACTTATCTTGGACTGTCATCTCGCAGCTTCATTTTTCGTCAAATCTTCGGAATCGATCGCCTGCCACATTGACAATTCCCAAACTTGCGAAAGGTCTCAGGGACTTCCGACTGTCCAGCTGCTCCCGATGGGCACTGTGCTGTCGATGGCGGTGAATGTGTAATATTCAGTTGTATTATGTGCGACCTGAATCCAGTCGTGTCTCTCTGGGGTTTGAAGCGTTGCCGTAATTTAACGTGGTCGTTCGTTTGATAAATTTCCCCCTCCCTTCCCAACGATCATTCCTTGCACAACATCTTCCAAAGGCGTGACTGCACCTCCTTAACTATTGAGAATTATTTTCCTCCCAAGTTTCATCCTTCTCAGAATGTTTCTTTTTCCTTTGAAATCCAAACACGTGTTTTACTGGTCACTTGCACAGATCCTTTTAACTAACACACACAAACACACACAGGTAGGTGATCCCTGCTGGATCCATTAGATGGAAAATTCCAAGAATCGGTGGCCGCCTGGATGCTGCTAACTTTAGGGGTGGCGCAAAGTTTTGAAACTTCTCGCAGCTAAGATTCTCTAGAAGTGAAGAGATTTTTTTTTCCGGGTGTCTCATGTATGTATCAGTGCTTGTTAAACAGCAAGAGCCAGTCTGAGAGAACTGAGATAAATATTCATGAACTGGGCGTGTTTTTGTTTAAAGGGACAGCATCTCCTTCTGAACATCAATGTAATCGTTTATATATGTGTGTGTGTATGTCTATATAGTTATGTGTATGTATGCATCTATATGTGTGTGTGTATATATATATATATATGTATGTGTGTATATATATAATGTTTGTATGTATATGAAAGAAGGACTTGCATTTCTATAGCGCCTTTCACGACCACCGGACCTTTCAAAACACTTTACAGCCAATGCAGTACTTTTTGAAGTGGAGTCACTGTTGTAATGTGGGAAAACGCAGCAGCCAAATTGCACACAGCAAGCTCCCACAAACAGCAATGTGATAATGACCAGATAATCTGTTTTAGCGATGGTGATTGAGGGATAACTATTGGCCAGGACACCGGGGATAACTCCCCTGCTCTTCTTCGAAATAGTGCCATGGGATCTTTTACGTCCACCTGCGAGAGCGGGCCTCGGTTTAATATCTCATCTGAAAGACGGCACCTGTCGACAGTGCAGCACTCCCTCAGCGCTACACTGGAGTGTCAGCCTAGATTTATGTGGTCAAGTCCCTGGAGTGGGACTTGAACCCACAACCGTCTGAGTCAAGAGGTGAGTGTGCTACCCACTGAGCCAAGCTGACACTGTGTAGCTATATGTATGTATATATGTATGCATGTGTGTATATGTACAATAACAACAACAACAACTTGTATTTCTATAGCGCCTTTAACATAGTAAAATGTCCCAAGGCGCTGCACAGGAGTATTTTAAGACAAAAAAATTTGACACCGAGCCACATAAGCATAAATTAGGGCAGGTGACCAAAAGCTTGGTCAAAGAGGTAGGTTTTAAGGAGTGTCTTAAAGGAGGAAAGAGAGGTAGTGAGGCGGCGAGGTTTAGGCAGGGAATTCCAGAGCTTAGGGCCTAGGCAACAGAAGGCACGGCCGTCAATGGTTGAGTGATTATAATCGGAGATGCTCAAGAGGGCAGAATTAGAGGAGTGCAGATATCTCGGGGGGTTGTGGGGCTGGAGGAGATTACAGAGATAGGAAGGGGCGAGGCCATGGAGGGATTTGAAAACAGGGATGAGAATTTTGAAATCGAGATGCTGCTTAACCGGGGGTCAATGTAGGTCAGCGAGCACAGGGGTGATGGGCGAACGGGACTTGGTGCGAGTTAGGACACGGGCAGTCGAGTTTTGGATGACCTCAAGTTTACGTAGGGTGGAATGTGGGAGGCCAGCCAGGAGTGCGTTGGAATAGTCAAGTCTAGAGGTAACAAAGGCATGGATGAGGGTTTCAGCAGCGGATGAGCTGAGGCAAGGGCGGAGACGGGCGATGTTACGGAGGTGGAAGTAGGCGGTCGTTGTTATGCTGTGGATATGTGGTCGGAAGCTCATTTCAGGGTCCAATATGACACCAGGGTTGCGAACAGTGTGGTTCAGCATCAGACAGATGTTAGGGAGAGGGATGGAGTCAGTGGCTAGGGAATGGAGTTTGTGGCGGGGACCAAAAACAGTGGGCTGGATTTTGTCTTGGGGTTGGGTTGGGGTCGTGTAATCCGCATTTTGTGTTTCCCCCCCGACTCCAGATTAATGTGGATGTCTGATGCAATTTTCACTTAATTGGGCAATTGAGTTGGAGCATGTGGGAACCCATGAACTAATTAGTGTTTTCAGTCTGAAAGCCGCCTCTGATGATGTGATCATTGCTGACTGGCTAGTCTCAGAGACTGTTGGTGAGAGAGGACCTGCCTGGCTTTTGATGTGGGTGGACCTGGATGCAAAAATGGGGGGTGGTGGTGTAGGAGAGAGAGAGAGAGAGAGAGAGAGAAAGAGAGAGAGAGAGAGAGAGAGAGAGATTTTTTTGCCAAGCAAGTCCTCCCAGGCAGTCTCTGAAGACATTCATTCAATGCAGCAGCATCAGAGGCGGCGTTCAGACCTAATACTACTACTACCTTCATCACATCTCCGTTGTAATAGTGGACCTGCAGCCGATAGTCAGCTATCCACTTGTGCTCCCGCCAGGTTTCACTGGAGTGTTTCACACCAGGCGTGCTTCACGTCAGAAGAGGGTTAAACTAGCTACAGCATTTCAAAATGGCATTACAGAGCCAATTTAGAGCTTGTTAAGGGCTTTAATGGCATCTCCCACCTCTTGAAGGCGGGACGGAGTCGGGAACCGCGCGACTGATTATGTCAAAATTGCGTAGAGGCGGGATGGAGTCGGGATGGGGTCGGAAACCCCGACCCCGCAAATTTAACCCCCCACACGCCTCCAAACCCGACTCCATGGGTCATTCAAAATCCAGCCCAATGGCTTCGATCTTCCCAATATTTAATTGGAGAAAATTTTTCCTCATCCAGAACTGTATGTCGGACAAGCAGTCTGACAATTTAGACACCGTGGAGGGGTCGAGAGAAGAGGCAGTGGGTGTCGTCAGCGTACATGTGGAAACTGATGCTGTGTTTTCGGATGATGTCACCAAGGGGCATCATGTAGATGAGAAATAGGTGGGGTATATATGTAGGTATATATATGTAAATATGTGTATGTATATATAACTATGTATGTGTATGTATATATATATATATTTGTGTGTGTGTATATATATGTATGTATATATATGTATGTATGTGTGTATATATAATGTTTGTATGTATATGTATATAATTTAAAATTTAGGAGAGTTAATTTGAGGAGTGAGAATGTCAGACTGGGTTTGTCAATCTGAACTGAAAACAAACACTAGTGAATCTTCTCTGTGTTGCCCATGGGAAGTCAGAACAAAACCAATTTCCCTCAGAATGCATTGGTGATGCTGTAGGTATAGGTATGGGGATCTGCATGGTCTGGAGCTTATGAAGCTCCACCTAGTGGTAGAAGTTTGCAGCTGCAGGTGTGACTGTGTGTCACAGAATGGTGATATCCAAATGAGGAGTGTGTGACACACACAGCAAATTAACTGCCTAGACAGGGGCGTGCCCGAACTTTGATCTGTGGGCCACATGCAGCCCCCAACACTGGTAATCTAGCTCCGAGGCCCAAGCATCTCGGTCCAGTTTGCGTTTAGATTTTTTTATTCGCTGGTTGACTTTTAAGGACCTAAAGCTTTGGAAAAAGCTGTGCTTAGAACTGTGGCCTCGTCAATGGATGAGTGCTAAATCAGAACTCCACGATTTGCAAATGTTAGTAAATTGAGGGATTATATGCAGATTAATGGGAGCATGGAATTAAACTTTATATTTAGCCCTGGGTGCTCTATGGCATGTTTCTATGCAGTCCACAACCCCAAATTACCTTCTCTCTATGAAGATTAATTCTGGTAATTGCTGTAAATGTTTATGTGGAGTGCTCATTTGATTATGTTTGCAGTATATACTACATCATGTGCCTGATTTATGTGATGGTCCAGAAGGTCTGTGTCCAATCTCCCTGGTGGGCCAGGTGACATATGTAACTGAGATATCTATTTCTCAGGTAGTGACTTTTGGGAGCCGGGTGGGGGGATCTGTAGTTCCCATTTACTTGGTGGAGGGGGGAAGCAAGAGGAAGGGGGCTGCGAGTTAATTGGCCCCATTTTCCTGACAGTCCAGGAGGTCAAAGGTTACATATCTGCTGGGGCAGTTGAGGTCATCCAAGGGTTCCATTTCCCTTCGTGGTTTAGGGAAAATCTCATATGCGTCCACCTTCTTCTTCCACCCTTCATTATTGTTAATTGCTTCCCCACAGCATTTCTTATCAGAGTTAGGAAATCCTAAATTAACTTGAGGGTCCTGAGCCCCAAATTATGAAAAAATACCTCAACACTCATTCCCCTGAATTATAAATCCCAAGATCATAACCTCTGCCCTCATTTTTTTCGGACAGCAGCTAATGATTCTACTATTCCCATTTACAGCTCCTCTAGACCCATCTTTTGTTTCTTTTGCCTTGCACCATCCTCCCTTTTGTCATTTAATCTCTCCTGCCTTCCACCCTATCACAGACCTTCCCTTTTATTCTCCCCCCCCCCCCCCACCCCCACCCCCACTTTTCCCTGCCTCTGCACTTGCTTAAAAGCTGTTCCCAGTTCTGACGAAAGGTCATCGACCTGAAACGTTAACTCTGTTTCTCTCCACAGGTGCTGGTTACTACTTGGTGGTTTGACCATGTGGCTATACTTCATGGGTGAGCTCAGGCAGTGAGTGTTGGCAGGCTGTTCAACCACAGGAAAAGGGAGGGGGGCGGTGGGGTGGGGAAGAGCTTACAGCCAACCCTGGTTTGCTGCTCATGCAACATTCACATACGCACCATTTCAGCAGGGGTCAGTGGAGAGCTGACAAGGGGCCAATTTTTCTCTCTCTGACCATGGGGTCACTTGTAACGCCCCAACCACTGGCCCCAGCTGATCACTAACTCAGGACCTGCCGGGGGGTCAAACTTAGGACCTTTGTTGGGTTTTTTTGTGGGCCAGCCACTCGCCAGATCATTTTCTATCTATAACCACATTATTCGTAGTTAAACAAATCTTTTCCAACTCCAGATTGCTGGTAAGTGAACACATTCTTGCCCGGTTACACATTTTACTCTCTTTATATCCCAAATTACACACAATCCCTTTCTATAGAACATGTTGCATAAATCCTATTATTTCAACAGATGGCAATAATTTAACCTTTTCAGTGGAATTTTTGCAGCTTTTAAGAACATAAAACAAGCAATACAACTTCCTCAAGACTGACTCAGAGAATGATGCTGTAACGTGCTGCAATGCTCCAACATTCTACGACACTCTAATGTGCTATGATACTCTAATACGCTGTGCCATGGATTGAAAGGATTTGGATTACCTCCACGAAAGAAAGAATTAAAGGAACACTTCCATTTCTATAGCGCCTTTCACGACCTCAGGACATCCTAAAGCGCTTTACAGCCAATGAAATACTTTTTGAAAGGTAGTCACTGTTGTACTGTTGGAAGCACGGTAGCCAATTTGGGCACAGCAAGCTCCCACAAACAACAATGTGGTAAATGACCAGATAATTTTTTTTTTAAGTGATGTTGGTTGAGGGATAAATATTGGCCAGGACACCAGGGGGGAATCTATGGTACCCCATGCTGAGCCTCTATCCCTATGGTTAAGGCAGATCTTTCAATTATCCCTTATTTCTGGAGTGGGGTAGCATAGTGGTAATGTTACTGGACTAGTAATCCAGAGGCCTGGACTAATGATCCGGAGACAGGAGTTCACAATCCCACCATGACAGCTGTGGAATTTAAATTCAATTAAATTCATCTGGAATGAACAAAAGTGACCATGAAACTACCGGATTGTCGTAAAAACCCATCTGGTTCACTAATGTCCTAATGTCGAAGGAAATCTGCTGTCCTTACCCGGTCTGGCCTATATGTGACTCCAGACCCACAGCAATGTGGTTGACTCTTAGCTGCCCCTCTGAAATGGCCGAGCGAGCCGCTCATCTGTATGCAAGAAAGTGTTTCACCACCACCTTCGAGGGCAATTAGGGATGGGCAATAAATGCTGGCCTTGCCAGCGATGGCCACATCCCAGGAACGAATAAAAAAATAAAAAATTTCAATGGTGGCATTTCATTTGTGAACAATCAGCCTCATTTATCACTCAGTTTAATGGTATGCTTTGTATTAAACAGAATGAATGGTTTGTGACAACCCAAAGTCTCTGAGGGCCTGAAGCAGCCCCTGAATCCCTCGCAAATTCAGTTGCAATTAATGCCTTTTGACACTTGGTTGATCCTTCATTCTCATAAAGGTTTTCTTTAGCTTGGAAGGCTTAATAAGGTGAAGCGTAACACAGAGAAACAGGAAGCGAGGGAAAGGTTCTAAATCATCCTGCCAGCAATGGGCGCCCCAAGAGTTGTAATGGAAGAGCCCAAGGAGCAAGTGACCTGGGCATATTGGCCAGGAAATGGAAAAAATAAAATAGCTTTAAAATGATAGAGTGACCAGCGGCCCTGGGAAAGGGAGGAGAAGAATCAGTCAGGGTTTGTGCTTCTAATTGCGGTTCAGAGACTGTTGCTGGAAAAAGCACACGCGCGGCTCTCGGGAGAGCACAGGCTCAGGGGCGGCCCTATTCCCTCCACAACGGGACAGCCTGTTTGCACAAACTGTCTCGACTCATCAAAAAAATACGAAGAGGGGTCGTTTGGGCGAAGTACTGAATGACGACCGGGGCCCGTGGACCCGTATCAAATTCGGGCGCGGGGAGGCCTTGACAAACAGATGGCCGTCTGCCTGCCCTGCACACAGGCAATGTGGTGGGGTGGGGGGAAGGAATATCAAAACTTGTGTTTCAAGAGAAGAGGGGGAGAAAGTTGAGGTAAAAATAAGAGCGGCGAGGAGTAAGTTCATTGGGAAACTGGGAATTTCTTGCCTTGTTATTTTGTTTGAATAAACATAAAAATAAATCATTTAGTGCAACTTATTGCAGAACATGTTAGAAGTGATATCATTGTGAAATAATTTCTATTTTGGAAATCTTTAGTCATATGAAATTATGTAAGTAATTGTACAATAGGAAATTTTTCCTAATATGTCTCTTCTGGCAGCTAAATATAATTTTCTGGGAAACAGGTTTTCCCTTTTCAGGAAATCAATACGCTAACAAATTCATTTTGGAGTGAATCATAACATAGATTTAGCTCTACAGTGACTGTTGTGAGCTAGTCTCTGAGATCAGGTGCCCCAGCACAAAGGGCTAGACGTTGGATCGTGCCCGAATCGGGGCGCGATCTCAGTGCAGCGCGCGGTGCACACGTCTGATGAGGCCGGAGGCAGGGCCTCGCAAAATTGGTCCGCCGGCCTCATTTGCTTATTACCGGTGAGTTCCGGGCACCAGTCACTGGTCGTGGAGGCAGAGCAAATTCCTCAGCAGTGTCTGGGGGGAGGAGGGAGGCAATTGCAAAGGGTGGGGGAGGGGAGGGGTGCGAGCGTGACTGGCAGTGGCCCGTGAATTTAATTTGGAGCCAGGAGGAAATATATCTGCTCTTCCCGGCTCCATAATAATGTAAGTAAAAATAATTCAAACTTATCTTTTGGGTGCAAGCCTCTCGCGGTCCCTTTAAGGAGCGCTGGTTTGGCTGCCCAGCGCCTGAAGAAACAGACTGTAGCGTGCACAGTGTATGCTTTGGTCAGTCACATTCGAATTCTGTAAAGGAGGCCTCAAACAGGCAATAGGCTCCCTATTTGCATAATTATAGGGCCTAACACCTGTTTCAGGCGCGGGCCCTGGATGCCTACAGAAGAACCTTTACCAAGATGGCAGGCGGTACACCACCGGCACAGAATGAGCACGGGCACGCCACCATAATGGACCGTTAGGCGCCCATTTTACGCCTGTAAAACGGGCGTGGTGCGATCCAATTTCTAGGCCAAAGATTCATCCCCCACCCCACCCCCCTCTTTTTGCTTTTCCAACCACTCTGACAGCTGTATCAGCACAAAGTAAATAGTATGACACCAAAGACTGGAAACACTGCTGAGCTCTGACCTCTTCTGAGTGGTGCCCTGAGTCAGCATACCATTGTGACTCCAAGGACAAGGGTAAGCTAGCCTCGCTCTCGGCCAGCCTTTTACAATGAATTAAAAAAAAAAAAAAATTCTTGTTGTATTACAATTTTGTTTTTAGATTCTATGTTAGTCTTTATCTCTTTCTCCATCTCCCATCTGACATAAACGCATCTCCTGTCAGTTTCTGGATGAACATGTCCAATCTGATCAGTAGGTACCAGCAAAATAAAGAGATTTTATTGCCATCTGTTATTCGGACTGGTTCCAAAGGACATTCCTCCAAAACAAACCATTCAGATGCCAACCTTCTGACTGGGCCATGGCTATTACTGCCCTCCAGGAGTGACCAACCTAATTTACCTCTCCAAATTTCTTGGATCAGAAGGTCATCAGACATTACAAGTAACATTTACGTATCTCTGTCCCTCTCTGTCAATTTCCACAATTTTTCTGGATCTGCTTTGGATTTTTGTAATTGACTTTTGCTCCCTAAAAAATTACAATGACGGTGCTGAAGGTTTTGACAATGAAGCTTAGGGTTTAACCAATCAATAGCTGGTTATTTGGTATCTCTTTAAGCATATCACCTGACCTTGGGGATCTGCTGTGCATCTCCAGCATTTCTATTATATGACTTCTCTTCTATTCCAGTGCTCGTTGCACAGAGCTAATCCAACCTGAACTTTGGAACCAAAGTGACAATATTAAGTTAGCTTGTTTCACTGTACACTAATCATGATTAATACTTGGATGCAAATCTTTGGAATTCTCTACCCCCAGAGAGCTGTGGAGGCTGAGTCATTGAATATATTCAAGGCGGAGATAGACAGATTTTTGAAAAACAGGGGAATCAAGGGTTATGGGGAGCGGGCAGGAAAGTGGAGTTGAGGCCAAGATCAGATCAGCCATGATCTTATTGAATGGCGGAGCAGGCTTGAGGTGCCGGAAGGCCTACTCCTGCTCCTATTTCTTATGTTCTTATGTTCTTATGAATACCAGAAATGTATAGGCCCCATAATAATACTGCAGAATGTAAGAATGCAGAAAGCATGGAGCAAGAAAAGGTCAGCAAGCTCGCTCCTTGTGCACATCATGTATAATTGAGTCTACCATAGATTCTCCCCAACTCGTTTGATTTTCTGCGGGAAATTTCAGCATAAATACTTGCTGATCCTCAAAGAAAGTTAAGTGAAACACTAGACTGTTTATCCATTCCCACATTTCCACTATTCAACCCAATTAACCAGAGACGGTGACCACCCAGCCCCAGCAGTACAGGGACCATCATGTCCATCATTGGAGTATTTAATTGTCTCAGTCTACACCTTTCCCTATAACTGCCAAATATGATTCTCAACCAGGTATTTATACACCTTTCTTTTTTGCAGGAGCTGATTGACACAGCTACTTGTACTGGGAGTCTGCTCCACATATCCATTACTCCATGGGAGAAGAAATTCTAATCACTAGTCTGGCTTGAGGTTTGTTAACTTTGAACATATGTTGCTCTGAAGCTGGCCAATAGGAGGAGTGTGAGAATGATCCAGGGAGGATTTCCTTCTCTCTCAGTGGTGATGTTGGTCTTCACCAGGTGCTTCCGTATAGTCTCTTAGGCAGTCCCTCGGAACCGAGGATGACTTGCTTCCACATTAAGAATGAGTTCGCAGGTGACTGATGAGTCCAATGCGGGACCTACAGTCTCTGTCACAGGTGGGGCAGACAATGGTTGAAGGGGCGGGTGGGTGGGGTGCTTGGGTTGACGTGCGCTCCTTGCGCTGCTTGCGCTTGGCTTCCGCTTGCTCCCGGCGAAGAGACTCGAGGTATTCGCCGCCTTCCCGGATGCTTCTCCTCCACTTTGTGCGGTCTTGGGCCAGGGATTCCCAGCTGTCGGTGGGGATGTAGCACTTTTTCAAGGAGGCTTTGAGGGTGTCCTTGAAGCGTTTCCTCTGCCCACCTGGGGCTCTCTTGCCGTGTCGGAGCTCCGAGTTCCCTATAATGACGGGTGGGGAACTGCAATGTGAATGTATGTCCTGCCACTCTGTGGGTCCACTCTCTATGTAGCAGCAGTGACTGCACTTCATTGGTTTTGGAGGAAGTGCTAGGCACTACATAGATGCATGTCCTTCCTTCCCCCCTTCCTTGAATACTTGAAGGGGAGTGGGACTAATTGGACAACTCTTTCAAAGAGCCGGCACGGGCATGATGGGCCAAATGGCCTCCTTCTGTGCTGTATCATTCTATGATTCTCCTTCCCTTCCGTCCTCTCTTTCTCCTTCCTTCACTGCCCTCCTAACTTTCTGCACGTTTTTGTTAACCAAAAATAGAAATAAAGAACCTTACAAAACATTGAAGGACAGCGAGTATGTTTAAAATTAACCCAGTATGCCCAGGGAGATTCCAGGCTCCTTGCTTACACATTGATCTTGGAACAAACCTTAACATGAGAATAATAAAGTTATTCTGATGTAGTAAGTAGCCTTATTATTGCAATATTAACCTATACAATTAAAATAAATACCAATAAAAATCTGAAATCTTTTTTCCCCAATCCTCTATTTTCCTCCATTCTGTCTCTTCCATATCAGATTATTTTAACATTATCTTTACTTATTTTCCAGCTAATGTAATGTATTCTATAAGTAGTTTATATATTTTTTAATTTAATAAAATACTTTACTCACCTAATGGTGCCTCAGGGTCATTTGTCTGATTACGCTCCTGTGAAGCGCCTTGGGACATTTCACTATGTTAAAGGTGCTATATAAATACTAGTTGTTGTTGTTGTTTGGCGGTTAGACCAACATAGGAAAACATTGGCTTCTAATTGGCAGAAACCTGGCTCCAGTCAGAATGCCAGAACGCCAATGATTGACACGGTGACTTCACCGAGGTGACCAGGTCAATCTTTGATATGTCTTTAACATGCCAAACCAGGGAGGTGTGCTCCGACAGGCATCTTCTCATCTGCGGTGCCAGTAGTCTGGTCGCACCTGTAGGTGTTCATTTGTCTGTGGTGTGGCAAGGGTTAAACCAGATCTACATTTATTAATTCATCTTATGTGAACTTTACTTTTCTATCAGTGAAACAAAAACTTGGATAATATTAGTTTACGAAAATTGTTATTGTAATACACGCTGTTCCTTCATAAATCCTTAGTTTATTAAATGATTTGCTCACTTAACGAGTCATTGTCAGACAGGAAGAATCCTGTTTAAATACTTCTTACACAAGTTAAGTATCAAATTTATTTTTGGTGCCAATGTTTTATTCTGGGCTTGAATAAATGGAATCTACCAACTGGAACCTACTCTTTGGCCAATTGATTGTACTTTCTCAATAAGCTAGCAGCCTCTCCCTACTCAATGGACCACTCTGGTTCTCATCCTGTTGGGAACATGGGGATGTCACTTTGGAATGCAACTCTACAGGTTTGAATAATGTTGCTCGTACTGTTAGATTACAGTTTGTGTTTGATTATTTAGTCATTAGGAAGAAATTCCACAGTTTTATCTCCTTGGAAATGGAATAGATCAGTAACAGTATATGTTGTGCATGGTCTGTTGGAAGGAATGGGCTCAACAGGCCAATTTTCTTGATTGATAATTTCCTTAAATTCTAAATAATAGACTCTCCTTGATTCTCTGCTAGGGTACATGACTGCCTGTTAATCCACTCTCCATCTAGGAGGATTAGAAGGAAAAGCAGCACAGGTTTAAATGAGGTTTCACCACTTTTATCTATTGTTGGCCCCCGGACATTTTACTCAGATCACTGCTTCTGTCAAACCATGACTTCCATAGACACCTCCTTCTTCTCTCTCTGTTGGGTTATCCACTCACAATGGTGCATTTAAGCTCTTCACTGCTGATACAAGCAGCATGGCTGAAACAGGAGATCTTTGCTTTGATGATTCCCTCCATCAACTCCACCCCTTTCACACACAACTCTTGAAGAATTGAATCACTGGTACATCTAGCTTTTGAGGTACCTTGAGAAGCTGATTTAAGCATTACATTTCAAATGCCCTCATCCTTTTCCCAACATTAACTTCCAGTGTCCAGCTCTCCGAATTAGGTACGAGAAATCTTCATGCACATGATTTAATATTTTTTTTAAACTTTGTTTCATTTTCCTAAGTCTCCCCTTCCAGTTTAAATCTGAGAAAATCTCCTGTGCTATCCTAATTCATCTTTTAATTTCCTTTGAGCAATCACCCAGGGAAGTCTTCAGGGAAATCAGGAATACATGTACAATTATGCAATCACATATTCAAAACATTGGGGGGGGGTTGTGAAATTAGGTGCCTTTGATGAAGGCCATATGGTTATGCTTGAAAATGGCACCAGTTTCATCTCAGGCTGGGAATGGTGAAGTCTCAGGTACAGCCTGTCTCACGAGGATATTGTCAATCATGATCATGATATGCTTAATGAAGTGTGAGAAGATGGCGAGGAGCCCATGAGAACATAGGGTAGTCCACAGATATGATCAACATAACTTTAGTTGTGAAATCTTCTGAAAAAAAAACTAGTGAACTCAATAATGTTGACAGTTCTGAATTAGGATTTAGTTAAGTTCATTACTAGGCGTCCAAAGGGTGGCTGAAACTCTAGTTAGACACCACAGAGAGGTTTAAGGGTGATTAAATCATCTCCCGCAATGGCTTAGTAAATGCACCATGTTGAATTTTACTACGGCAAGAGGTCTCAGGTTTGGTCCCCAGTTGCACTGGGTTAGCTGATTCCAGCTGCAGCAGCAATTGGGATGCTAGTGTGTGTTGGCCTCACTGGGTTGGACTTGGCTTTGATGTCCTCCTCAGTTAAACAGCTTGCCAGCTGTCTAGGCTCATGCATGGAAAATGGCCATTTGGACGAGTTACAGGAAGGTATTGGCACAGCAGAAGTTAAGTGCCTTCAGGAGTAGAGCGGAGAAAATTGGGAAATAGAGATTGTGTAATTCTACAGCGAGATGAAACTCCCACAGTTAGTAAATATTCATATCAGATCATATTATCAAGACACACTAAAGATGTCTGGGGGGAAAAACACCATCACTGCAGCAACTTTCTGACTCTTTCAATCCAGTATCAGACTCTTTAAATTTGGACATAGGACATTTAATAGACCATTGGCTAGAAATCCGTCTCGGGCGGAGGGCCCAAAACGGGCAGTATCAGATTGGCCGCCCGTTATGCGCAACGCCTGATATTCAGTTCCATGGCAGTCAATGCAACTGAATATCAGGTGCTGCATATAATGGGGGACGATCCAGTACCGGCCGTTTTGCGTCACTGCCCGAGATGAATTCCTCGGCCCATAAGTTTCAGAATCCCAGCCTCTGTGATTACAATTCAATAACCTGAATGAGTGCCTGACTATAGTGATGACTGATATAAGGGCCTCATAAGTAGGCCCAATTTAACTCAGTGCATGAACTTAGCATTTTTTGTGGGTATTGTCCAGTTGTCCAAGATTCCTTATTAGAATAGTTTGGGCAGGGGGAGGGGAGGAGTGTCAGCTTGAAAGGGGGAGGGGAAAGAGAGTTAAAAACAGAAAATGCTGGAAATGCTGAAAGGTCATCGACCTGAAACGTTAACTCTGTTTCTCCCCCCGGCCCCTCCACCCTCCCACACTGATGCTGCCTGGCCTGCTGAGTATTCCCAGCATTTTCTGTCTTTAGTTCAGATTTCCAGCATCCGCAGTATTTTGCTTTTGTATTAGGGGAAAGAGAGTACTCGCTTGAATGAAAGTGGGAAAGGGTACCAGTTTGCATTGGGTTAGAGGGGAAAAACAGTGGCAGGTTAATCGAGGGGCGAGATGGAGAAGAGGGTCAGCTTGAATGAGGAGTGAAAAACTGGGAAGTTTGGAAAAAGAGTCTGTCTGTGTGAAAGAGTGGGGGATTGAGTGGTATGCAGTCTCTCTGTAAAATGGGTCCCCAGGGAATAGACTGCCTCTCTGAACTGGGGCAGGGGGATTGGATGTGGAGGAGTGACTATTGAGGTAACTTTTGGGGAAGTGATGGCCTGGTTGTTTTGAAGCTGTTGGCCAGCTTTTGCTAGTTTTCTAGGCTGGCGCGTGTGGGGATCTGAAAAACAAAATGGCTGCCAAAGCCATTCATGAAAGACAATTCATTTTAATAATGAACCTTAGAACGCCATAAAGATGAAAATGAAAATGTCACATAGGTTTTAATCTAAAAGAAAAGAAAAACAATCAGTTACGAATGATAAAAGTGATTAAAATTAACCAGAATGCATAATTTTGTACGGTGACGATTCAAAATTTTCTAGGATAGCAAGTCCCTGGATCTTCCCTCGCTACAAATAGACCACCAATTTTGGACTTTCACTATTTGGATTTTCCCTTCAGGCTTTTATGTATTTAGATTTTTTGCCCCTTCGCTACGAGTGAAGGAATGTTGTGTATATACCTACAACTTAAATTATAAAGCCAGGGTAACTACTTATTTTCACCTGCCGTAGCCTTATACTCAGAGCCAATCCTCAGTTGTCTTGCTTTATGGGGATTGTGCCAATTGTTTTGAAGCTGTTGGCCAGCTTTTGCTAGTTTTCTAGGCTGGCACCTGTGGGGATCTGAAAAACAAAATGGCTGCCAAAGCCATTCGTGAAAGACAATTCATTTTAATAACGGACCTTAAAACGCCATAAAGATGATTATGAATCAGTACAACTATAACCTCTGAGCTCTGGCCCCAGTGAATCAACAAATTTCAATAGTGCCTGCGTTTGGTTTTATTTTTAATCCCTGTGGTTGGAGCAGGGTCAAATTTAATGCAAAGTTAATTTTTGTGACATCCTATTGGACAACCAAATTTCATCCAGGTAGGTGAGACGTCAAGGTAGTTATCAGTCTCAATTACAGATGTACTGATGGGCAAACAAGTCCATTTTAGTAGTGAGACCTTTGAGACCTCAGTTTTCACTTTGAAAGCCTACAAACTCCATGATTTGTTGGGTTGGCTGACATTAAGATGGATAGTTCTGTTTTATATCTTGGCCAAAAAGAATGATGGAACCAAGACTTAGTATATGAGCAGTAAAAATGCCAAGTGAAATATGCCAGGCCAAGCCTATTAATCCTTCCACCTGGTAAAAAAAATACTGTTTAATTGTCATTATACGTTTTTTTTTAAAAACTGCAACTAGGCTATCTGGAGGATGAGGAAAAGTAAACTTGTAATTTATTTTTAACTATTATTTAAGCTTTTGCTTCAAACATTTTTCCTAAATGGGGCAGAAGATTTCAGTGATTAAAAGTGTAGAAAGTTAAAAGCAGAGAGCAGTAAAATCCTCCAAGGCTTGTAACTAATTGCTGTGAAAATGTATACTCCTCGGAAATGTATGTGGGCAGCATGGTGATGCTAGGGTTTAATGCACAAATGCTCAGAGCCCTGGTGTGAGGGATGTATGTAGTAGGTTCCAGTCCTGCTTTCCTCAGTTTATAAGCATCAGTTTGACACAGTAGTTGCACTCTCACCTCTGAGTCAGAAGGTTGCAGGTTCAAGCCCCACTTCAGGACTTGATCCCATAATCCAAGCTGACACTTCAGTGCAGCACTGAGGTGCATTGCTGAACGAGCCGTCTTTCGGATGAGATGTTAAACCGTGGCCCTGTCTGCTTGTTTGGGTGGGTGTAAAAGATGCAATGGCACTATTTGAAGAAGATCAGGGGAATTCTCCTAAAGGCCTGGTCAATATCTATAACCCTCAACCAACACCACCAAAAACAGATTCACTAGTCATTTATTCCATTGCTGTTTGTGGGATCATAGAATCATAGAATCATAGAAGATAGGAGCAGGAGTAGGCCATTCGGCCCCTCTAGCCTGCTCTGCCATTCAATGCGATCATGGTTGATCATCCAAATTCAGTACCCTGTCCCTGCTTTCTCCCCATATCCCTTGATCCCTTTAGCCTTAAGAAATATATCCAACTCCTTCTTGAATCTATTTAATGAATTGGCCTCTACTGCCTTCTGTGGTAGAGAATTCCACAGGTTCACCACTCTCTGGGTGAAGAAATTCCGCCTCATTTCTGTCCTAAATGGCTTACCCCTTATCCTTAGACTGTGACCCCTGGTTCTGGACTCCCCGACCATCGGGAACATCCTTCCTGCATCTAGTTTGTCCTGTCCTGTCAGAATTTTATAAGTTTCAATGAGATCCCCTCTCATTCTTCTAAACTCCAGCGAGTATAAGCCCAATCGACCCAATCTCTCTTCATACGTCATTCCTGCCATCCCAGGTATCAGCCTTGTGAATCTTCGCTGAACTCCTTCCATGGCAAGAACATCCTTCCTCAGATAAGGCGACCAAAACTGCACACAGTACTCAAGGTGTGGTCTCACCAAGGCCCTGTACAACTGCAGCAAGACATCCTTGTTCCTGTACTCAAACCCTCTCGCTATGAAGGCCAACATACCATTTGCCTTCTTCACCGCCTGCTGCATCTGCATGCTTACCTTCAGCGACTGGTGCACAAGGACACCCAGGTCTCGTTGCACTTCCCCTTCTCCCAATCTATTGCCATTCAGATAATAATCTGCCTTTCTGTTTTTGACACCAAAGTGGATAACCTCGCATTTATCCATGTTATATTGCATCTGCCACGCTTCTGCCCAATCACCCAACCTGTCCAAATCATCCTGGAGTTTCTCGGCATCCTCCTCGCAGCTCACACGCCCACCCAGTTTTGTGTCGTCTGCAAACTTGGAGATATTACATCTAGTTCCCTTGTCTAGATCATTAATATATATTGCGAATAGCTGGGGTCCAAGGACCGATCCCTGCGGCACCCCACTAGTCACTGCCTACCACTCGGAAAAAGACCCATTTTTTCCAACTCTTTGCTTTCTGTCTGCCAACCAGTTCTCTATCCAAGTCAATACCTTGCCCCCAATCCCATGTGCCTTAACTTTACACGCTAATCTCTTATGCGGGACCTTATCAAAAGCCTTTTGGAAGTCCAAATACACCACATCCACTGGTTCTCCCTTATCTATTTTACCAGTTACATCCTCAAAAAATTCCAGTAGATTAGTCAAGCATGATTTACCTTTTGTAATTCCATGTTGACTTTGTCCGATCCTGTCACTGTTTTCCAAGTGCTCTGCTATTACATCTTTTATAATGGACTCTAGCATTTTCCCCACTACCGATGTAATTCCCCGTTTTCTCTCTACCACCCTTTTTGAATAGTGGGGTAACATTAGCTACCCTCCAATCCATGGGTACTGTTCCAGATTCCATCGAATGTTGGAAGATGATCAGCAATGCATCTACTATTTCTAGGGCCACTTCCTTAAGTACCCTAGGATCTTGCTGTGTACAAATTGGCTGCCCCACTTGCCTACATGCCAACAGTGACTACACTTCAAAAGTAACTCATTAGCTTTGGGACATCCTGAAGATGCGAAAGGCGCTATGTAAATGCACATTCCTTCTTAGAGTTGTAACTGAATCAGAGCATTACACTGGACCGGAGAATTGGAGGCCACCCTTGTGTTTGAGTCAAGCTCAGACTGATGACAAAGACAAAGGGCTGGATTTTCAATGACCCGTGGAGTCGGGTTTGGAGGCGGGGGGGGGGGGGTGGTTAAAGTTGCAGATTCGGGGGTCCCGACCCCATCCCGACTCCAACCCGCCTCCATGCCAGTTTCTCTGGCGGCGGGTACCCGACCTGTTCTGAGACCCGACTCCCCGAGGCGGGAAGGGATTAGTGACAATTAACTGCCTGTTAACAGGTAGTTAACAGGCAGTTTTTTGCATAATCCCTATTTTAAAAAGAAAAGTGTGGGCTTCCCGACAGGTGGCAACCACGCCAAGTTGTCGGGGCGGGCCGTGGGTCTGCAGGAGTTGGAGGGGTCAATATGTCCGGTGGGCAGGTGAGTGATGGGTGCATGTGTGCAGAGGTAAGTGTGTAAGGTAAGTGCTAAGTGTTGGAAAAAGTTTTACTTACCTTAACTTCCTCCTGCAGGTGTCAGCCCTTCAGTTCTCGGGAGTTAGAAATCTCACCGGCACAGAAAGCAGGAAAGCCGTGGTTCTGTCAAAAACTGCAGCCTTCTATTTTCTGTGCTGGAATGATTTCTAACTCAGCCTGAGAGGAAGGACTGAAGTTAGAAATCATATTGTGAGTGTTTGACAGCTTCACAGAGCTGTCAAACGCTGATATTTCATCTGTCAAAAGCTCTTGACAGATGAAATGTCAGTCTGTGACGTCACCTGTTGCCGGGTGGCCCTTAATTGGCCTGCTAAGCCCACTGGGCGGGCTCAACAAGGTCAATCAAGGGAAAATACAGTGGGTTGGCCACATCTTGATGGGGGCGGGTTCACAAGCCAGAATGTGTGATTCCCGACCCCAACCCGACCCCAACCCGACCCCAGATTCAAAATCCAGCCCTTAGGGCGTGATCTTGCCAGCCCTGGGGAGCCGGGTATGGAGGCGGGACTGCTGGGAAAATGGCAGAATCTGGGGGTGGGTGCCCATCCCGCCTCCGTGCTATTTTGCTAGGAGGCGGGTAGCGGACCCGTGCCGGGTCCCATCTCCTTGGAGGCGGGAAGGGGATTAGTGCCACTTATCTGCCTGTTAACAGGTAGTTAACAGGCATATAAGAGGATTATCCCCATTTTACCCACACAAGTGCGGGCTTCCCGAAGGCTGCGAACCCCGCCAGGGTCACCGAGGCGAGTAGTGGGTCTGCGGGGATCTGCGGGGTGCAAAAGTGTGCTGTGAAGGTAAGTGATGGGTGCAAGTGTGGAGAGGTAAGTATGTGCGGTGAGTGGACAGTGTTAGTAAAAGTTTACTTACCTTTGTTTCTTTCTGCAGGCTTCAAGAGTTGGGGATGCGGAGAGTCTCGCACCTCCGCGGTAGCGATGACAGATGGCCGTTGCATTCTCCAGTGCAACAACCATCTAATTTCTGCTAAAGAAAGAGGTTTGATGAGTCTTGAATTCAAGAACTCATCAAACTACAGAGAATGTCAGTGTTTGACAGCTTCACAGATGAAACGCCATACGCTGACGTTCTCTGTAACCGGCTTTCCCTTAACTGGCCTGCTCAGCCAACAAGGTCAATGAAGGGAAAATAGTGTGGGTTGGCCAGAAGTCGATGGAGGCGGGACTGAAACCTGACAAGTGGGAGTCCCGCCTCCAAAAGCTCCCCATTGGCAAAATCCAGCCCAAAGAATTGAAAACCCAAATCTTGACAGACTCAAAGGTGGTGAAATTGATCTTCGGAGTGACAGCAAATCAGCAGCTCGTTTTACATCCCACCCAAGGCCGGGGTGTATAATGGGCTGCCAATTGGCTATTGCCCGTTTTGCACTAGCGCTGCAGACCAATTTTACCCCAACAGCTATTTTTTCCCCCCATGTGATTTTTTAAATAGTATTTTCTGATCAATTTGGTAAGGTGCATGAACTATATTGAGTGCTTTAAGAAAGATTCTTTGCACTGTTGGGATCCATACCTCCTCCCAGCTCGGTGTTTTCTCTCACTCATTCTACCAGCTGTAGGCTCTTAAGACCCTTGCGTCTGAGACCGGCTCAATCATTTCCTAATGAGTGTGGACGCACCGTATTAAAATGCTGACAATTCAGCACAAATTGGCAATAAATTGGAAATCTCACTCAGGGAAGCCTTAAGGGGATCTGATGTGGGAGGTGGAAAAATTTACACGGGCACAGTAAGGTGTGCTGTTCTGAGAATAGGGGTTAAGGCCCACTGTTGGGGCACCATGGTTGAAGCTTTATTCTGTATTTGCCTTGCTGTACCTGACTAAGAAGTGCCACTGTCAACCTTCGTCAGTGCTCCATTTGAGGCTAGAAACTGCTGTTTGCAGTGTGAGCTCACAAACATTTAATGTGTTTGTGTGACATCCCATTGCCTGTTATTTCAACACAGAAATCGGACGATTTATTTTAATGGGTTCACACCTCTGTTAGTGTGATATTCATTTGTCCACGATTCTAACAAGTTCACATACTCCTGTCACAACCAGCAATTTCTAAGCTTTACTGTGGATAAGTGTACTCAGTGTACGATCTTGTTGTGTCTGTGGAAAAAGCGGTTTTCAGCTTCCCTCCCAACAGTAAGATGATGTCAATTTTGAAATGTACCTGGAAGATAGCCCAAATTAGTGAATAACTTTTTTCATTTCTGGTTGAATGTTTAGTCCCTCTAGATAAAAATGAATGAGGAGTTGGGCTAATCATAATGACTCACATAAGTAAACACTTTAGTATTGGCAGCTGAATATTCTCAGCATTTATATAGAAGCAATGGATTGAAATGGCAGGCCGAAAGAGTTTAATATGGCCCTTATATTTCAATAGAACATTTTCCCTTCAAATTCAATAGGATATGTGAACTACATTGAGTGCTTTAAGATTTAATTTGCACTATGAGGCTCAATAGTTCCTCCCAGCCAGTTCCTCGATCATGTCATCAGCATTCACTGTTTCAACTAAGTCACTGAAAAACATTACAGTAAATAGACATATTCTGGAATTTCCCAACATCTGGAGAATGCACAAAGCCAGAAATTCTCTTAGCTTCCACAAACAAACCTGACAATTAGTTTAACAACCAGCCTCTATGATTATCAACCACGTGTAAACAAACAGGAACTCTGTTAACATGATCTCAACACTCATCGTCGACAGAGATCAGTCTCCTGATCTCCGTCAGTAAATTGTGTCATATCATTTGGTGGACTCATTTTTGGAGTACCAAAAATGAAGTGTGATATTCCTGATGAGCATGTCTGTGGTCCTTTTGGTCATTATTGTAAACCGATCAAAGGGAGAGGGAGTCAAGGTCAAGCCTATTCCTGGGCCAACATCATGTCTTGTGTTCCTCTGCCACGACGCCTTAAATCTCATGCTCCCTTGGCAGCTTCATTAGGATCTGCAGCTGACCTCCACCAAAGAAGTGGTCAAGGGGCCAGTCGGTGCCTCTTTCTGCGCGGCGGCGCAGACTGTAGGTCTGGCGGCAGTAGAGGCTGGAACAGGTGGTACCCTGCATACCAGCTTTCAGACCTTGGCATCTGGGATACAGGCTGCTGTCTGTCAGGGCTTTCAGGCTGTGATAGCTGGCATTAGACCAGCCAGCCCGCTCAGTAGGGGCACAGATGGAATGGCGACGGCTAGAACAGGCCTGCCTAAGGCAGCCATACCTCAGGACAGCAGCACATGCCCGGCCTCTGGCATTTCCTTCAGAGCACCATGCCAGTGGCATGTAGGAGAAGACGCCAGGTTGCCTGGGTACAAGTAGCTAACAGTGCCTTCCTCCCGAGAGCAATGAGAAGAGGGCTACCTCAGTCCTGTGACCCTTTCGTAGCACAAGAGCGGCTTCTCGTGATAATGTCCTTCAATCTGCACCTAGGAGAAGCACTAGAAAAGGAGAAGGAAAGGCATGTTTAGACACCCAGGGGGAATACAGTGTCAGGAAAGATTAGGTTGGCTTCTGTTCACTTACATTAAAAGAGAATGTGCTCTATGTCATGCTCAGTTATTCATGGAGACCTGAGTCATATACGAAAGGGTGTGCTTATTCTGTGCTGACTTATTCAATCAGGTAATTATTATCGGTAGAGTCATGTATGGACAAAGAGGTCTGACGTGGTGGAATGTTCGATGATGGGTACTGGATTAAAGGATTAGCCCTTTATTTGAAGATGGGGGAAGAGTTAAGACAATGGTGATAAAAGTAGGTGTATTAAATAGAAGAGTTATCACCAATCAGTTATGTTCTAATGACCCTTGCAGCAATCACTGAGGACTCCTCAGCATGTTGGTTATCCTGATGCTCTCCTCCATGCACATCTGCCTCCAAAGCAGCTAGAGCCACCTGGATTGCCCAATTCCAGGCCTTTTTGGATGGCAAAATTCTGCAGAGCACAGCAGGTTAGAACTATGTAGGACACACCAGCTGGAACGTACTCCCGACCTCCAGCTTTTTAAAGATAGTGAATGCGCCTTTTTAAGTCACAATGTTCCTCTGGAAGACCCTTCTGGCTGAGGCATGTGCCTCATCATGGCTCTCCCTTGCTGTCATCCGGAGAACGCTGGGTGGGGTCATTATCCATGGGAGCAGGGCGTATGCCTTTCAGCCACAAGCCATCCATAGACATGATTTTCTTCTTTGAAGAGTGGAGAGAGGGCTGAATTCCGAAGGATGAGGGCATTGTGACAGCTTCCAGTAAATCTTACATTGATGTACAGGTCCCTTTTCGTGTTGTCACACACAATCTGCACATTCGGGCAGCGGGAAAACCTTTTCTGTCCAAGAAGTTGAGAGACTTGGCTGCAGGAGCTCGCAAAGCAACACGGGTTCCATCTATTGCACCTGGGCCTTGGGAAAGCCAGCAACCGCCGTACTGCATGAGCCACCTGATGAATGCATGACCACAGAGATCCCCTGGGGCTACCTGAAGTGCCGTAAAAATTGAGTGCGGTCGTCAACTTCATAGCCAGCACTGTGGATGGACAGGCTGCTGACCCTGGCTGGAGGTCCTCGTGCAGTAGCTGAAACAGCTCCCCTAGTTCCACGCTTAGGCACGCTACAGCCCTCTGGACTCAATATCGAGTTCAACAATTTTAGATCATAACCCCAGCCCCAATCACATTTATATTTTATTTTTTCATCCACCCTTTTGTTTGCCCCCCCCCTTTTTTTTCCCTCCTAGAAGCTGGCAGCTGTCCTTCATTCTGCCAGTGCATTTCACACTTCTTTTAGCCTTAACCTGTCACATCAACACCACCTCTTGCCTTGAATATCTCTTAATGTCTCTTAATCTCTCCTTTTGTTCTTTCATCCCCTCCCCCCTTTCCCAGCTTTATCCTTGCCTTAAATCTATTTGATTTCCTGCTGTTTCCAGTTCTGACGAAAGGTCTCGACCTGAAACGTTAACTCTGTTTCTCTCTCCACGGATGCTGCCTCGCCTGCTGAGTTTTTCCAGCGTTTTCTGTTGTTATTTCGGATTTCCAGCATCTGCAGTATTTTGCTATCCCCTAGTTCCACTTTGGTGAAGCGCACTCTTCTAATACCTATCACCTCACTAAGATAGGAACTATACTGCCTGTATATTCTGGTGGGTGTATCTTCTTTAAATGTGGCCTCACCCTCCTTTCCTCCATCTCCTCCTTCTCCTTGGTAATGGCATACAAATGTATGACCATAGTAAATGCCATATCCTCTAATGAGAAGCCCTCAATGTGGGTGGAATCAAAATCTCCTAGTTGTCTCAAACTCCCTCGGGCAGTTAATCTAAGGATGTCTAGGCTGAATGTAAAGTAAATTGCTCGGAAAGTCATTCCCAGCTGCAGTGATCATTCTTCAAACTTTCAGCAATCTTTGGGCTGAAAGATTCCTTACTTCCACCAATCTTAGCTGATCCCGGCAACAGCTGAGCCTGATATTTCTCGTTCAAACGTACCCCTAGTGTACTGTGAGTGTAAAACCAGGAAATTTGGGGCCTCTTTTTAATACATGTTAATTTGGTGCCTGGGGATAGGAGAGGGAGCAACAAAAAGCATGTGGAAATTCGGGGGCTCGATTTTGGAATGGAAAGTCTTCTGTCTCAATTTGCCCTGATTGTACCCTGAAGACACGGCGAAAACAGCACAGGAATTTCAGGGCTGTCACCACTGACAATGCAGCACTCCATCAGTACTGTGTTAAAATGTCAACCTGGAGTTTATGCTCGAGTCCTGGAGCAGGGATGGATCCCACAGCCTTCCTGACTCACAGGCAAGAATGCGCCGACTGAGCCAAGCTGGCAGGAAGCACCATGCGCTTAATATCAACTTGACATATAGACAATGCAAATAAGGAGAAAACGGATAACTTCATACTTCTCAACCTACAATGTGTTGAAAGGGTGAAATTCAGGGCAGCTCCAGGGAATGTGCCATTGCCAAACCACCAAATCAGCTGATTGGGTTGGGAGTCTTGCGCCCACTGCTGTTTCTTTTCTCTCAGTGATGCTGTTTAATGTTGGGATTAAAACAGGACAGTTGAAAGGTATAGATAACAAACATAATGGCCGGAATTTTAATTTGGAGGCGGGTAGGGAGTGGGGGAGTGGGGGGCGGCGGATGCTGGAAAGTGGTCGGGGAAACCAAATTTAATGGCAGGGCCTGATTAGCATTTTCAATCTCTGTCTCCCGCCCGCAGTCAGCCAGATGGAGAGGCCGGCTGGCTGTCGGGCGAATAGGCCCGCGACACCAGGCCACAGAGAGGAGGGAGGGAGTGATGTGGTGGGGGAAGGGGGGGGTGGGAAATCGGAGTCCGGAAGGCGATCAGGGGCCGGTGGGAGGAGGCCAGAGGGTGATCAGGGGCCCTAGCGGGGAGATCAGAAGGCGATCGGGAGCTGGAGGAGGGAGGTCAGAAGATGATCGGGAGACAGAGAGGGTGGTGGTCAGAAGACCGGATGGGGGATCGGGGGCCAAGGATCAAAGGCCGGAGGAGGAATCGTAGATCGGAAGCCTCGTTGGAGGGCGGGATCGGAGGCATCGATGGGGGTGGGGAGGGGGGGGTAGGTCGGGAGATATCGGAAGGGTCGGAGTGGGGTGTTGGTGAGGCAGGAACGCTGGATCCAGCAGGTAAGTGGAAAGGCACTTATCTCCTGAATCCAGCAGTCCTCACCTTCCTTCAGCTGCCGGGTCTCCCGAGGTCTGGGAAACCCGGCCAGCCAGTGTTAAATTTAAAATGGAGCTTCAACATGCGGCACGCAGCCTCATTATAATATTTATAGGGTCAACCCACCTCCTGGGAGCGGATTGGCTGCCGGCACCCTCCCCCCCCCCCCCCACCCCGTTAAAACGGAAATGGGCAGGTCGGAGTCAGGATTCAGATTTTTAACACTTTAACCTCCCACCTGACTCCCAACCCACCCATTTTTTGAGGTTAGAATTCCCCCCCACTATGTCTGTTATGTCTCAAAACCCGACTGACGGAAAAGCCAAAAGCTGTCAGCATTGTTAGTTTGTCAGACAGTCACAATCTCATCATGACCGCATTGAGCGTGTGACATCTTGCGAAGGAACGGCTGACGGAAGCTAACAGAAATGCTGCACTGTCCCCCTGCCTGAGGAATGTCTGATTCACCACTGAATCACTAGAACATCATACTGAACAGGACTGTACTTGTAATCAGGGCCCACAGCCCGTCGAAATGAAGTGTATTATCTTGTCAAATGTACACACTTGGCAGAGATTCAGGGTTAAAAAACATATAGCAGCACACAACACCCAGAGAGAAATTCTATATACTTAAAAACACACAGCTACAATGAAAAGAACAAATTGAAATGCGTGTAATTGGAATTGGCTTCAGTTTGTGAAATGTTCTGTAGCTGTAGATAAGCATAAACAATCTGACTAATCAAGTAATCTATTGTTACTTGTCACTCGCTGTGATTTTCTTTGTATAAAGATTGTGCCAGCTACTATTGGCGTAATGTCAGGTTGCAGGAGGTATTGAGTGGAGCCCCC
Organism: Squalus acanthias; assembly: GCA_030390025.1. Lineage (NCBI taxonomy): Eukaryota > Metazoa > Chordata > Chondrichthyes > Squaliformes > Squalidae > Squalus > Squalus acanthias. Next base: position 31,121,263 of record CM059443.1, on the reverse strand, counting down.
CAGGGCTTAATATCCTGTTGATTCAAATTTACATTAATAACCTGGTTATTGAGACCAAATGCAAACTTGTCAGGTTTTCTGATGACAGTGAAATAGTACAGACAGAGGATGGAGCAAAGAATTACAAAATGACCAATTAAATTTAATATTGAACAGTAGGGGCTAAAAATTGAGTAGCGCCCTGGAAAAATTAGCGTCCTCGCTACTGGAAGCGCCCGCATCCCTCTTGGGGCGCTGCGAGTCAATATTGCGGCGCTACGTGCCGCGGTATTGCAGGCCTTCCTCCCCTTCTTAAAGGGGAGGGGCCTTGAGCAGCGCGACCCGGGGCCCAGCTGGGCCCCCAGGGATCGGGAGTGCTGGCAAAAGAGCCCGGCACTCAAGAGAAGTGCCGGGCTCTTGGAGCGCAGCCGGCACTCCGCGGGGGGGTGCCGTTCAGGAGGCCGGGGACAGGAGCGCAGGCAGGTGCTGGCAGGCGGCCAGCAACAAAATTGGCCGCCCCGCACCTCGCCTTTAAGTAGCGCCTCCCTGGCCGCAGGTAGGCCCCCGTGACCCCGTCGGACATAGCGTCCGGCGGTAAGTCAGGGGGCGCTACCAAAGATCGCAGCCGGGGCGCGAGCAGGGTGCTGCGCACACCGATGATGTCATCGCCGACAGCGCAGCGCCGCGGGGCACTACCGGTTAGCACCACCACTAACCTCCCGCTGAATTTCGCGGGAGGCGCCGCACCCGGGCACTAGTTACTTTGCGCCCCGTTAGCGCCCTCTTAGGGCACTAACGGGAGGCGCAAAGCAAACCAATTTCCACCCCCAGATCTCCCAGGACCTTGCACACACGACCAAGACAAAGTGTAGTATTCAGGTCAAGCAGGCTTGAGGGCAGGGGACAACTGGACTAATGGCCTGCTTCTGTGCTGTAAATTCAATGTAATTCTATGTGATGCTTTGGGAGAAGTAGAACCACGGATAACGAATGAAGTAATTGTTTTCTGCCAATGTTTTCTCCTCATCTCCTGGAGAGAGGGGCGACAGCGATAGGTAGGGGGAGGAGAAACCACTGACAAGTGATAAGCGTCTTGTCAATTTAGACTGAGTCGTAGAATGGGAATCATTCAAGGGGGAGAGAAGGAAGCGCGTGGGAGATCATGAGGAAGGAAACAAGACAGCACTAGCAGATATGGAGCATCCAAGCAGACAAGACTGAATAATACGTTGACCCAGTGATCCTTAGTTTGTGAAAATGTATATAGTTGGAGGGAGGGCGGAACTTCTAACTGGATGAATACTTTGGAGTTGTTAAATTAAATGGGACATTTGGGATTTGAGTTAGATCACAAGATCAAGGCTAGTTAGCGGTGAGGAAGGGCTTTCAGCCAAACTTAGATCATCCGTCCTAAGAGACCCTAATATTGTAGCATCCAAATGTTTCATAATTTATTCCAGGCTTTTCGCCTTCACTGCTCAAGTCCATTCCATGCGTTAACCAATATTTGCATGAAGAAGAACTTCATGATATTAATGTTGGTAATTTTAAGTGTATGGTTAATGTTATGATTTAAGGGAGCAATTAAGTATTTATGGTTATCATTGATATTTTATTCGTTAATGGGATGTGGGCGTCGCTGGCAAGACCAGCATTCATTGCCCATCCCTAATTGCCCTTGAGATGGTGGTGGTGAGCCTCCTTCTTGAACCGTTGCAGTCCGTGTGGTGAAGGTACTCCCACAGTGCTGTTAGAGAGGGAGTTCCAGGATTTTGACCCAGCGACGATGAAGGAACGGCGATATACTTCCAAGTCAGGATGGTGTGTGACTTGGAGGGGAATTTGCAGGTGATAGAATCATAGAAAGTTATAGCACGGAAGGAGGCCATTTCGGCCCATTGTGTCCGCGCCGGCCAACAAAGAGCTATCCAGCCTAATCCCACTTCCCAGCTCTTGGTCCGTAGCCCTGCAGGTTAGAGCATCCCAAGTGCACACCCAAGTACCTTTTAAATGTGGTTAGGGTTCCTGCCTCTACCACACTTTCAGCCAGTGAGTTCCAGACCCCCACAACCCTCTGGGTGAAGAAATTTTCCTTCAAATCCCCTCTAAACCTTCCACCAATTACTTTAAATCTGTGCCCCTGGTTTTTGACCCCTCTGCTAAGGGAAATAGGTCCTTTCTATCCACTTTATCTGTGTCCCTCATAATTTTATACACCTCAATAAGGTCTCCCCTCAGCCTCCTCTGTTCCAAGGAAAACAGACCCAGTCTATCCAGTCTTTCCTCATAGCTAAGATTCTCTACTCCCGGCAACATCCTTGTAAATCTGCTCTGTACCCTCTCTCGTGCAATCACATCTTTCCTGTAATGTGGTGACCAGAACTGCACGCAGTACTCTAGCTGAGGCCTAACTAGTGTTTTATACAGTTGAAGCATAACCCCCCTGCTCTTGTATTCTATGCCACGGCTAATAAAGGCAAGCATTCCGTATGCCTTCTTAACCACCTTATCTACCTGGCCTGCTACCTTCAGGGATCTGTGGACATGCACTCCAAGGTCCCTTTGTTCCTCTACACTACTCCGTGTCCTACCATTTAATGTGTATTCCCTTTCCTTGTTAGCCCTCCCCAAATGCATTACCTCACGCTTCTCCGGATTGAATTCCATTTGCCACTGTTCTGCCCACCTGACCAATTTATTGATATCTTCCTGTAGTCTACAGCTTCCTTCTTCAGTATCAACCACACAGCCGATTTTAGTATCATCTGCAAACTTCTTAATCATACCCCCTATATTCAAGTCTAGATCATTGATATATACCACAAAAAGCAAGGACCTAGTACTGAGCCCTGCGGAACCCCACTGGAAACAGCCTTCCAGTCACAAAAACACCCATCAACCATTACCCTCTGCTTCCTGTCTCCGAGCCAGTTTTGAATCCAACTTGACACTTTGCCCTGGATCCCATGGGCTTTTAACTTCGTGACTAATCTGCCATGTGGAACCTTATCAAAAACCTTGCTAAAGTCCATATAAACTACATCAAACGCACTACCCTCATCTACACTCCTTGTTACCTCCTCAAAAAAGTTTGTCAGACACGACCTTCCCTTAACAAATCCGTGCTGACTATCCTTGATTAATCTGTGTCTTTCCAAATGAAGATTTATCCTGTCCGAGGTTAGGCTGACTGGCCTGTAATTACTCGGTCTATCCTTTTCTCCCTTTTTAAACAAGAATACCACATTAGCAGTCCTCCAGTCCTCCGGCACCACACCTGAAGCCAGAGAGGATTGAAAAATGATGGTCAGGGCCTCTGCTATTTCCTCTTTTGCTTCGCTTAACAGCCTGGGATACATTTCATCTGGGCCTGGGGATTTATCCACTTTTAAAGCTGCTAAACCCCTTAATACTTCCTCTCTCACTATGTTTATTTCATCTAATATTTCACACTCCTCCCCCCTGATAGCAATGTCTGCTTCGCCCCTCTCCTTTGTGAAAACAGACGCAAAGTATTCATTAAGAACCCTACCGACATCTCCCACCTCCACACACAGATTACCCTCATGATCTGTATTAGGCCCTACCCTTTCTTTAGTTATCCTCTTGCTCTTAATATATTTATAAAACATCTTTGGGTTTTCCTTGATTTTACTTGCCAAGAATTTTTCATGCTCTCTCTTTGCTTTCCTAATATCCTTTTTAATTGCACCCCTGCACTTTCTGTACTCCTCTAAAGATTCTGGAGTATTTAGCCCTCGGTATCTGTCATGCGCCTCCCTTTTTTTCTTTATCCTACTCTTTATGTCCCTAGACATCCAGGGGGCTCTAGATTTGTTAGTGATGGTGTTCCCATGCGCCTGCTGCCCTTGTCCATCTAGGCAGTAGAGGTCGTGGGTTTGGGGGTTAGTGAGTGAGAGCAACAGAGTTATCGCAAGTTATTTTTCCTGCCCTGCAATTTTCCACCTTCCTCTCCTGAAGGTGCTGACTGAAATTGGGGGTAAGGTTCCACAGGCACTAGCTGCCCTCCAGCACCTCAACCAAGTGAATATTCTTGATGCTTAAGGCCAGGCAGGCTATTTGAACATGGGAGGCGTCACAGATGGACTCAATCCTGCCCTCACCCAGTGGTTGCATATGCGGTTTCCATCACAAGTCACTGTGGTGACTTCTTTCCTCTTCCAACTCAGGACTACTGAAGCTCATTGTAATGCTCCTATTATTGTGCCAGCTGAGGTCAGCCAAGAGCAGAGTTTGACCCCGTGACCTTCCCGGTCTGTATGGCCCAGTTAGACTTTGGGCAGTACTTTTACCAAAGGGAGTCATCGGTGAGACTGTCAGTCATTTAAAAATATATTAGTATAATAATATGATAATTGGTTAGCTGCAAAGTTACTGATGGTAACATAAGAAGATAAGAAATAAGAGCAGGAGTCGGCCATACTGCCTCTCGAGCATTCTCCGCCATTCAATAAGATCATGGCTGATCATCGACCCCAACTCCACTTTCCCGCCCGATCTCCATATCCCTTGATTTCCCTAGAGTCCAAAAATCTATCTATTCTATCTCAGCCTTGAATATACTCAAAGGGGGAAAAATTCAGTTGGTTGCGCCTCCCGTTAGCGCCTTAAGAGGGCGCTAATGGGGCGCAAATCATCTAGCGCCCAGGGCGCAGCGATGTTTGCGCCGCTCGCGAAATTAACTAGACATTTTGCGGCGGCGCTAAACACTACTGCCACGCTCTCCTGCGCCAGGCAGATCGTGACGTCAGTCGAGTGCGCAACGCCCCGGTATCGCCCTGGAGCGGATGTTGAGTGGCGCCCCCTGCCTTACCGCCTGACGCTAGCAACGACAGGTTGAGGGGAGCATTTTGCAGTCATGAAGGGACTGGGGGAGCGCTATTTAAAGGCGACCGCTTCCTGCCTTTTATTGTTGGTGACATTTTTGAACCACGCATTCTGAGAGAGAGGGAGAGAGACTTCTGGAGAGATTCAACACTGTGTGAAGGAGTTTTGGGTACTGAGCAGCACTTTGCAGGTTCATTTTGATTTACCATTCCTTGTATCGATTTAGAAGAGACTGTGGGGGCTGCACTCTGAGCTCTTTCCCTGGTACTCTCCATTGTTCTTTCCAGCAGATTTGATGTGCAGGTCTCTCCAGGCCGAGATTCAAGGCTGCAATGAGTAGGATGTGGATGGAAAGCAAGATCAACCATCCCCTTTAAGAACTGACCCGTGCCATTGTGTGTGTGTTCCATTGCTGACTGACATCACATGAGCTTCGCCAATGCTCTGAGTTAGCGCCTCTCTCCTCGGCCTTTGCGCCTTAAGACAGGTGTGAAGCGCCTGATTTAGTGCTCCAATCACCTCCAGGGGCGATAAAAGTCAAGTTTGCAGTCGGTGACGATAATTAGCGCCAGGCGCTAATCTTTGCGCCCGGCCGATAATTGCGCCCCAAGTGGGGCGATACTGAATTTCTCCCCCAAAGACTCTGCATTCACAGCCCTCTGGGGTAGAGAATTCCAAAGATTCACAACCCTCTGAGTGAAGAAATTCCTCCTCATCTCAGTCTTAAATGGTCAACCCCTTATCCTAAGACTATGCCCCCTAGTTCTAGACACTCCAGACAGGGGAAACAACCTCTCAGCATCTACCCTGTCAATTCCCTTCAGAATCTTGAATGTTTCAATGAGGTCACCTCTCATTCTTCTAAACTCCAGAGAGTATAGGCCCATTCTACACAATCTCTCATCATAGGACAGCCCTCTCATCCCAGGAATCAATCTAGTGAACCTTCGTTGCACCGCCTCCAAGGCAAGTATATCCTTCCTTAGATAAGGACATCAAAACTGTGCACTGTACTCCAGGTCCATGGTAGTGGGAGTAAAAGATCCGGTGGCAATGTGACTACAGGTACGAGAACACAGAGCTAAATGCTGAGCTGAGACCAAAGAGGTGTATGTTACTGCCATTGCCCTGCTGGAGGGATGGCTCGCCTGTAAGGAGCACAGATCGGAAATTCATGCAAGCACCTCACACGATTTTCCAACCATTTACTCCTCAGATTAAAAATAGGCTCTCTGTGTATTACAATAGCCGTTGGTAATATGAGAAGTTGGGCGTGTGGCTAACAAGATTGATGTAAAGTTCATTATTAAACAAGTTTGAATAGGAATCACTCATGTGAGAGAAACATTGAATTCAAAGAAGGCAATTGTAAGGGAATGTAAAGCACTCCCACCATCTGCGAGAGTAAACATTGTTAGAAAGACTCCTTCATACCTGATGGGAGAGATTTAACATTTAAGCTTATTGCCTCTTCTTTACAGAGACCAGCCATTTTAGGTCTTTGGAGTCAGCAGGGAGCTGCGTGGCTGGTGTCCATTATGGTACCCATCAACCAGTGGGTCCATAACCAGTGAGGCACACCTCTGTGCTTTCTGCCACTGAATGGAGATTTTTTTTAATTCGCTTATGGGATGTGGGCGTCACTGGCAAGGCCAGCATTTATTGCCCATCCCTAGTTGCCCTTGAGAAGGTGGTGGTGAGCCGCCTTCTTGAACCGCTGCAGTCCGTGTGGTGAAGGTACTCCCACAGTGCTGTTAGGGAGGAAGTTCCAGGATTTTGACCCAGCGATGATGAAGGATCGGCGATATACTTCCAAGTCAGGATGGTGTGTGACTTGGAGGGGAACTTGGAGGTGGTGTTGTTCCCATGCGCCTGCTGCCCTTGTCCTTCTAGGTAGAAGAGGTTGTGGGTTTCGGAGGTGCTGCCGAAGAAACCTTGGTGAGTTACTGCAGTGCATCTTGTAGATGGTACACACTGCAGCCACGGTACGCCGGTGGTGGAGGTTGTGAATGTTTAAGGTGGTGGATGGGGTGCCAATCAAGCAGGCTGCTTTGTCCTGGATGGTGTCGAGCTTCTTGAGTGTTGTTGGAGCTGCACTCATCCAGGCAAGTGGAGAGTATTCCATCACACTCCTGACTTGCGCCTTGTAGATGGTGGAAAAGCTTCGGGGAGTCAGAGGTGAGACACTCGCCGCAGAATACCCAGCCTCTGACCTGCTCTTGTTGCCACAGTATTTATGTGGCTGGTCCAGTTAAGTTTCTGGTACTGAATGGAGATTATACCCGCTAAACCTTTGTAATAGATATAGGTTCACAGTACCAACTGGCTCCTTGAATATTAACCAGTAGTCCACATTGATTACGTGACAGTTGTAATATTTATGTCAACCAAAATCATATACTTCTATGGTACCCTTCACATAACAAAACATCCCAAGGCACTTAAGAGAGAATCAGCAGACAGCAAGTGGAAACTGGGAGAAAACTCAGGGGAGGTGACCAAAGGGAGGTGGCAGTTGAAGAGGTAAATAATTATTGAGGTTGGTTTTAAAGGTGGGGGGAGAGGGGTTTTAGGACGATAATTTTAGAGTTCACTGCACAGTGACTTATCGCAGCAAGTTAAATTAAGAGGATGAGCTGTGTGGTGGTAGGACAGTTGGTATCTAAGTGCGACTCGATGGTGGAGGAGCCAATATTTATTTAGCTAGCAGTGTGGTCAATGCACAGCTCTGTCATGCCTCAGAAAGAAAAACCTGTAACATATCAATGTACAAAAAGTGTGGGACGAGACTATCCAGTCCATCAAATCTGCCCATCTAGACATTGTGCATGCCATTGATCCAACAAATACCACACAATCTCCCAAGAGAAGCAAAAACAAAACAGAAAAAAGAAAGTGTGGCCAATTTGGGTAAAACTCTCGGAAATTCCTCTCCAACATCCTACGGCAATCAAACAAAGCTCCAGGCAACAGCAGTAGCTAACAACTCCTCATAATCCCAACTAACTAACAATTCAGCTTCTATAATTGGAATTATCCTCTTCACTCAAGAATTTCGTGAATCCATATACCTGTATTTAAATCATTTTAAATTTGGCTTTAGATAGAGCATTGCATTTTAAAATTGATTTCAGATATCTATGGTTAAGATGTGGCGGAGCAGTTCTCTGTATTTACCCGCTCCCAGCTTACATCACACAAAATGGTGGGCGCACTGCCCATGTTTTTCCAATATGTGCAGACAGCAGGTGGGTTTGCGTGGCACCAGCCTGTACGCAGAGTATTACTTCCATTAAGTTCTTTTGTCATGGTGTGGGGCGGGGAGGGGGGGGGTGGGGGGGTGGACAGACGAGGAAAAGAAAGACTTGCATTTATAGAGCGCCTTTCACAACCTCAGGACATTCCAAAGTGCTTTACAGCCAATCAAAGTACATTTGAAGTGTAGTCACTGTTGTAATGTCGGAAACGCGGCAGCCAATTTGTGCACAGCAAGCTGCCACAAACAGCAATGTGATAATGACCAGATAATCTGTTTTTTAGTGATGCTGATTGAGGGAATAAATATTGGCCCAGGACACCAGGGGAGAACTCCCTTGCTCTTCTTCGAAATAGCATCGTGGGATCTTTTCTGTCCGGCAGGGGCAGACCGGGCCTCAGTTTAACGTCTCATCTGAAAACAACGCCTCCAACAGCGCAGCACTCCCTCAGCACTGCACTGAAGGGTCTGCCTGGATTATGTGCTCAAGTCTCTCGGGTGGGTTTTTAGAACCCTCAGCCTTCTGACTCAGAGGTGAGAACACGACCGCTGAGCCACGGCTGACAACTTGGAGAGTAGAGCAACAACATACGAAACAACCTACAGATATCCACACTTCGAGAGACGCCAACTGGCCCAGCCAGTTCCCTGCGGTGATGCTACTGCATGCGTTCATAAGTTAATCGTGTCGGGCGATTATTTGCTGGTTGGGGACGTCATTGTGTGCAAGTTTGCACTAGCGGGCATGTCGAAAGGAAGACGATTGTTTACCACCTGTAATAACCTTGACTGCCTGACTATGGTGAGGAATCTCTTTGATCTTCAGAGGAAACCTGCATTTGGAATCTCAGATCTTTAAGGTATTTCTGAGGACCTCAGTCCCCTGTTTCGACTGCCTATTTCTACATGAGGCAGTGAAGAGGAGGCTAACAAAAAAAAATAATGTTTCGGCAGCTTTGTTGGCACAAAGAGGAGTGGTCTCATGTACTTTCACAATGATAAAAATGTACCAATTCCCTCTACTCACCAGACCACGGCAAGTATTTAGAATGGCCCGCATGGGTCAGACATCAATGAATTTAAGGGGCATTCTGAACAGGTGATAGATATCTCCTTCTACTATCACAGCCACAATATTCTTTCTGTACTGTAACTTCTGCGATCACATCAATTTAGCTCCACAATTTTAACTCGGGCAAATCCCCTCTCTGTTAACTTGCCGCCTATGTACTGGCATTCTGATAAATTGCTACAGCAGCCCTCAGTTATTGAATTTTAGGACATAAAGAGTCCGTTCACTGTACGGTAATAAAATGAAATACGTGCATTTAACTATGGAGTAGACCTTTTAATTAAAATCCTTTCACAGATAAAGAAGGAGTCTTTGAACCTTTTATAAAAACACAACTTTGTGCAGAGTTGGGCCAAATAATCCATTAGGTTCTAATTATAAGATTCTTTGTATAGCAGGGGAAAGAAAATTGCTGAGTATGTGCAACGAGGCTTCAAGTCATGAAAAACTAACGTGCAGATATTATTTGTTGCACAATCATAAAATGGTTGCTTTCAGCTACCTGTTAATAACACATAGTGAATATTCTGGCTACTGGCTACAAAGAATAACTCTGTGTTCCTATTTCCGTTTGCCATGTGATACGCAATACAAGAGGGGTCTCTGTCTTCACTATTTGTCATTTGATCCAGTCTACTACGAGTCCCAGGCCCAAAACCTGACTGGCAAAATATGCCTTGGGTGGCAGAAGGTCAGCCTTGTCTCAATGGTAGCGCTCTTGCCTCTAAGTCAGGTGATTGTGGGATCAAGCCCCTCACCCCCTCAAGAGGCAGAATCTAGCCTGGCACTTCAGTGCAGTACTGAGGGAGTGCTGCACTGTCAGAGGCGCCTTCTTTCAGATGAAATGTTAAACCGAGGCTGTGTTTACTTTCTCGGATGGATGTGAAAGATCTTGTGGCACAATTTGAAGAAGAGCAGGGGCGTTCTTCTGTTGTCCTGTCCAACATTTATCCCTCAACCAACCTCAGTAAATCAGATTATCTGGTCATTTATTTCGTTGCTGTTTGTGGGATCTTGATGTGAGAATATTGGCTGCTGCGTTCCTACGTTACAACAGTGACTAGCCTTCAAAAGTGCTTCATTAGTTGTGAAGTGCTTTGGGATGTTATGAAAGGTGCTATATAAATGCAAGTTCTTTCTTCTTTCAAAAGACAATGGGGGTGAAATTCGTCTGGTTAGCGCCCGCCGTTAGCGCTTGCGGGGCGCAAAGGGATTATGGGGGGCGATAATAGCGCGTCCCGAGAAATTTGGCGAGTCGCTGCTGAGACGCTAGCCAATAGCGCCCCGGGCCGCTGAGCCGCCACCAATGACGTCATTGCTGAGCGACGTGACCCCTTAGCGCCCCACGGCAGAAATTCGGCTGCGCCCCGCGAGGCTGCCACGGGTGGTGGCATCGACTGTCTCGCGGGTCGTGAACTGGGCCGCACACCGCTGGCGGGGCGGTAATTAACGGGGCGGTCCAGCTACGCCCCCACGCCGACATTTTTCCTTTTCGGCCCCTCTTGGCGGCCCTTGGCATGATTCCGTGTGTCGGTGCCGGGCTGCGGCCACGGCACCATGCCGCCCTGGTGGGCTAGGGGAGGCCATCAAATGGCCTGCAGATCTCGCAGTGGCCCTCCCCTTTAACAGAAGGGGAGGGGCGGTGAACCTGCGTCAGTGCTACACGGGACGGCCGCGTAGCGCTCCGGCGCTACCACGCTTTGCACCCCAGACACCGCCCTGAGTGAAAGTGGAGCACCCGAGATAGCGCTCCGCTTCTTCGCCGGGGTGGTAAGCCCAATTTAGCGGCTGGGGCAGTACTCTAGCACCGGGTGCTAAATGTCTGCCGCTAATTCGGTTACCGCCCCCAAACGGGTCATAACTGAATTTCTCCCCCAATATGTTATGGTAATGGTTGAATAAATTGCCTGACTTACAAAGAGCATTTTTCACTTTGTAATTAAATTACAAAGTCCATAAGAACAGTGACGGTCCATTGAAACTCATCCCTCTAGAACCCTAACTCTACCAGCCTCCAATGTTGCTTGTCCCAGAGGTTTTTTGAATAAAGACATTCTATCTATAGTCTGTGTTCCTTGGATAGTATAACCTAATCTTCAGATGACTTTATAAACTAGTGACAATTTGCTGTTCTATTGCCTGACATTATTTGAACCGTTCAGTATTGTATTGTATGTTTTGGCACACTCCAATTTGGCTATTATTTTAATGATGATCAGCTTAAGAATCTGGAACGTGCAGTGTATTAGACATGGCTTCAATCTGAAGTTTGAAGTATCATCATGGGGATGCAATCTACTAACGAGACTTCTGTTTCCAATACATAGAACCGTAGAATCTTACAGCACGGAATGAGGTCATTCGGCCCATCACATCTGTACTCCAAAACCAATTGCACTGCTCCACTCTCCCCCATTGTATTTTCCATTGCTTCCAATAGTTACCCACATTTCCTTTAAAAGAAGCAATGGTGTCTGCCTTAACTATCTTGATGACTGACGACTAGTGGTTTTCTCAGTGCCTTTAAATTCACTGCAGCATTTATTTTGTTCCAATATTATTTATGTTTAATTCAAGAACATCTCATTTTTAATTTGACACAAATTAGCCCCAGGACAAGTACGAAATTACCAAAGAATCTGAAGTTTAAGGGGGGGTTACTGTGGATTGAAAAACATTTAAATGCCTCTTAATGTACAATTCTGGTGAAAGTGTCACCTAAGTAGATTTACTTCTGTTAAATTATATTTAATTTGAGAGCCAATGGGCCAATAATTTAAGAAAATATGCACCATTTCCTGCTCCAGTTCCACTCCTGGGGCCAGCGGGAGCAGAGGAGAACCAAAGGCAGCAGATGTTGTGGTTTGATGGGGAGGCAGCTGGTAGAGGATCTTTCACTGCGAAGGTTTCTATTTATACTCTCAAATAATCTTTACTCGTCCAACAAAAAACAAACCCTTATAACTGTCCATTCCATGAATTAGATATGGATCAATATACATATGGACCCAGTGAAAGTCAGGTGCCTACCAGATCCTGTGTTGACTGTAGCCTTAAATGTGAAAATATGAACTTCAGACTGAAGACTAAATCGTGTGTGCAGGCATCTTTTTTGTTGTTTTTTTTCTCTTTCTTGTTCCTACCTCACCTTTTGGATGTGAGAAGAACTTTCAAAAAATACACAATGGGTTTAGGTTAGCTGGAGACCAGCTCCAAAAACTTTTTTACACCCAGTTGAAAGGCCAAATTTCCAAGACGGTCTCGGGCCTACCTACCTAGGTCAATCTATGACTCACCTATAGCCGCTTTTTATGTCGTGCTAGCGCTGCTGGCTCCCGATGTCTGCATCTTGTATAGCCTTTGGCGACAGTTAACAGCAGCAACAACAACTTGCATCTATATAGCGCCTTTAACGTAGTAAAACGGTCCCAAGGCGCTTCACAAGAGCGATTATCAAACAAAATTTGACTCCGAGCCACATAAGGAGAAATTAGGGCAGGTCACCAAAAGCTTGGTCAAAGAGATAGGTTTTAAGGAGCGTCTTAAAGGAGGAGAGAGAGGTAGAGAGGCGGAGAGGTTTAGAGAGGGAATTCCAGAGCTTAGGGCCTCGGCAACAGAAGGCACAACAACAACTTGTATTTATATAGCGTCTTTAACATAGTAAACTGTCCCAAGGTGCTTCACAGGAGTATAATAAGACCGCCAATGGTGGAGCGATGAAAATCGAAGATGCACAAGAGGCCAGAATTGGAGGAGCACAGAGATCATGGAGGGTCAAAGGAGCCGGCACAGGCACGATGAGCTGAAAGGCCTCTTTCTGTGCTTTAGGATTCTAGATTAAAATAGAAAGCATAACAGCAACTTCTAAGTTTGTTCTGGGAATGATTATTGACCTGAAGTTGTGCCAGGGCAATTTCCATCACTCAGCATTGCTAGAAGGGGGACCGGGCCGGACTATTGGGGCCGTGTGGCTGTGGCGCTCTCTCCAACTCATGGGCCTGGAATTTCCTGCGTATTTGCACCAGAGACATGCGTAATCTGGGCGCGAATCAAATACGCGGCCTAAAAGATCGCGGGATTTTCTGACGATGTCACGTTACTCTCAGATTGCCTGCGGAATCTCATTAGAATACACCTGAACGTAAAACGGGCGTAAATCAGCGTAAATGATCGGATTCTGGGCATAAGTGAGATACGCGCATAATTACAGTATGCCCAAATCTCCCTGATCTTTTACGATCGTCTATCAAACTCTCCGCCCGAACGCTTCTCCGCCCATAATAATGCCCCCGCCCCCCAAGTTACAGAGCCTTGTCTGCTAATTTCCTGCAATTGCGCTTGCTCACAGGCTCTCTTCAAATTACGAGCAGATTTTCAGGCATGGCAGGAAATAAAGTCATTTTTCTGTTTTTTTATCGAAATTTGTTGAGCTTTTTAAAAAGAATTATCCTCACTGAGACCCGGACTGTATCTTAACATAAGAACATAAGAACATAAGAAATAGGAGCAGGAGTAGGCCAATCGGCCCCTCGAGCCTGCTCCGCCATTCAATAAGATCATGGCTGATCTGATCCTAACCGCCAATCTACTATCTATCACAGAACCATCTCCTGCATCTAACAGAATTGCACACACGAAATAGGAGCAGAATCAGGCTACACAGTCCCTGGGCCCGCTCCACTACCCACAGGGCCATGACCGATCCGAACCTAGACTCATGTCCAAATTCCTGCCCGCTCCCCGTAACCCTTAATGCCCTTTACTTCTAGGAAACTGTCTATTTCTGTTTTAAATTTAATTAATGTTGTAGCTTCTACAGCTTTTTGTGGCAGCATATTCCATGGACCTACCACCCTCTGAGTGAAGTAGTTCCTCCTCATCTCAGTTTTGAAAGAGCAGCCCCTTATTCTAAGACTATGTCCCCTAGTTCTCGTCTCACCCGTCATCGGGAACATCCTCCCCGCATCCACCCGATCCAACCCCTTCACAATCTTATATGTTTCAATAAGATCGCCTCTCATTCTTCTGAACTCCAATGAGTAGAGTCCCAATCTACACAACCTCTCCTCATATGACCACCCCCTCATCCCCGGGATTAACCGAGTGAACCTTTTTTGCACTGCCTCGAGAGCAAGGATGTCTTTCCTTAAGTAAGGACACCAAAACTGTATGCAGTATTCCAGGTGCGGTCTCACCAATACCTTGTACAACTGAAGCAATACCTCCCTATTTTTATATTCTATCCCCCTAGCAATGAAAGCCAACATTCCATTTGCCTTCTTAATCACTTGCTGCACTTGCATACTAACCTTTTGAGTTTCGTGCACCAGGACCCCCAGATCCCTTTGCACTTCAGTACTCTCCAGTTTCTTGCCATTAAGATAATAAATTGCTCTAGGATTTTTCCTGCCAAAGTGCATCACCTCACACTTTCCAGTGTTGTATTCCATCTGCCAAATCTCTGCCCACTTACTTAGCCTGTCTATGTCCCCTTGCAGGTTTTTTATGTCCTCCTCACTCACTACTTTCCCTCCCATCTTTGTATCATCTGCAAATTTTGATATGTTACACTTGGTCCCTTCCTCCAAATCGTTAATATAGATTGTGAAGAGTTGGGGACCCAGCACTGACCCCTGTGGAACACCACTAGTTACTGATTGCCAGTCTGAGAATGAACCATTTATCCCAACTCTTTGCTTTCTGTTAGATAGCCAATCCTCTATCCATGCCAGAATATTACCCCCAATCCCGTGATTTTTTACCTTAAGCAATAATCTTTTGCGTGGCACCTTGTCAAATGCCTTTTGGAAGTCTAAATACACTACGTCCACTGGTTCCCCTTTATCCACTCTATATGTTACTTCCTCAAAGAACTCCAGCAAATTTGTCAAACATGACTTCCCCTTCGTAAAACCATGCTGACTTTGTCCTATTAAATTATGATTATCCAAATGTCCTGTTACTGTTTCCTTAATAATGGACTCCAAAATTTTACCTACCACAGATGTTAGGCTAACCGGTCTATAGTTACCAGCCTTCTGTCTACTGCCCTTTTTAATAAGGGTGTTACATTAGCAGTTTTCCAGTCTGCCGGGAACTTAGCGGAATCCAGGGAGTTTTGAAAAATTATTACCAATGCATCTACAATCCCTACCGCCACTTCCTTCAAGACTCTAGGATGTAAGCCATCAGGTCCAGGTGATTTATCCGCCTTGAGTCCCATTATTTTACCGAGTACCACTTCCTTAGTGATTTTGATCGTGTTTAGCTCCTCTCCCCCTATAGCCCCCTGTTTGTCCAGTGTTGGGATATTCTTAGTGTCCTCTACTGTAAAGACTGATACAAAATATTCATTCAGTGTTTTTGCCATCTCCATATTTCCCACCATTAATTTCCCGGTCTCATCCTCTAAGGGACCAACATTTACTTTAGCCACCCTTTTTCTTTTTATATAACTATAAAAACTCTTACTATCTGTTTTTATATTTTTTGCTAATTTACTTTCATAATCTATCTTCCCTTTCTTAATCAAACTTCTGTTTCTTTTAACGCACTGTTCTGGCATAAGTCACGTAAAAACTGAAACTCTTCCCTGATTGCAGGTTCTTAAACTTGCTGCGATAACGCTGCTATATGGCATGAGTTCAGTGCTGTACTCGGGGACCCCGATTGTTTACGCTGATTTACGCCCATTTTACGTTTGGGCTTATTCTAATGAGATTCCACAGTAAATCTGAGCGTAACTTGAAATCGGCAGAATGGGTGCGGTAATGGGTGCCTTTTTGGATCTAACTTAGGCCTCAACGCGAGTATTGTGTCCAATTCTGGGCATCACACTTCAGGAAGGATATCAAAGCTTTAGAGAGGGTGCAAGAGGAGATTTACTAGAATGGTACCAGGGATGAAGGACTTCAGTTATGTGGAGAGACTAGAGAAGCTGGGGTTCTCCTTAGAGCAGAGAAGGTTAAGAGAAGAGTTGATAGAGGTGTTCAAAATCATGAAGGGTTTTGATGGAGTAAATAAGGAGAAACTGTTTCCAGTGGCAGGAGGGTCGGTAACCAGAGGACGCAGATTTAAGGTGAGTGGCAAAAGAACCAGAAGCGATACGAGAGAACTTTTTTTGCACAGCGAGTTGTTGTGATCTGGAATTCAATAGTAGCTTTCAAAAGAGAATTGGATAAATACTTGAAGGGAAAAAATTTACAGGGCCCTGGGGAAAGAGCAGGGGGAGTGGAGCTAATTGGATAGCTCTACCAAAGAGCCAGCACAGGAACGATGGGCCGAATGGCCTCCTTCTGTGCTGCATCATTCTATGATTCTATGAACTAACAGGTTGCGTCCATGGAGGACATTCCCAGCCATGGTCCCAGTAAGCACGGGTCCCCGCTGGAAGTGTAGAGATGCCGCGTTACCCTCTGCGGTGCAATATTCGCTTATGAACATGTTAGCTCATCCGGATGAAGTTCCAATGCCTGCTTTTCTTGTTTAAATGGAGGGCTCTGTTGAAGATTTTGTTCATAGAATAAAACTTATTTTATTGTAGGACAGAGCAATTTCAGATTGTGTTTTTGTTTATGTTTGCTTTAAACCGGCCAGCACCTTTGTTCAAATTCCAGACGGAGAAATCTTAGACAAACGCTTTAATTGGCTGACGCCACACAGTGCAATTGCACCCCGCACGAGCCCGATTCAAACAGTTTCGCTGTCTCTCTGGATTAAGGCTCTCTCCAGTGTTGGAAGCGGCTCCTGCTCCATTGTCTCAATCTTAAAACCTCATCGGTTCTCAGCTGGCCTGCTGAGCCTGACGTGGGAAAAACTGACATCCCTCATCCGATGGTGCGACCCTCCGAACGGCCTTAAACGATCGTTTAGTTATTATAGTTTTCAGTCATTATTCCATTAAATTTCATCCCCATGGTGGCATTAAAAAGTTTAAAATGACCGATTATAAACCAAAGGGGAAAGGGAAAAGTTACAGTAAATCTTGCGGTAGGAAGCAGCAGTGAATAAGGGCCATCTGCCAAAAGTGACCACAAAGCCTCCAGACTATGAAAATCCCCCACTGACTTATATTGTGAATAGTTTCTACCCATGAAACATAACCATGGCCACATACTTATGGTCCCAGCTACAGTTTCATTATTAAGAAGAAATGGCTGTAACTCTCCTGATGGTTTGCTGGCTAAATGAACTGGTGTGGTACTGATTCATCTAAATCAGGTTCCAGGGCCGATCTCTGATCTATACTGAGTTAGCTGATCTGAGCTGGAACAGGTACAAGGGGCGATAAAACTCGCCATAGGGCCCCTGGGCTGGGAAGGGAGAAAGACAAATCGGTCAGGGTTCTTGTTGCTGATCGCTATCCAGGCACCTGTGTCGGTGAGTGCATGCGTCAGCCAGTGGCTCAGTGGGTCGCCCTCTCGCCTCTGAGTCAGAAGGTCGTGGGTTCAAGTCCCACTCCATGAGACTTGAACCCACAATCTAGGCTGACACTCCAGTGCAGTGCTGAGGGAGTGCTGCACTGTCGGAGGTGCCGTCCTTCGGATGAGACGGTAAACTAAAGCCCCTTCTGCCCTCTCAGGTGGAAGTAAAAGATCATATTATTTTGATGCGGCGATGCCGGTGTTGGACTGGGGTGGACAAAAATGAGAAGTCGCACAACACCAGGTTATAGTCCAACAGTTTTATTTAAAATTACAAGCTTTCGGAGCTGCTGCCCCTTCGTCAGGTAGAGGTACATTGCTTTTGAAGAAGAGCAGAGGAGTTCTCTCCGGAAGGCAGATTATTATCTGAATGGCAATAGATTGGGAGAAGGGGAAGTGCAACGAGACCTGGGTGTCCTTGTGCACCAGTCGCTGAAGGTAAGCATGCAGGTGCAGCAGGCGGTTAAGAAGGCAAATGGTATGTTGGCCTTTGTAGCGAAAGGGTTCGAGTACAGGAACAAGGATGTCTTGCTGCAGTTGTACAGGGCCTTGGTGAGACCACACCTTGAGTATTGTGTGCAGTTTTGGTCGCCTTATCTGAGGAAGGATGTTCTTGCCATGGAGGGACTGCAGCGAAGATTCACCAGGCTGATACCTGGGATGGCAGGAATGACGTATGAGGAGAGATTGGGTCGATTGGGCTTATACTCGCTGGAGTTTAGAAGAATGAGAGGGGATCTCATTGAAACTTATAAAATTCTAACAGGACTAGACAGACTAGATGCAGGAAGGATGTTCCCGATGGCGGGGAGTCCAGAACCAGGGGTCACAGTCTAAGGATAAGGGGTAAGCCATTTAGGACTGAGATGAGGAGGAATTTCTTCACCCAGAGAGTGGTGAACCTGTGGAATTCTCTACCACAGAAGGCAGTAGAGGCCAATTCATTAAATATATTCAAGAAGGAGTTAGATATATTTCTTAAGGCTAAAGGATCAAGGGATATGGGGAGAAGGCAGGGACAGGGTACTGAATTTGGATGATCAGCCATGATCTCATTGAATGGCGGAGCAGGCTCGAGGGGCTGAATGGCCTGCTCCTGCTCCTACCTTCTATGTTTCTATGTTTCTATGTGCCAGTATTGGGTGAAGATAGGATTGGGCTTGGCTGTGATGCCCACTCTTCCCACAGTCAAGCCGCCTGCCCAGCAGTCACTCTATATATTGACTTGGATGAGATACTGGAGGGTGTCTGGTAGCCATGAAACCATGCAGAGGAGCTTGGTCAGAATGGTACCAGGGATGAGGAACTTCAGTTATGTGGAAAAACTAGAGAAGCTGGGTTGTTCTCCTTAGAGCAGAAAACATTAAGGGGAGATTTAATAGAGGTGTTCAAATTTATGAGGGGTTTTGATAGAGTAAATAGGGAGAAACTGTTCCCACTGGCAGGAGGGTCAGTAACCAGAGGACACAGATTTAAGATAATTCGCAAAAAATCCAGGGCGGAAATGAGGAGAATTTTTTTAATGCAGTGAGTTGTTGTGATCTGGAACGCACTGCCTGAAAAGGTGGTGGAAGCAGATTTAATAGTAACTTTCAAAAGGGAATTGGATATATAATTGAAAAGGAGAAATTTGCAGGGCTATGGGGAAAGAGCGGGGGAGTGGGACTAATTGGAGAGCTCTTTCAAAGAGCCGGCACAGGCTCGATGGGCCGAATGGCCTCCTTCTGTGCTGTATGATTCTATATCCCAGCATGAGTTGATGCCTCCAGGAGGTCAGGAGATAAAATGAGAAGCAGAAAACAAAAACTTGCCCACAGTGACCATTTAATGCTTGCCACAGACTGGAAAAGAAATATTGGAAACCAGATTAACTGATTGCCTTTTGTGGGACCTCGGTGTTCAGAAATTATCTGCCATCTCTGCTCACAAAAACAACTTCAAAAGTAATTCATTGGCTGCAAAGTGCTTTAGGGATGCCCTGCAGATGGGAAAGGTGCTATATACAGTAAACTCTTGTTTAAACGGCACTTTATCATCCGGAATACTTTAATAACTGGCAAAATAGATATATCTCAATACAAAACAACACCTCAATAACCGGTAATCTTGCCGATTCTACCATACATTTAACGGAACATTCTGTAGGTGAGTACCCAATTATACAGTACATTTCTTGATTTTTTATTTTTGTTTGTGTTAAAAATTGCCTTGGTAGGTATACCTCTCTGTTATCCAGAATTTTTCATCAACCGGCACCACCCTGGTCCCATAGGTGCCGGATAAGAAAGGGTTTACTGTAAATGCAAATTCTTCCTTTTTGACAATCGCTAATTGAACACAAAAGAGACAATGGAGCGGACAAGCTGAATGGGGATCTTCTTGCTGAGGCCCACTTCATTCCTGAGGATCCTTGTAAATGAAGATGATTTTAAAACTGGCCCACATCACTTCAGGCCGTGGTGCTTACCAGTGGAGTAAACTTCCTTTTTAATAATTTCCCATGATCTTATAGGGCAGAATTTAACACTGGAGTTAAAATGGAGGTGCTTGACTGACCGCCTCAATCCTGCTCCACTGCCATGTTTCCTGAGGCGCCCACGCGAATTAGGCAGGAGCCTCCTGAATGCATGCACGGCAGGGTCCTACGATGTACCTTTGAGCCAATGGCTCTTTAACAGCCTGCTAGGCGGCGCTTTCAGTAAAACCCAGCGGAATAGCAGAAGAGGCACGGTAACGTAAGTGCTGACATTATTTTTGTTGGGGCTAGATAGGAGCAGGAGTACTTCCCTTGCCTCCACAAGAATAATCTGGGCCTCTGCAGTCCTGGGCTCCGCCGCCCCTTCCCCCCCCCCCAGGCCGACCTTTATCCCAGCCTCCGTGCCGCCTGATATTGTGGCAGCCTGGAGCTGGCGAGCTGCATCGGGATGCCCGTTGGGGACGTACAGCTCGCCACGTGTATCTCAATGAAGCCTAACCCTCTATATGGACCGCCCTCCCGAGCTATCTGGAGCTCTCAGGCCACTGGCTGGCCCGTCCACTCCACCGACCAGCTGCCCAAATCTGCCCTCGCATGTCTAGGGATTAAACCTATTTAAATAGGCCCGGTTTGGGAGTTTTCAGCCAAGCTCAGTTTCTGTTCCGAGCAGTCTGATCTGAAATCCTCGCTCAGTCCTCGGCAAGCAGCAGCGGCCCTTTAAGAATTTTTTTAAAACTTATTCAGCAGAGCAATCTTTAGCAACAGCGGTGAAGCCAGATGTGGGACACAAAGAAAAAACAAACAGCATTCATTTAAATTGAGAAGTCGCACAACACCAGGTTATAGTCCAACAGATTTATTTAATTTTACAAGCTTTCGGAGCTGTCGCTCCTTCCTCAGGTAAGTTAGCAGTGAGAGAATCTCCCAGAATTCACAATTTAAACACAGACAAAATCTATTCAAATATTTCCCTACATCAAAGACACACTAAGAGCACAGCCAAGACAATGAGATGTGTCCCAGGGGGTCCAACGTGTAAAATTAAATAAATCTGTTGGACTATAACCTGGTGTTGTGCGACTTCTCATTTTTGTCCACCCCAGTCCAACGCCGGCATCTCCACATCATTTAAATTGGGAAGAGAAAAGAATGCGTAATATGTTTGTCTGTGTGCATGCCATTAATTGAACCAAGTAGGAATGTGATAGTTGTCTATCAATGTTTACTAAAACAGTGCTGCACATCCAACAGAAGCCAAATCCGAGTTCCTCATCAATGCCAAGCTCCTCACCAAGTTCCACGGACCATGTC
Source organism: Squalus acanthias (assembly GCA_030390025.1). Classification (NCBI taxonomy): domain Eukaryota; kingdom Metazoa; phylum Chordata; class Chondrichthyes; order Squaliformes; family Squalidae; genus Squalus; species Squalus acanthias. The sequence goes on along the minus strand of CM059443.1, from coordinate 31,099,898 downwards.
AATCTGCTAGTTATTTAGTACTCAAAGAAAACACAAGAATTAAAGTTAAAAAAAAGACTCACGTTTTACAATGCACATCTCAAAGTGCTTCGTGCACAATGGCAGGCAGCGGCTGTTGCTTTGCAGGCAAACATGGCAGCCATTTTGCACACAGCAAGATCCCACAAAACCCCAATGAGATGTATGACCAGTGAATCTGGCTTTGGTTGTGTTAAGTTGAGGAAGGAATGTTGGCCCAGGACAGTGGAAGAACTCCCTGTTCTTCTTCAAATAGTGCCTGTGGATCTTTCACACCCACTTGAGCCATCAGTTTAATGTTTTTGCCCAAACCACCTCACCTGCGCTTGAATGTCAGGCTACATAATGCGCTCAAGTTCCGAACTGAACAAATGAGCCAAAGTAACAACAGAAAATGCAGGAAAAACTCAGCAGGCCAGGCAGCATTCGTGGAGAGAGAAACAGAGTTAACGTTTCAGGTCGAAGACCTTTCGTCAGAACTGAGCCAAAGTGTCACTTTATAGAAAATATAACGCACATGCCTCTGCTCTTAGCTGACTATACACAGGTATATTACTACAGTACATGGCTACTCATTTGTTCTATTTAGGTGCCTCTTGATTAGTAAATCACATGCAACTTAGGGCACACTTAGGGCAGCTATGTGACTTCTTTTTTGCATCGAGCACAATCTTTCAGAGGTGCTTTGAGCTCCCTCCCAAAACTGCTTAGCCTCACTACGCATCACCCTTCCTTCAGAAGCCTCTGAACCTACCTCTTCTACTGCGCTTTCAGGTCCCCTCTTAGCCTTTCTCGTCTCTTAGCTTGGCGTCCCCCACTTTTTATAATGCCCTGGCACGTTCCTCTCTGTGAGGGGCGGCATAGAAATGCAAGTTTTTTTTTGTAGTAGCTGTTTAATGCACATCTGAGGTGCAGCCCGTAGCATCAAACGGTAGTTTTTTTTTGATGACTGTATAAGGCTGGTTCTAACTTTCGGTGGTGGTGTGAAACGGGCAGCAGCGGACGGATCACCCGTTACACCCCCCCCCCCCGCCCAATCTTCCTTTCAATTGAGGTCAACGCAGAGGAGAATCGGGCAGGGTGTATAAAAGATGGCCGATTCGCTACTGCCTATTTTCTGCCACCGCTGAAAGTTACAATCAGCCCTCATATCTCTGCCAGTGCAGGTTACAACCCCCGGGGTTAAATTTTAACTCTTGGATGGCTGACTGGCAGAATGCGCTGGCTGTAGGCTCACCAACGCTGGTTGAGCATAGTCCTGGAGGTTTCATCGCATGACCTCCGGCCTCCAACCCAGTCCCACCCCTTAGAAGGTTAAGGGGTCATTTGATCGAAGTTTTGAGGTGCCCGGCTTCATTATCCTGGCGCTGGTGAGCTGCTGGCGCGAGATGGGCACCTCCGCTGCCGCTCATCTGGCCCCGATCTGCTGATTTAAAGCAGGACCCCACCGCCTTCCCGCGGGTCTCCCGCTCGCCTGCTCGAAGGAGCAGGTTAGCATCGGGACATGGAGACATGGCAACGGGATCAGAGGGGATAAGTGACTGAACTCCTTTTAACTCCCCTCCCCTCCACTGCCCGGTTTCCGCCACGCGAGGGAAGTTAAAATCGGGCCCTATGATTCTATTTGTGTTTGGGACGATACAGGCTGAGTCTACACTTACGAACATACGAATTAGGAGCAGGAGTAGGCCATTCGACCCTTCGAGCCATTCAATAAGATCATGGCTGATCCGATTACTCCACATTCCCGCCTACCCCCGATAACTTTTCACCCCCTTGCTTATCAAGAATCTATCTACCTCTGGCTTAAAAATATTCAGAGACTCTGCTTCCACCGCCCTCTGAGGAAGAGAGTTCCAAAGACTCATGACCCTCTGTGAGAAAACATTTCTCCTCATCTCTGTCTTAAATGGGCGACCCCTCATTTTTAAACAGTGACCCCCTAGTTCTAGATTCTCCCACAAGAGGAAACACCCTCTCCACATCCACCCTGTCCAGACCCCTCAGGATCTTATATGTTTCAATCAAGTCACCTCTTACTCTTCTAAACTCCAGCGGATACAAGCCTAGCCTGTCCAACCTTTCCTCATAAGACAACACTCTCCATGTCCTCAGCATAAGCAAGGATAGGATAACAAAAGGCGCCATTCAGCCCATCACGCCAGCTCCTTCCACTGCCCATGTGCAATCTACCCCATTAAGGACTCTACCCCACCTATTTAATCTGCGGAGGGGAAGTTTTGCATAGACTGCAATGATAAGCAGACAAAACTACAAAATATTCATCTATCCCCACATCTGCATGATTCAGTCGTGGCCTGCTGCCTATTACAGACTATGGGAGGAATTTTAACCCCTCCCCCCCATCGAGTCGGGACGCTGTGGGGGGAGGGGCTCGTTATAATGGAGCGTTCAGACTTACCGCCCCTTTCCCGCTGGAATCTCGCTGGCCACCATTTTAAATGCTCACTGCAGTTAGACGATTGTGGCGCCAACTGGAAGCAGGTGCGAGCCTCATAAATTCATGCAAATCAAGGTCCCATTATGTCAATTATTTTAAACCCGGGCCTGAGCTGGGAAGCTGTCATAACTTTCCTGCCAGGTGAAGGTAGGTTGGCAGCTGTCGAGAGGGCGAGAGCCACCCCAAGGTAAGTGGAAAACTATCCTTTGTTGGGCAAAGAGGAGGAAGACCTCACAAGGAAAGTCACGGCCCTCCCTGCCTCGGACCCTTCACGATCTCCCTTCCCCAGCCATGGCTCAGTGGGTAACACTCTCATCTCTGAGTCAGAAGATTGTGGGTTCAAGCCCCACTCCAGAGACTTAAGCACAAAAATCTAGGTCTGACACTCCAGTGCAGTACTGAGGGAGCGCTGCTCAATCGGAGGTGCCGTCTTTCGGATGAAATGTTAAACCAAGGTGCCGTCTGCTCTCTCAGGTGGAGGTAAAAGATCCCGTGGCACTATTTCAAAGAAGAGCAGGGGAGCTGTCCTGGCCAATATTTATCCCTTAATCGTCATTAAATAAAAGCAGATGATCTGGTCATTATCACATTGCTGTTTGTGGGAGCTTGCTGTGCGCAAATTGGCTGCTGCGTTTCCCACATTACAACAGTGACTACATTGCAAAAAGTACTTCATTGTCTGCAAAGCGCTTTGGGACGTCCTGAGGTCGTGAAAGGCACTATAGAAATGCGAGCTCTTTCGTTCACACTGCTACTTCCCTGCGAGCCTTCCATTGATGCCAATTGCCCGAACCTCCACTCCCGTCCACCAGCCAGCTGCCACTTGCCGTCTGTTTCAGGCAGGCAGTTGACTGGCAGTATGCAGATGAGCCCCGGGAGTTAAAGTAGCCCGGGCCTCAAAGTTAGGCTTGCTGGTGAGTTTTGCACTCGTCCTGCCCCACCTTATATGGGATCTTGGGCTTCATAAACAGAGGTATTGAGTGGAGAAGTTATGCTGAACCTTTATAAAGCGCTGGTTAGGCCACAACTGAAGTATTGCGTCCAGTTCTGGTCACCACACTTTAGGAAGGATGTGAAAGCACTTGAGAGGGTGCAGAGGAGATTTACCAGAATGGTTCCGGGGATGGGGGATCTTAGCTACAAGGACAGGTTGGAGAAGCTGGATTTGTTTTCATTAGAGCAAAGGAGGTTGAGGGGTGATTTGATAGAGGTGTACAAGATTATGACGGGTTTGGATAGGCTAGACGGGGAAAGGCTGTTCCCATTAGTTGATGGTACAAGGACTAGGGGACACAGATTTAAGGTTTTGGGCGAGAGATACAGGGGGGATGTGAGGAAAAACTTTTTTACGCAGCGAGTGGTGAGGACCTGGAACTCGCTGCCGACGGAAGTGGTGGAAGCGGAAACACTCAATGTTTTCAAGGGGAGACTGCATAGGCATTTGAGAGAAATAAACTTGCAGGGCTACGGGGATAGAGCAGGGGAATGGGACTGACTGGATTACTCTGCCGGCACGGACTCGATGGGCCAAATGGCCTCCTTCTGTGCCGTTATGACTCTATGACCCCCACCAGCCCGAAACCTGCTCTGGATTAAAATCAACCCCTGTTACTCTTTGGCCCCAACAGCACAGGGACTATCATATGCTGTTGACTATATAATGGTGCGAGTAGCTGTAAAACTGAGAAGGATTTTTTTCTTCACTGAAAAAGTGATTATAAGCTAGTGCAGCCTATACCTGAATCCAATTTATACACCAGAATTTATGGTAAATAGATGCACTAAGTGAGGTTAAAAATATAGCAAATCTACAACCTGGACTCCGTCTTAGGTTTGCCAACTCTTAGGTTTGATTGTATTCTGGGAGATTTCATCTCCTGTCCTCCCACCCCCAACTGCTGTCTGACATGCCATTCAACAACAACAACAACAACTTGTATTTATATAGCGCCTTTAACATAGTAAAACGTCCAAGGCACTGCACAGGAGTATTTTAAAGACATAAATTTGACACCGAGCCACTTAAGGAGAAATTAGGGACAGGTGACCAAAAGCTTGGTCAAAGAGGTAGGTTTTAAGGAGCGTCTTAAAGGAGGAAAGAGAGGTGGCGAGGCGGACAGGTTTAGGCAGGGAATTCCAGAGCTTAGGGCCTAGGCAACAGAAGGTACGGCCACCAAAGGTTGAGCGATTATAATCAGGGATGCTCAAGAGGGCAGAATTTGAGGAGCGCAGATATCTTGGGGGTTTGTGGGGCTGGAGGAGATTACAGAGATAGGGAGGGGCGAGGCCATGGAGGGATTTGAAAACAAGGATGAGAATTTTGAAAGTGAGGCGTTGCTTAACCGGGAGCCAAGGTAGGTCAGCGAGCACAGGGGTGATGGGTGAATGGGACTTGGTGTGATTTAGGACACAGGCGGCCGAGTTTTGGATTACCTCAAGTTTTACGCTCGGTCAATAATGGTGGCTATAATACCCACAATCCCCTGTGCTCCAGAAACCACTCTATCCATTGCGTGGTTTTACCCGAGTTCTCATGTGTCAGGGCTCCATTGCATCCTGGGTGTGCTACGCCCCTGCTGCTTGTTGTAAAGCCGGCCTGAGCGAAACAAGAGAGAAGATGCCCCAATGATTTTTCTCCCAAATTGCTCGCAGGAGTGTCCAAGAGATTAATCTTTAATTTGGGAATACTCCAGGTCAATCCGGGAGGGTTGGCAACTGTTCTCCCTCTTGAAGGCATAGTGGCGTTGGAGGGAGGGTGCATGAACACTGAAAACCATGTGGTAATAAATCACTTAGTGGAACGGCCTGCATAGCAATGGCTGACCAATAATCATTAAAACCCCGATTTTCATAGTTCCACCATTGGCGGCCGTGCCGTCAGCTGCCAAGGCCCTAAGCTCTGGAATTCCCTCCCTAAACCTCTCCGCCTTCTCTACCTCTCTTTCCTCCTTTAAGACGCTCCTTAAAACCTACCTCTTTGACCAAGCCTTTGGTCACCTGTCCTAATATCTCCTCACGTGGCTCGGTGTCAAATTTTGTTCGATAATCGCTCCTGTGAATCGCCTTGGGACGTTTCACTACATTGAAGGTGCTATATAAATACAAGTTGTTGTTGTTATTGCTGTTTGCAGTTGTATGCTTTCCACACTAAGAGCTGACAGAATAGCTCTCATGGCAGATCCATGATAAATGATTCGCCAGATGCCTGTTGTGCTTCTGTGCTACTGCCAGTAAACACTTCAGCATATGCACAAAGTCTATCGGTAGGGTTAAAATTACAGGAAACTCTTTGGTATCCGGCACCGACGGGACCGGGATGGTGCCGGTTGATTAAAAATTCCGGATGACGGAGAGGGTTATCTACCGAGGCTATTTTTAACAAACAAAAATAAAAAAATCAAGAAATGTGCAGTATAATTGGGTACTCACCTACAGAATGTTGTGTTAAAGAGACTACCAGCAGCGCGGGAGAGTCAGACTCCTGTTATTGAGGTGTTCGGACTTCCGACAGCGCCAAGAAGCCGAGTAGCGGCAGTTTGGAGAACTATCCCCACTGACTAACTCGGCCACCGCGGGAGACTCGGACTCGGACTCGGCAACATTTCCGGTTATTGAGGTGTTGTTTTCGGAGTATGAATTTTGCCGGTTAATAGAGAATTCCGGATATTTAGGTGCTGTTTAAACGAGAGTTTCTTGTAGTTACAAAAGGGATAGCCATCCCTTAACCCATTACCTTTAGCATGTGCAGGTTATAAAATGGCATTTCTAAGTATGTTATTTTTAGAGCCCAAAATTGAGTGCAAATTTTAGAAGGGGCATTTTAGAGGTTACAATTGTGGCACTGGGAAATGGGCAACAGAAAATGATAGAAAATATAAAAATGGATGGGTAGGCTTAGTTGTTGCTTTTATGGATAGCTCAGTGATGTGCTGCTAGGCCACCCAGACCAGGATGGTTCAGTCCCTGCTCGTTGCTGAGTTAACTGATTTAGGCGTCAGCCGTGGCTCAGTGGGTCGCACTCTTGACTCTGCGTCAGAAAGGTCGTGGGTTCAAGCCCCTACTCCAGAGACTTGAACACATAACCTAGGTTGGCACTTCAAATGCAGTACCTGAGGGAGTGCTGTCCTGTCGGAGGTGCCGTCTTTCGGATGAGACGTTAAACTGGCTCTCTCAGGTGGAGGTATAAGATCCCCAGGCACTCTCGAAGAAGAACAGGGGTGTTCTACCTCGGTGTCCTGGCCAATATTTATCCCTCAGCCAACATCACTAAAACAGATTATCTGGCCATTTATCTCTTTGCTGTTTGTGGGACCTTGCTGTATGCAAGATGGTTGTCATATTACAACAGTGGCTACATTTCAAAAGTACTTCATTGGCTGTAAAGCACTTTGGGATGTCCAGAGATTGTGAAAGGTGCTATATAAATGCAATTTGAACTACAAGGGAGTCAAGGGGTATGGGGAGAGAGCGGGAAAGTGGTGTTGAGGCCAAGATTGGATCAGCCATGATTTTATTGAATGGCGGAGCAGGCTCGAGGGGCCGATTGGCCGACTCCTGCTCCTGTTTCTTATGTTCTTAACTTCTTCTTCTTCAGCCAATTTGGCCTGAGTAGCTGTAGCTGGTTGGCTCCTGCCTGGTTGGAACTTTAACTGCCCTGTTCAGGAGCGAACTTGTACATACCTGGATACACACAGGCGCACAGCTGTCTCCCGAAAGCTAGAAATTTGAATGTTTACAGCGGAGAATGTTCGTTCGTTAAACATTTAAAGAAGGATGTGGTAGATTTACAAAGTGCCCAGAGGTCCAATGATCTCCCAAACAGTTTGCAAGCCAGGTTTGAAAACGCAGTGGATGTAAACTCCGTGCGATGTCTAACTGAAGTGCAATGAGACTAACCCCTCCAGACTCTCACACCCACTTCGCTCTGGAGCCAGGTTGTGCCTGACTGTTGGTTTACACTGGCAGTTTAGCACTCGGTATGAAGCTGAAATCACAGAATCACAGAATCCCCACAGTGCAGATAGAGGCCATTTCGGCCCATCGAGCCTGCACCGACACATATCCCACCCTAGCCCCGTAACCCCACGTATTTAATCCCCCTAACACTAAGGGTCAATTTATCATAGCCAAATCAACCTAACCAGCACATCTTTGGACTGTGGGAGGAAACCGGAGCACCCGGAGGAAACCCACGCAGACACGGGGAGAATGTGCAAACTCCACACAGACAGTCACCCGAGGCCGGATTCGAACCCGAGTCCCTGGCGCTGTGAGGCAACAGTGCTAACCACTATGCCATCGTGTGGAGAATCCATTCTACTCATCATTTTCACAAGTGTACAAAGTATTTGGGGAGGTCAATGTTCCAGATACAGTTTTTATATATTAAAATCATGATCAATCTTTCAAATTTTATTCATTTTTTTTTTACCTTACAGCATCATTTTGGGATGGAAAAATATCAAAAGACTATACTAGTTTACAAAGACAATGTTTAAAGAAGGTTCCCAACTGTTAGCCCTTTTCACTAACATTTAAGCCTACGTTTGGATAAAATGCCTCACAGGTGGAATAATTGCTTATTTGGTTATAGTGAGTATCAACCCTAACTTCATGCAGTTGTTCTCAGCTTTCGACTGAGGTAAATTGGGGACCAGTTACCCATTCGATGAGAAATATGCAATGCAGCAATTTCAAATGAGACATTTATCATTGAAATCCATAACTCTGTTGTTAGATTTTCTTCATAACCCATTCCCAACTGCTGCCTCCAATTCCACTGGAGCTCAAAGATGTCCAGAAAAATGCATATCTACCATATATTAAATATCTTACATCTGCACGTACATTCTGTCTGCAAAACCTACTTCCTGTTGTCACATTTGTCATTACACTTTTATGTCGACTTTTCTATTATAAATTCCTTTATCCACCTTTGAATAACGGAAACTGCCTATGTAAACTTGTCACGCTGTAATTATACCCTTCAACCAGTGGTGGTGCTGCAGTTGCTTATTTGTACATCTCCAGCTCCTCAGCCTGTACAGCGGAGAAGCTCCTGTGGTCAACCAACTCTACTGCTCTGCTTCCCAACTTGCTGTCAGTTGTGTTATTCAACTGTAAATAATAGTATCAACTGAAAAGGATTATATAAAAATAAGGACAGAATGTATGACTATAAAATGGGGACTGAATTAAGTCTGCGTTCCCTCGTCCTGTTATTCCTCACCCTGAAGACTACACTTGGTCTTGACTCACCATGTAAAACATCGCGGGATATCGACTAGCATTTTGGACTGTAATTGATTACTTGTCTTTCAAGTGGCTCAATTGCATACAGAGTCTGGTAGCTTTTTTTTTAATACAATTTAAAATAATATTATTTTCAGTACCTCATCATCCCTGGCAGTCCAATGCAGACTATTTCCACAATCCCTTCTTAATTAAAAAGAAAAGAAACGTATTTGTTTTTATGGCAGGGAACATCCAATTCTTGGCAATCCAGAGGAAGGAAAGGTATCCAAACCCTGGGGGTATTAAGAGATCAGCACAAGCTAAATTATAAACTTGAATGGCTCATCTCTGTAAATTCTGGGTTTAGTTGTGAATATTGTGCTTGAATCATTTGAGACCCACTTTTGGGTTTGAATGTCCTCTCTCCCAAAGAGCAATGGTGTGGGCATGGAAAAAGCAAACAATAGTATTCCTCTGCGCAGGTGTGACTGGATTTTCCATGTCGTGCCTCAGTGGTACCGAAGCCCAAAAGGACAAAATATCCCTTTGTGTTTGTGCAGCCAATGTCCCACCCCTGCCACAGTGTTGAACTTTTGCCATTGTTTTCATTTGGGCTTTTGACAGCCTATTCTTGATGGATGCGAAATATCTGAAACGCTAAATCTCTCCAAACAACGTTACCTGTGATCCGAACACAGAATAGGACAAGATGCAGGAACCAGCTTGGTAACTTTACTGATTAGCAATGGTGACATTGTCATTCTGGACTGTTTCATTGATTTGACAATAAGGACATAGAACAACGTCAACAACATGTGTTTGTATAGCGCCTTTAACGTAGGAAGACGTCTCAAGGCGCGTCACAGGAGTGAAATCAGACAAAAAAATTGACACCAAGCCAAAGAAAGCGATATTAGGACAGGTGACTAAAAGCTTTAAGGCCCTGAAATGACATCATGGAATAGCAGTGTGTGAGCACTGCCAGAAACTTCTCTTTCCGCTACTTTAGAGGAGGTGTTTAGTGAAGGAAATTTGTCTTATTTCTAAAATTACATCTCAAGTGCTCTGAATGTGGCCAACTCCGACAGGGGGAAACGCTCCAAACAGCTGCACAGCAGGTAATGTTCAGAAACTGTAATGAGTGACAGCTGTGGTGCAGAAAGGTGACGTAGTTTGCAAACCTATTTACTTATTTTAAACGGGCTTACATCTCTGCTAAAATAACGGAGAGCAGAACTTCCGTCAAACGCACGAAGCGTTTAGGCACTAGTATGTCACGCTGTAATTTCAAAGTCATAGATAATACATAAACCTTAAAATAACTGGCATAATGACCTTAAATTATGGCATCATCACCCTTCAGATGGATCCATTTAAATCTGGGCATCCAGCAAGCCACAGTGGCTTACTCAATCCATCGCTCCCCGTATTCTTCTTCCTTGGCCCTTCGTGAATTAACTAGCATATCAACATCGAAATTGGTGGCAAAATCAAATTACATCACTCTGCCCCGAATTTCTGTCATTATTTCATCTCAATTATGTACAAGGATAGTGAAACATTTATATTAAGAACTGTCCTATTTCTTAAAAGCACATAAATTTCAAATGGTCTGAATGTGGTCAGATCTGACGTGGGCGAAAGTCTCCAAACAACCAGATAATGTTGAGGAAATATAATGAGTGACGGCTGTGGTGTGAAAGGTGACCGGGTTCACAAACCTATTTAGACACTTGGAGCTGCATTTCTTTTCCAGATCGCTAAATAATTACGGGTGAGGAAGGCTGTTCGGCCCATCTTTGTTTCATCCATTCAGAAAATGAATGGATGGATGAAACTCCCAATTATTTCTTAACTGATTCCAGGGTTTTGGCCTCCACTACTCTATCTGGAAGTTTATTCCACATGTTAATTACACTGTGTGCGAAAAATTATTTCCAGATATCAGTCCTAAAATTGCCTTTTATTAGTGACGTAATAAAGACTCACTACGCACTTGAACATAAAGCAAGGCTTTAATCAACTTGTAACAAAACATGGAGGTCTAGTTAGCAGTCACTAGCTTCCTGTTTCCAGATTGTCTCTGCCCAAGGTGGGCCCATTCCTGAGTATTTATACTCCCTGGACAGCGCCCCAGCTGGCCACCCAGTAGTACTTCCTGAGTTGTTACTTGCGATTTATGACAATTAGTTTGAACCTACATCTCCTAGTTCTACTTCTGCAGTTTGATTTGAAGTAATGTTCTGGGTTAATAGCTTAAAGGCATGACATTTGGTTACATTTTTAAACCAAAATAAAGCCAGTGCTGATCCTAATGTGTCAGAGTTGGCAGCTCTGGCTCTATGTTTTTGTGGTAGGACTGCAGTTAGCCATGAGATATGACTTGACAGACAGGCCGCACGACTGGAAGTTTCGAAGGACATCTTCGGCCAGATTGCAGGCAGGTAGGAGAAGATACAAGACAGCACAGCCCCATACTCGAGGCAGCAGAACCTGGGTGTTGGCTTTCAAATTCAGTGGCCTGACTGCCACTTTGAAGAGCCCGGTTAGGGCTGGATTTTATCAATCTGGGCGCACTGGGGGCGGGTTTCAGTCCCGCCCCCATCGACATCCGGCCAACCCACTATTTTCCCTTGATTGACCTTGTTAAGCCCGCCCTGCAGGCTTAGCAGGCTAATTAAGGGAAAGCCGGTGACAGAGAACGTCAGCGAGTGACGTTTCATCTGTCAAAAACTTTTGACAGATGAATTGTCATTGTTTGACAGCTTTGAGAAGCTGTCAAACACTGACAATCTCTGTTCTAATGTAAGCCCTTGTACTGAATACTCACCAAACCTCTCTCCTTAGCAGAAATCAGATGGCTACTGCATCTGAGAATACAGCAGCCATTCTGTCATCTCTGCCGTTGAGATGAGGCACCTCTGGATTCCCAAGGGTTGAAGCCTGCAGGAAGAAACAAAGGCAAGGAAACTTTTTCTAAAACTTTTCACTCGCCTCTCATACTTACCTGTCCACACTTGCACCCATCACTCACCTCCACAACGCACTTTTCGACCCCTCTCACCCCCGCAGACCCACTGCTCGCCTCGCTGACCCTGGCGGGGTTTCCCGACATCGGGAAGCCCGCACTTGTGTTGGTAAAATGGGGAAAAGCCTCTTAACTGCCTGTTAACTACCTGTTAGCAGGCAGTTAAGTGGCTATAATCCCCTTCCCGCCTCGAGGAGACGAGTCCCTGCGCGAGTCGGGGACCCGCCTCCAGGGAAGATGGCACGGAGGCGGGTTGGGAGCGAGTTCGGTACCCGCCCCCAGTTTCTGCCATATTCCCGGCAGTCCCGCCTCCAAACCCGCCTCCCCGGGGCTGGCAAAATACCCCGCCTAAGACCTGCACAGGCTTCGCTCAAAGGCTTGGAATCCCTCCTCACGATTGTTCGAAGCGCTCCATGTCCTCCCGTCGCAGCATCACTGATTCCCCCACATTTCCAACACTCCAAATTGCACACCTGCATTCGCACATGGCACCTTCCCCATCAGTGATGCCGCTGCCACAAGGGGAGCACAGGGACACTCAAAACTAACTCGGATTCAGCGATAAGTTTGAGGCTCTTGCAGCAAAAACGTGCAAAAACATATCCACATTAGGCACACAGCCACAAAACAACTTGCATTTATATAGCGCCTTTAACGCAATAAAACGTCCCAAGGCACTTCACAGGAGCGATTATCAGACAAAATTTCACACCGAGCCACACAAGGAGATATTAGAACAGGTAAGAAGTAGCTTTTAAGGAGTGTCTTAAAGGAGAAGAGAGAGATGTAGAGACGGAGAGGTTTTAGGGAGGGAATTCCAGAGCTAATGGGTTATTATACCTATGTCCCATTTAAGGATATTTTTCATGGATTTGGCTCTGAGATGCAGGTGGAGGGGGTGTTAGAGCATGAGATTTCAGAATACGGATGACATTTAAAATGGGTAGCAAGCAGAAATTTCTCTTTCTAGTGGTCCAGCATTCACACACACGCAGTCTCTCTCTCTCCCTTTAGTAACTAAATAAATGGCTGCATTTCAAAACTGCAGCATTAATTTGTATCTCCACTAAATCCTTTTTTCCATCAAGATAGAATTCCCATCATCATCCTGTGTATTCTGTCCAAAGAAGGACGCAGTCAAAAAACTAAGCTGAATGTACACATTTATGGACCCATCTTAGCCAGACATCCAACATGCATGTTGCGTTAGTACTTTGAAATGGATCAGTCCAATGTGTAAATGGAAAGTTCAAACGCTATATTTACATTACACGGGAATCAAAGACGTCCGGGGCTATTCCAGGTACGATCAGATTAAATAATCCATACTCACATTTAAGCAACTGGTACTTCAAGAGAGCTAGCAACCGCAAATAGTGATTAAAATCCAGTAGTCAAATAACGTCTGTTGTGAAATGTACGGCACTCTCTCCTCCTCCAGACAATGTGGGAACTGAGCCAGGTCTGTCTATTTTCCAAGCAAGGTTTACCTCCTGTGGCCTTGATTAAAAGCAGCTTTGGAAGGATGAGCTGTACCATGCAGCATGGCCGGCTGAAGGAGGTAGCGGCGACATCGCAAACGGTGAGGATGAAGATGGGCCCCTCAGTGCTGTAGCCAGAGCCTATATGGCAAGGCCAAGAGAATATGGAGAGCTGAGACAGAAAGATAGACCCAAAGGGCAGGGGTTTTCGCCAGGCTGCCACGGGTTCTTTTCGGCGCGGTTTGCCCGAAATCTTCCAAACCGCGCAAAAGATGGAGGAATTTCAAGCGCAAATTACGTCCGGCGCAAATCGAGTTTCCGCCATCTTTTGCGCTGGTCTAAAAAACATCGCGCTTGAAGCCGGCCCCGCTCACAAAACTGGCCATGCCCTCAGATTGAATTAATTGCCACGGCAAGTTTCTGCTAATTGTGCCCGTTCGCGAGCCTTCGAGGAGGCTCTTAAAATTAAGCTGTTCATTTTAGGCGCAAGGGCACCAATAGACATGTTTTAAAAGCGTTTAAATATAATTTTTTTTAAATTCACTAAGAAACTGACTACTGTACACCAACATGACTAATAAATGGTTCTATATAGTTTTTTAAAGTCATTTAAAATCTGGTTATGCACAGGTGGTGGACTAGACACTCTGATCAAAAATGTTTTTTGTGGTAAACCCATTTTCAGCTGTATTAATAAAACTGCCCCAGGTTGCCATCCTTAAATATAGCAAGGAATATCTTTTAATGCAAATTTTTAAAAAAAAATTATGTTCTAAAACGCTGCCTGATTGCACTGGTTCATGGCAGAGTTTACATTTGGCGATATGCAAATGGGTTTGAGCGGAAACTGGAGCAAAAAAAAACACTTCTCAAAACTAGCGCAATTTTGAGCGCAATTTGTGCCCAGATCGCCCATTGCGCCAAAGCGGAAACCCTTGGCCAAATGTTTTCAGGAACTTTACAAGTAGAATCCAAGGGACTTGCAGAACGTGATTGTGTATCTCACTATCAGTTAAAATAATCTGACTGACCATCTACAGACCGGCGTGGGCCAATCAAACTGCTGCACAGGTGAGCATCTGATAAGTTTGGCTGAGATTGACTTCATATCTGCCTTGTTATCTGAGACAACAGGACAACCCCTTCCGAGTCCTACATGACAACAGTGACTACACTTCAAACGTACTTCATTGGCTGTAAAGCGCGTTGGGACACCCTGAGGTCGTGAAAGGCGCTATATAAACGCAAGTCTTTCTTTCTTCTCCTGAGAAACTCAGAAGGGTCTATGATTGTGTTTGACCAGGCCTTTGGCAACAGTAATAGTTGCCGATCAGCTTATTATTCAGAACGGTGGAACGCTCTGAGACTTAGCAGGGTTTAATACCCCTGTCCACTGTATTTTATGCGCAGGTTCACCTGTTTGCGTTACCTTCCTGTCTGTGCTATTTTAGTGGAGTCATTAATAAAACAAAACAAGGGTTAAAATTGCGGTAAAATCATCAAGACAGGAAATTATGGTAAATGCATTGACCGGTGCACTGGCTATAACACAGAAGGGGGATTAAAGGAGGAATTATCCACTTCGATACTCCCAACACACCGGAGCATATATTGGGAAATTATACAATTCCTGCTTGTGATTTTCCATCCATCAGTTTTAATACTCGGTAAATCATAGGCTGGGGTGCACATTTTCCCAGTTTGTGTCCCGGACATGTGACAGGAGCACAGACGCAGACATGACCCCTATAACCTTTAGAAAGGTGAGCCTCTCATAAGTAATAGAGAAAAAATTCAAAGCAAGTATATACCATTTGCTGTTTTATATATATATATAGCCACGTGGTTTCAATTGAAAGAAAGTCATACACGAATACAATTCAAGTATTTAACAAAGGAACATGTACATTCAAACATGTTCTGGATTATATCTTACTCTCCCCCCTGTATTTCAGAGAAATGAAGCCTTGATCTGTTTCCTCTGTTCCATCATATCAGTGTAGTTTTTATATACTGAACATCTGTTCCCATCAGGTTTCATCAGTGCCCACAATTTGCCCACAGAATTGGAGGGGAAATGTGAGGTGGGGAACAAAATGCCTGGTGCTGTCCCTGACTGACACATTCAAGAAATGAAAGAATGGTTTGGGCGATGCATGTCTTTATGGATGTGTAAGTATACAAGTGGAAATTGCGGATAATGGAAAATACTCGAGAGCTGGCACAAATAGCATTTGCTGAGTGCTCCCAGGAGACCCATACATAGAGGATCCACAGGATTCAGTGTCTTATCAAAAAGGAAACCATAGTTTGACACTGGGCATATAATTCATGAGTTGAAAGGGAAAACCTTGGCTAGGTCCATCTTCACTGTTACTGCACTTCGATGCGGTCAAGGGTCAGTTGATGAGATTGGTTATTATTATGCACATTATCGAGCGGTGTAGAATGATGGCCAACGACCTGGGATACTATTCTACGTACACTTAATGCATTTGTCTGAAACTCCTCTGTTCTATTTTAAGTAGGTTAATGCCTCCACTAAAGTAGCAGAGAAAAGAATTTCAGGTCAAAATATTAAGTGTTCCAACGCTTGGAAGCCACAGCGTGATCGCAAGATCAATATTGTGATAACATCAATTATCAAGAACTGAATGTGATAGCAACAACAACAACTTACATTTACATAGCGCCTTTTAACATAATAAAACGGCCCAAGGCGCTTCACAGGAGACTTAGCAAAAAAAAATGTTTGACACCGAGCCACATAAGGAGATGTTAGGGTAGATGACCAAAAGCTTGGTCGAAGAGGTAGGTTTTAAGGAACGTCATAATTATTACAATTAATTAATTCATTACAAAAAATTAATTAATACGATTAAATCATTGGGGGTGATTTTGCCAATGGGGAGCTTTTGGAGGCGGGACTCCCACTTGTCAGGTTTCAGTCCCGCCTCCAACAACTTCTGGCCAACCCACGCTATTTTCCCTTGATTGACCTTGTTAAGCCTGCCTATTAAGGGAAAGCCGGTTGCAGAGAACGTCAACATATGACGTTTCATCTGTCAAAAATTTTTGACAGATGAATTGTCATCGTTTGACAGCTCTGTGAAGCTGTCAAACACTAACATTCTCTGTAGTTTGATGAGGTCTTGAATTCAAAACCTCATCAAACCTCTTTCTTTTGCAAAAATGAGATGGTTGTTGCATTGGAGAATGCAACGTCCATCTCTCATCTGCAACACGGAGGTGCGAGACTCTCCGCATACAAACCGACTGAAGCCTGCAGAAAGAAACAAAGGTAAGTACACTTTTAAAAACACTTTGCACTTACCTCAGATATGCACCTCTACACTCTTGCACCCATCACTTACCTTCACACCACACTTTTGCCCCCGACCCCCGCAGACCCAGTACTCGCCTCGCTAAGCTGGCGGGTTTTGGAGCCTTCGGGAAACTTGTGAGGACAAAAAGGGGATAATCCTATTTTCTGCCTGTTAACTACCTGTTTTTATCCCTTCCCGCCTCCAAGGAGACGGGACCTGGTTGGGCACCCGTCCCCAAATTCTGCCATTTTCCCGGCAGTCCCGCCTCCATACCCGCCTCCCCAGGGCTGGCAAGATCGCGCCCTTTGTAACTAGGGCAGAATCTGGGCATGAGGGACATCCATTTGGGGTCAAATTGGACACTGGCATGGACGCAAAACAGGCGGTATCGCATCAGTTACTATCTGATGGATTAGGCCATTTGAAGCCTTTGTCGGGATCATGTTAGTTATCTTGTTGCAGCTTATGAAGTATTTAAATGGCTTCTATGGGGTAAATCCTGAATACTTAAAATAGGATGGGGACAACAGGACTGCAGATTGTAAACATGAACTGGTAAAAAAAAATGCAATTAGATGAGATATCAGCAGGACCTTCTTCCAGGTCTAGGGATCTGGATAACAGAGGGGAATAGAGACACAATTGGATGCTAGGCTGTGACAACGCCAACAATGGGAGGGATGGAATGGCTTTTTCTTGTTTTTTGACTTATTTAAAAAGTCTTTCTGAACCCTGTCCCTGCAGACGATCGGGATCTTTCGTCTCCCCACTAAATAAACACACCGAATATGATGTGTCATCCTCCGCAACAATCCTTATCTGTTACAAAAACAGCCTTCAAGGAAATTGCTGTTAGTTTGACTCATCTCACCACCTTGGACAAGTTAGTTAGTATCATGCAACTAAAAGCGCTATTATTGTGGTGTTTTTCCTGTTGAATGCTGAAAGATGTTGTGCAACAGCTCACTAGTGGGTGGTTAAACAGCTGCAATGTTTATGACATGGGTGTGAAAAAAATGCCTTTGATTTCCCTATAGAAACTGTTCAAAAAAGGTAAGCTGCACTTTTATTGCAACATTTATTTTTGTCCTTTTGTGGGGTTGCTTGAGGGTAGGATAGTCAGGGTTGCACACTAGGGTTGCCCTGGAGTCTCCACGAATTAAAGATTAATCTCCTGGACGCTACTGCGAATAACCCAAGAGAAGTCCATGTGGTGATCTCTTGAAGCAGTTTAAAAACACTAGGGCCTAGAAATTCAGGCGCACCTATTATCTGGGATGGGGGGGAGGGGGCGCAAGATGCATCTGAATGATGATGCCCGAGATGCCCCCGATACTGGGCCTCAGGCCTCATTTCCATGGAGCCAGCGAGCTGTGCAGAGCTGCTGGCGAATTGTAACTGAAGATGAGCCCGCTGCTGGCGTCGCAGTGGCACTCGGGTAAGTGAGGAAGAGTGAGCAATCAGGCCTTGTGTGGGGCTGGTGCGATTGGACCTGGGGCTGGAGGTGGGCGATCGGGGCCTTGGGCTGGAGGTGGGCAATTGGGCCTGGGGCTGGAGGTGGGCGATCAGGGCCTGGGGCTGGAGGTGGGTGATCGGGGCCTGGGGCTGGAGGTGGGCGATCGGGGCCTGGGGCTGGAGGTGGGTGATCGGGCCTGGGGCTGGAGGTGGGCGATCGGACCTGGGACTGGGATTGGGCGGTCTGGCTTCAGGCTGGGGGTGTGTGACCGTTGCCTTGGGGCCTCTGGCTGGGGCTGTGTGATTGCGCATCGGCGGGGGTGGGGTGGGGACGATCGGTGGCTTGGGGCATTCTCTTAATGTAGGGTGGGAATGAGCACTCCTGCATTTAGTTCAGGGGCCTTCCTGCCGGTTAGCGCCACGTTGCGCTGTGCGAGTTCAGCAAGTAATGCGCTGAGGCGTTCAAAAATCCAAAATGAGTCCTGCAAGAAGCAGAGGATTGTAATTTAAGTAACGTATTCTACTGTTAGCATAATCCGGACCTGCGCTCCTGTTGTCAACATATCTGCCTACACCAATACGGCAGCCGGCGCACTTCTGGCTCGTAATGAGCGTGTTCTTCCTGCCCGCCATATTGGAAGGTTAGGAGGCCGTTTAGCGCTGCGCGGCCAAATTTCTAGGCCCGAGTTGTTCCACTCAGTAACCGGCTTGCTTGGGGATGAATACTGAAATTAAGCTGAAAGCTGAAGTGCTCGGAATCGCACTAATTTGGGTTCAGTTCCGAATGTGATCGTGACTGAAAGTTACCCTGACAGAGGCTTTAACTGATGTGCAGTATTGGGGTTAAACAGGAACCATTAGCAGAATTAAGCCAAACAGAGGAAACTAATACTTCATTAAGGAAAAGACTGTGCTGGAGGACAGATGAAGGTAAATACATTTCAATGAAAACATCCAAACTTACAAATCAAATAACCTCGCTCACTGCCTTTCAATAGCTGACCGTAGAGGAGAATCAAATGTGCTAACGAATAAAGCTTCATTCACACTGACCTTTAGCGTACCTATCTCATCAACGATGCTGTCAATCCTTGTTCAGATAATAATATTTTTTTCTTGACAAGCATTTAATAAGACCACAATACTGTGCCTGCACGATGACTGAGCTTTGAGTGATTCTCAGCCATACTGTAGTATGTTAAAAGACATTCCTGCCTCTTTGCAAAAGGCCTTTTCTTCCAATTATTCCCCTCCTCTCTCTCTTTCCCTCGAAGGCGCTGACTCCTGCTGCAGTGACGCTCCTTGGGCATTCGGAGGCTATTTACCTTCGGAGAGCCTTACAGCTGTGCCTGCCCCTGTATTCATCCAACACCGGCATGTCCACTTGCCAGTAGGAGTCACTGCATTGCAGTCAGGAGCAGGAGGCCCTGACTAATTTACCTCCCTAGTTCGGGAGCACTGAGATCAACTAAGACACCCCTACCAGCCCACGCTCCTCCACAGCTGGGATCAACCAATACAGCCCAGGCCGTGAGCTCGAACTGGGATTTTTCTTTAATATTTTTACTTACTTTCAGTGGGATTTTTACAGATTGCGCTAGAAATCTCATGATTTTGGTGAGTCCCATGAACAGATAGTCCAGTGGAAGACTTAGTACTGGCACAGGCCTGGATGTGGAGGCTCAGTCGTTGAGTAGATTCAAGACAGAGATCGATAGATTTTTGAATATTAAGGGAATCAAGGGATATGGGGATAGTGCAGGAAAGTGGCAGTTGAGGTAGAAGATCAGCCATGATCTTATTGAATGGCGGAGCAGGCTCGAGGGGCCAAATGGCCGACTCCTGCTCCTATTTCTTATGTTCTTATGTTCTTAAGACCATCTTCTGTGCTGTGCTTTCTACCGTTCTATGCTATTCGGTTGTTTGTGTTTCTTTCAGCTACGCATGAAGATAGCGGGGGTAATTTTGACTTTATACATCTCTCCCGATTTTCACTACATCGGGAGAGATGTATAACGACGGCTGGTCCGATAATGTTCGCGGATGGCACACTCAGAGAGCCAGCACAGGCACGAAGGGCTGAATGACCTCCTTCTGTGCTGTAAAATTCTATGATTTGAGATCAGTTCCTTCCTTGCCAGCAATAAAAAGGTTAAAAATGAAGCGTAAAGCGTATTGCGATGGAGTAATCACACCCAATTATACAGAACTGTATAATACCCTGTGTGTAGGTATCTACAAGCGCAGTGTAATCTGTATTGTAGTATCCATATTATATCATGAACTGTGAAAGTTTGTAATCTATTTTGTACAACACAACAATTTTTATATTAAAAAATGCATGCTTCAGAAAAATGTATATAGAGCAGGTGCAAAGGGAATTGGTGCCTTGAGGCATTCTCACAGAGCTGAAACAGCTCAACACTGACGCAGGATGTACAGAAAAGCTGGTTTATTAACTGACAAGGGCTAAATATAATACTTGGCTTGTAGAAGTCAAGATTTATTTTAAAACTGTGGCCTAAATAAAGGATCTAACTAGGAGAAAAAAGGATTTATGGAAATAGGGAAGGAGCGGGATTGATAATATTTCAAAAATTAAAATCTACTGAAAAAATACAAAAAGAACTGAAGAATGACAATTGGAAAAAAGGAAATTTTGAGGTAGTGCCTCGGGGCAGTCTTATGATTTAGCACAAAGCTTCACAGAATTTGTGCGGTGGGTGGGGGAGGGTGGAAGGAGGAGGAAGGAGAACGCTTGATCGAACAGGAGAGTCTTCAGGAGGTTTTTGAAGACAGGGATCGAGATGACAAGGCAAAGATACTAAGAGACTGAGTCACAAGGGGACGGAGGTAAGGTAGCTGATGGAATCCCCACTGATGATGGGGTGGAGGGAGTCGAGAACACGAAGTAAACCATTATTGATGGGGGCATGCTGTGACAAAGGGCTGGAGGGGATCATGGAACTAGGAAAGGGCAAAACCATTAAAAATGAGGGTGAGAATCTTAAAATCCATTCTACGGGACAGGAAGTCTGTAGAGCTCGGTGAGGATAGGGGTTATTAGAATGTGGGCCTTCATGAGGACATAAATTGATGGATGAGATTAATGCTGTGTACATTATTGTCTAGACTTTTACAGGTAATTGGACAGGGTGTCTCACATGAGAGTTCTGACTAAAATGAAAACCCTTAGGTGTTATAAACTGAACAAAAACACTGACTACTGAACAGGAGTTAGAGATAGTAATCAGTGGTAGCATTTCTAACCGGACAGCTGTGACCAGTCACGTACCTCAATGCTGCTGCCCCACGTTAGAGGTATTATCAGTCAAAGACTCAACAAAATGGATCGAGGAGCTGAGGCTTTTTATGTAAAACCAAGACATGAAAACAAGAGAAAGCCCATTATTTGCAAATATCTACGGCGGGTGGTGCTGATGCCCACTTCTATTGCCCAGCAGTCAGCAGTAATTGGGGTAGTGAGCAATTGGGAGTGTGTCAAGCATTGTGTGCAGTATCCCTTTCCGCCCCCTCCCCCATCCTAAGATATCGTACTCATTGGGCTGGATTTTGAATGACCCGTGGAGTCGGGTTTGGAGGCGTGTGGGGGGTTAAATGTGCGGGGTCGGGGGTCCCGACCCCATCCCGACTCCATCCCGCCTCCACACAATTTTGACAAAATCAGTCGCGGGGTTCCCGACTCCGTCCTGCCTCCAAGAGGCGGGAGAGGCCATTAAAGCCCCTAACAAGCCCTAAATTGGCTCTGTAATGCCATTTTGAAACGTTTTAGCTAGTTTAACCCTTTTCCGACGTGAAGTACGCCTGATGTGAAACACTCCAGTGAAACCTGGCGGGAGCACAAGTGGATAGCTGGCTATCAGCTGCAGGTGCACTATTACAACGGAGATGTGATGAAGGTAGTATTAGGTCTGATGCTGCTGCATTGACTGTATGGCCTTTGCTGTGAGAGGACTTGGATGCAAAAAAAATTCTCTCTCTCTCTCTCTCTCTCTCTCTCCATCCTCCCCCCTCATTTTGCATCCAGGTCCACTCACAGCAAAAGCCAGGCAATCTCTGAAACCAGGCAGCCTGCAATGATGACATCATCAGAGGCGACTTTCCCACTGAAACCACTAATTAGTTCATGGGTTCCCACATGCTAGAACTCAATTGCCCAATTAAGTGAAAATTGCATCATTCATCCACATTATTCTGGAGTCGGGGGGACAACACGAAATGCGGGTAACACGACCCCAAGACAAAATCCAGCCCATTTTATCCACCTCAGTAAGATTAAAAGCTGTGTGGATCCGGTCAGGATTGAGACCCGGGGACCCTCTGACCTCACTTCTGGCACTCAACCAATTGAACTATCCAACGATCGGGAGTTGGAACCCACTTATAAGCTGAGGTAAACTTAACTAGGGAATTTGTCCAGAATTTAGTGCAGTAATTGTGGAGTCACTTGACAGATTCAGAAGGGAACTGGATCGATTCCTTGTCCAGTAGAAAGTGGAGGAACAAGGCAGATTGTGTCCTGGAACAGGACCTGGATTACTGAACAGCAGATTCACTTTACTGCATCCTGGCATTGCTGGCAAAGTTTTCAAACTCTTTTATTTTTATGTACACCGCATCAAAAATGGATCAATCACATGCTGTGCATGTCATGGCATGAGTATTTTTTAATGTGCTTTCACTGCACATACTGTGCAAGCAGCAGAAATTATAATAAATGTTCAGAGAATCTAACTGCTGGCTCGAGTGATTGACTGAGACAGAATTGCTCACTGGGGAGTAATGAACAGGGTTGATGTTTTATTCATTCGAACGACTTGCATAACTCATTTAGGCCTGTGTCCCTCATGGGTTATGGGACTTTAATACTTTTGAAAGGTCTATATTCACTGTTCGTCCATGAATTATGTATCATATTAGTTAGAAACATAGAATGGTTACAGCACAGAAGGAGGCCATTCGGCCCGTCGAGCCCGTGCCGGCTCTCTGCAAGAGCACTTCAGCTAGTCCCACTTCCCCGCCCTTTCCTTGTAGCCCTGCAATTTATTTTCCGTCAGGTAGTTATCCAACTCCCTTTTGAAAGCTGTGATTGAATCTGCCTCCACCACCCTTTCAGGCAGTGCATTCCAGATCCTAACCACTTGCTGCGTAAAAAAGTTTTTCCTCATGCCGCCTTGTGAAGGAATACGCCATATTCAGAAAAATACATCATCCTATAAAAGAATTCTGACTTTATTAAAACATGACAAACTGGGCTTGAAAATCTAAAAGCCTCAACAATGCAAAAGCTGTAAACAGCATACAGGCTGTTGAGATAAGATAAGTTGTTGACACTGAAACAATAGCCTCATTGAAACAGGAGGTTGGAGGTTCCTAAAGTCTGCAGCTTTGGAAAAAACACAATGGTATACCCTGTTAAAGTGTCTTAAATCAACACTTCGGAAAAGAATCACATAAATTAAAGAAACATATGCCTTCGTAGAAATGACATCAAATAAAACACGGAGACACGATTATGTGTTGCAACCAACTGAGGTAACTAAGAAGACAATGGTGCATCCGATTGATGTGTTCTAAATGCAAAAGATACAAACAGAAGACCTTGGTAAGAATGGCATCAAGTGGGGGAGGCACCACCCGTCACATTGTTTTTGTGTTGAACTTGAAACACCTAAAGGAGAGACACGAGTCTGCTTGCTACCAGCTGAACTAACTGTAAGAATAGCAGAAGTCAACAGAAAAATGACTAGAGCTAATTAACTTACATCAGCAGAAAACTTCAAAGGATATACCACTGAGAAAGGGTATAAAAATTGGACTTTCAAATGGGAAGATAGATTCGCTGTAAAGGGGCAAAGCTATTCTCAGGCTTCAGAGGCAAGCTCTGTAAGTCTTCAACTCTTTGTATCTCGGGGATCAAGGTACTTGTATTTGATTTTGGTGGATATCCTGGAATAAGACTAAGAAATGTAAAAATGTAACAAAGTTAAGATTTGAGAATAAGGATCTCTGATAATAAGATTGTGTAAGCTTTTTGTATTTGGAACTGTTAATGTTGCGATTGAAATTCTTTAATAAATCTATCTATTTTTAGAATTATCTCACATAGTACTTCTGTATCAAACTCGCGAACTCAATCTCTGTACACTCTTTGGTGAGGAGTTGCAGAATTCTGGGGGAGTTTTCCGGACCCTCATAATATCCGGAACGTTATGTCTAGCTAAACTTATTAAAAGTGCTATCTGGAGGACGGTAACATCTTCAGGCTGTTCCTTTCCTTTAGGGAGAGATAGTCTGGACCTTTAGACCCAATTAAACGTCTTTAGGATTCGGCTACCTCTAACTTTAGTTGAAGGTGAACGTCTGGGGAATACGCCTGATCCGGGGTAGCCCAAAAGGGGCTAGGCACTAGTAATTATCCCTTCAGCCTTTGGTTCTTTTGCCAATCACCTTAAACCTGTTTCCTCTGGTTCTCGACCCTTCCGCCAATGGGAACAGTTTCCCTCTATCTACTCTGTCCAGACCCCTCATGATTTTGTATACCTTTATCAAATCTCCTCTCAAGCTTCTCTGCTCTAAGGAGAACAACCTAGTCTCTAGTCTATCCATGTAACTGAAGTCCCTCATCTCTGGAATCATTCTCATAAATCTTTTCTGCATCCTCTCTAAGGCCTTCACATCCTTCCTAAAGTGTGGTGCTCACAATTGGACACAATACTCCAGTAGAGGCCGAACCAGTGTTTTATAAAGGTTCATCATAACTTCCTTGCTTTTGTACTCTATGCCTCTATTTATGAAGCCCAGTATCCCATATGCTTTTTTAGACACTTTCTCAACTTGCCCTGCCACCTTCAGTGATTTGTGCACATATACCCCCAGGTCTCTCTGTTCATGCACCCCCTTTAGAATTGTACCCTTTAGTTTATATTACCTCTCCTTGTGCTTCCTACCAAAATCTATCACTTCGCACTTTTCTGCGTTAAATTTCATCTGCCACGTGTCCGCCCATTTCACCAGCCTGTTTATGTCCTCTTGAAGTCTATCACTATCCTCCTCACTGTTCACTAAACTTCCAAGTTTTGTGTCACCTGCAAATTTTGAAATAGTGCCCTGAACTCCCAAGTCCAAGTCATTAATATATATCAAGAAAAGCAGTGGTCCCAGTACCGACCCCTGGGGAACACCACTGTGTACCTTCCTCCAGCCTGAAAAACAACCGTTCACCACTGCTCTCTGTTTCCTGTCACTTAGCCAATTTCGTATCCATGCTGCCACTGTCCCTTTTATTCCATGGGCTTCAACTTTGCTGGCAAGCCTATTATGTGGTACTTTATCAAACGCCTTTTGGAAATCCATATACACCACGTCAACCGCATTGCCCTCATCAACCCTCTCTGTTACCTCATCAAAAAACTCGAGCAAGTTAGTTAAACACGATTTGCCTTTAACAAATCCGTGCTGGCTTTCTTTAATTAATCCACACTTGCCCAAGTGACTGTTAACTTTGTCTCTGATTATCATTTCTAAAAGCTTCCCCACTACCGAGGTTAAACTGACTGGCCTGTAGTTGCTGGGTTTATCCTTACACCCTTTTTTGAACAAGGGTGTAACATTTGCAATTCTCCAGTCCTCTGGCACCACCCCTGTATCTAAGGAGGATTGTAAGATTATGGCCAGTACCTCCGCGATTTCCTCCTTAACTTCCCTCCGCATCCTAGGATGCATCCCATCCGGCCCTGGTGACTTATCAACTTTAAGTACAGACAACCTTTCTAGTACCTCCTCTTTATCAATTTTTAGCCCATCCAATATCTCCACTACCTCCTCTTTCACCATGACTTCGGCAGCATCTTCTTCCGTGGTGAAGACAGATGCAAAGTACTCATTTAGTACCTCCGCCATGCTCTCTGCCTCCATGCGTAGGTCTCCTTTTTGGTCCCTAACCTGCCCCACCCCTCCTCTTACTACCCGTTTGTTATTTATATGCCTATAGAAGGCTTTTGGATTCCCTTTTATGTTAGCTGCCAATCTATTCTCATACTCTCTCTTTGCCCCTCTTATTTTCTTTTTCACTTCCCCTCTGAACTTGCTATATAGTTGATCTCCCTTGCCACTGCACACACGGGGATGGGGGGAAGGGCATTTTGACTTTGGCCGATAGTGTAAAACGGGCGATATCAATTAAGCCGCCTGTTATACATCTCGCCCCATTTTCACTTCCCTTGAATTTAATGTCATTGAAAAATGGGAGGGATGTATAACGGGCGGTTGAACGATATCGCCCATTTTAGAAAGAAAGACTCGCATTTATATAGCATTTCACGACCTCAGGACATCCCAAAGTGCTTTAGAGCCAATGAAGTCCTTTTGAAGTATAGTTACTGTTGTAAAGTAGGAAAGGCGGCAGCCAATTTGCACACAACAAACTCCCACAAACAGCAATGTGATAATGACCAGATAATCTGCTTTAGGTGTTGGTTGAGGGATAAATATTGGCCCAGGACACTGGGGATAACTCGCCTGCTCTTCGAAATAGTGCCATGGGATCTTTTACCTGAGAGAGCAGACGGGGCCTCGGTATAATGCCGCATCTGAAAGACGGCACCTCTGACTGTGCGGCGCTCCCTCAGTCCTATCGGCCAAAGTCAAAATTACCCTTAAGGGAGTCAAGACCAAGTGTGATCATCACGTGAAGTGGGATTAGAGGACAAAGGAAAATTGGTCCAGGTTGCACAGACATAATTCAGTTTTAATTGTAAAATCACATGTTCTATCCTTATTTTTAGGCAAAGTACTTTGATTTGACATTATTATTTATAATCAAAAAGTAAAACTTATTGGGGAGCAGGGAGTTAGTTGGAGCCAAAGGGGGAAAAATTCGGTATCGGCCATTTTGGGGCGCTAATATCGGCCGGGCGCAAAGTTTAGCGCCCAGTGCTAATTATCGCCTCCAACTGCAAAATTCGCCTCTGTCGCCCCTGGAGGTGATTTGAGCGCTAAATCAGGCGCTACACACCTCTCTTACGGTGCTAACGTCGGGGAGCGAGGCGCTACCTCAGAACGCTACCGAAGCTCAGGCGATGTCAGTTACCATGGAAACCAGACAGACTGGCGCCTTCCAGTTCTTAAAGGGGAGGGGCCATCTTGCTGGCCAGCCACACCCTGCTCATTGCAGCCTTGAATCTCGGCCTGGAGAGACCTCAAAAGCAATTGTGTTGGATGCACGAATGGATAGGCCCAGGGAAAGAGCTCGACGCTTAGGACTCAAAAGTGATGCTGAGGGCCCAACTCCTTAGGACAGTGTTAAAACCAAAAATTTTGCCGACAAGAAAAGGCAGGAAGCGCCCGCCTTTAAATAGCGCTCCCCCAGCCCTTTCCCGACTTGAAAATGTTCCCCTCTACCTGTTCTTCTTAGCGGCAGGTGCTAAGGCAGGGGGCGCGACACAATATCCGGTCTGGGGCGCTACCGGGACGTTGCACACTTGACTGACGTCACGATCTGCGGGCGCAGGAGATCGTGGCAGTAGTGTTTAGCGCCGTCACAAAACGACTGGCCAATTTCGCGAGCGGCGCTAAACTCGCCACGCTCGGGCGCTAAGTTCCTAGCGCCCCGTTAGCGCCCCCCAGAGGTGCTAACGGGAGGCGCTAACCAACCGAATTTTTCCCCGAAAGAGTTTCTCTGCAGTGCAGGCTGAATAGTTGGGCGGTCGGTGGGGCAGGGGGGTGGGGACACAAAGCTGAGGTGCTCACTGCAGCTCCCACTGGTGGGAAGTGGTAATTACAGTGACAACTTTGCACAGGCATTTTGCCATTATAAATGTGGGCGTAGGAATTTATAATGAAATGCACACAGATGTAAGATTTTTAATATTTTACAGATATGTATGACCATGGTTAAAAATGTATTTTAAGTTGCTGGACCCGAGTGACGTGTATTAAAGGGGATTCCTTTGATCTAGTGGAAATCCCAACAGTTATAGTGGAAAATGAGAAAGCCATGTGTTTTTGGGTTTTTGGGATGCCTATTCCTTGACCAAATAAGTGGCTTCTAGTCCTGGTCCACCCACTGGGATCAACTAGCTGGGCACAGACGAGGGTTCGAACGTACCTGCTACTTATCCGGTTTTAATGACTCATTCCAGTCGCCAGCTGTTCATCCAATTTGGCAAAATTGCTTGCCTTGTATCGTTGGCCAGATGCAATTTCCATTCATATCATATTTGTTACTTTCTATTTATACTGTGCTCCATGCTCCTTACTTGTTCCTCCTAAGCTGCAAGTACACTGTCACATGCACTCTTCCTCCACCAGATTCATTGTACCATCTCCTACTCTTACTCAATCGTTCCAAGGGTCTCATAAGAAATAGGAGCAGGAGTCGGCCATTTGGCCCTTCAAGCTGCTCCGCCATTCAATAAGATCATGGTTGATCTTCTACCTCATCTCCACTTTCCTGCACTATCCACATATCCCTTGATTCCCTTAATATTCAAACATCTATCGGTCTCTATCTTGAATATACTCAGTGACTGAGCCTCCACAGCCCTCTGGGGTAGAGAATTCCAAAGATTCACCACCCTCTGAGTGAAGACATTTCTCCTCATCTCAGTCCTAAATGGCCAACCCCTTATTCTGAGACTGTGACCCTGGTTCTAGACTCCCCAGCCAGGGGAAACATCCTCCCTGCATCTACCCTGTCAAGCCCAATAAGAATTTTGTATGTTTTAATGAGATCACCTCTCATTCTTCTAAACTCTAGAGAATTTAGGCCTAGTCTACTCAATCTGTCCTCATAGGACAATCCCCCCATCCCAGGAATCAGTCTGGTGAACCTTCGTTGCACTCCCTCTATGGCAAGTATATCCTTCCTTAGGTAAGGAGACCCAAACTGTACACAGTACTCCAGGGTGTGATCTCACCAGGGACCAGGGTCTCAATATGTGAAACTCTTTACCTCCCTCAGCTTTCCATTTCTCCTCCATTCTTCAGAGTTTTAAAAACCCAAACTTTGATGTCATGAAATTGCTCCTTCCTGATTTCTCTCATCTTCACTTCGACCCTTTGTGGTGACCACAAGTGCAACGGGGCTTGGCACTTCAGTAGGGTCGCCACCTCTAGTTGGACGCAATCCTGAGGTTTCATCACATGACCTCCCACTGCCAACCGGCCCGCCCGGTCAAACAGCCTTTTTTTAACCATCTCCAATATTTTTATAACTAATAAATGAAAGTGTTAAAAGAAAAAGCACAGAGTCTCTTTTAATGCCCCTATGATTTATCTTCAATTCCTGGAGACTCCAGGACAATCCTGGAGAGTTGGCAACCCTACACTTCACCCATGTTTTTCCAATTAAAAAAAATACTGCTGGTTCACAAAGGTGGTATTCATATTTTGCTTAAATATCTTCAAACTTCTGAAAGATTGCACCACAGTGAAGGATGATAAATTACAGTAGCTTTATAATTCCATGCGTAGCATGATTCTCAGATTTCTCAACCTTGTTTTCAAACCCCTCCATGGCCTCGACCCTCCCTATCTCTGTAATCTCCGTCAGCCCCACACCCCCCCGAGATATCTGCGCTTCTCTGATTCTGCCCGCTTGAGCATCCCCGATTTTAATCACTCAACCATTGGTGGCCGTGCCTTCTGCTGCCAAGTCTATAGGCTCTGGAATTCCCTCCCTAAACCTCTCCGCCTCGCTAACTCGATTTCCTCCTTTAAGACGCTCCTTAAAATCTACCTCTTTGACCAAGTTTTTGGTCATCCGCTGTAATTTCTCCTTATGTGGTCCGGTGTCAAATTTTTTTGTCTTAAAACACTCCTGTGAAGTGCCTTGGGATGTTTTACTATGTTAATGGCGCTATATAAAGACAAGTTGTTGTTGATGTTGTTGTAGCAGACCTTTGAGTGTCTCTTCCATAGAGGAGGTATTAAGTCCTATTTCAAACCTGCCTTACAGTAGATGTTTATTGCACAAAATAAGTTAAGCAAAATTGTAGACCAGCTTGTCGAGTCAAGTTCATCCATCAACAAATGCTTTAATTGATGGTTCAGTTGTTGTACAGTAACATAACGTACCTGTAATAAATTAACCGTGAAAAGGACCAGCCTGGAGCAATTACGGCAACAGTAGGGTTAATACCACAATACGCATTCTGCTGTAAGTGCTAAATGGACTGAAACATTTCTGTAGGCAGACAGATTCTATCCAACTGATTGCTTTGCCACTGTGATGGGCTCATTAATTCCTCCTAGTCAGTTCCCTCGGTGGTGTCACCATCAGTCACCATTCAAACAAAGGCTTTCAGAGAAAGTCCCAGAGAAACATAGAAACATAGAAAAATAGGAGCAGGAGTAGGCCATTCGGCCCTTCGAGCCTGCTCAGCCATTCAATATGATCATGGCTGATCCTCTATCTCAATACCATATTCCCGCTCTCTCCCCATACCCCTTGATGCCTTTTGTGTCTAGAAATCTATCTATTGCCTTCTTAAATATATTCAGTGACTTGGCCTCCACAGCCTTCTGTGGCAGAGAATTCCACAGGTTCGCCAACCTCTGAGTGAAGAAATTTCTCCTCATCTCAGTCCTAAATGTCCTACCCCGTATCCTGAGACTGTGACCCCTCGTTCTAGACCCCCCCAACCAGGGGAAACATCCTCCCTTCATCCAGTCTGTCTAGCCCTGTCAGAATTTTATACGTTTCAATGAGATCTCCTCTCATTCTTCTAAACTCTAGTGAATACAGGCCTAGTCGACCCAATCTCTCCTCATATGACAGTCCTGCCATCCCAGGAATCAGTCTGGTGAACCTTCGCTGCACTCCCTCTGTGGCAAGTATATCCTTTCTTAGGTAAGGAGACCAAAACTGCACACAGTACTCCAGGTGTGGACTCACCAAGGCCCAGTATAACTGTAGTAAGACATCCTTGCTCCTGTACTCAAATCCTCTTGCAATGAAGGCCAACATACCATTTGCCTTCCTAACTGCTTGCTGCACCTGCATGTTTGCTTTCAGCGACTGGTGTACAAGGACACCCAGGTCCCTTTGTACATCAGCATTTCCCAATCTATCACCATTTAAATAATACTCTACCTTTCTGTTTTTCCTACCGAAGTGGATAACTTCACATTTATCCACGTTATACAGTATCTGTCATGTATTTGCCCACTCACTCAACTTGTCTAAATCGCCTTGAAGCCTCTTTGCATCCTCCTCACAACTCCCACCTAGTTTCGTGTCATCAGCAAACTTGGAAATATTACATTTGGTTCCCTCATCCAAATCATTGATATATATTGTGAATAGCTGGGGCCCAAGCACTGATCCCTGCGGTACCCCACTAGTCACCGCCTGCGTCCCCGAAAAAGACCCATTTATTCCTACTCTCTGTTTCCTGTCTGTTAAGCAATTTTCAATCCATATTACCCCCAATCCCATATGCTTTAATTTTGCACACTAACCTCTTATGTGGGACTTTATCAAAGGCCTTCTGAAAATCCAAATACACCACATCCACTCTCTCTTATCTATTCTACCAGTTACATCCTCAAAAAACTCCAGTAGGTTGTCAAACACGATTTCCCTTTCATAAATCCATGTTGACTTTGTCTAATCCCGTTGATATTTTCTAAGTGTCCTGTTATCACATCCTTTATAATAGACTCTAGCATTTTCCCTACTACTGATGTTAGGCTAACCGGTCTGTAGTTCCCTGTTTTCTCTCTCCCTCCTTTTTTAAATCAGAAAGCATTAATTCATTCATTTTAATTAGTGCTCTTTTTGATGCATTTTTCTTCTAAAATGCTACTGAAAGTGGCACTTTCTCTTTAGGAACAGTACGCTTCAGCTTTTCTGTTACTTCCCCCCCACCCCCCCCCCCTCCCTCTTCTGATTAATTAACCATTTTTCTGAAGTAAACCTTGGTTAAGAATTCTTAAAACGTAAATCTTTTGACAATTATAATAAAAAAAGGTGATGAATAAATCACGTTCTGCGCTAATTGATGAATTATTCACAGATGGTATTCTGAGCTCCTTTGAGAGTCCAGCCATTTATCCAGGATTTTCCCCATGTTTATTGATGCCAACTAAGGTTAAAGTCTTGGAAAGAAATAGCAGCTAATTAGTAGCTAATTAGTAGCCCTAGTATTGTACAGCTAACTACAGATATGTAGTCCAAGCACGCTTCTGATCCAAATATGAGGATCTGATGCATAAAGTGGGACCTGGTCATTATTATTGCATAGAATTCTTCATCCACACTCAACAGCTTAAATCTTCACTTCTGAATTAAGCATAGAATATGTTCCCTTCCAGAGCTATTTAGTATGCAAATCACTGGGTACAATTGATCCTCTGGCAAGTTTCTCATGAAGACCAGCAGCATAGAGTACCACTCCTTGTGTAAATTGTGTTTTTTGTTAAGTGTTTTCTGTCATTTGTTTTGTTGAAGTGGGATGTGTAGAAAGATTTTTCAGATTTGATTATTTTTAACCTGTTCTTAACAGAATTTCTAGTCCCTCTGATGTTTCTTGGGAAGTAAGGTGGGTATTTATTAGGACTTCCTACATTACAACAGTGACTACACTTCAAAAAGTAATGGCTCTAAAGTGCTTTGGGATCTCCGGTGGTCGTGAAAGGGGCTATAAAAATACAAGTCTTTCTTTATTTTTTGCATGATTATAATCGCTCAACCATTGGCGGCCGTGCCTTCTGTTGCCTAGGCCCTAAGCTCTGGAATTCCCTGCCTAAACCTCTCCACCTCTCTACCTCTCTTTCTTCCTTTAAGACGCTCCTTAAAAACCTACCTCTTCGACCAAGCTTTTGGTCATCTGCCCTAATTTCCCCTTATGTGGCTCGGTGTCAAATTTTGTTTTATGACACTCCTGTGAAGCGCCTTGGGACGTTTTACTACGTTAAAGGCGCTATATAAGTGCAAGTTGTTGTTGAGTCAAGTGACTCCTGGAGACAACACTGCTCAGAATGCAATCTCCTTTTATAAGCAGACCCTCTAAGATCTGACTCCTTAGCACTGCAGCTGAGGAAGGAATCAACTCAGTTCTCTGGCCAACAGGTTCCTTCTTCTCCTTACATATGCACTATCTCCATCCTCAACAGTAGGAGTAGCTGTGCTAGTGCTTAACAGTATGAATGATCCAGCATGCTGACTTGTTCTTGGCCACTGGTAGTGCTGGAAGATGTACACAAACAAGAGAAACTTATTGTAATGCTGGCTGCAAAAGACCCTGCAAAACAGTGCTTGCATTGCAATATACTGCGTGTAATGATTTGTTGTTGAGTGCATGTGTGTGTGCGACGGTGAGAGAAATGAAGGAAGACATAACAAGTACATGACAGTACCAGCCCAGATCGTCAGCGAAGCCATTGGCTTTGCCTCCTTCTATTCTCTCACTGCTCTCCTAGCCTATGATGTTGAGCATGGTTTCTTCAAGAATTGAGGGCTTGAAATTTTGGGGCCCTTGTCCAGTTTGGACCTGTTTTCTTCTGCTATGCACCATTTTGTCCTACAAGCAGAGAAATAGTTTTGATATGCTGCAAGTTTAAAGATACATGCAGCCCATCAAATGTGAGTAAACAAACTGAAAACAAACTTGTTTTCTTGGGATGTGAGTGATGTTGAAAATGACACAGTTATTGCAAACCCCTAATTGCCTTGAGAAGGTGGGTAGTGAGCCGCTTTCAACCATTGCAGTCCTTGTGATGTTAATGCTCCCATAATGGTGTTAGGTAGGAAATTCCAGGATATTGATACAGTGAAACTGAAGAAACATCGATTTATGTTCAAGTATGGATGATGTGTGACTTGGTGGGGAATTAGGAGAGGATGGTTGTCCCACAAAATTGCTGCTCTTCTCGATTTCACTGAAGCTTAAATGCAGCATCAGCTATAACTTGCTGAGCCAGGGTAGAGGTTGCGGGGGTGGGAGGAGCTGTCCTTGTTCTAACCTTGGTGAGTTGCAGCAGTGCATCCTGTAGATAGTACATACTGCGTCCACAGTGCGCCAGTGATGGAGGAGGTGGATACTGAGTCCAGTGGCAGGGGCGCCAATCAAGCAAACTCTTTTACCCTGCATGATGTTGAGTTGCTTCAGTGTTTTTACAGCCTCACTCATCCAGGCAAGTGGTGAGTGTTCCATCACACTCCTAACTTGAGCCTTGGAGATGGTGAAGAGGCTTTGAGGGGTCAGGAACAACGCTCCCTACTTCCCTAGCTCTCTGCCGGACACGCCCAGCCCGGAACCAACTTTTTCCAATGTTAACTTTTGCGCATGCGCGAAACTGTGACTGGGCCACGCAACCCCTTAAAGGGGCCACGTGCCCAAAAAATAGTAAGAGAGAGCATTAGTCAGGAGCTGAACCATTCAATGCAGAATTCCCATGCATCATAAAGGTAGACTATATTCGGAGCCCCATCTAAGATTTCAGTACAACAAAAGTTTCAATTGTAAATTGCAGCTTGAATTTATGCCCTGCTGTAGGATAGCCATGAATGATAAGCTTTCAAAGAGCTGTGGAGCTGTCTGAGTGCTTTGGAGTGAAAGAGTAACAGATTACGAAGAAACACTTTAGGGCATGCATACTTAGGGTAACTACTTGGTATAGGAAACTGAAGGGCTGCTTTACCTTGGCAGCTTTCCTCAGGTCTGCTATCATCTTGTACATTTGCATCTGGGTCCTCTGGGTAGAACTATACGATCTTTTGCCAGGTATGTGCACCACTCTGTTCTGGGGAAGGTGCCAATCAGTGAGGAAGAGGAAAGTCCTCCTTTGCTTCATTTCAGCCAGCTTGACTTTAAAGGCAGTACCATGAAGCTGGGCACATGGCAGTGAGAACCCGCCATTTTGCACGTGGCGACTCTAAACTCCAATCCTTGTCTTGTATGTCAGCCTTTTAAATTCCGGTCAGCTGTGCAAGTGCATGGAAAGGAACTTGTACAGATTAGACAATTTATGTAAATCATGAAAAACTGGTGGAGATGGATATCTCTTACAAGTAGTTACCCTAAGTACGCATGCCCTCTGAAATGGCCTAGCAAGTCACTCAGTTGTAACTAACCGCTATGAAACAAAATAATAAGAATGAAACCGGACGGACCACCCGGCATCGACCTCGGCACCGGCTACGGACACGGCAACGGCACACCCAGCCCAGTCAACCCTGCAAAGTCCTCCTCACCAACATCTGGGGACTTGTGCCAAAATTGAGAGAGCTGTCCCACAGACTAGTCAAGCAACAGCCTGACATAGTCATACTCACAGAATCATACCTTTCAGCCAATGTCCCGAACTCCTCCATCACCATCCCTGGATGGTGTTGAGCTTCTTGAGTGTTGTTGGAGCTGCACTCATCCAGGCAAGTGAGAGTATTCCATCACACTCCTGACTTGTGCCTTGTAGATGGTGGAAAGGCTTTGGGGAGTAAAGAGGTGAAAACACTCGCCGCAGAATACCTAGCCTCTGACCTGCTCTTGTTGCCACAGTATTTATGTGGCTGGTCCAGTTAAGTTTCTGGTAATGGTGACTCCCAGGATGTTGATAGTGGGGGATTCGGCGATGGTAATGCCATTGAATGTCAAGGGGAGGTGGTTAGACTCTCGCTTGTTGGAGATAGTCATTGCCTGGCACTTCTGTGGCGCGAATGTTACCTGCCACTTATCAGCCCAAGCCTGAACGTCGTCCAGGTCTTGTTGCATGCGGGCATGGACTGCTTCATTGTCTGTGGAGTTGTGAATGGCGCTGAACACTGTGCAGTCATCAGCGAACATCCCCATTTCTGACCTATGTTGGAGGGAAGGTCATTGATGAAGCAGCTGAAGATGGTTGGGCCTAGGACACTGCCCTGAGGAACTCCTGCAGCGATGTCCTGGGGCTGTGATGATTGACCTTCAACCACCACAACCATCTTCCTTTGTGCTAGGTATGACTCCAGCCAGTGGAGCGTTTTCCCCCTGATTCCCATTGACTTCAGTTTTACTAGGGCTCCTTGATGCCAGACTCGGTCAAATGCTGCCTTGATGTCAAGGGCAGTCACTCACCTCCTCTGGAATTCAGCTCCTTTGTCCATGTTTGGACCAAGGCTGTAATGAGGTCGGGAGCCAAGTGGTCTTGGCGGAACCCAAACTGGGCATCAGTAAGCAGGTTATTGGTGAGTAAGTGCCGCTATATAGCACTGTCGATGACACCTTCCATCACTTTGCTGATGATTGAGAGTAGACTGATGGGGCGGTAATTGGCCGGGTTGGATTTGTCCTGCTTTTTGTGGACAGGACATACCTGGGCAGTTTTCCACATTGTCGGATAGATGCCAGTGTTGTAGCTGTACTAGAACAGCTTGGCTAGAGGTGCAGTTAGTTCTGGAGCACAAGTCTTCAGCACGATAGCCGGGATGTTGTCGGGGCCAATAGCCTTTGCTGTATCCAGTGCGCTCAGCCGTTTCTTGATATCACGTGGAGTGAATCAAATTGTGTTGAAGAATGGCTTCTGTGATGGTAGGGACCTCGGGAATAGGCTGATATGGATCATCCACTCGGCACTTCTGGCTGAAGTTGATTGCAAACGCTTCAGCCTTGTCTTTTGCACTCACGTGCTGGGCTCCACCATCATTGAGGATGGGGATATTCTTGGAGCCTCCTCCTCCCGTTAGTTGTTTAATGGTCCACCACCATTCACGAATGGATGTGGCAGGACTGCAGAGCTTTGATCTGATCCGTTGATTGTGGGATCGCTTAGCCCTGTCTATAGCATGCTGCTTCCGCTTTTTAGCATGCATGTAGTCCTGTGTTGCAGCTTCCCCAGGTTGGCACCTCATTTTTAGGTATGCCTGGTGCTGCTCCTGGCATGCTCTTCTACACTCATTGTTGAACCAGGGTTGGTCCCCTGGCTTGGTGGTGATGGTAGAGTGAGGGATATGTCGGGCCATGAGGTTACAGATTGTGGTGGAATACAATTCTGCTGCTGCTGATGGCTCACAGCGCCTCATGAATGCCCAGTTTTGAGCTGCTAGATCTGTTCTGAATCTATCCCATTTAGCACAGTGGTAGTGCCACACAACACGATGGAGGGTGTTCTCAGTGTGAGACGGGACTTCGTCTCCACAATGACTGTGCGGTGGTCACTGCTGCCAATGCTGTCATGGACAGATGCATCTGCGGCAGGTAGATTGGTGAGGACGAGGTCAAGTAGGTTTTTCCCTCTTGTTGGTTCACTCACCACCTGTCGCAGGCCCAGACTGGGAGTTATTTCCTTCAGGACTCGGCCAGCTCAGTCAGTAGTGGTGCTACCGAGCCACTCTTGGTGATGGACATTGAAGTCCCCCACCCAGAGTACATTCTGTGCCCTTGCTACTCTCAGTGCTTCTTCCAAGTGGTGTTCAACATGGAGGAGTACTGATTCATCAGCTGAGGTAGGGCAGTAGGTGGTAATCAGCAGGAGGTTTCCTTGCCCATGCTTGACCTGAAGCCATGAGACTTCATGGGGTCCGGAGTCAATGTTGAGGACTCCCAGGGCCACTCCTTCCCGACTGTATACCACTGTGCCACCACCCCTGGTGGGTCTGTCCAGCCTGCTTGATTGGCACCCCATCCACCACCTTAAACATTCACTCCCTCCACCACCGGCGTACCGTGGCTGCAGTGTGTACCATCTACAAGATGCACTGCAGCAACTCGCCAAGGCTTCTTTGGCAGCGCCTCCCAAACCCATGACCTCTTCCACCTAGAAGGACAAGGGCAGCAAGCGCATGGGAACAGTTTCATAGTACAAGTCAAGACTGTTAATTCAAGTTGCAGATGACTGCAAGTGGGATCATTGTTGATCCCTTGGATGTGTATTGCAAGGGGGTTGGAGTATAAGAGTAAGGAAGTCTTGCTGCAATTATATAGGGCTTCGTTGAGACCACACCTGGAGTATTGTGTACAGTTTTGGTCTCCTTACCTAAGGAAGAATATACTTGCCTTAGAGGGGGTCCAACAAAGGTTCACTGGATTGATTCCTGGGATGAGAGGGCTGTCCTATGAGGAGAGATTGCGTAGAATGGGCCTGTATTCTCTGGAGTTTAGAAGAATGAGAGGTGATCTCATTGAAACGTATAAAATTCTTAGAGGGCTTGACAGAGTAAATGCTGAGAGGCTGTTTCCCCTGGTTGGGGAGTCTAGAACCAGGGGTCACAGTCTCAGAATAAGGGGTCAGCCATTTACGACTCAGATGAGAAGAAATTTCTTCACTCAGAGGGTGGTGAATCTTTGGAATTCTCTACCCCAGAGAGCTGTGGAGGCTCAGAAAATGAGTATATTCAAGGCTAAGAGCGATAGGTTTTTGGGCACTAAGGGAATCAAGGGATATGGGGATAGGCTATAAGGAGCGTCTTAAAGGAGGAAAGTGAGGTATCGAGGCAGGGAGGTTTAGGGAAGGAATTCCAGAGCTTAGGCCTAGGCAGCTGAAGGCATGGCCACCAATGGTTGACTCTGTCCAAAATACCCTGCAAAGTTTGACTAGGAGCGTGCGGGAAAGCTTCTCTGGACTGCAATCTACCCATGGAGCACATAGCAACTTTATAGGCACCTGAAGTGAATTCCCCAGTGATGCAAGTGCTAAACCTGGTCACAGTATATCTTGTGAATGCTCAAACTCCTGCAATAGAGGCTTTGGCTTCAAATTGCTGGAGGATTGGACGGAGAGAGTCTACAACATCTGTGAGATATAATCAAATTGGCAGTTCCCCATAAGAATTCTACTCAGAGCAGCACAACAAGAGCTGCTAGATAGTTTTTGCATATTTATGCCAGGAACAGTTGTTCTTGAGCATTATGTACCCCCACCCAAAAAAGTCCTTCTCTCCCAGTCAATGCCATCTGCACACTGTAGCATTAGCTATAACTCTCTGA
Source organism: Squalus acanthias (assembly GCA_030390025.1). NCBI lineage: Eukaryota > Metazoa > Chordata > Chondrichthyes > Squaliformes > Squalidae > Squalus > Squalus acanthias. The sequence continues at coordinate 31,060,968 of CM059443.1, read as the reverse complement.
GCCCGGGGTTGTTGGAGGAAGCATGAAGCTATAAGTAAATGTAGCTGTCCGTAAGGGGGACCCCGAGCAATTTCAGTCCGTCAGGGGGACCCCGAGCTTCCGGTTGCCTGTCACTTTAATTCTCCGCTCCACTCCCACTCAGACCTCACCGTCCTCGGCCTCTTGCATTGTTCCACTGAAGCTCAGCGTAAGCTCGAGGAACAGCACCTCATCTTTCGATTCGGCACTTTACAGCCTTCTGGACTCAACATAGAGTTCAACAATTTCAGATCATAACCTCGGCCCCTATCCTGTATATATTTTTTATCCACACCTTTTGTTTGCGTCTTTTCTTCTCTCCCACATGGCAGCTGTCTTTCATTCTGCCAGCGCAATTTACACTTCATCTAGAGCCATCCTTTGTTTCTTAACCTGTCCCATTACCATCTCCTTTTGCCTTGAATATCTCTTAATGTCTCTTAACCTCTCCTGTCTTCTATCCTATCACAGACCTTCCCTTTTGTTCTTTCATCCCCTCCCCCATTTCCCAGCCCCTACACTTGCTTAAAAATCTGTTCCATTTCCTGCTTTTTTCCAGTTCTGACGAAAGGTCATCGACCTGAAACGTTAACTCTGTTTCTCTCTTCACAGATGCTGCCTGACCTGCTGAGTATCTCCAGCATTTTCTGTTTTTATTTCAGATTTCCAGCATCCGGAGTATTTTCTTTTTGTGTTGTTGTAGTAAATGTAGCTGGCCTGTTGGCATCCAAGAACAATTGTTCTCAGTATCTCTGTGCTTAAAGCAGCCACCAAGAGCAAACATCGATGATCAGTGCAGATACTATTGGTTGCTGATACCTTTCTTAATATATATATATATATTATCATTATTAGCTGTTGTACTGTATGGCTTTGCAAGTGAAAATCTTAATGTGGATGAATAAGTTACCTATGGTGTTGCCCACTCAGTTGATGAATATAAGTTCATTTTTACTACACAAGACGGTGGCAGAGTTGGACAAGATAATTCAGAAACTTGATTTACGAAGCCCCTAGTGACTAGCGTCTACAACTATGTTGTCTAAATCAGCAGGAATATGCAGCGGTAACTGTTGACAGAAATGCGTGACCAAATATTGTGACAACTTAAGTTTTATGGACAAGGAGTGCAAGATTTTTAACTATATGTGTGTGTGTATATAATATATATTGTATATAGATAGTCCTCTTATCTTGGCTGCAATTTATTTTCATGTTCATAACAAGGATCTTCATTGCTGCAATCCTATATTGAAAATTGTTACTATAAAGTCCTAATATTCAGATCACTTGCAAGTACTGTGGGGTTCTGATCACTGATATTTGAGTAAACATGAAAAGCTAATGTACCCTCCGATTTTAGTCGCACACTTTTTTTTAAGATTGCTGTTTTTTCTTACAGTCCAGAGCCTTCCAGGCAATGGTTACTCAACAGCGAAAAAGATCTGAAGATTATTTTGTCTGCAAAAATGAAACTAAACATAAGACGTTATGTACTGAATATGAAGGTAAGATTTCCGAACTGGATACTAGAAAACTTGGCATGCCTACAATCAGATTAGCTGAGCACAGAGGAGCATGTCCTAGCCTCCCAGAAACATGTTTACGGCTCAAGTACGTCAACACTCCACAAGTCAAAGACAGTTACTGATCCTTCATCTAGACTACAGCTGGCAGCTTCCTTTTGAAACCAATTGATTGTACTGGATTAACATGTTAAAACTCCAGAGTTAAAACATAGATCTATCTCCTTTACACACTGTGTCCTCCTGGGCAAGCAGCTCTGATAATTATTATTTTTTTTAAAGTTGATGTAACAGATGCAAAAATAAAATGAGGCCCTCAAGGTTTTACAAAGAAATTTAGAGCAGCGAACAAATTATAAAATGAAATAAATATTATGCGTCACAAGCTTCATGGGCCACACAATTCGGTTTCTTCAATTGGTAAAACAATTGGAGAATAATCAAATCTAACTGACATGCTGAAAATATTGTGAAGTTCAACAGCAAGAGCTCGACCCGGAAGTGTTTGGGCTGAAGTCATGTTGTGCACCATTAGATTCAGTGCAGTACTGAGGAAGTGCTGGGTTCTTTTCGATGACACGTTAAACCCGACTGCTTGTTCAGATGGGTGTAAAAGATCTCATGACACTTTTTCCAAAGAAGACCCAAAGGGACAAAATGACGAAGTCCAACACCGCCTTCAGTGTGCCAGTGCAGCCTTCGGTCACCTGAGGAAGAGAGTGTTTGAAGACCAGGACCTCAAACCCGGCACTAAGCTCATGGTCAACAGAGCAGTAGTGATACCTGCCCTGCTGTATGCTTCAGAGACATGGACCATGTACAGTAGGCACCTCAAAGCACTGGAGAGGTACCACCAACGCTGCCTCCGCAAGATCCTGCAAATCCATTGGCAGGATAGGCGCACCAACGTCAGTGTTCTCGCTCAGGCCAACATCCCCAGCATCGAAGCTTTGACCACGCTCGATCAGCTCCGATGGACGGGCCACATTGTCCGCATGCCTGATATGAGACTCCCAAAACAAGTGCTCCACTCGGAGCTCCGACACGACAAGAGAGCCCCAGGTGGGCAGAGGAAACGCTTCAAGGATACCCTCAAAGCCTCCTTGAAAAAATGCAACATCCCCACAGACACCTGGGAATCCCTGGCCCAAGACCGCACAAAGTGAAGGAGAAAAATCCGGGAAGGCGCCGAACACCTCGAGTCTCTTCGCCGGGAGCAAGCGGAAGCCAAGCGCAAACAGCGGAAGGAGCGCACGTCAACCCAAGCACCCCACACCCACCCGCCCCTTCAACCACCGTCTGCCCCACCTGTGACAGAGACTGTAGGTCCCGCATTGGACTCATCAGTTACCTGAGAACTCATTTTTAGTGTGGAAGCAAGTCATCCTCGGTTCCGAGGGACTGCCTAAGAAGAAGAAGAAGAGAAAAGATCTCATGACACTTTTTCCAAAGAAGACCCAAAGGGGTAAAAATTCACTTGGTTGCGCCTCCCGTTAGCGCCTTAAGAGGGCGCTAATGGGGCGCAAAGCCGCTAACGCCCGGGCGCAGCGATGTTTGCGCCGCTCGAGAACTTAACTTGAGATTGTGCGGCGGCGCTAAAACTTACCGCTGCGACCACCTGCGCGCGCAGATTGTGACGTCATTCCATGGTGCAACGCCCTTGTGGCGCCCCGTAGGGGAAATTGAGTGGCGCCCCCTGCCTTACCGCCTGGCGCTTCCAACGACCAGAAGACTGGAACGCTATCAATCGCTGTGGGGCTGGGGGGGGCGCTATTTAAAGGGGGCCTCTTCCTGTCTTTTATTGTTGGTGGCATTTTTGAACTACGCATTCTGAGAGAGAGAGGGAGAGACTTCTGGAGAGATTCAACGTTGTGTGAAGGAGTTTTGGGTACTGAGCAGCACTTTGCAGGTTCATTTTGATTTGCCATTCCTTGTATCGATTTAGAAGAGACTGTGGGGGCTGCACTCTGAGCTCTTTGCCTGGTGCTCTCCATTGTTCTTTCCAGCACATTTGATGTGCAAGTCTCTCCAGGCCGAGATTCAAGGCAGCAATGAACAGGATGTGGATGGAAAGCAAGATTAACCATCCCCTTTAAGAACTGGCCCGTGCCATTGTGTGTGTGTTCCATTGCTGACTGACATTACATGAGCTTCGCCAGCGCTCCGAGTTAGCGCCTCACTGCTCGGCCTTTGCGCCTTAAGAGAGGTGTGCAGCGCCTGCTTTAGCGCTCCACTCACCTCCCGGGGCGGTAAAAGTGAAGTTTCCTGTCAGTGCCGATAATTAGCGCCAGGCGCTAATATTTGCGTCCGGACGATATTTGCGCCCCAAATGGGGCGCGACCTAATTTCTACCCCAAAGGGTCTCCCAGTGTTCTGGCCAACATTCATCCCTAAACCAACACCACCAAAACAGATTAACTGGTCATTTATCTCATCGCTGCTGGAGGGACCTTCGATGTGCTAATTGACAGCCATGTTTGTCTAGGTAACAACAGTGAGTACATTTCAAAAGTAAATCATTGACTTTGAATGTTTGTTCTTTTTTCTAATAGAAACTTTTGTGTGAAATTCTACTGTCCAAACTTTTAACAAAGGCAGTAACCGATTTAGAATAAGCAGGTTAACACATTCATTAAGTAGCAGACAAAGCATTAGTACATTCTTTACTCCTATTGCAGTGTGATTTGATCCGATGTGTGTTTCTGAGATTAAGCCTGGGATTTTAGTCTCATTCATCTTCCTTTTTGTACTTCCTTAATAAGATACAAGCTTTAAAGCTTTAATGTCATTCACTTAATCAAACAAGCAGCATCACTTGCAACACCTGCACAGATTTTTTAAAAGTATATACACCATTCAAAATAAATAACGCATTAAAAGCGAGAGCATTAAAGAAATTAAACAAATTTATGGCCAGAGGTCTGCGGCTCTCTTCACTAGAGAAGAGAAGCTTAAGAGGTGATCTCACAGTGATGCTCAAACTTACAAACGATGTTGATAAGGTTAATGGGGAAAAATTGCTTCCACTGGCCAGTGAGTTGGTAACCAGAGGACATCATTTTAAGAGGATCACCAAAAGAATGAACAGAAAGGTTAGGAGATTTTTTTTTTTTTTACGAAGAGGGTTGTTAGGACATGAAAAGCCCGACCAGAAACATGTGGTAGAGGCAGAATCCAGAATAGATTTTAAAAGAGAGATGGATAAATATCTGAAAAGGAATAATGTGAACAGATATGGAGAAAGGGCAGGGGAATGGAACGAAGTGAATAGCTCTTTGAGAGAGCCAGCCCAGGCATGATGGACTGAATGGCATCCTTCTGAATTGTAAAATGATGTGATCTATAAAAGGGATTTAACAATTATCAGTTTATAATTTAAAGCAGTATTTCTGAATAGCCCAACCTTTGCTTCAACTTTTCTTACCTTTCTCCACTTATCAACACTCTGAACTGACTTCCCTTGCTTGTTCCTTCTAAGCTCCATCTTGCATTCTACACATTCTTCTCCCTGCATCCTTAATGTGTTGATATCGACTTCTTCCATTATTTCCAGCTCAAGTTCATTCATTCTTTAAAAGATATGTAACTCCTCACCTTCCACAATCTTCATTCTCCACCAATCTATGGCCTAGAAATTTGGGAACAATACCCCCACCTGAATGGTACGGCCCGAGGCGCACTCGATATTGGGCCTCATTTCTATTGAGCCGGCGAGCTGCGGAGAGCAAGAGGCAGTTCGCCAGCGAAGCGGGATTGAAGATTGGGCCACTGCGACACCAGCAACGGCTCTCAGGTAAACGAGGAAGGGGGCGCGGAGACTGGGAATGGGGGCAACCAGGAATCGGGGCGATTGGGTCAGGAAGGAGGGGGTGACCGGGTCGGGAGGGAGCGGCGATTGGGGAGGGGGATGGTGGGTGGAGAAGGTAGAGGCGGCGATTGGTGGGTAGGAATGGGGGGAGGGGTGCGGCAGCCGGTGGGTGGTGGGGGGGGGGTGTGGAAAAGGTAGCAGCAGGGTTCGGAGGGTGGGAAGTGGGGGGCTTACAGCAGCCAGCAGCTTCCCACGTTCTTTGAATGTGGGGTCGGGCGGAGGATTCCTGCTCCTCCCAGCTCAACATTCAGGTAAGTCTGTTTTGAAAACTTACCTTGTTGGTTGCTGCATAACAGGTGGTCCTTTTAAAGACAGCCTGCTAGGCCGCACGTAGGCCTGATTTTCCTGAGAGCAACCTCTTGCAGTGGGGGCCTCAAGCAGGCATTAAGCACCTTATTTGCATATGTAATGGGGTTGCTTCAGGCGTGGGCACTGCACGCCGGGTTTCTGCCCTTTATCGATATGGCGGGCAGCACACTTCCAGTTCGTAATGCGCTTGTGCTTAGTGCCTGCCATATTAGAGGCTAAGGAGGCCGTTTAGCGTCCGAATAACGGGCACTGCGCAGCCGAATTTCTAGGTCTATAGATTTCTAAAACCCAAGCTTAGCATCACTTAATCACGACTTCTTGATTCCTCTCAATAGTCTTCCCAGCGTTGGTGGTGTCCTACACGATGGGCCTTGGCTCTTCATTTACGACTTGCAGTTTTTTTCCCCATAAAGTGGAGATTTTCAAAACACAAATATTTTTGATTTTACTGAAAATGCCGGTTAGCAAATAGAGTATCAGCATAAATGATATTGGCCGTGAAATTCGTCTCCTTTGCGCCTGCCATTAGCACCTCCGGGGGGCGCTAACGGGGCGCAAAGGGCTTATCGTCCGGGTGGGGGCGAGCGCCTCAGGCCGCTGCGCCAGCGGCAATGACATCATCGCCTCGCCGCGACCCCTTACTGCCCCGCAGCAGAAATTCAACTGCGCCCCGCGAGGCTTCCACGGGCGGTGTCAGCGCCAACCTCACAGGTCGCGAGCTGGGCCGACCTCTGGTCACGGGGCACTAATTAAAGGGAGGCACGACTGCGACCTGCGCCGCCATTTAATTCTTTTTGGCTGACCTCCAGGTCGGCCCTCCGTAGGCGGCCCTTGGTGTGGTCCGTGGCCGCCATCACACAGCCGGGCACCGCATCTCGGTGCCGGGCTGCAGCCACGGCACCACGCCGCCCTGGCGGGCTAGTGTGGGCCATCAGAGGCCCTGCTGGAGCTCGCAGCGTCCCTCCCCTTTAACGGAAGGGGAGGGGCGCTGAAACGCGTCAGCGCTACGCGGAGCGGGCACGTAGCGCTCCGGTGCTACCACGCTTTGCGCCCCCGACACCGCCCCGAGAGGAAGTGAAGTGCCCGAGATAGCGCTCTGCGTCCTCGCCAGAGCGGTAAGCCGAATTTAGTGGCCGTGGCGGTAGTTCTGCACCGGGCGCTAAATCTCCGGTGATAATTCAGTTACGCCCCTAACCGAATTTTGCCCCCTGAGTCTTTGCAGTCAGATATTTTACCAACTGAGCTAAATTAATTTTATAATTCCACCATCAATCCTTCTTATGCAGTTATAAATATAAGAAAGTGCTGCATAAATCTCAAAATGAAGCTATTCATGTGAACTTAGAATCATAGAATGGCTACAGCACAGAAGGAGGCCATTCGGCCCGTCGAGCCCGTGCCGGCTCTCTGCAAGAGCACTTCAGCTAGTCTCACTCCCCCGCCCTTTCCCGTAGCCCTGCAACTTTTTTTCCTTCAGGTACTTACCCAATTTCTTTTTGAAAGCCACAGTTGAATCTGCCTCCATCACCCTTTCAGGCAGTGCATTCCAGATCCTAACCACTCACTGTGCAAAAATGTTTTCCCTCATGTCGCCTTTGGTTCTTCTGCCAATCACCTTGAATCTGTGTCCACTAGTTCTCAACCCATCCGCCAATGGGAAGTTTCTCTCTCTCTACTCTGTCTAGGCCCCTCATGATTTTGAATACCTCTATCATAGAATCATAGACTGGTTACAGCACAGAAGGAGGCCATTCGGCCCGTCGAGCCCGTGCCGGCTCTCTGCAAGAGCACTTCAGCTAGTCCCACTCCCCCGCCCTTTCCCCGTAGGCCCTGTAATTATTTTTCTTTCAGGCGGCCTATAGAATACACCTAGTAGTGTAATGGCACCTCTATTGTTTCTCAACTCTAACCAAATAGAAACATAGAAACATAGAAAAATAGGAGCAGGAGTAGGCCATTCGGCCCTTCGAGCCTGCTCCGCCATTCAATATGATCATGGCTGATCCTCTATCTCAATACCATATTCCTGCTCTCTCCCCATACCCCTTGATGCCTTTTGTGTCTAGAAATCTATCTATCTCCTTCTTAAATATATTCAGTGACTTGGCCTCCACAATGTTCTGTGGTAGAGAATTCCACAGGTTCACCACCCTCTGAGTGAAGAAATTTCTCCTCATCTCAGTCCTAAATGTCCTACCCTGTATCCTGAGACAGTGACCCCTCGTTCTAGACCCCCCAGCCAGGGGAAACATCCTTCCTGCATCCAGTCTGTCTAACCCGGTCAGAATTTTATACGTTTCAATGAGATCCCCTCTCATTCTTATAAACTCTAGTAAATACAGGCCTAGTCGACCCACTCTCTCCTCATACGACAGTCCTGCCATCCCAGGAATCAGTCTGGTGAACCTTTGCTGCACTCCCTCTATGGCAAGTATATCCTTTCTTAGGTAAGGAGACCAAAACTGCACACAGTACTCCAGGTGTGGTCTCACCAAGGCCCTGTATAACTGTAGTAAGACATCCTTGCTCCTGTACTCAAATTCTCTTGCAATGAAGGCCTGAAAGGATATTTACTTGTCCTAGCCTCTTTGGGGCTACCCCGGATCAGGCGTATTTCTCAGATGTTTACTTTCAACTAAAGTTTGAGGTAGCCGAATCCTAAAGATGCTTAACTGGGTCTAAAGGTCCGGGCTATCTCTCCCTAAAGGAAAGGAACAACCTGAGAATGTTACCGTCTTCCAGATAGCACTTTTAATAAGTTTAGCTAGACTGTAACGTCCCGGATATTATGAGGTTCCGGAGATCTGCCCTCAGAAATGTACCTCTCCACCAAAGTGTGTGCAGAGATTGGGTTCGCGAGTTATTGATACAGAAGACTTATGTGAGACAATTCTAAAAATATATAGAGGTTTATTAAAAGAACCGACATGCAATTTACAGTTGGTGAATCAGTCAATCGTAACTTTAACAGTTCTGAAAAGAGAAAAAATACAATCTTATTTTTAACAGAGAATCTTACTTTTAAATCTTAACTTCGCTACAGTATTACAATTCTTAAAATTTCCTATACAGGATATCCATCAATATCAAGTTACCTTCGATCCCCGAGGTACAAAGAGTGAAAGACTACAGAGCCGCCTCTGTAGTCGAGAATCGCCTTGCCCGATTAAAGCGATTCTGATATCCCATTTGAGACTTCAATATTTATACCCTTTTTCAGTTGTATTCCTTAAGGTTTCTGCTGATCCAAGTTAATTATCACTATTCATCTTTCTGCTGACTTCTGCAATTCTTACTGCCACATCAGCTTGTAATATTCCAGAATCTGCTGCATCTCCAGGTGTTCTGGGTTCACCATATAGAAGGTGTGAAGGGTAGATGTCCCTTATCTCATGTGTCATCTTTAAGAGGTGTAATCAAGATCATTTATCCAGGGTTGACCATTGTTCTGTTCCAACAAGGCCACCCATTCGGAGCCACCCATTCTTCTGTTTTAATAAGGCTTATTTATTCAGAGTCAACAACTGTCTTATCTCAACAAGGCCAGAATTCTTTCATAAGATAGTGTATTTTTCTAAAAAGGTTATATAGTTTATTCCTTCACAGGCCAACATAACATTTGCCTTCCTAACTGCTTGCTGCACCTACATGTTTGCTTTCAGTGACTGGTGTACAAGGACACCCAGGTCCCTCTGTGTATCAACATTTTCCAATCTATCATCATTTAAATAATACTCTGCTTTTCTGTTTTTCCTACCGAAGTGAATAACTTCACATTTATCCACGTTATACTGTATCTGCCGTGTATTTGCCCACTCACTCAACTTGTCTAAATCGTCTTGAAGCCTCTTTGCATCCTCCTCACAACTCACAATTGGAGAATGCAGCAGCCATCTGTCATCTCTGCCAGCGGAGATGCGAGACTCTCCGCATCCCCAACTCTTGAAGCCTGCAGGAAGAAACAAAGGTAAGTAAACTTTTTCTAGCACTTTCCACTTACCTCACATACTCACCTCTCCACACTTGCACCCATCACTTACCTTCACAGCACACTTTTGCACCCCGCAGACCCACTGCTCGCCTCGGTGACCCTGGCGGGGTTCACAGCCTTCGGGAAGCCCGCACTTGTGTGGGTAAAATGGGAATAACCCTCTTCTCTGCCTGTTAACTACCTGTAAGGTGGCTGTAATCCCCTTCCCACCTCCAAGGAGACGGGACCCGGCGTGGGTCAGGTACCCGCCTCCTGGGAAGATGGCACGGAGGCGGGTTGAGGGTGGGAATGGGCACCCGCCCCTAGATTCTGCCATTTTCCCGGCAGTCCCGCCTCCAAACCCGCCTCCGCAGGGCTGGCAAGATCGTGCCCCTTATATCCAGGAATATTTAGTACCCAAACCTGCCCTTTTTTGAGCCAGGTCTTCGTTATCGCCACAACATCATATTCCCATGTGGTTAGTTGCGCCTGCAGCTCACCAACCTTATTTACCGCACTTCATGCAGTCGCACACATGCACTGTAAACCTATCTTATGCTTTCTTGTATTCTCTCTTAGTCTGACCCCACCTAATACCGTATCATTTCTTACTCTAGTGCTATCTGTCTCTCCCAATCCTTTGTGCACCTTGTTTCTCCTTTCTAATGCTACATCCTGGTGCCCATCCACCTGCCAAATTAGTTTAAACCCTCCCCAACAGCACTAGCAAACCACCTCCCCGTGAGGATATTGGTTCCGGCCCTGTTGAGGTGCAACCCGTCCGGCCTGTACAGGTCCCACCTCCCCCAGAACCAGCCTCAATGTCCCAGGAATCTAAAGCCCTCCCTCCTGCACCATCTCTCCAGCCACACATTCATCAGCTCTATCCTCCTATTTCTATACTCACTAGCTCATGGCACCAGGAGTAATCTGGAGATTACTACCTTTGAGATCCTGCTTTTTAATCTCTTTCCTAGCTCCCTAAAATCTGCCTGCAGGACCTCATCCTTCCTTCTACCTATGTCGTTGATACCGATATGGACCATGACCTGTAGCTGTTCACCCTCCTCCTCAGAATGTTCTGCAGCTGCTCAGTGACATCCTTGACCCTGGCACCAGGGAGGCAACATACCATCCTGGAATCACGTCTGCAGCCGCAGAAACACCTGTCTGTTCCCCTAACTATTGAATCTCCTATCACTATTGCTTTCCCGATCTTCCTCCTCCCCGCTGTACAGCTGAGCCACCCATGGTGCCATCGACTTGGCTCTGGCTGTACTCCCCAGAGGAACCATCGCCCTCACCAGTATTCAGTACTGAATACTAGTTGGAGAGCAAGATGCACTCAGGGGACTCCTGCACTACCTGCCTGGTCCTCCTTGTCTGACGGTCACCCATTCCCTCTCTGCCTGCACACTCTTACGCTGTGGGGTGACCACCTCCTGAAACATGCTATCCACGTAGCTCTGAGCCTCACAGATGCACCGCAGCGACATCAGCTGCTGACGACACTTCCTGCACATGTGGTTGTCCAGGACACGGGAAGCGTCCTGGTGTCCTCACATGGCACAAGATGTGCATTCCATGGGACCGAATGCCCTTCCATGCCTCTACTTAATAGACTATTAAGTAACTGAACAGAAAAAACTTAAGACTTAAAAAAAAAATCACCAACTACTCACCAATCAGCTCCTTCCCTTGCGCTGATGTCACTTACCTCGCTTCCTGACACTCACGCTCCCTCTGGGCTCTTGGGCCTACCTTTATCTGCAGCCACTCCTCTCGCTCTCCCACAGGTCCGCTCTCATGTCTATTAACTTAGAGACCTTGGGTTCTGAGGCTCCACTCCTCCTTTTCAGTCAGACGTCTCCACCACCTTCCTCCTCTCCACCGATTCCCGCGCTCACAAAATTCCTCCACTCTGCTTGCGATTTACTCCATTTGCGATCTCCCAACTCTGTCTCCAAGCTCTGTGCTCAAATCTCCTCTCAACCTTCTCTGCTCTAAGGAGAACAACACCAGCTTCTCTAGTCTATCCACATAACTGAAGTCCCTCCTCCCTGGAATCATTCTCAGAAATCTTTTCTGCACCCTCTCTAAGGCCTTCACATCCTTCCTAAAATGCGTTGCCCAGAATTTGACACAATACTCCAGTTGAGGCCAAACCAGTGTTTTATAAAGGTTCATCATAACTTCCTTGCTTTTGTACTCTATGGGCTGGATTTTACCAGCCCTAAGGAGGCGGGTTTGGAGGCAGGACTGCTGGGAAAATGGGAAAGATTGGGATCAGGTCCCAACCCCGCTCCCAACCTGCCTCCGAACCATCTTCCTAGGAGGCGGGAAGGGGATTAGAGCCTATTAACTGCCTGTTAACAGGTAGTTAACAGGTAGTTAAGAGACTTTTCCCCATTTTCAGCCTGCTGATGCGGCCTTCCTGACAGCTGGAAACCCCGCCAGGGTCAGCGAGGCGAGCTGTGGGTCTGCTGCAGTGTAAGTGTGCAAATGACAGCTGCAGAGGTAGTGTGATGGGTGCAATGGTGCACAGGTAAGTATGACAGGTGAGAGAATGTAGTGAGAAATATTTTTATTCTGTTTATATGTATCTGCAGGTGACAAGATTTGATGTTTCTATGAAGCCTCATCTGATCGGCAGAATTGACAAATGGCTTCTGCAATCTCACATGCACCTGCCATCTGTTTTCTCCTGAGGAGAGAGTCATTGTTGAGCCTGGGTGCGAGGGCTCACCTTTGGACAGTGATAGTCAGTGTTTGACAGCACCTCAATGCTGTCAAACACTAAGGGCTGGATTTTCTCAATGGAGACGAGTTGGAGGCGGGACTGCTGCTTGTTGGGTCAATGTCCCGCCTCCATCATCTTCTGGCCAACCAGCGTGATTTTCCCCTGATTGACCTTGTTAAGCCTGCCCTGCGGGCTCAGCAGGCCAATTCGGGGGGAAGTCACTGACAGAGTACGTCAACGTCTGACGTGCCATCTGTCAAGACTTCTTGAAAGAGGAAATGTCAGCGTTTGACAGCTCTGTGAAGCTGTCAAACACTGACATTCTCTGTAGTTTGATGAGTCCTTGTGTTCAGGACTCATCAAACCTTTCAACTTTGTAGATTTCAGATGGCTGTTGAGTCGGAGGATCCAACAGCCAGTCTGTGAAATCGACAAGGAAGATGTCGGCTCTCCCGATCCAGGGTGGATGAAGGCTGTAGGCAGAAAACAAGGTAAGTGAACATTTTTTAACACTTAACACTCACTTTCCATACTTACCACTCCACACTTGCACCCATCACTCACCTCTACATCTTACTTTCAGGTGCCTCCGACCCGCCACAGACCTCCTTCACGTCTCCTCCAACCCGATGGGGTTCTCCGAGGTCGGGAAGCCTTCACCTGAGAAGGTAAAATGGCACTAATCCTTTTTTCTGCCTGTTAACTATCTGTTAACAGGCAGTTAAAAGGATTTAATCCCTTTCTCGCCTCCAGGAGGCGGGACCCGAAGCAGCACATCTTCCTGCCTCCTGGCAAAAGGGCACGGAGGCGGGATAGGGGCCGGTTTGCCATCCGCCCCCACTTTCTGCTACTTTACCGGCAGTCCCTCCTCCATGCCCGCCTCCTCGGGGCTGAGAAAATCCAGCCCTAATAATTCATCTGTCAAAAAATTATGGTGCCTGTCACTTTAACAAAACCGGCAGATGAAGCGTCATGCACTGACGTCATCTGACGCCGGCTTTCCCTTAATTGGCCGGCAAGCCCGCAGGGCGGGGTTAACAAGGCCAATCAGGGGAAAATAGTGTCAGGCCGTCAGACCTCGCTGGGGGCTGGACTAGAACCCGGAAAACAGCAGTCCCGCTCCCAACGTGTCTCCTCAGGTAAGATCCCGGCCCACGCCTCTATTGATGAAGTCCAGGATCCCAGTATGCATTTTTAACCGCTTTCTCAACCTGCCCTGCCACCTTCAACAATTTGTGCACATATACCCCCAGGTCTCTCTGTTCATGCACCCTCTTTAAGATTGTACCCTTTAGTTTATATTGCCTCTCCTCGTTCTTCCTACCAAAATCTATCACTTCGCACTTTTCTGCATTAAATTTCATCTACCACGTGTCTGCCCATTTCACCAGCCTGGCTATGTCCTCTTGAAATGTATCACTATCCTCCTCACTGATCACTATACTTCCAAGTTTTGTGTCATCTGCAAATTTTGAAATTGTGCCCTGTACTCCCAAGTCCAAGTCATTAATATACATCAAGAAAAGCTGTGGTCCTATTACCGATCCCTGGGGAACACCACTGTATACCTTCCTCCAGCCCAAAAAACAACCGTTCACCACTACTCGCTGTTTCCTGTCACTTAGCCAATTTCGTATCCATGCAGCCACTGTCCCTTTTATTCCATGGGCTTCAACTTTGCTGGCAAGCCTATTATGTGGAACTTTGTCGAACGCCTTTTGGAAATCCATGTACACCACCGTCAACCGCATTGCCCTCATCAACCCTCTCTGTTACCTCATCAAAAAAACTCGATCAAGTTGGCCTTTAACAAATCAGTGCTGGCTTTCCTTATTTAATTCACACTTGTCCAAGTGACTGTTAACTTTGTCCCCGATTATCGTTTCTAAAAGCTTCCCCACTACCGAGGGCAGCATCTGTATTGGCCGTAGACTGAGGCGTTCAAAAGGACCATTGTCAGCCAGTTTAGATTCAGCTAAGGGAATCTTAAACAAGAACAGAAAACTCTGTAAACACTCAGGAGGTCAGGCAGCATCTGTCAAGAGAACACAAGTTGACGTTTCGGTTATTGAACCCTTCTATAGAACTGGAAGACATTACAGATGGACAGCACTTAAAAAGGAACAGAACAAGGAGAAAGGGGGTGGGGGGACACACAAAAAATGTATGCAGCGAGCACACACACTGGAATAGAAACAGAATGGAACAAAGGAACAGGGGTAGGCCATTCAGCCCCTCAAACCTGTTCCACCACTCAGTTAGATCATGGCTGATCTGTACCTTAACTCCATCTACTTGCCTTGGTTCCTTAACCCTTAACACCCATGCCTAACAAAAATCTATCGATCTTGGTGTTGAAATGTTCAATTGACCCCCAGCCTCACCAGCTGTCAGCTGTGGCTCAGTTGGTAGCACTCTCTAGGTGGGAGTGGCTAGGAGTAGGCAGGTGCTGCTGGTTGCCTGATTGCTGCAGGGAGTTGGAGTGAGTTTGTAAAAAGTTGGCTGGTGGTGTTTTTTCTCCAGGCTTTAGGGCCTTTTTGGCCCATAAACAGCAGCCAGATGGCTGCTGAGGGGTCCGGAGTCCCGGGCCCCTCAGAGGACAGTGTTCCCAAGATGAATTTAACCAGGGGAGAAACTGTGGTTGGAAGGGAGAGAAAAAGGCCCAAGGATTTGGGCCGGGATCCTAGGAGGTTTGGAAAAGAAAACACGGTGGTGGTTCAGTGCGAGGATAAGGAGATACGAACTTGGGATATTATCCAGGCGGTACATGAGGACTGTGGTGAGGGAAGCTGCTTTGCCTGCCGACCAAAGCTGAATGTTGGGTTTGAGGTGACGGTCAGTGACTGAGAGGAGGTGGAAAGACTTTTGCTCAGTTTGAAGGTTGGTGATAAGTTCTTGGAGGTATCTCTGCTATATTCTGAAGAGGTGGTGGTCTCATTCTTAAACATGCCGGTTTATATTGAGGACGATGTGCTGATCCAAAAGTTGGAGTTGTGGGACATTAAAATTTGCTCGGCAATAAAGAGGAGATACTATCCAGGAACACGGGTAGCAGATGCAACCCGTCACGTGAAGGTACGGTTCCCAGAGGGGGTGAAGTCATTACCGTACAGCATGAAATTCGAGACAATGGAAGGAGTGCAGTACTTCCGGGTACTGCATGATAACCAAGTGAAGGTTTGTTATTATTGTCTTGGACACGACCATCTTGTAAGAAACTGTCTGGACTTGTACTGTTATAATTGCGGCGAGTCTGGACACATCGCTCGGAGCTGCAAGGTGGAGAGCTGTGGGGTGTGTCACAAAGGCCCCACCCGCTGTGAGTGTGAGGCAGAAGGAAGCTCTATGAGTGACGAGGAGATGGGAGAAGGAGCAGGAGGTGTGAGTGGAACGGCCGGAGGAGCAGAGCAGTCGGAGGACACAGCTGGTGAATTGAAGGAGAAAAGAGCGCAGGAAGAGGCAGAAAATTGCGGAGCAGAGAACAGGATGGAGATGGTGGAAAACACACCAAGTACAGTGGAAAAGAACAAAGACGGTAGAGGGCAGCACAGGGTCGAGGGCAGAGTCGAGCCATAATATGGTTCAGCTCTCCCTAAAGAATCTGGTGTCCGCGGGGGGAGAGGAGGCGGGAGCGGGGTGCGTGGTAAATGTAAGTACTCCAAAGAAAGATGGGGAGTCGGAAATCTCGGTGAGCAGGAGGGGACAAGACAAGGAGAGGGTGCAAGAGGCAGGAGCCTTAAAGGGGCAGCAGGACAGGAGCGGCGAGACAAAGACGCCAGAAGGGAGCAATATAGGTGCGCCATTGTCCCAGAGAGAGAAGGATCAGGGAGCAAGGGTCAGCGGTGGAGATGAGGTCGAAGGGAGCGGCACTGTTGGAGAAACCGCGATAGCAGGAAGACTCTCTATGGGAGATGATAGGCTGGATTTTGAAACTGGGGACGGGATGGAGGCGGGACTCCCACTTTTTGGGTTGTAGCTCTTTGAAGCTGTCAAACACTGACAATCTGTCCTCTAAGTTAATTCCTTCCTCTCAAGCTGATTTAGAGATCTCTACAGAACAAAAAGCAGAGGCTGCAGCTTTTGACAGCTCAACGGCCATTCTGCTTTCTGTGCCGGTGAGATTTCTGACTCCCTGAGACCTGAAGGGCTGACACCTGCAGGAGGAAGTTACGGTAAGTAAAACTTTTTTCCACACTTTACACTTACCTTACACACTTACCTCTGCACACATGCGCCCATCACTCACCTGCCCACCGAACATATCAACCCCTCCAACCCCTGCAGACCCACGGTCCGCCTCGCTGAAATGGCGTGGTTGGGACCTGTCGGAGAGCCCACATTTCAGGCATAAAAATAGGGATTAGGCAAAAAACTGCCTGTTAGCTACCTGTTAACGGGCAGTTTATTGCCACTAATCCCCTTCCCGCCTCGGGGAGGCGGGTCCCAGCACAGGTTGGGTACCCGCCTCCAGCGAAACTGGCATGGAGGCGGGTTGGGGGCGGGATGGGGTCAGGACCCCCGATTCAGCTATTTTCAATCCAGTCCCGCCTCCAAACCCGCCTCCACGGCTCAATGAAAATTCTGCCCGATGTATCTGACGGGGAACAGGATTATGTATCTGACAGGGAGCAGGAACAGAAGGTTACAGAAGAGCTCGAGAGTGAGGAATTAGAGGGGGACAGAGACATGGAAGTGGGGGATGGGATGGCATCGTGTGGAAAGGGAAAGGTTAGTGAGGGGCAGAAGGAGGGAGAAGGGGCAGCTCCTTGGCCCAAACTTAATGCAAGGAAGAGGCTGAAACAGCAGGGAAGGTTCAAACAGGAGGTGAAAAAGAGCCCGGTGGCTGCAGGAAAAAGCAACAGCTGGCCGAAAAGTTGGGAAGGAGCATGAGAGGAGGGAAGGGCCGGAGATTAAATGATGGGGAGATTATCAGGCACACTTCCCTTATTCGGAGCCATGATTACATTGGTCTCGAATAATGTGATCGGACTGTGGGGTGAGAAGAAATTGCAGCAGTTGTTGCAGGGTTTTAAAGGCACAGACTTGTTGTGTCTGCAAGAAACCTTTTGGGATGAGGATATCCTCGAAAGAGTTCAGAAGGTTTGGAAGGGAGAGGTGTTTGCAAGTTGTGCAAACAATAACCGTAGAGGGGTGGCTGTTTTGGTGAGTCCGCCCATAAAAGAGAACATTGCCTTGGTGGACAAGGACACTGAGGGGAGATTTTTACGGCTAAGGGTAAAAACGGAGGAATTTAATTGCGATCTCTTTAATATCTATGCACCAAACGACCATTGCAAGCGTCGCGAGTTTTTTCAGGGGTTATTCACTGAAGTGGCAGAGGTGGAATATCCTTGTATAGTGGGGGATTTTAATGTATTTTTATCTCGGATGGTCATTTCAGCCCAGATGACCTTTAAGGATGATAACTCCAGAGGGATGATTGTAAATATGATGGCAAACTTAAATTTGAGAGATTTATGGAGGGGCCGGAACCCCATAAAAAGGAAGTTCTCCAGAACAGGTTGGGTGGGTGATGTTTTAAAACAGAGCCGAATAGATTTTGTGTTAATGCGGGAAGGGTTACGTTCTGAGGTGATGGAGGTTTATTATAAAAAAAGTATTTTTTAGTGACCACTCGGCTTTGGTTCTTAGAATGAGGAACAGCAGGGTTAAGATCGGTTCAGGGGTGTGGATTTTAAACAATCAATACCTGAAAGAAATTGCTTATAAAGAAGGGATTTTAAATATAATAAAGAATGCTCGGAAGGAACCTTTGTTCTTGAAAGAAAGAAGAGTTTGGTGCGACAATTTCAAATATGAGATAAAAGTTTTTTCGGTACGTTATGGGAAAAAGAGAGCGGCAGCTAACCGGGGTCGAGAAGAGAATATAAATAAAAGGTTTACGGATGTCTGTAAAGCAGTTGACGGAGGGGATAAGGGAGCTGAGACTAAGTTCCGGGTGTTAAAGGAAGAGTGGGAATTATTGCAAGCTGAAAAATGCAAGGGGGCCATTCTCCGTGCAAAGGCTAAAGATGCACTAGATATTTTCTAGAGCAAGAGAAGCTGCGACAGAGATTATCATTAATTGGAGAGTTGAAGGTTGGGGAGAAGATCATTCATGAAAGTGGGGAGATTTTAGAGGCGGCTAGCAGCTTTTATCAAGAGTTATATACAAAAGAAGACATTTCCAATTTGGCGATGGAGAAGGTTAGTGCTTTTATTGAAGAGGGTTTAAAGGAGGATGAGAGAAGCATGTGTGACAAAGAATGGATACTGCTAGGGGAGATGGTTTCTCAGGGGAATGCAGCAAGAGCCAAGTCTGTGGCACTATGAGTGGCTCAGCTGCACAGGAGGGGACGAAAAAGAGTGGGAGAGCAATAGTGATAGGGGATTCTATCGAAAGGGGAACAGATAGACGTTTCTGTGGCCGCAGACGTGACTCCAGGATGGTATGTTGCCTCCCTGGTGCCAGGGTCAAGGATGTCACTGAACGGCTGCAGGGCATTCTGAAGGGGGAGGGCGAACAGTCAGAGGTCGTGGTTCAAATTGGTACCAACGACATGGGTAGAAAGAAGGATGAGGTCCTGCAACAAGAATTTAGGGAGCTAGATAGCAGATTAAAAAGCAGGACCTCAAAGGTTGTAATCTCTGGATTACTCCCGGTGCCACGTGCTAGTGAGTATAGGAATAGGAGGATAGAGCAGATGAATGCGTGGCTAAAGAGTTGGTGCAGGAGGGAGGGCTTTAGTTTCCTGGATCACTGGGTCTGCTTCTGGGGAAGGTGGGACCTGTACAAGTCGGACGGGTTGCACCTGAACCGGAACGGGACCAACATCCTTGCGGGGAGGTTTGCTAGTGCTGTTGGGGGGGGTTTAAACTAACTTGGCAGGGGGATGGGATACAGAGTGGAGCTATAGTAGGGGGTGATGCACAGCCAAATATAGAGGAAAAAACAAGTCAGCCTGGAAGGCAGAGCAAATATATAATGGCACAAGGGAGTCTGGCAAGGCTGGATGGCATTTATTTTAATGAAAGGAGTCTTGCGAGTAAAGCTGATGAATTGAAGGTGTTGATAAACACATGGGAGTATGATATTGTTGCTATCACAGAGACATGGTTGATGGAGGGGCAGGACTGGCAGCTCAATATTCCGGGGTATAGAATCTTCAGGCGAGACAGAGGTGGGTGTAAAAGAGGAGGGGGTGTCGCAATATTAATCAAGGAGTCAATTACTGCTGTAAGGAGGGATGATATCTTAGCAGGTTCCTCTAATGAGGCCATATGGGGAGAACTTAAAAACAAAAAGGGGGCAAGCACTTTGCTGGGAGTGTACTATAGGCCCCCAAACAGTCAGGGGGAGATAGAGGAACAGATATGTAGGCAAATCTCAGAGAAGTGTAGAAATAATAGGGTAATAATAGTAGGGATTTCAACTTCCCCAATATTAACTGGGATAGTCAGAGTGTGAAAGGCTTAGAAGGTGCGGAATTCTTAAAGTGCATCCAGGAGAGCTTTTTGAGCCAGCATGTAGAAAGTCCTACAAGAGAGGGGGCGGTACTTGACCTAATTCTAGGGAATGTAGCCGGGCAAGTGGTAGAAGTGTCAATAGGAGAGCATATTGGTGACAGTGACCATAATTCGGTGAGATTTAAGGTAGTCATGGAAAAGGACAAAGAAGGACCGGTAATAAAGGTTCTAAATTGGGGGAAGGCCGATTTTAATATGATAAGGCAGGATCTGGCCAAAGTGGACTGGGATCAGCTACTTGTAGGAAAATCCACATCAGAGCAGTGGGAGTCTTTCAGAAAGGAAATAGAGAGAGTACAACGCCAACATGTTCCCGTAAAGGTCAAGGGTGGGACCAACAAGCCCAGGGAACCCTGGATGTCAAGGGATATACAAGAATGGATTAGGAAAAAAAAGGGAGGCTTTTGGCAGATACAAAGGACTAAAAACAGTGGAAGCCCTAGAGGAGTATAGAAAATGCAGGGGGGTACTTAAAAAAGAAATTAGGAGAGCGAAGAGGGGGCATGAAAAAACACTGGTGGGCAAAATAAAGGAAAATCTCAAGGTGTTTTATAAGTATATTAAGGGCAAAAGGATAACCAGGGAAAGAGTAGGGCCCATTAGGGACCAAAGTGGCAATCTGTGTGTAGAGCCAGAAGATATGGGTGAGGTTTTAAATGAATATTTTGCATCTGTGTTCACTATGGAGAAGGATGATGTAGGCATAGAAATCAGGCAGGGGGATTGTGATATACTTGAACAAATTAGTATTGAGAGAGAGGAGGTACTAGCGGTTTTAGCGGGCTTAAAAGTGGATAAATCCCCAGGCCCAGACGAGATGTATCCCAGGCTGCTGTGTGAGGCAAGGGAGGAGATTGCAGGGGCTCTGACACACATTTTCAGATCCTCTCTGGCCACAGGGGAGGTGCCAGAGTACTGGAGGACAGCTGATGTAGTACCATTATTCAAGAAGGGTAGTAGGGATAAACCAGGGAATTACAGGCCAGTGAGCCTAACATCAGTGGTAGGGAAATTATTGGAAAAATTCTGAGGGACAGAATTAGTCTCCACTTGGAGAGGCAAGGATTAATCAAGGATAGTCAGCATGGCTTTGTCAGGGGAAGATTATGTCTAACCAATTTGATTGAATTTTTCGAGGGGGTGACTAGGTGCGTGGATGAGGGTAGTGCAGTTGATGTAGTCTACATGGGCTTCAGTAAAGCTTTTGACAAAGTCCCGCATAGGAGACTGGTCAAGAAGGTAAGAGCCCATGGGATTCAGGGCAATTTGGCACATTGGATCCAAAATTGGCTTAGTGGCAGGAGGCAGAGGGTGATGGTCGAAGGTTGTTTTTGTGACTGGAAGCCTGTGTCCAGTGGTGTACCGCAGGGATCGGTGCTGGGTCCTTTGCTGTTTGTAATGTACATTAATGATTTAGATATGAATGTAGGAGGTATGATCAGTAAGTTCGCAGATGACACGAAAATTGGTGGAGTGGTAAATAGCGAGGAGGGAAGCCTCAGGCTACAGGACGATATAGACGGGTTGGTCAGATGGGCAGAACAGTGGCAAATGGAATTTAACCCTGAAAAGTGTGAGGTGATGCATTTTGGGAGGACTAACAAGGCAAGGGAATACACAATGAATGGTAGGACCCTAGGAAGGACGGAGGATCAGAGGGACCTTGGTGTGAATGTACATAGATCCCTGAAGGCAGCAGGACAGGTAGATAAGGTGGTTAAAAAGGCATAAGGGGTACTTGCCTTCATTAGCCGAGGCATAGAATATAAGAGCAGGGAGGTTATGATGGAGCTGTACAAAATGCTAGTTAGGCCACAGCTGGAATACTGTGTGCAGTTCTGGTCGCCACACTATATGAAGGATGTGATTGCATTGGAGAGGGTGCAGAGGAGATTCACCAGGATGTTACCTGGGCTGGAGCGCTTCAGCTATGAAGAGAGACTGGACAGGCTGGGGTTGTTTTCCTTGGAGCAGAGAAGGCTGAGGGGGGAACCTGATTGAGGTGTACAATATTATGAGGGGCATAGATAGGGTAGATAGAAAGGAACTTTTCCCCTTAGTAGAGGGGTCAATAACCAGGGGGCATAGTTTCAAGGTAAGGGGCAGGAAGTTTAGAGGGGATTTGAGGAAAAACTTTTTCACCCAGAGGGTGGTTGAATCTGGAACTCACTGCCTGAAAGGGTGGTAGAGGCAGGAACCCTCACAACATTCAAGAAGCATTTAGATGAGCACTTGAAACGCCATAGCATACAAGGCTACGGACCAAGTGCTGGAAAATGGGATTAGAATAGATAGGGCTTGATGGCCGGCACGGACACGATGGGCCGAAGGGCTTCTTTCTGTGCTGTATAACTCTATGAGAAGTAGGATTAGCGGAAATAAAAGTAGCAATAAGTGGAATGAAGGGGGAAAGCCCAGGGTCCGATGGACTAAGTGCAGAATTTTATAAAGAATTTTTCGAGATATTAAGTCCATTGCTCTTAGAAGTTTATAAGGAAATTAAAATTTAGGGAAGACTTGCCCCAGCTATGAGGAGAGGTGTCATAAGCTTAGCTTATAAAAATAAAGGGGATAGAAGGGATCTGAAGAATTGGAGGCCCATCACATTATTAAATGTGGATTATAAGATCTTGGCGAGGGTTATGGCAAATCGTATGAAGGAGGTGTTGCCGCAGATAGTTTTGCCCTCTCAGTCCTATGGAGTCATAGGCCGGGACATCGCAGACTCTGTTGTCTCAATCCGAGATGCGATAGAGCTCATGGAAGAGAGTGGGAGAGAGGCTTATGTATTAAAGATAGATCAAGAGAAAGCCTTTGATAGGGTCTCTCATGAGTTTTTATTGAAGGTTTTGGAAGCATTTGGTTTCGGGGAAAATTTCATTGAGTGGATAAGGATTTTTTATTCAAACATATTTAGCTGTGTTAAATGTAATGGTTTTTTATCCAAGTATTTTCCGATACAGAGGTCAGTGAGACAGGGTTGTCCCCTGTCCCCATTGTTGTACACACTGGTAGCAGAACCACTAGGTTACATGATGCGAAAGAAACAAGGTGTAGTTGAGATTGCGGTTCCCAGTTCCGGGCTGGTGTCGGTGATACACCAATATGCAGATGACACAACCTTAACATTGAGAAATGGGGAGTCAGTGAGGAAAGCTATGGACGTAGTGGAGGAGTATGGTAGAGCTTCAGGAGCCAGAGTGAATTATAGTAAGTCCCAATGCCTGGTGGCCAGAAGGGGTAGGGGGGAATGGTTGGAGGAAAGTCCCTTTAAGGTGGTGGAGGTTTTGGAAGTTCTGGGGTGCACATGGGGTGCAAGAAAGACAGGGATGAAGTGGATCGATTAAATTGGGAACCAAAGGTTATGAAAATTAAAAAGATTTTGGGAAGATGGGAAAGAAGGTGGTTGAAAGTGCAAGGAAGAGCGATAGTGGTGTCCGCTCTCCTGCTATCTAAGCTATGGTACTTATTGACGGTGGAGGATATTCCTGAGTGGGCGGAAAAGTCCATCCGAGGAGCTTGTGTGAAGTTTTTATGGGAAGGGAAACCAGACTTGGTTGCTTACAATACCATTATTGGACGGAGAAATCAGGGAGGACTCAATTTCCCAGATATTGATTTGAAGAAAAAATCCTTTGAATCAAATGGGTGAAGAGATTTCTTCAGAAGTCAAATACAAGTTTTTGGAAGAGTTGTTTTGAACATTTTTTTAAACGAAGTGGGATAGGAGGGCAGGGGATATTGTAATATGGAATACAATAATGGGCCAGAAATTCGGCTCTTGTCGGGTGAGTACGCACTGTGTACTCACCCGTAAGGCCACCTGAAGTGTCGGTTTCCTGCATGCACTGCGCATGTGCGGGAAACCGGAACTTCCGTTCCCCTGAAGGAAGGGGTTCAGAAGTCGAACGCAGTGCGCGGGAGAGGCTGCGCGCACGCAGCGAACTTCGTTTTTTTTTTCAGGTTTCTCCGGGAGGGTAAGTATGAAGAAGCTGCACTTTTAAAAAGGAGGCGCAAGGCCTGTTTTTAACAAGGTAAGTGGTTAATTAATTACAATTTAAACATTCTTTCAACAGGTTTATCTTTTTTAGATACTTTAAAGAAAGGTAAGTTTATTTTTAGCACCGTTAAAAAGTATAATTTATTTTTTCAAAAATTTAAATTTTTGTTTAAAGTAGTTAATTTATGTAACTTATAGTTATTTTAAAAATGTGATGTTTTTTAAAAAAATTATTTGAAGTTTAAGTGTGGTTTTGGGGCCGATCTCTATTCATAGATTTGACAGGTCTTCCTGTCAAATCTATGAATGAAAATGCCCTGTTAGGATTGGCTCTCCATGGCCCACGTGATCCCAGGGGACGCTTCAAACTAACTGTGCCCCTGGGATACGCAAGCACTGCGCGCCGGCAGCTGGAGGAGACCCAGGAGCCGAAGTCCTCGTGGGCCCAAAGCACAACGGCAGGCGTGGTAGGCAAGTACGCGCACGATGCTTGCACCCGCAGGAAGCCGGAAAGCCAAATTTCTGGCCCAATTATGTTTTTGAAATCGATTAAACCCCTCCCTAGGTTTTATAAGGGGGTTGTAGAGACTTGGGCCCAATTTTTAAAAAGTGTGCAGTTTATGCCCAAGGGGGCTGAGGAATTTTTAGAACAGCCCTTATTTTTGAACAGGTGGGTCAACATCGAAGGAGAGGTATTATTTAATCAAGCTTTTATAAAAGCTGGTATTATATATGTGAAAGATGTATTATACGAGGTAATTCCAGGTTGGTTGCCGGAAGCGATAGTGAGGGACATGGTGTGGGAGGAGGATCAGAAGGTAGAGGAAAAAGCAATAGGGATCATGTATGAGAAGATTGTGAGGGCAATGCCACAGGATTGGATGGAAGAAGTAAATGCGGAAATTTCCAAAGGAAGTAAAATGTGTCCCGCTTTTCCAAGCTTTTTGCTGGAGAAAGGGGGAGAGTTGGTCCAATTTGACAACTGTAATACTCGAGATTTCTATGAGGTATTTAGAGAATGGAGATTCAAGACACCTGCTGGTCAGGAGTTTTGGCAGAGTATATACCCACAGCTGGACTTCAACAGATTTGGAAGCGAGTGTGGGCGAATTTTAAATGTCCAGAGTGGATTGAACTGGATTTCAAATTGGCTCATAACCGGATTTTTACCATTACTGTCTTGTGTAAGATTGGACGAGTGGAGGGGGCAACTTGCCCAGTGTGTGGGACACGGGATGAGACTCTGTCCCATTTACTGGTGTTATGTCCGCAGTTAAATGATTTTAAGTACTATGTTCGACATTTGTGTGAAGTTTTTTTGCTGGGTGGGGACCGAAGAGCGAGAATGGGAATCCCGTGGACTCAATTTTAAGATGAGGATTGCAGGAGAGTCTGCCCGAGTCTAGCGGAGCGGCGATTAATTTAATGTGAGAAGTCGCACAACACCAGGTTATAGTCCAACAGTTTTATTTGAAATCACGAGCTTTCGGAGCGCTGCTCCTTCGTCATTACTTCACCTGACGAAGGAGCAGCGCTCCGAAAGCTTGTGATTTCAAATAAAACTGTTGGACTATAACCTGGTGTTGTGCGACTTCTCACATTTGTCCACCCCAGTCCAAGACCGGCATCTCCACATCATGATTAATTTAATGTTCAGTTTGGCTAGATTCGTGAGTGTGCAAAGAAGGAATGCTCTTTTTTAAGGGGAGGAGAATCAATCTAAAAGAGTATTTTAAATATAAGCTGAAAGATCATTATAAGGCTCTGTGGATGTTTTATTCATAAAGGAATTTAAAGATTGTACTTTAAAAATTGATTGTAAAATACTATCAATTAATAAATGTTACGGGAGACAAATTAAACTTCAGGTTGGCTTCCGCTTGCTCCCGGCGAAGAGACTCAAGGTATTCGGCGCCTTCCCGGATGCTTCTCCTCCACTTTGTACGGTCTTGGGCCAGGGATTCCCAGGTGTCGGAGACGTGGGCAGAGGAAACGCGGTCATTATCACATTGCTGTTTGTGGGAGCTTGCTGTGCGCAAATTGGCTGCCGCGTTTCCCACATTACAACAGTGACTCCACTTCAAATAGTACTTCATTGGCTGTAAAGCGCTTTGGGACGTCCGATGATCGTGAAAGGCGCTATAGAAATGCAAGTCTTTCTTCTTTCTTTTTGGGGAGAGAGTTCCAGATTTCCACTACCCTTTGTGTGAAGAAGTGCTTCCTGACATCACCCCTGAGCAGCCTAGCTCTAATTTTAAGGCTACGCCCCCTTGTGCTGGACTCTCCCACTAGAGGAAATAGTTTCTCTCTATCCATCCAATCTACTCCTTTAATCATCTTAAACACCATAATTAGCGAACCCCTTAATCTTCTGTACTCAAGGGAATACAAGCCTCGTCGATGCAACCTGTCCTCATAATTTAACCCTTTTAGCTGCTGACCTGTAAAATGCTTAGGTGGAGAACAGGAGACGGTTAAATGACAGAAGTGATACGCGCATGAAACAAAAGGAGGCATAATGAGAGAAATCAGAGAAATAAAAGACATGCACAAGACACAGAGAGCATATGAATAGCTAAAGAGGGATTGCTAAGTAGAATATGAAGAATGAAAAACTGGTAAAGTGGAGCTAGATCTAATGACCCATGAGACTGGTGGACGAAAAAAGCAGGTTGACACTAAGGTGCGGACCACCCCGCGGGACTATGCACCAACCTGCTCCCCTCCCCTATCCTCGAAACGCTGGCACGCCCAAAGGGATCTTAAGCCAATCCAGTACCAAAGGGTTAAATCGTCTATTTGCAATCAGTTGCAGCCTCAAAACAACTGAGCAAGGTCTTTTAATCAGGCACCTCAAGTCGTAGGTTCATTGTAGCCCTAGATAAATTTAATCAGGTTGCACCAAGAGTGTGAGAAGTGGGAATTGTATTCATTTGAAACCTTGAATGGGTACAGACCCAAGCTGGGAAGCCCTGCATGAAATCTCATTAGGTGAGGGAAGGGGGCTGGAGTACAGAAGATGCATAGGTAAACAAGCAACAAATTGCCCAATAAAAAATGTGTAGTACTTTTAAGAACAAATTCCTTTTAAATACCATGTACTCTTACAAAAGGAAATTATATATTTAAAGTTACAGTAACACTGATCGTTATTGTGAGTCGTGCAAAATGCATCTGGTAAAGGGTATATTAAAGAGGTATTTCATACCACTTTTTCCTATTAATTTCTTTATCAATTCTCGGACTTACATAAATTGCTAAAATGTGACCCGTGCACTGGTTATATTGTATACAGACAGCTTTATTCTTTAATTAGTTAACAGCATCCAAAAAATTACCATTAAAAGTTAAGCACTAAACGAGATGACTTTGTTAATGACCGTACGATGCGTGCTCTCATGGACACAAATCCACCCTATTAGGAAAGGTTGAACAGGCTGGGGCTCTTTTCTCTAGAAAAGAGAAGGCTGAGGGGGGTGACCTGATTGAGGTCTTTAAGATTATGAAAGGGTTTGATAGGGTAGATGTAGAGAAAGTGCTTCCGCTTGTGGGGGAGACCAGAACTAGAGGTCAGAAATATAAGATAGTCACAAATAAATCCAATAGGGAATTCAGGAGAAAACTGTTTACCTAAAGAGTGGTGAGAGTTGAGGTGTAGTTGAGGCAAACAGTATAGATGCATTTAAGGGGAAGCTAGATGAGCACATGAGTCAGTAAGGAATAGAAGAATATTTTGATAGGGTTAGATGAAGAGGGGTGGGAGGAGGTTCACGTGGTGCATAAATGGCAGCATAGACCAGTTGGGCCGAATGGCCTGTTTCTGTGCTTTTTTTAAAATTCGTTTTTTTATGGGATGTGGGCATCGCTGGCAAGGCCAGCATTTATTGCCCATCCCTAATTGCCCTTGAGAAGGTGGTGGTGAGCCGCCTTCTTGAACCGCTGCAGTCCGTGTGGTGAAGGTACTCCCACAGTGCTGTTAGGGAGGGAGTTCCAGGATTTTGACCCAGCGACGATAAAGGAACGGCGATATGTCCAAGTCAGGATGGTGTGTGACTTGGAGGGGAACTTGGAGGTGGTGGTGTTCCCATGCGCCTGCTGCCCTTGTCCTTCTAGGTGGAAGAGGTCATGGGTTTGGGAGGTGCTGCCGAAGAAGCCTTGGCGAGTTGCTGCAGTGCATCTTGTAGATGGTACACACTGCAGCCACGGTGCACCGGTGGTGGAGGGAGTGAATGTTTAAGGTGGTGGATGGCATGCCAATCAAGCGAGTTGCTTTGTCCTGGATGATTTCGAGCTTTTTGAGTGTTGTTGGAGCTGCACTCATCCAGGCAAGTGGAGAGTATTCCATCACACTCCTGACTTGTGCTTTGTAGATGGTGGAAAGGCTTTGAGGCTGTAAGTTCAATGTAATTATGTAAAACTTTCAGTGGCTATGGGTGCCGATGACGCCATGGCCGGCACCCATTGTGCTGATGCAGATCGGGCACCGGGTCCCTTCATTATCAGGCACGGAGGCCTGAAGCGGAAACCCGCTTTATACTCACAGTACCTTCTTCACTGGTGTTAGTGAGATGAAGAAAAAATGCCTCATTAACTCACACATAGGACACAATGTAAGTCGGGGTGCGGCCTTTTTTGATGCTGGGGGAGTGCCCAAGTTTGGTGTATTGCCGATATCCAGATATCCAGATGTGGCCTATATTCAGGTCAATATGGTGCCCCATGCTGTGTTCTTTAGACTTCTATAAACGTCAATGAAGAACTAGCCCTAAGCAAATCAGCCTGTTCTTTATGAGTGTTACAGAATTCTGTTGAACAAAGACATATAAAAGTGATATAGACACGGTCTGGGTTAGCTTGGAAGCACCTAGTAATGTCATTTGCGGCCTCCGGGGGTTATATAATGGTAGCCAGGTTTGAGGCTTAATTAGATACTAGTATTTCTAACTTCTAAATTCATGCACACTGTGAAATTCCACAGCAGGGCAATGTTGAGAAATCAGATACCATTTTGCAACGAGAAAATTTCAAATGCCATGTAAATGGGAATATTGGTGGGTAATTGATGAGATTCAGTCTAGGCAGCAATTTATTGGCCTTGTGACCTTCGTGTTCACGTCCAATTAGGTGTTAATGAACATATTATGGATGCCATGGTAGTTTAGAGTATTTTTATGATGGACCACGTCTAACCTTGAACGTACATGAAAACTATCTGATTGTCATTCCTGCCATGTGATATCACTGACTGCCAAGAAAGTAACCACTGCTCTCTGAAGTTCACAGTAAGCATGCGTGATTCAAATGTAAGAGTTCACGTTAAAAAAAAATCTCTACAGACTACGTAAGACACAACGGTCCATTTGTTTCTGGTACTGCGGGCTCATATAAAAGTCTGGCGTGTATATGCTGTAAACTGGGTTAGTTTTGATAATGATGGAGGAGCTAAAATGGATTTCTATCTGCAAATGTGGGGACAGCATCTGTATAAATCACACGCCTACAAACAACATATCTCCTTTATAAGCAGTATACCTCTCCAATGTTAAGTATGTGTGATGAGCATATGGTAACGTTTTGCTGTCAGTATCACACAGTGTGCACTTTACCAATTATACTAACAGCTGCCTTGGATCATGTGTTACAAAGTTGTTGTACAATCTAGAAGTTCAGATAAATGCTATAAGATTACTCCGATGGTCTAGAACATCATCTGAACTGTTGAGATTGCGTTACCAACATAGAAAAATGACAGACAGGAAAAGACCAGCTGGTCCATGGAGCCTGTCCCATACACACATGCTGCAACTAAGTATCATGATCCCCAATGCTCCACAATGCTCCCCACCCACTAACAGCCATGGAATATCCTGGGAGAGGCAAAACATTTTTTTTCAAAAAAGGCCCTAGGCCAATTCAGGGGAACAAATCTGGGAAATTCCTCTCTGACCCCCAAAGGTGATCAAAATGTGTTCCAGGAGACCAGTGTCCATGAGACACGTTGCCCAATATCCCACCTACCTTATAGTACATGTTGTCCGCATTACAAACTGGTTTTCTCACTTAAAAGTCAGCGAGTGGCATAAGTGGACTTTATACTCTACAGCCTTTTTTTATAATCTACGCCCATAGAGGTGCAGACTCAAGGGGTTGATAGTTACTCATGTGCAGTAATCCGTTTGCAGAACGCAATGTAATCTCACACTGTGTTATCTAACACTCTTCAAAACGGTGGATATTAAACAGACCAGATTTCGCCTGATAAGTGATCTTTGCTTACAACTAATTATTAATATGATGCAGAAAGATTGGCAAACACTACAAATATAAATATACCAAAGCATACAATATAATAAGAAAGTCCATAATGGGGCTATTGTCTTTCAGATGAAATCTGAAATGTTTCAGATGAATGTTAAACAAAGTTCTAGTACCTGAATGGCAAATTCTTCTAATAATTTCTGTGTCAGCTAAATGTAAGTATCACATGGGTTAGGAATGAAATGCAGCCTTTCGACTGATCACTTATCATAATTTTGGAAAGAACTGATGCAAATTGCAAACCTATCAGTTTTGAGACATTTCCGTCCTCGTCTTTCTCAGATTCAGTCAAATAATGACAGAAGCTTTTGGATTCTACGAACATAGGAACAGGAGGAGGCCATTTAGCCCCTGGAGTCATGGCTGATCTGTGACCTAACTCCATTTACCCGCCTTTGCCCCATCTCCCTTAATACCTTTGATTAGTAGAGGAGAATGGTTTCCTGACCAGGCAAATAGTACGAACGACTTAAATTCAATGGCACACAGTAGACAGACTGGATGCAGGAAGGATGTTTCCCCTGGCTGGGGGGTCTAGAACGAGGGGTCACAGTCTCAGGATACGAGGTAGGCCATTTAGGACTGAGATGAGGAGAAATTTCTTCACTCAGAGGGTGGTGAACCTGTGGAATTCTCTACCACAGAAGGCTGTGGAGGCCAAGTCACTGAATATATTTAAGAAGGAGATAGATAGATTTCTAGACACAAGGGGTATGGGGAGAGAGGGGGAATATGGTATTGAGATAGAGGATCAACCATGATCATATTGAATATCGGGGCAGGCTCGAAGGGCCGAATGGCCTACTCCTGCTCCTATTTTTCTATGTTCTATGTTTCTATACAAGTTGCACTGCATGGAAGATGCTTGTTTGTGAAGATCTGCACAATTCACATAGCTCCAGATATACTCCACACACTTTGTGCATACTTACATGGGCCAATGGGTGAGCCAATGGTTGGAGATACAACGTTGCATATCTGGACAGATATGATCAATGACTATATCACAAAGTGAAATAATGACCAGAATCAATACTTCAGATCAAAGGTTCCCCTGTTGTTGATTACATTCAGAAAATAAATCCATTTGGTCCATTGACTAAAATACGCAGTCTCTACTTTAATTATAAATGAAATGAACAATTAAAAACTCATGACTACATATACAATACGTAAGTACTTTTGTATTCTACTGCTGCAAAAAAATAGCTGACATTACTAGACTACCAATTAAACGATGCCATGTAACCTTGGGTCTGACATGACTCTTTTCTGTATTATACTATTACCTACCATCTATGTCTCTCTCTCCAATGGCGAAACAACAATTTCATCCTCGAATGGAAGGGATGGAATGTGGGAGCAAGTTCGGAAAAACTGGGTTTTCGCTTGCTGAAACTTATTTATAAAGGCCCGTTTATTAGTCAATTGAAGGATCTTTGAAGGTTAACAAGTCAGCCTTTGATGTGTTTTTATTCATCAAAGCTAAGAAGAGGGTTGCCAAATGAGAATAGTCCTTGATGGCCCTCAGAGCCTAAAAAATTGTTCGAGGAGCAAATTTGTCTATGTTTGTCAAAGGGTTAAGAAAAATAATTTTTGGCAGTTAACAAAACGTGCAAAAGTTCCAAAAGACATTCAGTACTCAAAAGGGTTAATCAGCGCCGTTTCATTTCAGTGATGTGTGCCAGTGGCAAAACACTTGCTTTAGGTGATTTTTTAAAATTTCAGTTGCTGTTGCTGTTGCGACTGGTTTACTTTGAACGTTCTCCCTTTTTGTGAATCTGATTGCACGTTAGTAAATCAAGAAGTCGAACTTGCATGGCCTTCCCCTTATAGAGGGAGAACCATCTTCTGAAGGGAACAGGTCTTCACACTGGAATCATAAATTACATCCAATGAAGCAATCACAGGTGGGCTTTGGAAACGAGTCAGTTCTTGAGAAGGGAGATGCATTTGAAACACGAGACAGCAAAGGAATAAAATACCATAGCCCCTGGTATTCAAGAGTTTTATGTTAATATACTTGAAAGAAAGAACTTGCATTTATATAGAACTTTATCACATCCTTAATACACCCTAAAGCACTTCTGATCCAATGAATTAGTTTTGTGGTCCAGTCACTGTTGGTATTCAGGCAAACACAGCAGCTAATTGCATACAGTAAAATCCCACAGACCGTAAATGAGATGAATGACCAGTTAATCTGTTTTTTGGTGGTATTGTCTGAGGTATTGAATGTAGGCCAGGACATCAGGAAAGCTCCCTGTGCTTCTTCGAATAGTGCCCCGGGGATCCTTTATATCCACCTGAACAGACAGGTCTCAGTTAAACATCTCATGCAAAAGACAGCATCTCTGACGATACAGCACTCCCCCAGTATTGGGCTGGAATGTCAACCCAGATTATGTGCTAAAGTCCTGCAGTGGAGCTTGAACCCACAGCCTTCTGATTCAAGAGTGCCACCAATTGAGCCAAGGTTGATGCATGCAACTCATATATAAGTCCAAATTTTGCCATGCACATTTTTCAGACTTCTGGTAAATTGCTCTTAGCTTTTCAAATCATTGGTTGCTCTCAGCTAGCGGCACTGTTCCTATAATCAGGATCAATGATGCCCTTTCAGTGAAAATATTATTGGCGTTGAAATAATGCTCTGCAGTACTAATAACGCACTTGTTGATGAGTTTGTATAAAGTTCTTCTTTCTGCTATTTTAATGCAGTCTATTGAAAAGAAATAGGTTAATGCCTTTGTTAGACAAAGGAATTTCTTATGAATTCATTACTATGTTCTCTGCTAATATTGCAAAGTGTAATTTCAGTCCTATTGCGCCAAAGAGGGATTGGTGCAATTTAGCCCCAGTTAACTGAGCTATTGGGCCGTCAATGAAAAATGATGGCAGTTCCTGCCTCTTTCCCAACAAAAAAACCCAGAATCATTAGCCCCAGGTAACATGCTTGCTCTTAATGCGTTGGTTGGTTCATTCAAACGCATATTTTGCTTTTCTTGAAAAAGCTAAATTTGTAAAATCTATTTTAGCTTCACATTTCCATATGTTCTCACTTGGCAAGGTTTACACCAGCTCTAATGAGCTCTTGGAATGTTCTTTTAGGCTCAGTTTCGCACAACTTGAAGCTGTGGACATATGCTGAGGTATCGATACCTTGCCTAAGTGGTCAATTAATATGAGTGAAGTGTCAGCAGGCCGTTCTACTTTGGGGAGCATCGGAGTGGAGCCCAATCCTGTCCTCTATCCAACGTCCACATATGAAGGCTTTTTAGCCTAACAGCAACAACAACTTGCATTTATATAGTGCCTTTAATGTAGCAAAACATCCCAAGTTACTTCACTGCAGCATAATCAGACAATAATTGACACCGAGCCAAAGAAGGAGACATGAGGACAGGAGCTTGGTCAAAGAGGTAGATTTAAAGGAGGATCTTAAAGGTGGAGAGAGAGGCGGAGAGGTTTAGGGTGGGAATTCCAGAACTTGGGGCCTAGACAGCTGTTAGGTCACTGAACAGCAATAAGAAGCAGAGTTCGACTGAATTTCTCGATATCCTTAGCCCAAAAGAGCTGAGGCCAATTGTAACACCCTAAAACTAGCTTGGCTTAAATCAGCTAACTCAGCAAAGACTTCAGTTGAACCTTGGACCTGCCTATTCTGTATGCTAAGTACCAGGCTGGGCCACTGAGGGGAGCCTAGCTCCAGCCACCTTTATGTTGATTGGACTGAGCTTGTCGCCATAAGTTGAATTTGCTTTTTTCTAAGCTGCTTCTATTTATTGGCCCTGAAATTCACCTCTCCGGCTTGCTGCGGGGGTAAGGATCGCGCGCGCACTTACCTACCGCGCCTGCCGTTGACCTCTGGGCCCACGGGAACTTCAGCTCCTGGGCCTGCTCCAAGTGCCGGCGCGCAGTGCTTGCGTGTCCCAGGGGCGCAGTTAGTGCGATGCATCCCCTGGGATCACGTGGGCTATGGAGAGCCAATGGCAGCAGACCATCTTTCATTCATAGATTTGACAGGAAGACCTGTCAAATCTATGAATTGAAATCGGCCCCAAAAGAACAGCTAAACTTAAAATAAATTTTAAAAAAACCATCACATTTATAAAATAACTATAGTTAAATAAATTAACTACTTTAAACAAAAATTTAAAATTTTTGAAAAAATTAAAATACTTTTTAACAGTGCTAAAAATAAACTTACCTTTCTTTAAAGTATCTAAAAAAGATAAACCTGTTGAAATTTTTTTTAAATTATACTTAATTAACCACTTACCTTGTTGAAAACGGGTCCGGCGCCTCCTTTTTAAAAGCGTAGGTTCTTCAATACTTACCCTCCCGTAGAAACCTGAAAAAAACCCTAAGTTTGCTGCGTGCGCGCAGCCTCTACCGCGCACGCGGTTCACCTATGAACCGCCCCCTTCACCAGACCGGAAGTTCCAGTTTCCCGCGCATGCGCAGTGCATGCAGGAAACTGGCACTTCAGGACGCCTTACGGGTGAGTACACAGCGCGTACTCACCCGGGAAGGGCCGAATTTTTGGCCCATTGACTCATTTCGGCAGTTCAAAAACATCTGTCGACAAATGTCATCAATCTTTGTAGCGCCTAAATTTGACTTTGCTTTAACAAGCTCAAGGACAAACCATAGGGTTGGCAGCAACAAATTCAGTGGAAAACAAGGAATATGATGTTATCATCATGTTAAGCCTCGAAACATCTGTTGTGGTTTCAATAAATACCTGGAGCGAGTACGCAGAAAATCAATGTTTTTCTCACTGACTTTTACTACCGTGTTGACTTCTACAGTTATTGAATCGAATCATAGAAATTTACAGCACGGAAGGAGGCCATTCAGCCCATTGTGCCTGCGCTGGCTCTTAGAAAGAGCAGTCGTGGTTACTCTCACACCCCCCCCCCACTATTTGTCCGTAACTCTGTCAGTTCCTCATCCTCAAGAACCCGTCCAACTCCCTTTTAAAATTATTTATGGAATCAGCTTCCACCACCTTTTAAGGTAGAACATTCCAGATCCCGACAACTCTCTGAGTGAAAAAGTGTTGTCCTCATCTCACCTAGATCTTTCGCCAATGATTTAAAATTTATGACTTTTGGTTATTGACCCACTCGCCAGAGGGGAAAGTTTTTCTCTATCTACTCTATCAAAACCCCTCAACATCTTGAAAACCTCTATTAAGCTAATAATAAAACTGCCTGCCAGCAGTCTAATCTACCACAGAAGCCGCAAGATAACGCCAATTGCTCCAACATGTGGCCATAATTTGCAGTAGCAGGGCAACGAACGGCGTCTGCCGTTAGTTCGACTCGCCGTTGCCCGTTTAATCGCGATGCTACTTCACGGCGCAAGTTCCTGAAAACGTCACAGCGGCATCTGGCATCCGGGAAACCGGCATCTGGGACCTGAGCGAACAGGGCAAGCAACTGCGGAACTCCTTAACCAATCAGATTGAAGGATTGTGAACAGCGCAAGGACTGAGAAGGAAGTGTAAATTCGAGTGGGTGAATTCAATGACAAATCAGGTACAGAAAGAGAAATAAAGATAGGGAAAGAAAGATTGGATTAAGAGAGAGAGAGAGAAAAAAGAGACAGAAAGGAAAAGTTAAAAAGAAATAATTTTAAATTTTACATTCTTAAAATATCCAACAATTAAAACCTTGAAGGAATGAGACTCCACACTTATAATAGTTAATTTTCAGTGTCAGAGAGGTTCATTGGCAGTAATTAATATTTAGTACATTGTTAAAAGAATCTGTGACAGCTAACCCAGGTTTAATTAAATATGCGTGGACCTTAATTGGCTCCAAAACAGGTTCCTTGCGTCTCTTCAGACCAGCTCTAGCTTTCTGTGACGAGTTTAGTTCGTATCTACCGCACAAACACAGCAGCTTCACACCATTCAATGCATTTCAATGGTGAGGCAGGCGAGCGAGATGCCATTTTCGTGAAGCTAACAGCAGAGCGGCACAACTCGGACAGCAACTTTTGGATTTCCGCGTTTAACTGCGCATCTGCCCTCACCTGAACTTGCTGTAGCATTCGCGCATAAATAACGGCGAGCGCCATTAGCCTCACTGTTATTTTGACAGCAAATTATGGGCCATGATATAGCATTAATTGCACATCTTCAGATATACTGGTTCACAGCACAGCAAACCCATTCTCATTTTATATACTGCTTAACAGGGAAGTATAGACTGCTGAACTGCCTCATTGCCCTAAATGTTATAACAGGACATATCAATGTTGTTACTGGTGTCTCACTGTTGCTCCTTGTCCCAATGTTTTATACTTTAGAGCTGTTGATTAGAAGCAACCTGGCAGCAGACATTTTGTACAGAACTCCCCCTGATGTAACATCATGACTTTCCATTACTGTGACATCCAAGTGTAATGAGGATAGCATTGGAGCAGATCTTTATGATGTCACAGAAGGCAGATCCATACATCGGAATATAGGAACAGGAGTAGGCCATTTAGGCCCTCGAGCCTGTTCCACCCTTCAATCAGATCATGGTTGATCTGTAGCTGTCCCTGCCTTGGTTCCATAATTCTTAGTACCCTTACTCAACAAAAATTTATCAGTCTCGGTTTTGAAATGTTCAATTGACCCCCAGCCTCAACAGCTTTTTGGGGGAGAGTGGTTCAGATTTTCACTACTCTTTGTGTGAAGAAGTGCTTCCTGACATCACCCCTGAACGGCCTAGCTCTAATTTTAAGGCTATGCCCCCCTTGTTCTGGACTCTCTCCCCAGAGGAAATAGCTTCTCTCTATCTAGGCTATCAAATCCCTTAAACAGCTTAAACAGCTCAATTAGATCACCCCTTAATCTTCTATATTCAAGGGAACAGGGGTTCTCCAGTTCGTCCACTGTAACTTGAGCGGAAGAGCCTGCGGAAACCCAGAACGTCGGCCTAAACATGTCCAAAAATGTCACATAGCACTAAAAGAGATGAGTGATGAAATGGCCCACGTGACTACAGCATAAATCTGGGCAGCTCTGATCCATGTCACGAAAGGATCTGAAGTAGAGTGACTTGCTCTGGGAATCTGGTGTACTTGGGGTTTGGGAGGTTTTCCTTCCTTGAGGTGATACTTCAGTCGAGTGCCAGCTTCGAATCTTTGTGCCACTCCATTGAGATCGTGGCAGACGGTTCTTGACCTGTGTCGCAGTGCTTGTTGCAAAGTAGAGTTGCCTCAGCTTCTTGGTGAGTGACGGAGGTCTTCCTGGAAATAGCTTCTTGATTAGTTCAGACTTAATGAAAAGTTTTCTGACTGCTGCCAAGAACAGGTCAAGACTGCATGAAAACGAGTCAAGTATGCTGGCAAGCTCTTAGAAAATGAGCGTTGTTAAAGTTTTAGA
This sequence comes from Squalus acanthias, assembly GCA_030390025.1. Lineage (NCBI taxonomy): Eukaryota > Metazoa > Chordata > Chondrichthyes > Squaliformes > Squalidae > Squalus > Squalus acanthias. The sequence continues at coordinate 31,023,305 of CM059443.1, read as the reverse complement.
GGGAACCAAAGCCAAGCTGTTGCAGTTCTTGTTCTTCCAAATTTCACAAGCACACAACACGTGCCTTTTTGAGAAATGCAATTGCTTCACACAATGAGTCATGTGTATTTGTCACTAAAGTTTAAAAGGCGCAGTGTTATTCTGAATAGATACCTTCAGGATATGTTAAACCCATAATTATCAAAATATCTGTTTCTCATTTCATATCATGAAACTGTAGCTATAATTGTAAGCATTAAAACTTAGGGAGAATTATATTTGCAATTCGTAAAAGCCACACACATTTCTTCCCAGTTTAATTTAAAAGCTGATCACTTTAGTTAAAAGGCTACTTGAGGTTAATTTGGGACAGTACAAAAACTGGCAAACTAAAGTTATTTAAAAAAAACACTAAATATTTACTCAAGTGGAATTTGAAGTGATTGAAGTCAATTGTTGGAACAGTGAAGTTTAAGGACAGTGTGGTGAAATGCCTGAGCGCACTCATTTTACTTTTGGGACCTGGAGTTGAAATCAAATCCAAATAGATGACATGAAAATCTCTTCTCACTACTTATTATTAAGGGCGTATGTGGAGTAAACTTGGAATCTTGCATCCCAGTTCCTGGTAGGCATAATAGCAGTAGTATCGTATATAAAACTGGCACAATTCAGAACTAAATCGGTGGTTTAATTCAAAGACGTTGCAAGGAGGTGTATCAATATAGGCATCCACAGCCGAGTAGACCTTGCTCATGAACTGTTTCTAATTTTAATTAGCATTTGCTGTTCTCCCTTCTCATTAATAGACGGCTATTGCTGCCTGGGTAGCTGTTTAGGAGCTGACTTTTCTCCAAACACCAATTTGATTAGCTGAAACTGTACACTAATGAGGACTCAAGCATTGGCAATCAGCAACCAACATCACAAAACACCTTTGAGTGCACGTTAAGAAAGGCCGTAAACTGTGCAGTCATTTTCATTGCTGAATTCAGTTGCAAGCAAGATGTGTTGCTTTCCTTGGTAGTTTGTTCCCCGTATCTTTTAACCCTTGGCCTGTCCTACCTTTCATCTCTGGGGCTGAGTGGCCCACCTGCTCCCAGTTTGAAATGACTATTGTGGGGCCAGGGGGAGCGGGACCTACCGTCCAGCGAGCTGCAGCGGGGGTGTCCGCTCGGTGCTCACGGCAGGGTAATGAGGCCCGGCCCTCAAAATGGATGGGGCATTCCGCTGGCAGCACTGTGGCGCTCGGCTGGCTAAACTCTGCTGGTCAGCTGCCTGATAGTTCAAATCTACACCGCCCCCCGCCCCCCTCCTCCCCCCTCCCCCTCCCCCCTCCCCTCCATCCTCCCCTCCCCCTCCACCCACCTCCTCCCCCCCAGCCGTCGCTGGACTGAAGCGCACAATCTAAGCTGACACTCTAGAGCGGTTACTCAGGCAGAGCTGCATCGCAAGAGGCACTACCCTTCAGATGAGATGTTAAACCAAGGTCTGCCTTTTCGGATAATTCTGGTGTGTGCTAAAGACTTAGGGCTAAAAATTGAGTCGCGCCCCGGAGACGGGAGCGCAGGCAGGTGCTGGCAGGCGGCCAGCGACAAAAGTGGCCGCCCCGCACCTCGCCTTTAAATAGCGCCTCCCCGGCCGCAGGTAGGCCCCCCCTTACCCCGTCGGACATAGTGTCCGGCGGTAAGTCAGGGGGCGCTCCCGATGATCGTGGCCGGGGCGCGAGCGGGGCGCTGCGCACGGTGATGACGTCATCGCCAGCGGCGCAGCGCCGCGGGGTGCTACCGGTTAGTGCTGCCGCTAACCTCCCGCTGAATTTCGCAGGAGGCGTGGGCGGCGCCGCGCCCGGGTGCTAGTTGCTTTGCGCCCCGTTAAATGGGAGGCGCAAAGCAACCGAATTTTTCCCCCTTACAGCACTATTTGAAGGAGAGTGGGACAGTCTTGATCAACGTTTCTCTCTCACCCAACAGAACCAGAAACAAGTTCATTGGTCATTGCTGCTTGTGAGATCTTGCAAAAATGGCTGCCGCGTTTGCCAACATAACAGCAGCCACTGCACTTTAAAGTAATTCATCATACATTGAGATTTATGATAACGTATTATATAAATGTGTCTTTTTATAACTGGTTCTATCCCACTTAGCTACAAGGACAGGTTGGAGAAGCTGGATTTGTTTTCATTAGAGCAAAGGAGCTTGCGGGGTGATTTGATAGAGGTGTACAAGATTATGACGGGTTTGGACGGGGAAAGGCTGTTCCCACTAGTTGATGGTACAAGGACTAGGGGACACAGATTTAAGGTTTTGGGCAAGAGATACAGGGGGGACGTGAGGAAAAACTTTTTTACGCAGCGAGTGGTGAGGACCTGGAACTCGCTGCCGACGGAAGTGGTGGAAGCGGAGACACTCAATGTTTTCAAGCGGAGACTGGATAGGCACTTGAGGAAAATAAACTTGCAGGGCTACGGGGATAGAGCGGGGGAATGGACTGACTGGATTGCTCTACAGAGAGCCAAATGGCCTCCTTCTGTGGCGTATGACTCTATGGGGGAAAAATTCAGTTGGTTGCGCCTCCCGTTAGCGCCTTAAGAGGGCGCTAATGGGGCGCAAAGCAGCTAGCGCCCGGGCGCAGCGATGTTTGCGCCACTCGCGAACTTAACTAGACATTTTGCGGCGGCGCTAAACTTTATCGCCGCGATCTCCTGCGCGCGCAGATTGTGACGTCATACGAGAGTGCAACGCCCTTGTGGCGCCCCGGAGCAGAATTTCAGTGGCGCCCCCATCCTTACCGCCTGGCGCATCCAACGACCGGTAGAGTGGAACGCTAACAATCGCTGTGGGGCTGGGGGGGGCGCTATTTCAAGGGGGCCTCTTCCTGTCTTTCTCTGTGGTTGACCTTTTTGCACCACTCGTTCTGAGAGAGAAAGAGAGATTCGGAGAGAGAGAAAGAGAGACTTCTGCATTGAGTCAACACTGTGTGAGGTAGTTTTGGCTACTCATCCTAACTTCGCTGGTACTTTGGTTTCTGGCCTTCATAACTTTGCTTGCTAAGAGATATGGGGGCTGCACTGATGGGGGGCGTCGTCCTGCACCAGCTGAATCGGAGGAGACAGAGACGCAGAGAGAGAGTGGCAATGATGGCCAGACGGAGGAGGGCCAACAGGCGTCTGTACAGGAGAGCTTACCCTCCCAGGGTATATCGTGAACAGCTCTCCTACATTCATATGTCTGAGGAGCAGTGTCTGCGAAGGCTGCGCTTCAGCAAGGAGGTGGTCACTGAGCTCTGCCACCTGCTGCAGCCAGATCTGCAGCCTCAACTGAGGTCCAGGACGTCTCTGTCGGTGGCAGTGAAGGTCACAGTGGCTCTGAACTTTTATGCTACTGGCTCATTTCAATCTGCTGTTGGGGACATCGCCAATATCTCCCAGTTCGCGGTGCATTGCTGCATCCGGAAGGTCACAAATGCCCTCTTTAAAAGGAGACGAGAGTTCATCTCTTTCCCCATGACCCCAGACAAGCAGCAAGAACGCGCTCTGGGCTTTGCGAGGATAGCGGGCTTCCCCATGGTGCAGGGCGCCATTGACTGCACGCATGTGGCTTTGCGTGCTCCGCATGAGAATGCCGAGGATTTCCGGAACAGAAAGGGGTTCCATTCCTTGAATGTTCAGTTGGTCTGTGACCACAGACAGCTGATACTCGCTGTCAATGCCCACTATCCTGGCAGCTGCCACGATGCTTTCATCCTGCGCCAGACTACTGTGGCAGAACTTTTCGAGGCACCGCATCAGCCAGTTGGTTGGCTTCTCGGGGACAAGGGGTATCCACTGAGCACCTGGCTGATGACACCGCTCCGTACGCCCAACACCCCTGCTGAGCTGCGGTACAACGAGAGCCATCAAGCTACCAGGAACATCGTGGAGCACACAATCGGCGTGCTCAAGCAACGGTTCCGCTGTCTCGACCATTCTGGAGGAGCCCTGCAGTACTCGCCTGAGCGAGTTTCCAACATCGTAGTTGTGTGCTGCATGCTGCATAACATGGCAATCCTCAGGACCCAGCCAATGCCACCAGGCCTTGGAGCACCACCAGAGGAGGAGGAGGAAGAGGAGGAAGAGGAGGAGGAGGATGATCAGCAGCAGCACCAAGGCGTGAGGGCGGCCCACAATGGTGAAACTGCAAGGGCCGTCCGTCAGCGGCTGATAGCAAGCCGCTTCTAGGCCCCTGCTGTGGAAATGGCTTCTGCCATTGAGAACAGCATGAATGAACCCAACACGCAACCCCTAAGCCGGCCAAGGCACCAATGATTCCAAACACCAAACATGTATATTTTGAGTACCAAAACTTATTTATTTTACAAACTCTGTGTGTGTCATTTCTTCATGACAAACTCATACAAATAAACACAAAAAAACAGACATTACCATAACTGGTTCTCACAACCTGGAGATCATGTGCAAAACACTCAACAAAAGTTTGACCACGAACCTCGGCCTTTAATAAAAAAATGACCAGCATTTTGTCACACCTCCTACATCGAGGGTGAACTCCTTCCCGTGCGCCCTTCCCCCCTTCTTACCCTACTGCTCCTCCGCAATGGGACCTCAGTGGCTGCAGCAAGGCTGGTGGAAGGCTGCTGACTGTCAGGCCCTGACAATGCAGATGCCCTTGAGGGACGGCCTCGACCAGTTCTGGGCCTGGAGGGCCCGGCTGCAGACTGCACCAACTCTGCATGGGCGGCAGCAGTCTGTCCTACAGGCGGTGGCAACTGCAGTGGAGAAGTGACAGTGGTGGCAGCAGGAATGCTGTCATCTTGAGCGAGGACAGCAACTCCCTGCTCGACCGGCACACTGGCACTCCCACGGGGCAGCACCTCAGCATCCGGAGCAATCTGCTGGAGCACAGATTGCTGGCCTGCTGCGGCGCGGTGAGAGCCCCGGGGAAATGTGAACGAACCAGCGAGGATGGCAGCAGACAGTGCTCGCGTGGCCTCAATCTGAGTCTGCATGAGAGCAGTCTGAGATTGAATTGCAGCACTGAGCTTCAGTGTCGCATCCGCCTGCGCTGCAGCGAAGTGCTCCACACTCCTTGCCAGTGCTTCAATGCATTCGGGCACCCTACCCACTGCAGCCATGAGCTCAGTGTGCATGCCCACCGCCTGGGTGTTCATTTCCGCGATCAGCCGCTCCTCCTCTGCGTCCAGTGCAGCAGGACTCGCTGGCATACTCTCCCTCCGGGGAGAAGGCCCCCGAGCTTCCCTACCCCCATCGCGTTGCTGCAGCCCGCTGGGTCCTGGAGCTTCACCCTCATCAGACCCTTCCCCCCTGCTCCCCTCCAGGGAAGGCGTGTTCCCAGTGTCGGCATGGGCTTCCTCGGGAGAGGGTGGCACTGATGCTCGGCTTCCTCTTCCTCCTCGGCTGCAGCTTCACTCCCACTGGCAGCTTCAGGGCCCGTCTCCTCAGCTGGTGAATCACCATCTGAAAGCAGGGAGGTACAAGAGTGGCTTTAGCGTGAGGACAGGGTGGCAGTAAGGGAGGAATAAGTGCAGCGAGTTAGTAAGTTGGATTGAAAGTGTCAAAGGCTGGTGTTGTGAGGGACAAGTGGAAGGACAGAGGACAAAAAGGTGATGACCTTACCATTGCTGTCCAGAATGGGGTCGGCGTCTCCAGTGGCGACGGGACCGATCACCCGGCTTGCCACAATCCTGTGGACGCGCTCCTCAAGATCGCTGAGGGGTTGCAGCTGAGGCCGCCCTCCACCCGTCCGTTGCTGCTGTCTCCTATTATGCGCCAGCTTGGCCTGCAAGAAAAAGGACGGCGTCTGAGTAAATATACAGCCATGGTCTTGCCTGATGTGCCTCCCATAGGTGAATAGCCCTTACTGTATGCAAAGTATGGAATGTGTGTGTGTGCTTCATGAAAGGGCCATAGGTGTTGGATGAGTGTTGTTAATTGTGGTTTTAAGACCCTCTGGCCATAGAGTGAGGTTGAGATGGAGGGATGGAGAGGTATTGCAAAAAAGCCACTCACCCTGACGACCCGAGTGAGGTCGTTGAACTTTTTCCGGCATTGGACATGGGTCCTGGGCACCATGCTCCTGGAGGAGACGCGCTGAGCCACCTCCCTCCACACTCTTCTGTAGTCGCGCGGCAAAGGCCTCCTGCCACTCTCTGGGTACAGTATTGCTCTTCGGCGCTCCACCGCGCCAACCAGAGCATCCAAGGCCCGCTCGGTGAAGCGCTCAGCTCGTTCTCTCGCCCTCTCCATCCTTGGCTGGAAAATGGAATCTCAGGTCTCTCCAGGTCGAGATTCAAGGCTGCAATGAGCAGGGTGTGGCTGGGGAGCAAGATCGCCCCCCCCCCTTTAAGAACTGGCCGGCGCCAGTGTGTCTGTGTTCCCTCGCTAACTGGCAGCACCTGCGCTGCGCTCGCGCTCTGAGTTAGCGCCTCACTCCTCGGCCTTTGCGCCTTAAGACAGGTGTGCAGCACCTGATTTAGCGCTCCAATCACCTCAGTGGCGATAATTAGCGCCAGGCGCTAATTTTTGCGCCTGGACGATATTTGCGCCCCAAACGGGGCGCGACTGAATTTTTCCCCCTATGACTCTATATGCATGAAGCCACAGCAATACAGGTCAGTGTTCATGCCTTAAAATTTTATAGTATTTCTATATTTACCTAATAAGCTAATATTGGCATGGGCAGAGGGCATCCAATCTTATCCATCTAATGCCAACCATGCATATGTTTTTTTCTGGGTCGATTCCACAGCCCCTTATTCCACTCATACAGTAGCTGTATAAAATGTGCGGCCTTCATAAACCCATATACAGTTCGGGGTTAAATAGACATTACTTCATCGCTGCATCATTAAAGTCGGATTATGTTTTTATTAAACCAGATTTTTCTTCCTCGTCTGTACAAGAACCATTTGCTTCCATGCATCTCCTGTCAGCCAAGACAATCCATAAATCTCCCCCAGTCTAAGCTTTGATTTTATTCTGGAAAAATGTTCTTCAAGCTTGATTTAATAACTCTTTTACAAGATGATAAATTCTGCCCGAAATTACTCACTTCTGGAATCTTCTCAGAGGGTAGTAATCCATCCAGCCACAACTTTTAAAACTTTCATTTTCTCCGCAGCAATATTTAATTGAATCATTTAAAGTACCGTAATATCAGGAGAGCACCCTGCAGGGCTTATCCAGAAAAATATATTCCAGAACCCGCTTACAAAACTTACTTGTAAAAAGTCGGAAAGGTTTATTTCCGACAAGATGCGCTGAAGGCCTTGTTGAGGCAGTCTAGGCCACAAGCTTGAGGTTTTTTTTTAAGTTTCCTTCAGTCTATTTTAACCCTGTTTTTATCCATGTGGACCATCCTTCGACTCTCGATGGTCAAAGATGACTCTTTTCTGCGTTGGTTTTACACATACGGGAAGTTGGTGCAAGGCACCATTTAATCTCACGTGATGTACCAGATGAAGAAGGTTTTATTCCTTGGCTCATCTTCCATGGTGATCACCCATTCTTCCCAATTATAACTGAATTGTACTTTTTGCCAGTAGTAATGTACATATTCTGTCATTTATTGCACCATATCTGAGCAGGCTGTACAGTGGTGCTTATTATTAACACCTTCCACCTCACTATTAGCTAATGGAATTGTTACCCTCGATTTAAAGTATTGCTACATATACAGTGCTCTAAAAACACAAAGGCCTCAAAATTCCAGGTGCTAGGAGGGGGAAGGTGATTTTCTGAACTATTTTGGTTGTGGGGGGGTGACGGGTAATAGAAAGACCGATTACCTTTACCAGGGCGACCTTCCATTCTCTAAGATTAAATATTTAGCCCTTTTTCTTCTGGCTCCAAATTGCTGCCCAAACCCATGGACCAGAATGGTGCTGTGAAACTGCCCTCACCAGTCACCAGAATTTTGGAGCCTTTGGCCTAGAAATTTGATCATACTGTGAGCATTTTACAGGCGTGAAACGGGCGCCCCAAGGGCCCACAATGGCAAGCTGCCGCGTGCGCTTCTTCCGCCCGCCATTTTGGATCGGGCTGCTCAATAGGCATCCAGGGCATGCCTGAAAGTAGCGTTAGGTCCATTGCCTATGCAAATTGTGGGGCCTAATGCCTGTTTCTGGCACCTTTGTAAAATTTGATTGCAACTGACCGCACCAAGCGCCGTTTCTTTAGGCGCTCAGCAGCCAAACCAGTGGTCTTCAAAGGGACCTCTTAAGGTTGCCATCCAAAAGGTAAGTTTCGCATTTTTTACTTGCCTTATTCTGGAGCTAGGAGGAGCAGGAGGGCAACCTTAAGAGAACCTCTGCTGGCCACCAATTGCCCCCCCCCCCCGCCACCCACCCCTTCCTTGCCATTACAGAGATGTGGTTGCAAGGTGACCAAGGTTGGGAACTAAATATTCTAGGATACTTGACGTTTTGAAAATACAGGCAGGATGGAAAAGGAGGGGGTGCATCCCTGATAATAAAGGATGACATAAGGACAGTAGTGAGAAAGGATCTTGGCTCAGAAGATCAGGAAGTAGAATCAATAGGGGTGGAGATAAGAAATAACAAGGGGCAAAAAACACTGGTGGGAGTAGTTTATAGGCCCCCAAACAGTAGCTATACCAGTGGACAGACTATTAATCAACAAATAATAGGAGCTTGTAATGAAGGTAATACAATAATCATGGGGGACTTCAATCTTCATATAGACAGGGCAAATCAAATTAGTAAAGGTAGTCTGGAGCACAAGTTCATGGAATGCATTCGAGACAGTTTCCTAGAACAATACATCATGGAACAAACCAGGGAACAGGGCTATTTTAGATCTTGTAATATGTAATGAGATAGGGTTAATTAGTAATCTCATAGTAAAGGCTCCTCTGGGGAAGAGTGATCATAATATGATAGAATTCACATTGAGTTTGAGAGTGAAACTTCAGTCCGAAACAAGAATCTTAAGCTTAGATAACGCCAATTACATAGGTATGAGGAGGCAAGTTGGCTAAGGTAGATTGGGAAATTAGATCAAAAGCTATGATGGTAGATAATCAGTGGCAAACATTTAAAGAAATCTGCCCTCTGGAATACTGAGAAATAAAAACTCCACGGGAAAATGATCCATCCGTGGCTAACTAAAGTAGTTAAGGATAGTATTAGATTAAAAGAAAAGGCTTCTAATGTTGCGAAGAATAGTAGTAAGCCTAAGGATTGGGAGAGCTTTAGAAACGAGCAAAGGATGACCACAAAATTGATAAAAAAGGGAGAAAATAGAATGAGAGTAAACTAGCAAGAAATATAAAAAGAGATTGTAAGAGCTTCTACAGTATGTAAAAAGGAAGAGAGTAGCAAAAGTAAGCATTGATCCCTTAGAGGCTGAGACAGGTGAAATTATAATGGGGAATAAGGAAATGGCAAAGACTTTAAACAAATATTTTGTATCTGTCTTCACAGTAGAAGACACAAAAAGCATACCAAAAATAGAGGGAAAACAAAGGACTAATGAGAGTGAGGAACTTAAAGTAATTAATATCAGTAGAGAAAAAGTACTTGAGAAACCAATGGGACTAAGAGCCGACAAATCCCCATGACCTGATGGCCTATACCCTAGGGTTCCAAAAGAGGTGGCTGCAGAGCTAGTGGATGCATTGGTTGTGATCTTCCAAAATTCCCTGGATTCTAGAATGGTCCCAATGGATTGGAAGGCAGCAAATGTAACCTCGCTATTCAAGAAAGTAGGGAGAGAGAAAACAGGGAACTACAGGCCAGTTAGCCTGACATCAGTCATTGGGAAAATGCTGGAATCCATTGTTAAGGAAGTGGTGTCAGGGCACTTAGAAAATCATAGTATGATTAGGCAGAGTCAACATGGTTTTATGAAAGGGAAATCGTGTTTAACAAATTTATTAGAGTTTTTTGAGGATGTAACTAGCAGGGTAGATAAAGGGAACCAATGGATGTAGTATATTTGGATTTCCAAAAGGTATTCGATAAGGTGCCACATAAAAGGTTGCTACACAAGATAAGGGCTCATGGGCTTGGGGATAATATATTAGCATGGATAGAGGATTGGTTAACAGACAGAAAACAGAGAGTAGGGATAAATGAGTCATTTTCTGGTTGGCAGGTTGTAACTAGTGGGGTGCCGCAAGGATCAGTGCTTGGGCCTCAGCTATTTACAATCTATATTAATGACTTAGATGAAGGGACCGAGTGCAATGTATCCAAGTTTGCTGACGATACAAAGCTAGGTGTGAAAGAAAACTGTGAGGACACAAAGAGCCTGCAGAGAGATATAGACATGTGAAGTGAGTGGGCAGTAAGGTGGTAGATGGAGTATAATGTAGGGAAATGTGAGATTATTCACTTTGGTAGGAAGAATAGAAAAACAGAATACTTTTTAAATGGTGAGAAACTATTAAATGTTGGTGTTCAGAGAGATTTAGATGTCCTCGTACAAAAAACACAGAAAGCTAGCATGCAGGTACAGCAAGCAATTGGGAAGGCAAATGGCATGTTGGCCTTTATTGCAAGGTGGTTGGAGTGCAAGAGTAAGGAAGTCTTACTACAATTGTACAGGGCTTTGGTGAGACCACACCTGGAGTACTGTGCGCAGTTTTGGTCTCCTTATCTGAGAAAGAACATACATGCCTTAGAGGCGGTGCAATGAATGTTCACTAGATTGATCCCTGGGATGAGAGGGCTGTCCTATGAGGAGAGATTGAGTAGATTGGGCCTATACTCTCTGGAGTTTAGAAGAATGAGATGTGATCTCACTGAAACATATAAGATTCTGAGGGGGATTGACAGGGCAGATGATGAGATGTTGTTTCCCCTGGCTGGAGAGTCTAGAACTAGGGGGCATAGTCTCAGGATAAGGGGTCGGTCATTTAGGACTGAGATGAGGAGGAATTTCTTTACTCAAAGGGTTGTGAATCTTTGGAATTCTCTACCCCAGAGGGCTGTGAATGCTGAGTCTTTGAGTATATTCAAGGCTGAGATCGATAGATGTTTGGACTCTCGGGGAATCAAGGGATGTGGAGATCAGGTGGGAAAGTGGAGTTGAGGTGGAAGATCAGCCATGATCTCATTGAATGGTGGAGCAGGCTCGAGGGGCCGTATGGCCTACTCCTGATCCTAATTCTTACGTTATATTCTTATGCTCTTATATTATGTTGCTGATTGCCTCCCTCTCCTCCCGCATTCTCCTGAAGCCCTTGGCGGGCATTTGAGCCGGCCGATCTTGCTGTGTCCCCATGGCTGCGAGCTGCCTCTGGGGCCCAAACGGCGCCCGTAGCTGCCCGTAATGAAGCCGGCAGCCCAATTTGGTGTGGCCCTGTCGCCGGCCCCATTAGGTGCGTGCAGCGTGCGCGGGAACGGGATCACGCCCCAGTTCAGGTGCGCTCCAATTTCTAGGCCTTAGCATTTTAATGCAATGTGCATGTAAGTCAACAAAATACTTCTTGCACCGCAGTTGCAATTGTATTCGCTAACTGTGAGCCCACTGTCAGGGTGCTGCTCTGGCTTCTGCCACCTGGTTAGGCCTGCACAGGCATAGGGCTTTGGGGCTGGGGTCACCTGCAGGCTAGAATGGCGGGTGGAAGTCCCACCACACTGTACTTAAGCCCCCTTGAAAGGGTCCACTGAATTACCAGTCCACTGAGCACTAGATTCCATTCTCCAGTGAATGGATACTGAATTACAACACATTTAGTGCTGAATTGGTGAGCCTTTTGCGTTGGAAGTTGCACATCGGCACCCTATCTGCCCTCTGGAATTCCTGGGCCAGTATATTCAGTCTAATGGGTATGGATAATGGAGCGTCCTGAGAACTCAATCCTCACCCACGGTTACGATGCTCCACTGGAATGCTTGAATGCTTCAACAAAGGCCGGGGATGACGCTGCAGCGAGATTAGCTCTACCTTAACAACAGGGGCCATCTTGTGGATGTGTAAGCAGCTGTCAAAGATCAGCGATCAAATTCGTTGAAGCACCCTGCAGAGCCATCTCACATATTGCATGAGTAAAATTTCACAGGAATGGCTTAAAGGCTGCTGGGTTTGAACCACCACAGCTGCTTTTCAAAATCTGACACACTCTGAGTTAGGCAATCTACCAAATCCTGGAATGGCATAGGGATAGAGGAAAGAATGTGTTAAACTAGGCAATGGTTTGTTTGGTCTGGTGCATGAAGTACTTCAAAGACCTGTGGGTTCAGGCACAGCTGAGAATACTTCAGCATTTGGAAAATAATGATTCTCTCAGTAAAGGTTATCTACTGTACAATTTTTCACATTATTCACATTATTCTTACCAACACATCACGGAAACAACCTTAACTCAAGAAAGCACATCTCAGCTGGCCTCTAATAAGGAGTACTGTTGAGTTTGGCCTCTAAATCAAAAGGCTGTCTGAAGATACTGGAGCTCAGCTCCTCTAGGGTAAGCTCTCCAGATATGAATAGTCTTCCTCAGGTGGCCCGTGTGGCTTAACTATTGTATAAGGTGCCATTGATCTTATTGACAGTAGCTTAACTTGCTGGCCACGTTTATGAAATAACAGCAGTGACTGCACTTCAAAAGTAATTCACTGGATGTGAAGGGCTTTGGGACATCCGGAGGACATAATAAGGTGCTAGATAAATGCAATTTCTTTCTTTCTTTGCTTATGTCTTGCTGCAGGTTAACCTGGTGTTGTACCGTATCAAATATCTTTGCAGCGTCCCTGGGATTATCTCAGGGAATAATCTGTGTCCCTACAATCTGATGGCTTGATGATAAACACAACCAGCTCCACTGGTAAATGCTCCCTTGTTGTACTTTTGACTAAGCCCTGCACAGGAACTGGACCAGGAGCTGTGGATTCCTCTGTAACATTTGCGAAGATTTTCGCACTTGAGTATATAGAATCATAGGGCTGAATTTTAACTGCCAAAAACAGGCGGGTTGAGGTCGGGACAGATGTTAAAATTTTAAACATCTGAAACCCGACCCCAACCCTCTAACTTCCAGGTTTAACGGAGGTGGGACAAGGGACGGGCAGCCATCCCACTCCCAGGAGGCGGGTTGGCAATTTAAATATTTTAATGAGGCTAGCAGCCTCTGATTTAACCTGCCTTGCAGGTTTTACAGTGGGTGGCCGGGTTTCTCCGGCATCGGCAGCATATAGACAGATGCAACTATATACTGCATTTTACAGTAAATCAGAAGCAAAGCGTCTCATTATTACTGCACAGCCTGTATTACATCGAAATATTAGGAACAGGAGTAGGCCATTCAGCCCCTCGAGCCTGTTCCGCCATTCAATTAAATCATGGCTGATTTGTACCGGAACCCCATTTACCTGCTTTTGCTCCACATCCCTTGATACCCTTACCCAACAAAAATACCCTTACATCTAAGCCTGGAGAATTACTGTTGGCAATATTAACGTGGTCGCATGAGATGCCTATGCCATTTTAAGACAAGTGTTAGTTTGCTTATTTTAAGTGGGTTAACGCAATCGCTAAATTAGCCAACAAAGGAATGTTGTATGAGCACTTTAACGTTTATCCACTAATAATGGCAATAGTCGTTTCTAGGCTATAGGTGTCTGAAAACAAGTGATAAGAACGTGGCTATTTCATGGGGCTGGGGTTATAGAATTCTGAGAGCTTTCTATTGCATTTCTTGAGCTGTTTCATAGGCACTGCTCAAATCCGCATGGAGGATTTTGCTTGTGAAGTGGATGCATATTCAGCCACGGCCTGAATGGCAGAAGTTCAAACTGATCTAGCAAAGTTCTGTCCCTGAATTCATTGCACTCAAAATAATCATATTGGATTTCATCTTCCTGCCCAGTGTAAATGTCACAATACTTAAGGGGAATGTTGCAGCATGCTTGGTGTAATCTCATGGAATGTGTCGCCAGTTTTTTAGCCAAATTTATCTACCCGATAATTACTGAATGGAAAATTCACTGGTTGCTGGAGATAAAGGAAACAGCTGTGTGCAGTGCACAGAAGAACAGTCAACCCGCACTTTATTATGTTTAGGCAAAGAACTTCACGTTAACCCTCTGAATGATGGATATCCCAGATAGAGAATGTTCCTTTAATCAAACACAGACTATTTCTTCATACAAGCAATGTATCCAAATTTGCTGACAATACAAAGCTAGGTGGGAAAGTAAGTTGTGAGGAGGACCCCAAAGACACTGCAAAGGGATACAGACCGGTTAAGTGAGTGGGCAAGAACGTACAATGTGGAGAAATGTGAAGTTATCCACTTTGGTAGGAAAAATAGAAAAGCGGAATTTTTTTTAAATGGTGAGAGACTGGGAAATGTTGGTGTGCAGAGGGACCTGAGTGTCCTTGTACACGAATCACAGAAAGTTAACATCCAGGTACAGCAAGCAATTAGGAAGGCAAATGGTATGTTAGCCTTTATTGCAAGGGGGGTTGGAGTATAAGAGTAAGGAAGTCTTGCTGCAATTATATAGGGCTTTGATGAGACCGCGCCCGGTGTACCGTGCACAGTTTTGGTCTGCTTAGCTACTCCTGCTCCTCTTTCTTATTTTCTTATGTACTTAAATGTGAGATCATGAAATCACAAGCATCTTTCTGTGAATATCATACTGTACTTTCTCTCAATTTCCTGCATAATAGTCAACATAACAACTGTCACTGCACATCCACTGCATTGCCCTTATCTACTATTACCTCAAAGAATTCATTAAGGTTAGTTAAACATGACCTTTCTTTTAGAAATCCATGCTGACTATTTTTTGTATTATATTCACCATCTCTAGATCTTTTGTTACCTGATCTTTTCGCAAAGATTCTAGTATATTTTCCACCACTGAGATTAAACTAACTGGTCTATAGTTCCCTGGGTTAGTTCTTTCTCCATTTTTGAAGATAGGAATTACATTTACTGTTCACCAGTTCTTTGACAGTATTCCTTTTTTTATTGAATTTTTATATATGGTTACTCTACCTCTGCTATCTCCTCCCTAGTTTCCTTGAGTGTTCCCCGGGGACAATGCATCTGAGCTCAGGGTGTTGTCCACCTTAAGTTTGACCAGGCTATCTAGTACCTCCTTTCGTCTATCTTAACTTGTAATATCTCTCTTGACGCCTTCTACTGTTGTCATTTCCTCTTAGCCTCTTCAGTGGAAACTGAGGCAAAGTATCTGATCAGTATCCCTGCCACTTGAGAAACATCTCCTGTGACTTTATCTTGCTCATCCCTTAATGGACCTATCCCTATCTTAATTCTCCTTTTGTTACTGATGTGCCAATAAAACACTATTTTATTATTTTCTTTGATATTTTCATTTCATATTTCCTTTTTGCCTTCCTAACTGTCTTTTTAAACTCGTTTCTAAGCTCATCATATTCCCTCTTGTCATCCTTTCCTTTATTGTTTATGTAATTTGTGTATGATTTTCTCTTTAAATTCAATTTTATCCTCACCTTTTTAAATATCCATGGCATTTCATTCTTGGCTATTTTTTAGTGGAATATATTTCTCCTGAACTCTATTGATCTCGCATTTAAATATTGCCCACTGCTGTTCGACCTTTTTGTCTTTCAATACTTTTCTCTAGTTTACCTTCCTCAGCTCCATCCTTATTAGTTGTTTTTTTTCCAGTCTATTACTTTGGTCTTCGTACTATCAATATCTCTCCCAATCATTATCTTAAATATAAGCAGGCTTTCAGAATGGGCAGGTAAATGACTAATATAGCAGGAAGATGGTTCATTTTGGTAGGAGAAACAAGGAGGCCACTTATTCCTTGGAAGTTACGAAGCTAAATGGGGTAGAGTGTTCTGCTAAACCTTCATAAAACACTGGTTAGACCTCAGCTGGCGTACTGTGGCCAATTCTGGGCACCACGCTTTAGCAAGGATGTCAAGGCCTTAGAGAGGGTGCAGAGGAGATTTACTAGAATGGTACCAGTGATAAAAGACTTCAGTTACGTGGAGAGACTAGAGAAACTGGGGTTATCCGCCTTGGAGCAGGGAAGGTTAAGGGGAGATTTGATAGAATGTTCAAAATCATGAAGGGTTTTGATAGAGTAAATAAGGAGAAACTGTTTCCAGTGGCAGAAGGGTGGGTAACCAGAGGACACAGATTTTAGGTAATTGGCAAAAGAACCACAGGCGACATGAGGAAATAAAATTTTACACAGTGACTTGTTATGATCTGGAATGCACTGCCTGAAAGGATGGTGGAAGCAGATTCAATAACTAGAATTGGATAAATACTTGAACAGGGAAAATTTGTAGGGCTATGAGGAAAGAGCAGGGGAGTGGGACTAATTGGATAGCTCTTTCAAAGAGCCGGCACAGGCACGATGGGCCGAATGGCCTCCTTCTGTGCTGTATCATTCCATAATTCTATAAATATAAGTTAGCCACTAACAGATCAAATAAAGAACTTAGGGGGAAATTCTTTACACAGAGAGTGGTGAGAATGTACCACAGGGAGTGTTTGAAGGAGGGAAGCATTGATGCATTTAAGGGTAGGCTTGATGCATACATGAGGGAGAAGGGAATAGGGACAGGTGGGAAGCGGTAATTAGAGTGGGAGGAGGCTTGTGTGGTCTATAAACACTGGCATAGACCAGTTGGGGCGAGTGGCCTGTTTCTGTGCTGCAGATTCGATGTCATTCTATGGACGTGGATGACACCGTTCAGGATACATATATTGTTGCTCTTTCATTGTTTTGAGTCAGAGCCTAGATAAGGAAACTAAAAGGCATTCTGTTCTGCCGTGTCAGGAAAGAAACAAACAGCCTTGGAAACGTCTGGCTATCGTGAAAGCATAGTGCATGTTGCAGAAACGCACATTACATTATTAGCTATAACTTGCCCAGGGCCCACAATCAATCATTTGCCTATGGTTGGTCGGATACTGGGACGTAAGGCACGCGTTGGATGGAAAGTGTAGAGCCCATCATTTTAAACAGCTGTATTTAATCAGGCATAATTGGAGACAGATGAAAGACAACAGTAAATTGTCAGCATCTAGAATACCATTATGGTTAACTGTATAGTTCAAATAATTATTGTGCACATTTGCATAAGAAATACATTCTTTCTTTTCAATTTGGATCAGCATTATATTCAGTCAACAGAAAATCATTCTCCCTTGAAACATGGAAACATTGGAACAGGAGTAGGCCATTCAGCCCCTCGAGCCTGTTCCGTCGTTCAATTAGAAATAGAATCATAGAAAGTTACAGCACGGAAGGAGGCCATTTCGGCCCATCATGTCCGCGCCGGCCAACAAAGAGCTATCCAGCCTAATCCCACTTCCCAGCTCTTGGTCCATAGCCCTGCAGGTTAGAGCATCCCAAGTGCACATACGAGTACTTTTTAAATGTGGTTAGGGTTTCTGCCTCTACCACCCTTTCAGGCAGTGAGTTTAGATTATGGCTGAGCTGTACCTCAATTCCATTAACACCTTCGCCTCTGTATTTTGTTTTCCTGTACCTTGTGAAGCCTTCTGCAGCCAACATGCCTGGTCTCTGAGCTGATCCATGCCTTTGCCACCTCCAGACTCGACTATTCTTAAGGCTCTCCTGGCCCACCTCCAGTCCTCCACTCTCCATAAACCTCAGCTCATCCAAAACTCTGCAGTCTGTATCCTAACCCGCACCATGTCCCACTCACCCATCATCCCAGTGTTCGCTGGCCTACATTGGCTCCCGATGCCTCTACTTTAAAATTCCCATCCTCGTGTTCAAATCCCTCCATGGCCTTGCCGCTCCCTGGGCTGGATTTTCCAAGCCCCGAGGAGGTGGGCATGGAGGCGGGACTGCCGGTAAAGTAGCAGAAAGTGGGGGCGGATGGCAAACCCGCCCCCATCCCGCCTCCGTGCCCTTTTGCCAGGAGGCGGGAAGATTTGCTGCTTCGGGTCCCCTCTCCTGGAGGCGGGAAAGGGATTAAATCCTTTTAACTGCCTGTTAACAGGTAGTTAACAGGCAGAAAAAAGGATTAGTGCCATTTTACCTTCTCAGGTGAAGGCTTCCCGACCTCGGAGAACTCCGCTGGCTTGGAGGAGACATGAAGGAGGTCTGCGGGGGTCGGAGGGACCTGAAAGTAAGATGTAGAGGTGAGTGTTGGGTGCAAGTGTGGAGTGGTAAGTATGGAAGGTGAGTGTTAAGTGTTAAAAAATGTTCACTTATCTTGTTTTCTGCCTACAGCCTTCATCCACCCTGGATCGGGAGACCCGACATCTTCCTTGTCGATTTCACAGACTGGCTGTTGGATCCTCCGACCCAACAGCCATCTGAAATCGACAAATATGAAAGGTTTGATGAGTCCTGAACACAAGGGCTCATCCAACTACAGAGAATGTCAGTGTTTGACAGCTTCACAGAGCTGTCAAACGCTGACATTTCTTCTTTCAAGAAGTCTTGACAGATAGCACGTCAGACGTTGATGTGCTCTGTCAGTGACTTCCCCCCTAATTGGCCTGCTGAGCTCGCAGGGCGGGCTTAACAAGGTCAATCAGGGGAAAATCCCTCTGGCTGGTCAGAAGATGATGGAGGCGGGACATTGATCTGACAAGCAGCAGTCCCGCCTCCAACTCGTCTCCATTGAGAAAATCCAGCCCCCTATCTCTGTAACCTTCTCCCACCCTACAACCTTTCAAGAACTCCGCGTTCCTCCAACTCGGTCTTATGCATCCCCCACTCATTTTGCCCCACCATTGGTGGCCGTACCTTCCGCTGTCTCGGCCCCAAGTTCTGGAATTCCCTCCCTAAGCCTCTCCACCTCACTTTCCTCCTTTAAGACCCTCTTAAGATCTACCTCTTTGACCAAGCTTTTGTGTCTCTGCTGCATTGTGTTTTAGAAACATAGAAACATAGAATCTAGGAGCAGGAGTAGGCCATTCGGCCCGTCGAGCCTGCTCCGCCATTCAATACGATCATGGCTGATCATCCAAATCCAGTACCCTGTCCCTGCTTTAATCCCCACAGTACACATATCCCACCCTACCCCCGTAACCCCACGTATTTAATTCCCCCTAACATATCCCATCCTATCCCCATAACCCCACATATTTAATCCCCCCTAACACTAAGGGTCAATTTATCATAGCCAAATCAACCTAACCCACACATTTTTGGACTGTGGGAGGAAACCGGAGCACCCGGAGGAAACCCACGCAGACACGGGGAGAATGTGCAAACTCCACACAGACAGTCACCCGAGGTCAGATTCGAACCCGGGTCTCTGGCGCTGTGAGGCACCAGTGCTAACCACTATCCCACCGTGTTGCCCATTTTAAAACTGTAGCACACAATAAGAAATAGTCCAGACAGAGATTTGTTGGTTTATACCATATGAATGCCCAGTAGATACCAGAAGGTCAGTTAATGTGAATGAATATATCTGCAATGTTCATTTATGTGGTTATCTATAACCAGGGAGGTAGGAACATAGGAATAGGAGTAGGCCATTCAGCTCCTCGAGCCTGTCCCGCCATTCAATTAGATCATGGCCCCACCAGAGGAAATAATTTCCCTCTAACCTATCTTCTCCTTTAATGATCTTAAACACCTCAATTAGATCATCCCTTATTCCACAGGTAATTTGGTTATATTTTGTTTTTTAACATTTAACAACTTGATGCATTCAACAGCACATTTCATTCCTTAATTAGGCTACAGCCTAGAAATTAGCCTGGTGCTGATGTTTGTGTATGAATAGTTAATGCATCCATATCACATTCCTCTCGCCGAGGCATGGTAAAGAGAGAGAGAGAGAGAGAGAATGGTTCGTTAGGGACAAACATTACTTTAATCAGCGGCACGTTTAAAGTTCCGCATTCTGACTCTCTCAGCCCATCTAACACCGAAGTAGCTTACCAGCTGGCTACTGCAACATCTGGCCGTACAGTCAGAAAGCACTCCGGTCACTGGCATCGTTTACAGTGCGAGTTTTGATGAAGCAGAGTGCGTGCCGACCGAACGAGCATCTGTTACAGTAACCAGCTGAAAACATCTTTCGCTCTTAGACATGATTAAAACATGATGTGGAGATGCCGGCGTTGGACTGGGGTGGACAAAAATGAGAAGTCGCACAACACCAGGTTATAGTCCAACAGATTTATTTAAAATTACAAGCTTTCGGAGCTGTCGCCCCTTCCTCAGGTAGAGTAGCTGTGAGAGAATCTCCCAGAATTCACATATATAAACACAGCTACTCTACCTGAGGAAGGGGCGACAGCTCCGAAAGCTTGTAATTTTAAATAAATCTGTTGGACTATAACCTGGTGTTGTGCGACTTCTCATGATTAAAACAGACTGCTGACTAAAATGAAAGCTTCATGGTATAACACGCATGTCACTACGTAAACAATGTAATCCTCTGACCACGAGCAACGCCACAGGAGATCAGACTCTTACAGCACAGAAGGAGGCCATTCGGCCCGTCGTGCCTGTGCCGGCTCTATGAAAGAGCTACCCAATTAGCCCCCACTCTCCTGCTTTTTCCCCATAGCCCTGCAATTTCCTCTCCTTCAAGTATTTCTGCAATTCCCTTTTGAAAGTTACTATTGAATCTGCTTCCAGCTCCCTTTCAAGCAGTGCCTTCCAGATTATAATAGATCTGCTAACATTTCTTTCAAAATGCACAGTTTTTTTCTCCCGCACAAACTCTAGCTTCACTGGGAGACAGCTTGGCCCCACAGAAAAATATGAAATCAAATATGAGATCTGGAGATCTGAACAGCACACAATCGATGAAGTCAGCGACTGTAAGATAAAATAATCCAATGACAGTAAAATACTTGGCTAGGGTTGATGTGTAGATGACTCTGACATGTTATTATTTGTGCTACTGCAAATAGAAAAGTTTCTTTTTGACAAATGATGGGGTTTAAATTGAGCCTGCTTGCCAGGGCCGTCCAGAACCTACTGTAACAACACTTCAAAAAATGTATAAGTTGCCAAGGTACAGAATATACTCTGCTCTTTAATCTAGCAATGTAACTATCTGAAGGTCAGAAATTGGTCTTTGCAGTATCTTCTGTGAACATCACATTCCTTTGCTAGGTATTGCTCTTCCAACTTCACACCTATCTCTTCTGCATCTTTGTTGACAATCTTTCCATCTGGACTGAGGGAGAGCCCAGACTAGACAGAGAGATGTAGTCACTGAAGACAGAAGAGATGGGTATCGAGTTGGAAATGTACACCTAGGAAAGGATTATCTGCATTCTCGCTTAGCTGCAAGAATTTCTGTGGGAATTGGGATTAGCGTTATTTAACCGAGCTCAAATGCAATGGGGGAGAAATTCAGTAGCCCTCAGGAAGGGGCGCTAACTTTTGAGAAGTTGGTCCCGTTGCCCGCTAAATTCAGTCACGGCATTCAAAGAATGCAGGGGGGCGCTAAATCAGGCGCTAATGGCGTAAGTGAGTGACGTTAGGCTCCAAACAATAACGAATATGAGGTGTTATGCAGTCGGGAGTGAGCATTGGTGCAGGCGCCTTCCAGCCATTAAAGGGGAGGGTCACTGGAGTCTGCACACCAGCCCCCAATGATTCGGGGAGTGCAGAACGGCGATATGATGTGGGATGAAATGCAAAGTCCTTTGACGGACTTTGACAGGGACTAAGCAGCCTTTATTTGGCTGCAGATACATCCTGCGCTCTCTATCACTCATAACTGACCTTTGGAACGGAAGTTCCTTGACAGCTGGGGCGCATCCCTGTGAGTAGTGCCCCGCCAGCCGGCTGGTTCACGCCTCCACTCCCTGGCGCTGTTGGCGCGAGGCAGTAAGGCGGGGGGCGCTACTGAAGTTTGCAGATCAGGCGCCCAGTGAGCGTTGCACACTCGCTGACGTCACGATCTGCACGGCGAAAGGGACCGAGGCGCCAACTGTTATCGCTGGTGCTACGGGGCCGACGAATTTGCCGTGCGATGCGGGATTCGCCCCGCCGCGGCGCTACTGCCTGAGCGCCCCATTAGCGCCCCCGCCAGGCGTTAACTGGGGGCGCTAACCTACTGAATTTCGCCCCCAATGTGTTTTCAAATGATTTTTTTTTTACAGACTCTGGATTCTTGATCCAGCAGGATAATTAGTTATTATCTGGATGTCCAGCCATGTCGTAATTGAGAATCAGCGGGAATAAAGTGGGAAATGGAGGCGCTCCATTTTAACCGCTCCCCCACTCCTTTCCTGTCGATCGGGGAGAGTTAAACTCCTTAGGAAGTCACTGTTGTTATGTGGGCAAACATAGCTGCAAATCGGCTCATATAGAACATAAGAATTAGGAGCAGGAGTAGGCCATTCAGTCCCTCGAGCCTGCTCTGCCATTCAATGAGATCATGGTTGATCTTCTACCTCATCTCCACTTTCCCGTCCTATCCCCATATCCCTTGATTCCCTTAGTGTCCAAAGATCTATCGATCTCTGTCTTGAATATACTCAACGACTGACCATCCACAGCCCTCTGGGGTAGAGAATTCCAAGGATTCACAGCCCTCTGAGTGAAGAAATTCTTCCTCATCTCAGTCCTAAATGGACGACCCTTTATCCTGAGACTATGCCCCCTAGTTCTAGACTCTCCAGCCAGGGGAAACTGCATCTCAGCATCTACCCTGTCAAACCCTCTAAGAATTTTATACGTTTCTGTGAGATCACCTCTCATTCTTCTAAACTCCAGAGAATATAGGCCCATTCTACTCAATAGGGTCCAATAAACAGCAATGAGATAAGTGATCAGTTAATCTGTTTGGGCGTTGTTGGTTGAGGGATAAATGTTCACCAGGACAACTCCAGTACTCTTCTTCAAATATTGCTTGAAGATCTCCTACAACCCCCTACACATGCAGACAGGGCCTTAAATTAACGTCCGATCTGAAAGACAGCACCTCTGACAATGTAGCACTCTTTCAACACCACGCTGTCTGTCTCGATTATCTTTAGAATGGAGTGGGACCTGAACACGTGACTTTCTGATTGAGAGGCAAGGGCCAGGTATCAATATTGAAGCAGGCAACTTCAAAAACAGAGAAAAAAAAGCACAGAAATCTTCAAACCGGACGGAAATTCTAATTTTATTTTCATTGATTCCAACTGCCGTAAAACGTTTGCCGATCTACAGCCACAGCGTAAACACATCTGGATTAAATGACTAATTGCCACAGCTTGCCCTGTTTATCAGTTAGGAGACAAACTGATAAAGACTGAAATGGGTGATCTATAGGTTCAAAGGCTACTGAAAAATATAAACAGTTATTTGGTATTTTACAACACATCCTGCTGGTAGACTTTGCTTATCAGATCTGGAGATAACAGGCAAAGAACTGCTTAACATCACAAACACACACACACAAGCTTTCTGCTTTACAGTCTCAGGCCAACAAACTGCAAGAGTCTAAGGGAGAGGAATTCACTATCTCCCGGTTTGGGGCGCTAATTTTTAAAAGTTTGAAAAGTTAGCGCCAGGCGCTAATGATTTCAAACGTTTGAAAAATTCGCCATTTGCGCTCCAAGAAGGAAGTGGAGTGCAATCGGCAGCAGGCGGGGCAGTGAGTTCTGCAGAGCTGCACAAAGGGGCGTGCAGCGCTGCCACGTTCAAAGGCTCCTTCCCTCCCTTAAAGGGAAGGGCCATCGCTGCAGCCTCTGCAATTTAAAAAGTACCTGCCTGGACCACCGAGGCAGCCGCGATACCACGTGATCAGCCCCGGTGCTCAAGCAGAGTGATCGATCGCGGGCAGGAACCCGCGAAAAAAACTGGAACAGGAAAGGAAAGTTTTTTTTTTACTTACCTCGGCCACCTCGTCTTTAATCATCGCCCCCGAAGTGGCCGGCCGCCCGATGCACGCCTCCTGCAGCTGTCGGTGTTTTCGACCGGCGCTGCTGCAGGGGACGGAAGTCAATTTCGGGTCCGGGGCGCTACCGGGGCGATGCGCATGGCGATGACGTCACGATCTCCGAGCGAAGGAGATCGTGGCGCAATGCCGTAGCGCCTCCGCAAAACTCCCGCCGAATATTGCAGGAGTCGATGTCAGTGCCGCGCCCAGTCGCAAAGCCATTTGCGCTAACGGGAGGCACAAAGGCACCCAATTTCACCCCCTAAATCTTTACTGAGTGAGTCATATCTCATGGTCTTTGTATTGCTCTCTTTCTAACTCTGTGTGATGGCACTTCTGTACCCTCACTTTCTTGCATCAGTGTCAGCTGTGGCTCAGTGGGTAGCACTCTCACCTCTGAGTCAGAAGGTTGTGGGTTCTAAGCCCCAGTCCAGAGACTTGAGCACATAACTCAGGCTGACACTCCAGTGCGGCACCAAGGTCGTGCTGCACTGTCGGAGGTGCCGTCTTTCGGATGAGACAATAAACTGAGGCCCCGTCTGCTCTCTCAGGTGGACGTAAAAGATCCTGTGGCACTATTTCGAAGAAGAGCAGGGGAGTTATCCCTGGTGTCCTGGCCAATGTTTATCCCTCAATCAACATAACATAAACAGATTATTTGGTCATTATCACATTACTGTTTGTGGGAGCTTGCAGTGTGCAGATTGGCTGCTGTGTTTACTACATAACAACAGTGACTACACTTCAAAAAGTACTTCATTGGCTGTAAAGTGCTTTGAGACATCTGGTGGTCGTGAAAGGTAATATATAAATGCAAGTCTTTTTATTATCACGACAGGCTTTGCTAAAGTAAAGCAACTGAAGCTCAGATAATCTCATCTAGTAATTTGGAGATGCAAGTAGGCCTGTTTCACATTGTCTAAGACAGTTTAACCCATTGCATGCATACATGCCAACCATCAGCATTTCAAACTGACAGTCAATTTTCCCACTAATGTGACACCTTATTGGTATTTCACAAGAGTAATCGGCTATTCTCACTAGGGTTGAAGCATGTCAATATCAACCAATCAATTGAGTTGCAAGGCGGACTAAAGGTAGCCTAGAGGTTGTGGTACTGGATGAGCTACCTAGAGGTTGTGAGATTAAATCACGGAAAGTTGCAAAGTTGAGTTCTGAAAAATTAAAATTTTTGGATTGTTGTAAAAACCCAACTGGTTCTCTAATGTCCTTCAGGTGCAAGAGTCTGCCACCTCTACGCCAGCCCCACACTAGGTGGTTGAATCTTAATGCCCTCTGAAGTGGCCTAGTGTGCCACTCGATTATAAACAATTGCTACCAAGTTCACTATCCTCAATGACCAAAGCATCTTATCGGGACAAGACTTAGGTAATCTCAGGCCAATCAATCTTCCAATTCCACCTCACTAACATCTGGGGACTGGTGCCCAAGTTCAAAGAGTTTTCCCACAGGCCAGTCAAGCAACAGCTTGACATAGTTGCACTCACAGAATTACATCTATCATCCCAGACACCTCCATTTCCATCCCTGGGAATGTCCTGACCCACCAGAGGTGGAGGCACAGTGAAATACGGTCAGGGGTGAGTGGCAGGTAATATCGCGCCACATAAATGCTACGTGAAGACCATCCCGAACAGGAGAAAGCCCAGCCATCTCCCCCTGACCTTCAACGGCACCACCATCACCAAGTCTGTCGCCACCATCATCTTGGGGGTCACCACTGACCACAAGCTTAACTGAAGCAACCGTACGAACACAATAGTTTACAAGTTTACTCACTGTACCTGTACCTGAAGAAGGAGCAGCGCTCTGAAAGCTCGTAATTTTAAATAAAACTGTTGGACTATAACCTGGTGTTGTGCGACTTCTCATTTTTTACAGGTTTAAGGCAGAGGCTGGGTATTCTGTGCCAGTTTCTCACCTCCTGATTTCCTCAAAGTATCTCCACCATCTACAAGGCTCAAGTCAGAAGTGTGATGAAACACTTAGCACTCACCTGGATAGGTGCAATTGAAACAATACTCAAGAAGTTTGACACCATCCAGGCCAAAGCACTTTGCTTCATCAGCCCCCTGCTATTGGACTCAATATTAATTTTCTCCACCAATTTCACACTGTGGCTGCAGTATGAATGATCTACAGGATGCACTCTAGCAACTGACAAGGGTTACTTTGATAAAAGCTCTCTCCTCTGTGACCTCTACCACCAAGAGGAACAAGAGCAGCAATGCTGTGCGAACACCATCACCACCAAATCCCCTCCAAGTCACACACCATACTGTCTTGATCATGTATTACCATTCCTTCATCATTGCTGGTCAATATCCTAGAATTCCCTACTAACACCATTGTGGGAGGACCAACACCACGAGGATTGCATCAGGTCAAAGAGAAGACCTACCGCTTCCTTCTCAGGGCAATTAGGGATGCACAATAAATGTAAGTTTGCCAGCGTCATTGCAAATAAAAGAACAAAAACAGCTGTTAGAACAAAGCAGATAGATCAAACTCTACCCCTTAACCTATCAGAACTAATCACCCATTGTTAGTTGTGCACAAATTTGAAGCAATTTTTTTTTAAGATGAGCTGATGGTTTCTGAGAGTCACAGTTACATATTACATAGAATTTACAGGCCGGAAACAGGCCATTCGTCCCAACTGGTCTGTTGCTGGCGTTTATGCTCCGTACGAGCCTTCTCCCACCTTACTTCATCTAACCCCATCAGCATAACCTTCTATTCCCTTCTCCCTCATGTACTTCTCTAGCTTCCCCTTAAATGCATCTATGCTATTCACCCCCAACCACTCCCTGTGGTAGCGAGTTGCACATTCTCACTGCTCTCTGGGTAAAGATGTTTCTCCTGATTATAGGTGTGATTATGTAGTGTCTGTTTCCCCAAAAAAGGTTTATATAACAAGTAAGCTGCTAAAATGCTGCTTTTAAAATCATTTTATTTTCCTCAAAAGGAACTTGCTGAGGCATTCATGGCTCTTGAGCAAAAGTTTATTTTTGCAAGACTAGTTGCAGACAGGTTTTTGAACTGAGCAGGATGTTTTCTTGATAACAAGGCACTAACTGGCTTTATTTGAGCATTCCTGTTTGCAGAATTGCCAGAGTTTAAAAATAGAATAGGGAGTTTTATTCATTTTTTTTAAATTACACTGCGATTCCCTTTTTTAGAATTTTACTGGTGTTGCAATGAATGTCGCGGCAGGTATCCAACAAACTCATGATTACAGCTCTATGAAAGGTTGAAGCAACTTACCATTTATATTTGATTATATTGTAAACACAGATAACAAAACAGATAATTTAAACTAAAGGTTTAGAACTCATATTGCCAACATTTTGTGGAATCTTAGCCCATCTTCGACAGGCTGGGACCTCCATTCACCACTAGGGGTGCCGTCCTGACCTGGGCTGCTCTTCTGCCCTCAGGGTCATTTTCAGCTGGGTTCTCTTAAGCTCCGCTGGGAATTGCACCTCAAGGTGGGGGTAGAGAATGGCCAGCCACGGCAGAGTCCGGCCAGTGGACGCTGTGCTGCTTTGTTCCATGAGAAATAAAGCTTTTGGGCTATTTTCAGTTTTGAAAGTCCCTTTCCGACGCCGTCACAGTGCCTCTGAATGAGCACCAGGGACAAATGGGGGGGTCCCTCCATGGTTGCCAACTCTGGTTGGACGTATTCCTGGAGGTGTCATCACATGACCTCCCGCCTCCAAGCTCCCCGCCCAGTCAAACAGCCATTTATTGCCATCTCCGGTACTTTTAGAACTAATAAACTAATAAATTAATGCCCCTATGCTTTTTCTCCTGGGTTTCACACAGCAATGACCAGGAGATTTATCTTTAATTCCTGGAGACTCCAGGGCAATCCTGGTGAGTTGGCAAACCGAGGTCCCTTACGTCCAGCATCATATGACACAAATGATGGAAAATACATTGGCTAATGGGCCGTAATTTGCGACCCCTACGGGTGCGTACGAGGTGCGCACGTGCCCGTCATGGCCGCGCAAGTCAGAGAACTTCTCTGACTATCCTCCACACCTCTTTATTCATGATGGTAATTCTTCTGTGGGGATTGCTGAATCTCGTACAAGTCGTATTGAACCTTGGTTAGACCAAACTTGGAGTAGTGTGCACAGCTCTGGTCTCCACATTAGAAAAAGGATCCAGAGGCACTGGAGAAGGTGCAAAAAAGATTTACTAGAATGATACCAGAACTGAGAGCTTATACCTATCAGGATACACGGTGGCATAGTGGTTAGCACTGGTGCCTCACAGCGCCAGAGACCCGGGTTCGAATCTGGCCTCGGGTGACTGTCTGTGTGGAGTTTGCACATTCTCCCCGTGTCTGCGTGGGTTTCCTCTGGGTGCTCTGGTTTCCTCCCACAGTCCAAAAATGTGCAGGTTAAGTGATTTGGCTATGATAAATTGACCCTTAGTGTTAGGGGGGGATTAAATATGTGGGGTTACAGGGATAGGATGGGATATGTTAGGGGGAATTAAATACGGGGGGTTACGGGGATAGGGTGGGATATGTGTCGGTGTAGGCTCGATGGGGATTCTGTGTGAGGGGGCAGGGACAGGGTACTGGATTTGGATGATCAGCCATGATCGTATTGAATGGTGGAGCAGGCTCGACGGGCCGAATGGCCTACTCCTGCTCCTAGTTTCTATGTTTAGGAAACATTAAACAGGCTGGGGCTCTTTTCTCTAGAAAAGTGAAGGCTGATAGATGTATTAAAGGTTTGATAGGATAGACGTAGGGGCTAGAAATTCCGTCCCGGGGCGCTAACTTTTGAAAAGTAGCGCCAGGCGCTAATGATTCTCTCCTGCCGGGAAATTCAGCTTTAGCGCTCCAAGAGGGAAGTGGGGCGCTAAAGCAAGCATTAACCACTTCTCTTAGGGCGCTAAAGTCCGAGAGCGAGGCGGTAGCAGCAGAGCGCTGAACAATTTTGAGTGCATTGCTAACGGCATCAGAGGCTGCTTCCCTCGCTTAAAGGGAAGGGCCAGTGATGGTGCACAAGCTAGTTGTCATCAGTTCTGTTTTGCAAGACTGCCATTACAGCCCCAAACACTCTCACAAAGTGGAGGGCTTGGACATCTTGCAGCAATGAAACAACCAAAAACTTTGAGCAGGCACCAGACTGGAGCAAATAATAAAGGTTGGTCTACCTGAAAACCATGGGCTGGATTTTATGAATGGAGACGTGTTGGAGGCGGGACTGCTGCTTGCCGGGTTTCAGTCCCACCTCCATCAACTTCTGGCCAACCAGCGGGATTTTCCCCTGAATGACCTTGTTAAGCCCGCCCAGCGGGCTCAGCAGGCCAATTAGGGGGAAGTCACTGACAGAGCACGTCAACGTATGACGTGTCATCTGTCAAGAACTTTTGAAAGAAGAAATGTAATCGTTTGACAGCTCTGTGAAGCTGTCAGACACTGACATTCTGTGTAGTTTGATGAGTCCTTGGGGGAAAAATTCAGTATCGCCCCGTTTGGGGCACAATTATCGGCCAGGCGCAAAGATTAGCGCCTGGCGCTAATTATCGCCTCCGACTGCAAACTTGACTTTTATCGTCCCTGGAGGTGATTGGAGTGCTAAATCAGGCGCTACACAACTGTCTTAAGGCGCAAAGGCCGAGGAGCGAGGCGCTAACTCAGAGTGCTGGCGAAGCTCATGTGATGTCAGTCAGCAATGGAACACAGACACAATGGCCCCGGCCAGTTCTTAAAGGGGAGGGTTGATCTTGCTTTCCATCCACATCCTGCTCATTGCAGCCTTGAATCTCGACCTGGAGAGACCTGTACATCAAATCTGCTGGAAAGAACAATGGAGAGACCCAGGGAAAGAGCTCAGAATGCAGCCCCCACAGTCTCTTCTAAATCGATACAAGGAAGGGCAAATCAAAATGAACCTGCAAAGTGCTGCTCAGTACCCAAAACTCCTTCACACAGCGTTGAATCTCTCCAGAAGTCTCTCTCTCTCTCTCTCAGAATGCATGGTTCAAACATGTCGCCAACAAAAAAAGGCAGGAAGCGGTCGCCTTTAAATAGCGTTTCCCCGTCCCTTCCTGACTGCAAAACGCTCCCCTCAACCTGTCGTTGCTAGCGGCAGGCGGTAAGGCAGGGGGCGCCACTCAATATCCGCTCCGGGGTGCTACCGGGGCGTTGCGCACTCGACTGACGTCACGATCTGCAGGCGCAGGAGATCGTGGCAGTACTGTTTAGCGCCGCCGCAAAATGTCTAGTTAATTTCGCGAGCGGCGCAAACATCGCCGCACCCGGGCACTAGTTGCTTTGCACCCCATTAGCACCACCCGCCCCCAAATTCTGCCACTTTCCCGGCAGTCCCGCCTCCATACCCGCCTCCTCAGGGCTGGTAAAATCCAGCCCCATTCCCTTTAATTAGCGCTCCCCAAGCGGTCAGCCGAGTTGACAACGCCTCCTCTTCCTGCTGTTCTTCACGCCCGGCGATACAGAAGGGGGCGGGAGGCAATTTCATATCCGGGGCGATAACGGGGCGCTGCGCACTTTATGACGTCACGATCTGCGAGGCGCTGGAGGCCCAAGCGGTAAGAGTTAGCGCCAGCGCTAAACCAGCACTGAAGTTCACGGCGACGCTGCATTCGCCGCGCCCGGTCGCTAACCCCTTATTGCCCGCCTCCAGGCGCTAACGGGAGGCGCTAACCAACCGAATTTCTTCCTCAATGTCTCCAATTGCGGGGGAGACCAGAACTAGGGGCCATAAATATAAGATAGTTACTAACAAATCAAATAGGGATTCAGGAGAAACCTCTTTACCCAGAGAGTGATTAGAATGTGGAACTCACTACCACAAGGAGTAGTTGAGGCGAATAGCATTTAATGGAAAGCTAGATAAACACACGAGGGAGAAAGGAATAGAAGGATATGTTGATGGGGTTAGATGAAGAAGAGTGGGAGGAATCTCGTGTGGTGCACAAACACCAGCATGGACCTGTTTCTGCGCTGTAAATACTATTTAAGTTAACATAAGAATATAACATAAGAAAGAGGAGCAGGAGTAGGCCATTCGGCCCCTCGAGCCTGCTCCGCCATTCAATAAGACCATGGCTGATCTGATCTTGGCCTTTTCTGCCTGTTCCCCATAACCCTTGACTCCCCTGTAGTTCAAAAATCTGTCTATCTCAGCCTTGAATATATTCAATGACTCAGCCTCCACAGCTCTCTGGGGTAGAGAATTCCAAAGATTCACGACCCTCTGAGAGAAGAAATTCCTCCTCCTCTCAGTCTTAAATGGGCGACCCCTTATACTGAAACTATGCCCCCTAGTTCTAGATTCCCCCATGAGGAGAAACATCCTCTCAGCATCTATCCTGTCAAGAGGATGTTTCTCTTGAAAATATTGCATTTAATTATAGGCTGACCTCTCTTTTTGTTTCCACGATTTGGTTCCCAGAATAATAGTTCTGAAACCAGTTCCTCTTTTGCTTTGAAGGAATGTCCAGCAAGTTTCAGCCTTCTATGATTTATTGTTCTTCTGTCTAAATTTCCATGTAGTATCTCATTGGGAATGTGCTGACATCAAAAGTTTTGCCCAATAGTCTTGTGCCATCAAGTTTCTTTTCCAATTTTCTATTGTCAGTACCACTGACTCCATTGTGCTTATGAATATCTTGATCTCATTCTTCCATCCCAGCTCTTTGCACTTCCAAACTCTATTCTTTGGATTGCGGCCAAACCAAAGCTTCACCTACACTGAAATTGATATCAACGTTGAATCTACCTACTAACGAACAATAGAGTTCATGGTGACAATCACAATTGCCATTTTCTTCAATTATGTTGAAACTCCTCATTCCAGCCATGAGACTAAATCATTCTTCCGTTAGATAAATTCTGGCATTAATCATGGTCAAAAGGCTTCCTCCGACCGAATGCCAATGGCTGACAAGTCCAGTGTCCTGCATTAAACCAGCAAGAGAGCTGATATCTGACCAAAGGCTGTGGCAAGGATCAATCTGCATGGAGGATGGAAAAGCTGGTGGCGTGTGCTTCACAATTTGAACCAGCTTGATAGAAGGAAGTGGACTCCACTGCCCCGGCTAATGGTAGGGCAGCGATGTGGATAGCATTGACGCCACATTTGTTCTAGGCGAGGGGAGGAATGGCAATGGCCTTGGAGGTTTTGATTCAAGAGGCATCTGTCCTAATAATTGATTCATATTGGTAACCACAGTCCTGATAGATGCCAACTTCAGCCTAGACATAGTCCTCTGTGATCATGCTGAGAAGGGGCGAAGGACATTTTGGTCCTTCTTTAATGACAGCAAAGTCCCAATTCAGGTTAAGCTTTTGGTGTATAAGATGTATATCTGAAAATTCTTCTTCATTTTTCAAAACTCCTAGCCATGCAATGGAAGGGGTTCCTCTGGTCCAGGCCTGAGATCTAGGAAGAAGATAATGAAGTGGATTTGAGCAAAAAGGGAAGAAGCTACACTGATCTATCAATGAGTAGCCCAAAGGGGGAGTTAGCCTCAAGGTGGCCAGGCACCCTTACCAACGCCTCTCGCATGAAGAACTGCATTAAGTGGTTGATGATGAATAAGCCTGGTGCATCTCATTAAATTTGGATGTCTAGAACATCAAGGTGCCAGCAGGAAGAATCTCCCCGCAGAAATTCTCTACCGTCACACGATCTCACTTGGTGAGATTGCCAATTATAGGGTGGGATTCTCCTCTTTGACACATTTCCCTGGTTTTGAGGAGTCATTGAACACAGCAGGTTTCTGGTGCCAAGAAGACTTCAATGGAAATAAAACTCCGGGAGAGATGTAAAACAGCCTGCCGACTCGCTATTGCCCATTTTACGCTGTCGCCCAATGTTAAGATCTACCCCAAGCAGTCTTGGTGAGGGATGAGTTAATTAAGCAAATACACGTAGCAGAAAAAAATACACCAAGAATTTCTGTTCATGTGCAGCTTGAGCAGCAGGTGGCACTGTTGTCTTGTCTAATACGCTTTGTGACTGCAGTTATGTGCTGGGGCGTAGAGTCCCTGCTGACGGGTACACTAACACCAACTTGTATTTCTATAGTCCCTTTAACATCACTAAACTCTGAAGGCGCTTCACAAGTAGGTGTAAGAAAAACAGACAATGAGCCAGAAAGCAGAGATTAGAGGGTGGAGGTGACCAAAAGCTTAGAGAATGAATGGGATTTTGAGGAAACTTTCCAAAGAGAGAGGTGCAGAGGCAGAGAGGTTTAGGTAGGGAGTTCAGAAGAGTAGGACCAAGGCAGCTGAATGCTCTCCCACCACTAGTGGCGTAAAGAGACGAGGAGAAGGGAGGGTGGGGGTGAAATGCCTAGAAACCCGGTTAGAGAAATGTAGCATTTGGGAGGCGAGGTTGGGCTGGAGGGGATTGCAGAGGTAAGGTGAAATAAGGCCAGGGGGATTGATAGATGAGGACAAGGGTTTTAAATTCAATGCAATGGGGGAGAGGGCTGATGGGAGAACGAAACTTAGTGAGGGACAGGATGCACGCGGCAGAGTTTTGGACAAGTTGACGGTTTATGCAGGGTGGAGGATAACGAGGAGATATATAAGGGTTTCAGTGATGAAGGCGGGTGATTTGCGGAGGTCGAAGTACGTGAGGTTTAAAACCCAGTCGAGGGGTTGAGCTGTGTATCCTCAGTGTACAAGTGAAAGCAGGCTGCGTGCCTGCGGACATTGTTCGCTGAGGGTTAGCGCATCACTGCAGAGGAAGGTGGCGCACACGATAGATCCTTGGGGGACCCCAGGGGTGAGAGAAGACATTGCTGGAGTTGCACTGGCTGTGTTCAGATAGGGTGGGAATGGAAAGATGAAAGAAAGACTTGCATTTATATAGCGCCTTTCACAACCACCGGACATCTCAAAGCACTTTACAGCCAATGAAATACTTTTGAAGTGGAGTCACTGTTGTAATGTGGGAAACACAGCAGCCAATTTGCGCACAGCAAGGTCCCACGAACAGCAATGTGATAATGACCAGGTAATCTGTTTTTGTTATGTTAGTTGAGGGATAAATGTTGGCCAGGACACCGGGGATAACTACGCTGCTCTTCTTCAAAATAGCGCCATGGGATCTTTTACGTCCTCCTGAGAGGGCAGACGGGGCCTCGATTTAATGTCTCATCCGAAAGACGGCACCTCCGACAGTGCAGCACTCCCTCAGCACTGCACTGGAGTGTTAGCCTAGCTTTATGTGCTCAAGCCCCTGGAGTGGGACTCTGAACCCACGACCTTCTGACTCAACCACAGCTGACACTTATGTGAGACATGTAAGAGTGGTCCCATGAAGCTGGGCAATGGAGGAGAGCGGCTGGAGGATGGTGAAGTCAACCATATTGAACACTGCGGAGAGTTTGATGGGGATGGGAGGGATAGCGCACTGCGATCACTGTCACGGAAAATGCAATTCATGATTTTGGTTAGGGCTGTTTCGGCGATGTGAGAAGGATGGGAACCTGACTGGAAGAATTCAAAATGGAAATGGGCAAAGAGCTGGAAGGCGACAACACGTTCATGGACACTTCCTTCGCCCCACCATTGGCGGCCGTGCCTTCAGCCGTCTGGGCCCTAAGCTCTGGAATTCCCTCCCTAAACCTCTTCACCTCTCTCTCCTCCCTTAAAACGCTCTTTAAAACCTACCTCTTTGACCAAGCATTTGTTCACCTGTCCTAATGTTTCCATCTTTGGCTCGGTGCCGAATTTTGTCTGATTACGCTCCTGTGCAGCGCCTTGGGACCTTTAATCAGGTTAAAGGCGCTATATAAATACAAGTTGTTGTTGTTGTCGTAGAGAGCAAAGGGAAGGTGGAGATCGGATGGTGATTGGAGAGGACAGATGGGTGGATGGTGGGCTTTTGAAGTGGGGGGTGATGATGGCAGTTTTGAAAGGAAGTGGGACGGTGCCCTGAGGAAAGGGAGCCACTGATGATGCCAGCCATTATTGGGGCCAGGAAAGGGAGCTGAGTGGTCAGAAGTGAGTGATGAGGGGAGTGCAGCGCAGTAGATGTGTATTATGGACAGGATGAACTTTGAGAGCGTGGGTGGGAGATAGGTGAGATGGGGGTGTTGAGCTGGATTTGGGTTTATTTTATTCATTCATGGGATGTGGGCGTCGCTGGCAAGGCCAGCATTTATTGCCCATCCCTAATTGCCCTTGAGCAGGTGGTGGTGAGCCGCCTTCTTGAACCGCTGCAGTCCGTGTGGTGAAGGTACGCCCACAGTGCTGTTGGGGAGGGAGTTTCAGGATTTTGACCCAGCGACGATGAAGGAACGGCCGATATATTTCCAAGTCAGGATGGTGTGTGACTTGGAGGGGAACTTGCAGGTGATGGTGTTCCCAAATGCCTGCTGCCCTTGTCCTTCTAGGTGGTAGAGGTCGCGGGTTTGGGAAGTGTTGCCGAAGAAGCCTTAGCGAGTTGCTGCAGTGCATCTTGCAGATGGTACACACTGCAGCCACGTTGCGCCGGTGGTGGAGGGAGTGAATGTTTAAGGTGGTGGATGGGGTGCCAATCAAGCAGGCGATTGGCGGGGGGGGTGGGTGGGGGTGGGGGGTGAAGTAAGGGGCATTGGGCAGAAGGAAACAGTTTCTGGGGCAGCTGCACAGTTGGTCTGAATCTTGAGGTGAAGCAGCCCACGTGCACCTCACAGTTGGCATTTGAGGTGAGGGTAGACGGAGTCGAGGGATGGTTTTAGGTCGGCAGATGGTCAGAGAAAAGGGAGCACTCACAGAACAATCCTGGAGTAACAGGAGGTTTTGGCTGAGGGGAGCGAGGCACAGTTCGACTCTGGGAGGTAGGTGACTGGAGTTTATTGTTCAGACTTTTAGGCTCACAAAACACGGGGCCGGGGTGGATGTAGAGCAGGAAGAACAACCGTAGGGGGCTCGCAATTTGGAGAGGATACCAAGTTAATTACTGATGAGGACCGGTGCCCAGGGCTCCAAGAATATGTAATCTAGCTCTGCTCACATGTTCCATTAATCCTCCAGTAACCCACCCAGGTAGTCATTCCCCATGTACAATTGCCCTGGGCCAGGGAAGGGCAAAATGAGTCGGATTCTGACCACTGGCCAGTCAGAAAGTGTGGACATCGAATAAGAACAGGATCAGGTTTGGCTGTGATGCTCTTCACGCCTGAGCCAGAACAGCAGTCAGAACCCCTGGCTGACTGTGCCCTTCCCTGGTCCAGCTGCTGATTGTAGGGCCCTGCCCTGGTTGAAGATTAATTAAGTCAACATAGGCTGAGAAACAAACCTGTAACCTTGTGGTCTGTACAGCTTAATACAGGTGGCACCTTTATTCACAGGACCATTGGTCAAGATTACGCCATTGGCTGCCCCAGGTGAAGAACCCAGTCCCATTCATCGATCCCAGTACTGACCATCACTGGGGGTCCTACCTAAGGAAGGATATACTTGCCATAGAGGGAGTGCAACGAAGGTTCACCAGACTGATTCCTGGGATGGGGGGGATTGTCCTATGAGGAGAGATTGAGTAGACTCGGCCGATATTCTCTAGAGTTTAGAAGAATGAGAGGTGATCTCATTGAAACATACAAAATTCTTATAGGGCTTGACAGGGTAGATGCAGGGAGGATGTTTCCCCTGGCTGGGAGAGTCTAGAACCAGGGGTCACCGTCTCAGAATAAGGGGTCGGCCATTTAGGACTGAGATGAGGAGAAATTTCTTCACTCAGAGGGTGGTGAATCTTTGGAATTCTCTACCCCAGAGGGCTGTGGAGGCTCAGTCGTTGAGTATATTCAAGACAGAGATCGATGGATGTTTGGATATTAAGGGAATCAAGGGATATGGGGGTAGTGCAGGAAAGTGGAGTTGAGGTAGAAGATCAGCCATGATCTTACTGAATGGCGGAGCAAGCTTGAGGGGCCAAATGGCCTACTCCTGCTCCTATTTCTTATGTTCTTATGTTCTACCTCGCTGATCCCATTACTGACCCTCTCTGGGGGTCCTCACTCACTGATCCCCTGCTCCTTTTCTAAATAGTGCTATGGCATCTCTTACGTACACCTGAGAGAGCAGACGGGGCCTCGGTTTAACGCCTCATCCGAAAGACGGCACCTCTGACAGTGCAGCACTCCCTCAGCACTGCACTGGGAATGTCAGCCTAAATTTTGTGCTCAAGTCTGTGGAGTGGGGACTTGAACCCACAACCTTCTGACTCAGAGGTGAAGACTTCGACTGAGCCACAGCTGACACCAAAGAGAAACATTACTGTCTGAAGTCAAATACGTGGACGCTGATTATAGTGCTTTACGAACAGTGAATTTAAATGTAAGTGTTCATCACCAATATGTGCCAACAAAACCCATCAATTAAAGAAAAAAAGAAAGACTTGCATTTATATAGCACCTTTCATGACATCCCAAGAGTGCTTTACAACCAATGAAGTACTTTTTGAAGTGTAGTCACTGTTGTAATGTGGGAAACAATGGCAACCAATTTGCACACAGCAAGCTCCCACAAACAGCAATGTGATAATGACCAGATCATCAGTTTTAGTGATGTTGATTGAGGGATAAATATTGGCCAGGACACCGGGGAGAACTCCCCTGCTCTTCTTCAAAATAGTGCCATGGTTTTTTTATGTCCACCTGCAAGGGCAGACAGGGCCTCGGTTTAACATCTCATCCTAAAGATAGCACCTTCGACAGTGCAGCACTCCCTCGGAACATCAGCCTAGACTTGTTGGGTTAAAATCTCTGGAGTGGGACTATGAACCCACAACCTACTGACTCAGAGGCAAGAGGGCTATCC
Source organism: Squalus acanthias (assembly GCA_030390025.1). NCBI lineage: Eukaryota > Metazoa > Chordata > Chondrichthyes > Squaliformes > Squalidae > Squalus > Squalus acanthias. Next base: position 30,985,668 of record CM059443.1, on the reverse strand, counting down.
ACTGAGCCACAGTTGACAGTACAACCAAAGAAATACTTGTGAAGTGCAGTCACTGTTGTAATAACTAAAGCATAAAAGTCACTGTTGGTGATAGCAAATAATGCTTCATGTGTTCCTATTTTCGCAGAGGCCTCCCACATTCCACCCTACATAAACTTGAGGTCATCCAAAACTCGGCTGCCCGTGTGTTAACTTGCACCAAGTCCCGTTCGCCCATCACCCCTGTGCTCGCTGACCTACATTGACCCCCGGTTAAGCAACACCTCGATTTCAAAATTCTCATCCTTGTTTTCAAATCCCTCCATGGCCTCGCCCCTCCCTATCTCTGTAATCTCCTCCAGCCCCACAACCCCCCGAGATATCTAAGCTCCTCTAATTCTGCCCTCTTGAGCATCCCTGATTATAATCACTCAACCATTGGTGGCCGTGCCTTCTGTTGCCTAGGCCCTAAGCTCTGGAATTCCCTTCCTAAACCTCTCCGCCTCGCCACCTCTCTATCCTCCTTCAAGACGCTCCTTAAAACCTACCTCTTTGACCAAGCTTTTGGTCACCTGCTCTAATTTATCCTTATGTGGCTTGATGTCAAATTTTTTGTCTTATAATAACCCTGTGCCGCGCCGTGGGACATTTTACTACGTTAAAGGCGCTATATAAATACAAGTTGTTGTTGTTGAGGCATTAGCTCATTGCAGCAGATGGCACAGCTGAGTAGGTGCTTCATTGCTCAACATGAGCCTGCGGAGGTCGTTTGCAGTGGTAGGTAGCTGTTGGCAGGCCTTGACATACAATTGGTGTCACAATGGCAAACATGGGCATTCCAGCTCTTGGATGTTTTCTTTACTGTTGATGACTATCAATAATCTCAGTCCCGAATGCAACCATGTGGTAAGACACAGAAGTGGGAAAAACATTGACTTTTATTTTAAAGCCACTCTTTGTCTATATTTAGGAAGTTTCCATCCCACTCTTCCACCTCCCATGGTCAGGTCCGACAGTGAGCTCTCACTGAAAACCAACATTTTTATGGCAATTCCCTTTCGTAATAGTGATAATAAAAAAGGCAATGCTGACAACAAAAAAAGACAGAAGAATGCCCGGATATCTCCATAACTAGACATCACATTCTCAGAAATCACACATTTCAAAGCCACATGGTCCTGTGGTTTCAACAGCAAGTACTTAAATAGAGTGCAAAAAACTGACATTCCCTCATTGCCATTAAAAGATGAATGTAACCCTCACAAGGGACATTGCCATTTAGAAAATGTCATTTTAGCATCACTTTTCAGAGTTTTATAGGCTATCACTATACTGTCACATTTGCGTAAACGTGAAATATTGCTGATTCCAAGGAGCATGTTTTCCTACCCGAGGGAGTCTCACAGCACTTGGCTTTGGTGCTTGCTGCGGATGTATGCATCCCACCTCCCCACCATGCGGTTTAATGGTTTAGTACTAAATATTGGAAAGACCGAAGCCATTGCCTTCGGTCCCCGCTACAAACTCTGTTCCCTAGCCACCAACTCCATCCCTCTCCCTGGCTGAACCAGACTGTTCGCAATCTTGGTGTCATATTTGACCCCGAGATGAGCTCCGAGCCGTCACTAAGACCGCCTATTTCCATCTCCGGGACATCGCTCGTCTCCACCCCTGCCTCAGCTCAACTGCTGCTGAAACACTCATCCATGCCTTTGTTAGCTCTAGACTTGACTATTCCAACGCACTCCTGGCCAGCCAGCCTCCCACGTTCTACCCCCCGTAAACTTGAGGTCATCCAAAACTCTGCTGCCCGTGTCCTAACTCACACCAAGTCCCATTCATCCATCTCCACTGTGCTCGCTGACCTAGATTGGTTCCCGGTTAAGCAACGCCTCGATTTTAAAATTCTCATCCTTGTTTTCAAATCCCTCCATGGCCTCGCCCCTCCCTATCTCTGTAATCTCCTCCAGCCCTACAACCCTCTGAGATATCAGCCCTCCTCTAATTCTGGTACTTGAGCATCCCTGATTATAATCGCTCCACCATTGGCGGCCGTGCCTTCAGCTGCCGAGGCCCTAAGCTCTGGAATTCCCAGCCTAAACCTCTCCGCCTCTCTACCTCTCTTTCCTCCTTTAAGACGCTCCTTAAAACCTACCTCTTTGACCAAGCTTTTAGTCATCTGCCCTAATTTCTCCTTATGTGGCTTGGTGTCGAATTTTGTTTTATAACGCTCCTCTGAAGTGCCTTGGGACATTTCACTACATTAAAAGCACTACATAAATACAAGTTGTTGCTGTAGAACAGTGCCGGTGGAAAATAAAGCCCCAGAGAACTAGTGTGAAATCTGGTTTAAGAAGAACTCAGGTTGCCTGCTGGCCGTCCTGGGCACTATATAACCTTACTGCAGAGTCTTTTTATTAATATTGTAAGAAAGCAGACACTCCCATAACACTTTTCAAAAAAGATCAAAGAGTTCACCCTGGTTTCCTGGCCAATAGTTATCTCTCAACCAACATCACTAAAACAGATTACAATAACTGGTCATTATTATATCACTGTTTGTTGAACCTTGCTGTGCGCATTTTATTTATTTATTCATTCACGGGATGTGGGTGTCACTGGCAAGGCCAGTATTAATTGCCCATCCATAATTGGCCTTGAGAAGGTAGTGGTGAGCCACCTTCTTGAACTGCTGCAGTCCCTGTGGTGAAAGTACTCTCTCAGTGCTGTTAGGGATGGAGTTCCAGGATTTTGACCCAGCGATGATGAAGGAACGACAAAATATTTCCAAATCAGGATGGTGTGTGACTTGGAGGGGAACTTGGAGGTGGTGGTGTTCCCATGCACCTGCTGCCCTTGTAGGTGGTAGTGGTCGCGGGTTTGGGAGGTGCTATCGAAGAAGCCTTGGCGAGTTGCTGCAGTGCATCTTGTAGATGGTACACACTGCAGCCACGGGAGTGAATGTTTAAGATGGTGGATGGGGTGCCAATCAAACGGGTTGCTTTGTCCTGGATGGTGTCGAGCTTCTTGAATGTTATTGGAGCTGCACTCATCCAGGCAAGTATTCCATCACATTCCTGACTTGTGCCTTGTAGGTGGTGGAAAGGCTTTGGGGAGTCAGGAGCAATGTTCCCTCTCATGCGTAATTTTGCTGCGCAGGAACTCCAGAGCGCTGCGTGGCCATGCAGCTTAAAGGGAACATTGGTCAGGAGGTGAGTCATTCACCACAGAATACCCAGCTCCTGACCTGGTCTTGTAGCCACAATATTTATGTGCCTGGTCCAGTTAAGTTTCTGATCAGTAGTGACCCCAGGATGTTGATGGTAGATGATTTGATGATGGTAATGCCATTAAATAAGAACATAAGAACATAAGAAATAGGAGTAGGAGTAGGCCATTCGGCCCTTCGAGCCTGCTCCACCATTCAATGAGATCATGGCTGATCTTCTGCCTCAACTCCATTCACCGGCCCAATCGCCATATCCCTTGATGCCCTTACTAGTCAGAAATCTATCGACTTCTGTTTTGAATATACCCAATGACTGAGCCTCCACAGCCCTCTGGGGTAGCAAATTCCAAAGATCCACCACCCTCTGTGTGAAGACATTTCTTCTCATCTCAGTCCTGAATGGCCTACCCTTTATCTTGAGGCTGTGGCCCCTGGTTCTGGACTCCCCAGCCAAGGGAAACATTCTCCCAGCATCCATCCTATCAAGCCCTGTAATAATATTGTATGCTTCAATGAGATCCCCTCTCATTCTTCTGAATTCAAGAGAATATAGGCCTAGTTTACTCAATCTCTTCTCATACGACTGTCCCGCCATCCCAGGAATCAATCTCGTGAACCTTTGTTGCACTCCCTCTATGGCAAGTATATCCTTCCTTAGGTAAGAAGACCAAAATTGTACACAGTACTCCAGATGTGGTCTCACCAAGGCCCTATATAGTTGGAGTAAGACTTCTTTACTCCTGTACTCAAATCCTCTTGTAATGAAGGCCAGCATACAATTTGCCTTCCTAATGGCTTGCTGCACCTGCACATTCACTTTCAGTGACTCATGTACAAGGACACCCAGGTCCCTTTGAGCATCTGCATTCCCCAATCTTTCACCATTTAGGAAATACTCTGCCTTTCTGTTTTTCTACCAAAGTGGATAACTTCACATTTATCCATATTATATTCCATCTGCCATGTTCTCGCCCACTCACTGAGCCTGTTGAGATCCCCTTGAAGCTTCTTCACATCCTCTTTGCAACTGACACTACCACCTAGCTTTGTATCATCAGCAAATTTGGAAATGTTACATTTAGTCCCCTCATCCAAATCATTGATATAGATTGTGAATAGCTGGGGCCCAAGCACCGATCCTTGCGGTACCCCACTAGTCACAGCCTGCCATCCTGAAAAAGACCCGTTTATCCCTACTCTTTGTTTTCTGTCTGTTAACCAATTCTCAATCCATGCTAGTACATTACCCCCAATTCCATGTGCCCTAATTTTGTTCACCAACCTCTTGTGTGGGACCTTATCGAAGGCCTTCTGAATGTCATGGGGGATGGTTAGGCGCTCTCTTGTTGGAGATGGTCATTGCTTGGCACTTGCGTAGCACGAGTGTTACTTGCCACTTATCAGCCCAATCCTGGATGCTGTCCAGGGCTTGCTGCATGCGGGCAAATACTGCTTCATTGGAATTGCAAATAAAAGAAAAAAAGAAAGACTTGCATTTATATAGCACCTTTCACGACCTCAGGACATCCCAAAGTGCTTTACAACCAATGAAGTACTTTTGAAGTTTAGTCACTGTTGTAATGTAGGAAATGGAATGAACTCAACACTATGTAATCATCAGTGAACATCCCCCACTTCTAACCTTATGATGAAGCAGCTGAAGATGGTTGAGCCTAGGACATTGCCCTGAGGAACTCCTGCAACAATGTCCTAGGGCTGAGATGATTGGCCTCCAACAACACAACCATCTTCCTTTGTGCTAGGTTTGACTCCAGCCAGTGAAGAGTTTTCCCCCTGATCCCCATTGACTTCAATTTTACTAGGGCTCCTCGGTGCCACACTCGGTCAAATGCTGCCTTGATGTCAAGGGCAGTCACTCTCACCTCACCTCTGGAATTCAGCTTTTTTGTCCATACTTGGACCATGGCTGTAATGAGATCTGGAGCCGAGTGGTCCTGGCAGAACCCAAAATGAGCATCGGTGAGCAGGTTATTGGTAAGTGCCGCTTGATCCAGTATCCAGCGTGCTCAGCTGTTTCTTAATATCATGTGGAGTGAATTGAGTTGGCTGAAGACTGGCAATTGTGATGGTGGGGACAACAGGAGGAGGGATGGATCATCTATTTGGCACTTCTGACTGAAGATGGTTGCGAGTTTGTGAGTATGACTATGTCAGGCTGTTGCTTGACTAGTCTGTGGGACAGCTCTCCCAATTTTGGAACAAGTCCCCAGATATTAGTGAGGAGGACTTTGCAGGTCGACTGGGCTGAGTGTGCTTTTGTTGTGCCCGAATCCGATGCCGGGTGGTCCATCCGGTTTTATTCTTATTGTACTTTTTTGTAGTGGTTTGATACAACTGAGTGGATTTCAGATGGTTCAAACTAAGTCAACCACAATGCTGTGGGTCTGGAGTCACATACAGGCCAGACTGGGGAAGGAGTCCTCCCCTAAAGGACATTAGTGAACCAGTTGGGTTTTTACCATAAATCCGAAAGCTTCATGATTGTTACTAGCTTTTTATTCCAGATTTATTTAATTAACTGAATTTAAATTCACAAACAGCCAGCGTGGGGTTTGAATTTGCGTCCCTGGATTACTAGTCCAGTAACATAACCACTATGCTACCGTATCCTATATTACAACAGTGACTGCACTCCAAAAGTATTTCATTGAGTGTAAAGCACTTCAGGATGTCTTGAGGTTGTGAAAGGCGCTATCTAAATGCAATTGCTTCCATCTCTTGCTCCTACAGGCACACTCCTAACATTAAAACGGATCAGCAGAGTTCTGCTTGCGTGTTCAGGGCTCTTTTTGAGAAGCAGAATGGCCTCGGGGACAGGAGTGCGTAGTCGACACTGGAAATAATATGATGATTTAATTTATTAAGGTTTCTTTCTTTTGGGTTTAATTAGTTGTGCCCCTCTAAAAAGGGGGCACTTTGGTTAGGTTTTTTTTGTTGGGTAACACTGGGACAACCCAGTGTCCCAATTTAAAAAAATATTTGGAGAGGCAGAATGCCACTCACAGCCCACAGTATAACTCAGGCACAGTTATCTATTCTTCGCAGCTCCCAGTCTCAATTGGTAGTTGCAGTGTGACGGCAGACTGACATGACCGAATCATAAGGGAGCCCGCCCCTCAAGCGTCGCCATCCACTCATGGAGCACCTTTCCAACAGGGTCACTGGGATTCCCTGCAGGGGAGGGGAGGGGAGGGAGGTTCCAAGTGATTCGTAAGAATTTTTGTGAATTGGGACAGATCAGATCAGCCAGACGACAGAGATATAAAGGGGACCCCCGTCACATGCCAGCACACAACTCGCATCAAAACATCGAGCAGACAAATGGCAACATCCTTGGGCAAGGATTCCACTCCCAGCGCAAGAGAGAACCGCTTTAATTTGCACCGTCTGATCCGGGATCCCACCACAGGGAGTCTGTACTACAGGGGCAAATGTCTCGGAAAGGTGTGTGCAGATGTTTCTGAATGGGGGGGGGGGGGGGCAGCAAACAGTATAATCCATTAGAAATAAGATATGTGATTTGTCAAATCTGCCATTGTTGTGCGCTTGCAGGATTCCCTGTTTAAAAGGTTCTGATTATGTGAAGACTACAGTTTATTTTAAAATGCACGCAATGTATTTACATAACAGGCACATTTTATTGAACCGCAAGATGCCTGGACAATATTCCGTTTGCTTTATTTTGGGGAAAATGATAGTTCTAAAATAAAACAATGGGAAACACCTAGTTTGATCAACTTGCAAATTTTAGACTTGAAGCGAAGTCCCAAGTGATACGCATTTTTCTGGAGAATATTTTAAGATTTAATTATATATAACATGTTAATAAAAAAGTTACACAATGTTCAAGAACATGCCAAAATAAATCTGCAAACATGTGTCCTGGTCCTGGGACTTGTCTGTACACGTTCTGACACTGAGTGAAATTTCAAGACCCGCCCCTTTCCCTTTGATTGGCATGCGAGAGGTGAAGATGATTGGTTCCCGAGAGTTACAATTTCACTTGGTTTAAAAGACACTGACAAAGTTTGTAGCGATTTTTCAAACAAATGTATTTTTTGTGTTTGTGTGTGTGTGATACCAGGGTGCATTTGCAAAATCCTACCAACTGATTGAAGTAACAACGAACAGGATCCAGGCTGTGAAAGTAATGCCACTTTCAAGTGTACCCGGAGCACATCAAAGAGAGAAGGTACAACAGAGAAACTACTTTCCACAGAGAGTTGTGAGGCTGTGCAGTTCATTCCCAGGGTTAGTGGATGAGGCAGGAACGATGTCAACGTTCCACATTGGATTGGATGGGTGGATGAAGGAGACGGGCATGGAGGAATATGGGAAGGAGGTGGATAAATGTGATTAGAAAGAAAGACTTGCATTTATATAACGCCTTTCACAACCACCAGACGTCCCAAAGCGCTTTGCAGCCAATGAAGTATTTTTTTAAGTGTAGTCACTGTTGTAATGTAGGGAACGCAGCAGCCAATCTGCACACAGCAAGCTCCCACAAACAGCAATGTGATAATGACCAGATAATCTGTTTTTGTGATTTTGATTGAGAGATAAATATTGGCCAGGACACCGGGGATAACTCCTCTTCGAAATAGTGCCATGGGATCTTTTACGTCCACCTGAGAGAGCAGACGGGGCCTCGGTTTAACGTCTCATCCAAAAGACGGCACCTCCGACAGTGCAGCACTCCCTCAGCACTGCACTGGAGTGTCAGCCTAGATTTTTGTGCTCTGGAGTGGGACTCAAACCCACGACCTTCTAAAACTCAGAGACAAGAGTGCTACCCACTGAGCCACAGCTGACAGTAGGACTATTTGCTGATGTGGAAGGTAAAGGCCGGCAGGGACTGGTTGGGCTGAATGGCCTGTTTCTGTGTTGTCATTTCTGTGTATTTCTATGTGGGGTCCGTAATTAGATCACTGTAGATAACACCGGGCATTCTAACCCAAGGTAAACCTTCTGAGGGTGAAATGTTGGAGGTGCAAGTTATTCACGAACTGCATTGTGACAAGTTCACTTCAAATTGATTCACCAGTGACAGACATGTAACATTCGTGTTATATGGCTGAAAATGCTCATTCCTCTTTTTCTGCCCTTACCTTTATGGCGGGCGGCGTATTTCAGGCGCATAATGAGCGTGTGCGCCCTGCCTGCCATATTGGATGCTGAGGCACCCATTTTGCATCTGAAAAATGGACGCGATGCCATTGAATTTCTGTCATGATTCCTTTGTCAACGAGACCAAAAGTTGACAGTCAATCACAATGCACCTGTAACGATGGTCTTTTAACACATCTCAAGCAGCTAATGAGCCTCTGCACTGGTATAAATGCCCAAAAACCTCATTAATCTAGCTGCAGAGTGCACAATGTTGGAGAAATATTAAACAATGGAATTTGAAAAAAGCACATTTTGCCAGCCAGGCCCTGTCTATTGCAGGATCATCTGTTGCAGAGAAATGTTAGTACATTTTAGATCGGGTAGACAGCCACCAAATATACCAAAGAACCAACAAAAGTAGCATTCTTGTTTCTGTGTCAAAATACCATGGGTCTAAGTCCCACTCCTGGCCTCGAGCCCATAAAGTAGGCTGACACACCAGCGCAGTACTGAGGGAGTGCTGCCTTTTTGGAGGTGCCGCCCTTCAGATCAGAAGTTAAACCGAGGCCCTGTCTGCCAGTCCAGGTGGAAATTAAAGATCCTTTGAACTATTTGAAGAAGGGCAGGCAGCTCTCCTGAGGCCCCGGCCCACATTCCTCCCTCAACCAACACCACCAAAACCAAATTAACTTGTCATTCTTTCACTTGCTGTTGTGGGATCTTGCTGTATTTCCCTGCATAACAATTTTCACTCTACTGCAAAGCAATTCATTGTATGTGAAATGCTTTGGGATGTTTCTGACAGATGTGATAACATGCTATCGAATTGCAAATCTTAATTTACTTACAGTGTACCATATGCAGAATATAATAACGGAACTGGGGAAAAAGGCTCATTTAAAATAATAGTTTTGAACTTCTGTTGTTCAAGAAAATCAATAGAAGCAGCTTTGTCATGTTAAAAAGAAATGAAGACTTGCCTTTATATCGCGCCTTTCACGATCACCAGATGTCCCAAAGTGCTTTACAGCCAATGAAGTTTTTTTTTTGAAGTGTAGTCACTGTTGTAATGTAGGAAACGCGGCAGGCAATTTGCGCACAGCAAGCTCCCACAAACAGCAATGAGATAATGACCAGATAATCTGTTTTAGTGATGTTGCTTGAAGGATAAATATTGGCCAGGACACCGGGGAGAACTCCCCTGCTCATCTTCGAAATAGTGCCATGGGATCTTTTACGTCCACCTGAGAGAGCAGACGGCTCCTTGGTTTAACGTCTCATCCAAAAGGTGGCACCTTCGACAGTGCAGCACTCCCTCAGCACTGCACTGGAGTGTCAGCCTAGATTTTTGTGCTCAAGTGTCTGGAGTGGGACTTGAACCCACAACCTTCTGACCCCGAGACGAGAGTGCCACTGCTACCAACTGAGCCTCGGCTGACACGGCTTAAAGTGGCGGAAACATGTAAATTAAAATTGTGTTGGGCAATGAACACATTAATGAGTTTGTGAAGTTTCCCAGACCATTATTTTAATGAAGGCACTAACCTGTTTAAAATAAATGGGTTAATGTGGCCGACAAAGGAATTTGTTACTGATATTGCCCAGTGTGATTTAACCCAGTGATTTTTATTTCCGTGCGTATATTCCAAATGATAGGTATTGTTATATCGACAGTGAATATATATAAAAAAAGGAAGATTTTCTTTTGCAGATTGACAAGGAGATTGAGCTTCACAGTGCTCTCCATCACAGGAATGTTGTTTCCTACTATCATCATTTTGAAGACACCGAGAATATTTATATCATACTTGAATACTGCAGCAGGAAGGTAAGTTTATTAAGCAATGTGCGTTTAAACAGTGATCTGCTCTAATGCGCCTACATTTACTCTTGTCTAACTCCCCCCATGTAGCCCCAGTGGGATAGCGCCCATTTTACACTATCACCCACAGTCAAAATTACCCCCAATAAGTGTAATGCTCAACATATTGATAATGTTCCTTTAAAAATATTGTCTGATCAATACATCCTATATAATTGCTACATAGTTCATCCGCTCACTTTGATTAAATATATAAAGAGAGATAAAGCAAAACTAGTTGTAAAGAGAGTAAAACAATCCAACCACTGCAACTTGCAGCCTCTGTGTAGTTTCTTTACTGTTATGTCTCTATAAAAAGACATGACGCCTCCAAATTATGGCCCGTCAACCGTATCTGATCTGAAAGCCTTGGCAATCCAGCCAATAAAGCCCTGGGAACTCGGCTCCATTTCTGCTCATCTTTCTCATTGGTTTGGCCAATTGAACGCAGTGAGGCTGGAGGTTTGGAAAAGGCTGTTCTCAAAGCTGTGCCTGATTGGTGGATAAATCCTAACTCCGATAACCAAGATCGGTTAAGTGTCAACAGCTTGAGATATATGCAAATTAAGGGGAACATTGATTTTAAACTTCATAATTAGCCAGCAACGCTCCATGATACAGATCTAAGCAGCTCATGCAGACACAAGCTTTGACAGCCCTGCACTGCAGTAAGGTTAAGCCCTTGTTTATTCAATGGGAGTACATTTAATCTTTGGCTCTCTAATGGGAGACAATGGAAAATGGAGCTGTTTGTGAGTGAATGGAGGTAACTTTCAACTTCAGCAGGGGCGGAAAACTGGAGGTATCAGATCAGCAGCCCAGTATACACTGCGCCCGATTTTTCTGTCCATTGAAGTCAACAGAACTGGGCATATACCAGGCGGCTGATCTGATACCGCCAGTGTTCTGCCCTCGTCGAAGTTGAAAGGGTAGATAGAGAGAAACTATTTCCGCTGATTGGGGAGTCTAGGACTACGGGGCATAGTCTCAGAATTAGAGCCAGGAGTGAAATTAGGAAACACTTCTACACACAAAGGGTGGTAGAAGTTTGGAACTCTCTTCCGCAAATGGCAATTGATGCTAGATAAATTGTTAATTTTAAATCGGAGATTGATCGATTTTTGTTAACCAGCGGTATTAAGGGACATGGGGCAAAGGCGGGTGTATGGAGTTCGGTCACAGATCAGTCATGATCACATTGAAAGGCGGAACAGGCTCGAGGGGCTAAATGGCCGGCTCCTGTTCCTATGTTCCTATGAAAGTTACCGCCAAAGTGAAACCACCTGAGGTTGCAAAATTATAGCCCATGAACCATATCTGATCTGAAAGCCTTGACAATCCGGCTGCTAAAGCCCAGTGAACTCAGCTCGATTTTTCGTGAAGTGGTGAGGTCACATAATAGCCACCATTTGTTATAATGCTGTTTAGAATCCCGTCTTAGTTTTATCAGACAGCCGTATTTAGACTTGATGTTCAGTTTAAAAAAAAAGATAAAACATGAAGTATATTCTCCATCTTTACATGAACTGAGACAAAATATATTTAATTATCAGCAATACCACAAGTGTTGCTGCTTACAGGAAACCTCAAAAAGCTGGTGTTATTCGGTGCCACTTTAATAATTCTGTCAGAGTGAACCTTCTCCCACCGTGAATGAGAAATGCATAACTGTGGTAGGCTGAGAATGACACCACTCTTTATGAAGTGGGCAGCACAAAGAGTTTTGCATGGTTCAAGGTATTTTAGGGAGTTTATTAGACTGCTCCCGGACCTATGGTGTGTGCTGAGGAAAGTTGAAGAGCAGTCACCGCAGTCATTTTCATTCCAACTGCCTCAATTGCAACCTTTCAGCAGCTAAAAAGCCTTAACCGAGGAGAGAAATAATCTTTAGAGAGAGCCTGGTCATAAGCCAGCTCAAAGTGACCAAAACTCACTGTGAATTTACATGAACAATAATGACATTTCTAGTAATTCTGGTCGGCAAAATAAACTTAAACGTTACATTTTTTTATTTAAGTGAACACTTGGGATGAATGTTCTTAAGATAGGACTTGCTAATAATAGAAACTTCCTGACCTCTATTTAAAAAAAAAGCTCCATTGCCAACACTTGCAATTTAGTTAATGATTTATTGGTTTTGCATTATTGTGTTTATGTTGTTTATGTGCTAGGGTAGAAGGGAGAGAGAGAGAAAAAAATGATCTCCCTCTCTCCCATCTATGCCCGGGAGTCGCACACATTAACACAAATGCAAAATCTGTAAATTGTTAATGAAATTGTGAGTTTTTGCATTCTAATGAAAGAAGAAATATGTTGGTGCCTTTGCTCTTAAAGAAGCTATAAGCTGTAATTAAAATCATTAAAAATAATATTTATGGGGTTTAATTCTCTGCTGGGGTGGGGGATGAGGGGGGGGTGGGTCGCGGTGTTGATTGCTGCCACACATTTGGATGGTTGGATCATGCTGGCTTCTTACAGCAAGCTCCACACCCAGCCACTGCCTTTATCATGCTAGGCCATTGATGGATCCAACAATGGGAACCTTAACATCTTTTGATTTAGATTCCAGTAGTGATGCCAAATATCAGAAATCCATTTAATTGACTGATGCTCTGCCTTTTTGCATTTTCTCTTTCTAAGTCACTGGCCCACATCTTGAAAGCTAGAAAAGTCCTCACAGAGCCAGAAGCGAGTCATTATCTCCGACAGATAATATCCGGACTCAAGTACTTGCACCACCAAGGCATAGTGCACAGAGACTTAAAGTTAAGTAAGTAGTTTTGGTCTTCCTACTGACTCCTTTGGTTATTTCAATATTAAATATTGACCCGTCAATAAATATTGGTGGTTTGGAGATCGATGAATACTGGAGTCAGCTTGGCTCAATTGGTAACAATGACACCCCGGAGTCAGAAGATTGTAGATCAAGCTTCAAGAGCGTATAGTCTAGCCTGACTCCAGTGCAGCATTGCCGGAGCTGCCATCTTTCAGTTGAGATGTGAAGCGGCTTGGGACGTTTTCCTACATTAAAGGTGCTATATAAATGCAAGTTGTTGTTGTTGATGATAGGTACTGATTCATTCAATGGATGTACACGGTTTTCTTTAATTGATAGAAGCTGACCCATTGGTAGATACACACTTACACAAAAGCAAAATACTGCGGATGCTGGAAATCTGAAATAAAAACAGAAAATGCTGGAAATACTCAGCAGGTCAGGCAGCATCTACAGATGCTGCCTGACCTGCTGAGTATTTCCAGCATTTACTGTTTTTATTTATGGTAGATACACACTGTTCATTAATTGATATGATGCGGAGATGCCGGCGTTGGACTGGGGTGGACAAAAATGAGAAGTCGCACAACACCAGGTTATAGTCCAACAGATTTATTTAAAATTACAAGCTTTCGGAGCTATCGATCGCCCCTTCTTCAGGTAAAGTTACTATGATTAATTGATAGCTACTGACTTGTTCAATAGATGCATATTGTGGCTCCTTTTCTCTACAGGTAATCTCTTTGTAAATAAAAACATGGAAGTTAAAATTGGTGACTTTGGACTTGCTACAAAGCTGGAGGAGCAGAAGAGAGGGTAAGCAGATTAAAGAACAGGTGGGAAATTGTAATATGCTCTGCACACTGACTCACCCTCTGCTTGTCTGAAGTACACTTGGGCAGGTGTTGCAGATGTTCTAATCCCAGAATATACCTCACATTTAACTCTGCGCTGGATAAAACACATTGGCTGCTGGGTGACATTCGGCCCATCACTTGGCTCATTGTTTTTATTACTGAAAAGTGGTAATCATGGCACTCATTCTTCAAGTGGCACAGCACAGAGGGTGGATCTTCCTCTTCATTGTGCCTGGGAATGCTCCGCCCCCCCCCCAGCCGCACCAAAGAGGAAATGGGGATGGGGTGGGTGGGGATACCCACTGCGTTAGGTCTCCACCCCCATTGCCCTGCCCTGGGAGTTCCAAGGGTTTCTAAAGCCCTTGTAAAAAGTTCTGCACCTGCACTAGGCACAAGCCCAGTGGGAATGTAAAGGAGGTGGAATGGGACTTCTTGGACCTCCCACCTTACTTTCCTCTCCGTATATTGGCGGGGTGTCCAAACACAGGGCCAACTCAAAGAGCGGGTGGTGGAGTTTGCGGCAGGACCTTCCACAGACTGGTGGGTCTGCGGGGGCCCTGGGGCAGACTGAAGATCCATGGAGGCACAAGTTCAGGGCAAGTGAGCACCTTTTCTCTCCCCTCCCCCAGCATGAACTTTGAGCCATGCCGCCTCTGGCTCCTGCTCTTCAGCAGCAGCCAGAAGGCCCTGGTGTTGGAGGCCAGAAGCACAGCTGCAGGCCTCTCGGGCCTACAGCTGCACTCCTGCTTCCATCCTCAGTTGAGGTGCAAGGGCCTTGCTATGGGACAGGCCTGTGCCGAGAGGGCACCAGGCCAGGTAATTTAAGAGCACCAGTCCTGCAGCAGGCGCAGTGCAGGAGACTCCGAGAGGAAACTCGTCCAGCATGTAGAGCACACCAGGGTGCATACATGTGAACATGTAATTAAGCAAACATATTTTGAACGACAAGGGAGTCAAGGGTTATGGGGAGCGGGCAGGGAAGTGGAGTTGAGGCCAAGATTAGATCAGCCATGATCTTATTGAATGGCAGAGCAGGCTCGAGGGGCCAAATGACCTACTCCTGCTCCTACCTCTTATGTTCTTATGTTCTTATACCCTGCACACGCAAAGCCAAACCTGCCTTGTACAGATAGGATATAGACAAGGTAATAACCATCCCTTTCTGTATATCACATGTATTCATTCCATTTTATGCAATATTATTTTAGATGAAAAGATCATAATTTTGTTTAAAAACGACCATTGATATTTAGAAAGTTTTTTTCAACTGTTTTCTATTTTTTTTAACAGGATTATCTGCGGTACTCCCAGTTACTTAGCTCCAGAGGTTATCAGCATGAAGCGACACGTGTACAAGTCGGATATCTGGGCTCTTGGCTGCGTTTTGTAAGTCAACCTTCTGTACAATGTGCTCGATAGATGAGTATTCAGTGACCTGAACCTTTTGTCCCTTTCTTCAATAAATATTCAGCGTGCGGTCGGTTGAAATTTCACTCCAAATAATTATTCATTTTTAAACCATTACCTCTGGGTTTCCAATGCGTATTCAATAGATTTTAAGCAGGCTAAAAGTTAACAAGGATTTCAACCCCTGTTTATTGATCATCCAGGCTTTTAAGAGCGAGATTACAGTGCAACCTTAATTATTCACACACTCATTATCTTCATGATTGCCAGAATTTCTGAAGGAAATCCTGATTGCCAGAAATTTTGTGGGAATCGCAGTAGCTGCAATTTATTTAAAAAAATAAGAAAATGCACTTTGGGGGTAGGATTTCCATAGAGTTCTTCCAATCTCCCGTCGTAACTTTGGCAGAAAACCCAAAAGAAACAGCGTAAACCGCCATTTCTCCAGGGTTACTGTCAACGTTCCCTTTAAGTTTTTTTTGGGTGCGGGACCCTTTAAGGGGCTGCGTGGCCCTAATTCAAAATACCGCACATGGCGCAGTTTTTCCCATTTTAAAAGCCGGTGAGCTGGCTGCGCGGGAGCGCCAGAGCGCAGCTTAAAGGGAACATTAGATGTCGCCGATCTTTCTTTCGCATGAAAATATGGCGCGAATCGGGAGGATCGCTCTGGGAATTCCAGGTGTTTCAGTTTAAAATAAACCGAGAAGTTTATGAAGTTCATTTCAAATGCCAGTTGATAGGAGGTTTTGAAATCCTCGATAATCCATCAGTTGCCAATACCCATGGGGAGCCTCCCTTACATTAGACAATCAAGGTTCCAGAAATAGAAGAACAGAAAAAAAAAAGAGCGCCTAGGTGCCCAGCAGAAACCAGCCTTATTTTATCTGGCACTGATAACATTGAGGTAATTGGGATTCCAGAGCTGCATACATGACTATCTCACCACACTAAACCTTCCATAATAGAGCTTCAAAGTATCGCGCCTACTGCGGAGGGGGGTCAAACACCTGAAGCTTCTCCCCTCGGCTGACAGTGCACGTTATCTAAATCTAAATTGATCTGGGGGAAACGGGGAAGTTGCTCAATGTCTGAACCCTCTGAGTTGGAAGGTTGTGGGTTCAAGCCCCACTCCAGGATTTCATGCATAATCTAAGCTGGCTCTCTAGTGTTGTACTGCTAAAGTACATTGCCAGAGATGCTGCCCTTCAGATGCAACATTAGACCGAGGCTTTGTCTGCCTGTTCTGCAGTTCATATGGATGTTGAAGACCCTATGATGTGATTCATAGAGGAGCAGGGAGTTTCTCCGTGTCTGCCAACGTTGCTCCCTCAACCAACAGCACTTAAACGTAACTGGTCATTTACCTCATTGTGCTTGGTGGGACCTGCTGTGCCCAGCATGACCTGATGTGTTTGCCTACATAACAACAGTCACTACCTTTCAAAGCAATTGTCTTATGTGAAGCACTTTGAGACATGTGATAAGATGATACATAAATGCAAGCCATTCTTTTATTTATTACTTTTGGGCCTATTTCAAGTGTGGATGGAAACTCTATGCTCAACTGGAAGCAGTAGACAAGATTGCTTCAGTACTTTATTTCTGCTGCTGGGATCCAACTTAAACCCACACTGAAATAATTAGTCAGAACTTTAAAACATTTCCTGGCAGGACTGGATGGCACAGTTGGTTAACCCTTTCACGTTAAATGCCTGGATTTAAATCCAGTCCTTACTTATAGAACAATGGTCCTGTCTTTCTGCTGGCTGTAAGGGCTTTGCATGATATGAGGATGTCCTTGGTTGTTGTGTAAAATGGTTCATACATTGGGGGTAATTGTGAATTTGGATGATAGTGTAAAACGTCAGCTATTGGCTTGGCTACCTGTGAAGTCAATGTAATGAAAATCGGGAGAGGTGCTTAAAGGTGTTTAATCTACTTAAAGTAGATAAGTCACCAGGACCGGATGGGATGCATCCTAGGGTGCTGAGGGAAGTAAAGGTGGAAATCGCGGAGGTACTGACCATAATTTTCCAATCCTCCTTAGATTGGATCCTGGGGGTCCTGGTGCACGAAACTCAAAAGGTTAGTATGCAGGTGCAGCAAGTGATTAAGAAGGCCAATGGAATGTTGGCTTTCATTGCTAAGGGGATAGAATATAAAAATAGGGAGGTATTGCTTCAGTTGTACAAGGTATTGGTGAGACCGCACCTGGAATACTGCATACAGTTTTGGTGTCCATACTTAAGAAAAGACATACTTGCTCTCGAGGCAGTACAAAGAAGGTTCACTCGGTTAATCCCGGGGATGAGGGGATGGACATATGAGGAGAGGTTGGGTAGATTGGGACTCTACTCATTGGAGTTCAGAAGAATGAGAGGCGATCTTATTGAAACATATAAGATTATGAAGGGGTTGGATCGGGTGGATGCGGGGAGGATGTTCCCGATGATGGGTGAAACTAGAACTAGGGGGCATAGTCTTAGAATAAGGGGCTGCTCTTTCAAAACTGAGATGAGAAGGAACTACTTCACTCAGAGGGTGGTAGGTCCATGGAATATGCTGCCCCAAAAAGCTGTAGAAGCTACATCATTACATAAATTTAAAACAGAAATAGACAGTTTCCTAGAAGTAAAGGGAATTAAGGGTTACGGGGAGCGGGCAGGAATTTGGACATGAGTCTAGGTTCGGATCGGTCATGGCCCTGTGGGTAGCGTAGTGGGCCCAGGGGCCGTGTAGCCTGATCCTGCTCCTATTTCGTGTGTCCAATTCTGTTAGGTTCAGGAGATGGTTCTGTGATAGTAGATTGGCGGTTAGGATCAGATCAGCCATGATCTTATTGAATGGCAGAGCAGGCTCGAGGGGCCAATTGGCCTACTCCTGCTCCTATTTCTTATGTTCTTATGTTCTTATAGATACGGGGGTGGTGCCAGAGGACTGGAGAATTGCAAATGTTACACCCTTGTTCAAAAAAGGGTGTAAGGATAAACCCAGCAACTACAGGCCAGTCAGTTTAACCTCAGTAGTGGGGAAGCTTTTTGAAACGATAATCCGGGACAAAGTTAACAGTCACTTGGACAAGTATGGGTTAATTAAGGAAAGCCAGCACGGATTTGTTAAAGGCAAATTGTGTTTAACTAACTTGATTGAGTTTTTTGATGAGGCAACAGAGAGGGTTGATGAGGGCAATGCGGTTGATGTGGTGTACATGGACTTCCAAAAGGCGTTTGATAAAGTGCCACATAATAGGCTTGCCAGCAAGGTTGAAGCCCATGGAATAAAAGGGTTAGTGGCAGCATGGATACAAAATTTACTAAGTGACAGGAAACAGAGAGTAGTGCTGAACGGTTGTTTATCGGACTGGAGGAAGGTATACAGTGGTGTTCCCTTGGGGTCGGTACTAGGACTACTGCTTTTCTTGATATATATTAATGACTTGGACTTGGGTGCACAGGGCACAATTTCAAAATTTGCAGATGACACAAAACTTGGAAGTATAGTGAACACTGAGGAGGATAGACTTCAAGAGGACATAGACAGGCTGGTGACATGAGTGGACACGTGGCAGATGAAATTTAATGCAGAAAAGTGCAAAGTGATACATTTTGGTAGGAAGAACAAGGAGAGGCAATATAAACTAAAGGGCAACACGGTGGCATGGTGGTTAGCACTGTTGCCTCACAGCGCCAGGGACCCGGGTTCGAATCCGACCTCGGGTGACTGTCTGTGTGGAGATTGCACATTCTCCCCATGTCTGCGTGGGTTTCCTCCGGGTGCTCCGGTTTCCTCCCATAGTCGAAAGATGTGCAGGTTAGGTTGATTTGGCTATGATAAATTGACCCTTAGTGTTAGGGGGATTAAATACGTGGGGTTACGGGGATAGGGTGGAATATGTGTCGGTGCAGGCTCGATGGGCCGAAATGGCCTCTATCTGCACTGTGGGGATTCTGTAAAGGGGGTGCTTGAACAGAGAGACCTGGGGATATATGTATACAAATCATTGAAGGTGACAGGGCAGGTTGAGAAAGCAGTTAAAAAAGAATACGGGATCCTGGGCTTCATAAATAGAGGCATAGAGTACAAAAGCAAGGAAGTTATAATGAACTTTTATAAAACATTGGTTCGGCCTCTACTGGAGTATTGTGTCCAATTCTGGGCACTGCACTTTAGGAAGGATGTGAAGGCCTTAGAGAGGGTGCAGAAAAGATTTACAAGAATGATTCCTGGGATGAGGGACTTCAGTTACGTGGATAGACTAGAGAAGCTGGGGTTTTTCTCCTTAGAGCAGAGAATCATGCGGGGTCTAGACAGAGTAGATAGAGGGAAACTGTTCCCATTGGCAGAAGGGTCGAGAACCAGCGGACACAGATTCAAGGTGATTGGCAGAAGAACCGAAGGTGGCATGAGGAAAAACATTTTTACGCAGCGAGTGGTTAGGATCTGGAATGCAGTGCCTGAAAGGGTGGTGGAGGCAGATTCAATCATGGCTTTCAAAAGGGAATTGGATAAGTACCTGAAGGAAAAAAAATTGCAGGGCTACGGGAAAGGGCAGGGAGTGGGATTAGCTGAAGTGCTCTTGCAGAGAGCCGGCACGGGCTCGACGGACCGCATGGCCTCCTTCTGTGTTGTAACCATTCTATGATTCTATGGGTGACCGAGCCGATATTGCACATTCTACACTATTATTTAAAGTCAAAATTACTTACATTTTGTAGGTAGGAGCAAACTTGAAATAGAATGCTATTTGATTGGCTAGAAACCAGCCTCAAAGAACCATTTCTTTTCAGCCAATTAAACGGTTATGGCAGTACTGAGGGAGTGCTACATTGTCGGAGGTGCCGTCTTTCGGATGAGACGTTAAACTGAGGTCCCAGGTGGACGTAAAAGATCCCATGATACTATTTTGAAAAAGAGCAGAGGAGTTCTCCCTGGTGTCCTGGCCAATATTTATTCCTCAATCAACATCAGTAAAAACAGATTATCTGGCCATTATTACATTGCTGTTTGTGGGAGCTTGCTGTGCACAAATTGGAGGCCGTGTTTCCTACATTACAACAGTGACTACACTTCAAATGTACTTCATTGGCTGTAAAGCGCTTTGGGACGTCCTGAGATCTTGAAAGGCGCTATAGAAATGCAAGTTTTTTCTTTACATGACAAGGTCCATCTTTAATGGCCCAGAAATTAAAGACGGAGCCTTCCTGCGGGGGTAAGGCTTCCCCGCGATATCTCACTGCGCGCCTGCCTTTTCCTTCCGAGCTCACACGAACTTTAGTTTCAAGGCTGCAGCAGTGCAGTGTGTGCGTATCCCACAGACGCAGTTAATTCGTGCGAGCTGTGGGATCACGTGATTCAGTTAGAGCCAATGGCAGCACACCATCTTTCATTCATAGTTTTGACAGCAAGGGCTGTCAAAGCTATGAATCTATACCCCCCCAAAAGAACAGTTAAACCTCAATTAATTTTTTTTTAAAAACCATCACATTAATAAAATAAGAAGTCGCACAACACCAGGTTATAGTCCAACAGATTTATTTAATTTTACAAGCTTTCGAAGCAGTTTGCTCCTTCGTCAGGTAAGTTAGCAATGAGAGAATCTCCCAGAATTCACAATTTAAACCCAGACAAAATCTATTCACATTATTCCCTACAACAAAGAGCACAGCCAAGACAATGAGATGTGTCCCAGGGGGTCCAACGTGTCAAACCACCTGCTGGCTGCATATCCTGTCAATTTGTGTTCTTGTGTTAAGTCTTTAAGTGTTAAGGCGGCCTTCGAGATACACAACAGCGCAAAATCATAGAGCAGAAACTGATAGCCAAGTTCCGCACTCATGAGGATGGCCTCAATCGCGATATCGGGTTCATGTCACAATACAGAACGTGACTTGACATCATGGCCGGTCTTCCCAGGGTTTTTTTTTTTTAAAAAGACTTAACACAAGAACACAAATTGACAGGATATGCAGCCAGCAGGTGGTTTGACACGTTGGACCCCCTGGGACACATCTCATTGTCTTGGCTGTGCTCTTTGTTGTAGGGAATAATGTGAATAGATTTTGTCTGGGTTTAAATTGTGAATTCTGGGAGATTCTCTCATTGCTAACTTACCTGACGAAGGAGCAAACTGCTTCGAAAGCTTGTAAAATTAAATAAATCTGTTGGACTATAACCTGGTGTTGTGCGACTTCTCATTTTTGTCCACCCCAGTCCAACGCCGGCATCTCCACATCATTAATAAAATAAGTATAGTTAAATAAATTAACCACTTTAAACAAAAAATTTAATTTTTGAAAAAATTTAAAATCTTTTTAAAAGTTATAAAAATAAACTTACCTTTCTTTAAAGTCTCTAAAAAAGATAAACCTGTTGAAAAAAATTTAAAATAATACTTAATTAACTACTTACCTTGTTAAAAGAGGGTCTTACGCCTCCTTTCTTTATGTGCAAAATCTTCCATGCTTACCTGCGCGTTCAAAGCACTAAGTGCACTGCGTGCGCGCAGCCTGTAGCGCGCACGCGGTTCACTTAGGAACCGCCCCCTTTTGAGTTCACCAAGTGCCGGTTTTCAGCGCATGCGCAGTGCATGCAGAAAACCGGCAATTGGAGACAGAATACGCGAGAGTACACAGTGCGTACTCTCGCGTACTAAGACTAATTTTTGGGCCATTGTCTTTTCCTGTGTCAAACAGGAAGGCCGTGATTTTGCAAATGGATGCGGCTTGGGAGCGGGTCAGCTGATTTCCAGGTTCCAGTCCCGCCCCCAACTGCATCTGGCCAACGGACGTGATTTTACGCCGATTGGCCTTGTTAAGCCCGCCCTGCAGGCTTGCCGGCCAATTAAGAAGAAGCCGGTCAGATGACGTCATTTGATGACCCATCATCTGCCAGTTTTCTTAAAGGGACCACGCACAGTTTTGCTTTGACAGCTCATTTCTCGGTGTTTGACAGCATTGAGGTGCTGCAAACACTGACAATGACTGTTCACAGGTGAGCTCTTGCACCCAGGCTCTCCAGTGACTCCCTCCTTAGGCTAGAACAGATGGCAGCTACAGGTGAGGTCACAGAAGCGATCTGTCACTGGTGAGAGAGGTTCTCCCAATGAGGTGGGACTAGACAGCCAATTCAAAACTTGTTACCTTCAGAAAAGAGTAAATACATTCAAAATGATTTTACATAAGAACATAAGAACATAAGAAATAGGAGCAGGAGTAGGCCAATCGGCCCCTCGAGCCTGCTCCGCCATTCAATAAGATCATGGCTGATCTGATCCTAACCGCCAATCTACTATCTATCACAGAACCATCTCCTGCATCTAACAGAATTGCACACACGAAATAGGAGCAGAATCAGGCTACACAGTCCCTGGGCCCGCTCCACTACCCACAGGGCCATGACCGATCCGAACCTAGACTCATGTCCAAATTCCTGCCCGCTCCCCGTAACCCTTAATGCCCTTTACTTCTAGGAAACTGTCTATTTCTGTTTTAAATTTAATTAATGTTGTAGCTTCTACAGCTTTTTGTGGCAGCATATTCCATGGACCTACCACCCTCTGAGTGAAGTAGTTCCTCCTCATCTCAGTTTTGAAAGAGCAGCCCCTTATTCTAAGACTATGTCCCCTAGTTCTCGTCTCACCCGTCATCGGGAACATCCTCCCCGCATCCACCCGATCCAACCCCTTCACAATCTTATATGTTTCAATAAGATCGCCTCTCATTCTTCTGAACTCCAATGAGTAGAGTCCCAATCTACCCAACCTCTCCTCATATGACCACCCCCTCATCCCCGGGATTAACCGAATGAACCTTTTTTGCACTGCCTCGAGAGCAAGGATGTCTTTCCTTAAGTAAGGACACCAAAACTGTATGCAGTATTCCAGGTGCGGTCTCACCAATACCTTGTACAACTGAAGCAATACCTCCCTATTTTTATATTCTATCCCCCTAGCAATGAAAGCCAACATTCCATTTGCCTTCTTAATCACTTGCTGCACCTGCATACTAACCTTTTGAGTTTCGTGCACCAGGACCCCCAGATCCCTTTGCACTTCAGTACTCTCCAGTTTCTTGCCATTAAGATAATAAATTGCTCTAGGATTTTTCCTGCCAAAGTGCATCACCTCACACTTTCCAGTGTTGTATTCCATCTGCCAAATCTCTGCCCACTTACTTAGCCTGTCTATGTCCCCTTGCAGGTTTTTTATGTCCTCCTCATTCACTACTTTCCCTCCCATCTTTGTATCATCTGCAAATTTTGATATGTTACACTTGGTCCCTTCCTCCAAATCGTTAATATAGATTGTGAAGAGTTGGGGACCCAGCACTGACCCCTGTGGAACACCACTAGTTACTGATTGCCAGTCTGAGAATGAACCATTTATCCCAACTCTTTGCTTTCTGTTAGATAGCCAATCCTCTATCCATGCCAGAATATTACCCCCAATTCCGTGATTTTTTACCTTAAGCAATAATCTTTTGTGTGGCACCTTGTCAAATGCCTTTTGGAAGTCTAAATACACTACGTCCACTGGTTCCCCTTTATCCACTCTATATGTTACTTCCTCAAAGAACTCCAGCAAATTTGTCAAACATGACTTCCCCTTCGTAAAACCATGCTGACTTTGTCCTATTAAATTATGATTATGATTATCCAAATGTCCTGTTACTGTTTCCTTAATAATGGACTCCAAAATTTTACCTACCACAGATGTTAGGCTAACCGGTCTATAGTTACCAGCCTTTTCCCAACATTTCCCAACATTTCCTTACCTCTGAAACTCACCAGCGCACCATTGGATCCTTCACACCACTTCTGCAGCTGTCATCAATGCAGAAACATTACAGACTCACAACATGCCACACTTACCTGGCGTGGTGTCCGGACGTCAGGGAACCCGAGGCAGAAGCGGCAAAATTGAAAAAGAGCCTGTTAACGGCCTTTAACAGGCAGGTAAGTGGCTATAATCCTCTTCCCGCCGCTAGGTGTCGGGTCCATGCGCAAATCGGGGACCCGACACTTGGGACAATCGATTGGAGGTGGGTTGACAACGGGTTTCCTGCCCGCTGTCAATCTTTGTGATTTTGACAGCGGTCCCGCCTCCAATCCCGCACTCTGAGGACCGGCAAAATTCCGGCCGAAGTGACCACTGACTCGGAATAAACTCCCCACAGCCCCTGGGAGAAGAGAAAACTCGCCCTTGGTGCACTAGGGGTTAAACCGACACTGCTATGTTTCATCCTTGTAGTTGTAGTATTTTACTCAAAATCTATAAGGTTATGATTTTCAGTATGACTGAATTGTCCAGATGTCCTTGCCATCACTATTCCAAATCACTTTTAGTGAAGAATGCCCCTTAACATCAGTGAAGTGGATTCTGCAAATATTAGCACAGTAATTATTTCTTTGCAGATGCCCTTTTCATGTGCATTCTTCACGATAGGTCATTAGAATCAGGTAGAAGGGGAGTCTGGAAATACTCTTCACAGGTAAGTGGTTGTCTCTTTGCCAAAAGTAAAGTTTGTATCGGAAGAAGAAATGAATTATTTTAGAATGTTGTGCAGAATTTCAAAATTTTTCAGTGCTTACCAAAAATGGAAAAAAAAACCGTAACAAATCCCAAAGGGGAAGGGGAAAGAAGCATTGTGATCTGATACACAATGGAATGTTCCAAACCGGAATAAAAGGCATTCTCTTCATTCTTTAGCTATACAATGCTGTCTGGTCATTTGCCTTTCAAAATCGCAGACATCAAAGACACATGCCAAAGCCTCAGGGAGGCAAAGTACAGCGTACCAAACTCATTGTCTCCAGCTGCTCAGCATCTGACTGCCAGTTTATTAGCGAAGAACCCTGAGGATCGACCGAGCCTCGATGAGATCATTCAACATGACTTTTTCACACAGGTGTGTGTCCTATATATCTCTGTACGTTTTTTTCCCTTCAATTTCCTGTTGCAGGACCATTAAAATAATTGTTTTAATACTCTGGGTCGTGGGGGTGAAGTAATGAAGCTGTAAGAATAATGCACAGTGTTAGCAACAATGTTCCCTCTAATTTTTTTTTGGTGGGGGGGAGCGTGGTCCCTTTGAGGGGCTGCGTGGCACGTTCAAACTTCCGCACGTGGGCGTTTTTTTTTGCATTGTGAAGCCGACAAGTGGCCTGCGTGGGACTGCGAAGGCCGTGCAACTTAACGGGAACATTGGCTAACAATACTGTGACGCATCAAATTGGAACGTAAACCACCTCCCACATGGAATGCTCCATGTACTGAAATATGAGTCTCGGTACTACCACCTAGTGGAGCCCTATTGTATCTTTCATTCTGCCAGCATTTCACACTTCACACTTCTGAGCCATCTTTTGTTTCTTAACCTGTCCTATTACCATCTCGTCTTGCCTTGAGCATCTCTTAATGTCTCTACTTACCATAGACCACCCCTTTTGTTCTTTTATTCCTCCCCCCAGCCTCCCACTTGCTTTTTTATCTGTTTCATTTCCTGCTTTTTTTCTCAGTTCTGATGAAGGGTCTTCGACCTGAAACGGTAACTCTGTTTCTCTCTCCACGGATGTTGCCTGGCCTGCTGAGTTTTTCCAGCGTTTTCTGTTGTTGTTTCAATTTTCCAGCATCCGCAGTATTTTGCTATCCTATTGTATCTCTACTGGAAAGGCATGAAAGACTCCCCCCGTCCCCCAGTCCCTTATAGAATCATAGAATGATACAGCACAGAAGGAGGTCATTCGGCCCATCGTGCCTGTGCCGACTCTTTGGTAGAGTTATCCAATTAATCCCACTCCCCCGCTCTTTCCCTAAAGTCCTGTCATTTTTTTCCCTTCAAGTATTTATCCAATTCCCTTTTGAAAGTTACCATTCAATCTGCTCCCACCACCCTTTCAGGCACTGCATTCCAGATCACAACAACTCACTGTGTAATAAAAATGTTTCCTCATGTCTCCCCTGGTTCTTTTGCCAATCACCTTAAATCTTTGTCCTCTGGTTACCGACCCTTCTGCTACTGTAAACAGTTTCTCCTTATTTACTCTTATCAAAACCGTTTGTGATTTTTGAACACCTCTATCAAATCTCCTCTTAACCTTCTCTGCTCTATGGAGAACAACCCCCAGCTTCTCCAATCTCTCCACATAACTGAAGTCAACTCATCCCTGGTACCATTCTCGTAAATCTCTTCTGCACCCTCTCCACGGCCTTCCTAAAGTGCGGTGCCCAGAATTGAACACAATACTCCAGCTGAGGCCTAACCAGTGTTTGATAAAGGTTTAGCATAACTTGCTTGCTTTTGTACTCTACTCCTCTATTAATAAAGCTAAGAATCCCATATGCTTTTTTTAAACAGTCTTCTCGACTTGTCCTGCCGCCTTCAAAGGTTTGTGCACAAGGACCCCCCAGGTCTCTCTGTTCCTGCACTCCCTTTAAAATTGTACCATTTAGTTCGCATTGCCTCTCCTCATTCTTCCTACCAAAATGTATCACTTCACACTTCTTTGCATGAAATCTCATCTGCCATGTCACCAATCTGTCTCCGTCCTCCTGAAGTCTGTTACTACCCTCCTCATGGTTTACTACATTTCCGAGTTTTGTATCATCAGCAATGCTCTAAAGTAATTTTGCTGCCTGTCTATCTCATCATCTCAGTTACTGCCTGTCTGGTTTTTGAGCCGAGTGTGGAAATTTTTAAAAGGTAAGCTCTAGACCAAAATTCTGGGTTTTAATACTGGAGTCCATTTTTTCCATTCATTTCTCTGTCTCCTGAGAAAGACATTAATTATTACTGTTATTAAAGTTTATGATGGATTTTTATCATTGGCAAATCAAAACACAGAACTCCAGCCTTCGTCCCAACCCTTATCCTTCTCCCTGTCTGGCTTTCAGCCTGACAAAGGGTGGAAACCATAACAGTACAGCAGATTAATCCAGCGTTAATACTTGGAAAAAATAAATATATGGCTGTCTTTTCTCACAATTTTAGGGCCTTGCTCCTGAAAGTCTCTCACCCAGCCGCTGCTGTACCTCACCCACCGTCAGCACGTCGAACCACACAAAGAGCCTGTTGCAAAGAGCTGGCAAATACTTCTTCAGAAAAAAAAAGGACAACAAGAGATTTCCTGACCGTCCAGGTATGCATTAACCTCCTCCAGCCCAGCAACCCTCCGAGATCCTGCGCTCCTCCAATTCTGGCTTCTTGCGCATCCCTGATTTTCATCGCTCCACCATTGGCGGCCGTGCCTTCAGTTGCCTAGGCCCTAAAGTCTGGAATTCCCTCTTTAAACCTCTCCGCCTCTCTACCTCTCTCTCCTCCTTTAAGTCGCTCCTTAGAACCTATCTCTTAGACCAAGCTTTTGGCCGCCAGCCCCAATATCTGTTTATGTGGCTCGGTGTCAAATTTTGACTGATAATGCTCCTGTGAAGTGCCTTGGGTCGGTTTGCTATGTTAAAGGCGCTATGTGAATGCGCTGTTGTTGTAGTCACTGCCTCTTGAGTCACACGACTTTGAACTTCCATTTTCTACATTCAAAAGTGCGGCCTAGTAGATTAAACATACTGGTGGTAGGCTGACGTCACTGGGATCCCAAGATCAAAAATAGAAACTGGTGAAAAGGCCCTTCTTGTGCTTTAAGAATACCAATGCAACCATTCTCTCATTCATCAATCCGGGTCAACTGAAATTTTTATGACTGAAATCGACAGAATTTTATTAGGTAAGGGTATCAAGCGACAGGGATGTTTACAATAGTGAGACTGTATGGCGTTAACGGGGAAGGCTAGGTTGCACACAGATCCACCTTAGCAGCAGAATAATATATTGGGTATCACACAGCATAGTTCCCCTGTCGTTATAAAACAGCCTCTCATCCGACTACCTTTATTCTAAACATTCTACCCTACGTAACCCTGAGGTCATCCAAAACTGGGCTGCCCGTGTCCTAACTCGCACCAAGTCCCGTTCACCCATCACCCCCTGTGCTCGCTGACCTCCATTGGCTCCTGGTTAAGCAACGCCTCGATTTTAAAATTCTCATCCTTGTTTTCAAATCCCTCCATGGCCTCGCCCCTCCCTATCTCTGTAATCTCCTTCATGCTTTGGGACGCTTTTACTACGTTAAGGGCGCTATATAAATACAGGTTGTTGTTGTTGTTGTTGTAAAGTTGGTACTACTTAGATGCTGATAAATTAAAAACATATTGAATAATTGTTCATTATTGCCGTTACAAAATAGTGTTTTCGACAATATTTAGAATTGCTATATAAAATAATTTTAAAGTGTACTATGACAGACACAATCATCTTTTATTTCTTTATGTGTAGAACATTTCCCAGTAGAACAAGATGAAGTAATTAACCTGGGCAGAGGTTTGGAGAAGTTAACAGCAAATGAACAATGTAAAACTAGACACAATGGCAATGAGGTTGGAGATGGTGAGGTAGGTTGCTACAGCTGAAAAACAGTTCTAATGTACTTCTTGCAAGAAAAAAAATGCCTGCCATACTATGGCTTAAATGGTTCAAAACTACTGATCACTTTTGGTGGGATAGGCATTCAATCAGATTGTGGTCAGAGTACTGTAAGTTGCATTGTTAAAGACTAATGCATATATATGATACTAGCTGATTCCTCGTGGCATTGCTCTCCAGTAGACTGGGTTCTGAAACACAGTTGTGATTTTTAGCTGCCAAGGTGGAGCTAAAGGGACGTGGCCTGCCCCTTTAAGGCCGCCGCTCAGGTACGCCCTGTGGGAAAGTTGCCTAATTGGCACATCTTGCAATCCTTTGGAGGCTAATTGTTGAGGAGAGTTTCTGTAGATTGGCAGCTGCTTGTAAATCTCTGGCCCCTAGTCTTGACGAGATGTGAAGTTATCAAGGTCAGAAAAAAACCAGCTGGACCTGACCACCTTTCTTCTTTTCATACTTTTGATGCCCTGAAGCATGATGGACATGTACTCGAAGCAAAGCTATGATCACCCAGTTTCCTGGTAAAACTAATTCATAATGGATTGCACTGAAGTAAGCTAGCATGTCAGCTTGGCTCAGTCAGTGGCACTCTTGCCTATGAGTCAGAAGGTTGTGAGTTCAAGTCCCACACCAAGGTTTGGATGCATAATCTAGGCTGTTGTTGTATTGAGGGAGCACTGCACTCTCAAGGGGTACCGTCTTTCAGGTGAGAAGTTAAACTGAAGTCCTGTCTGAGTGGAAGTAAAAAAAAAAAGCAGGAATGGGAAAATAGTAAGGAAGGCATTTTAGGAGAGTGAGATCAAATGGTCCATTGGAACTTCTTCATGTTAACCTCTCAAAGTAAAGTAGCCAGATATTCCCAGATTCCAGCAGCTTTAATGTGATCAACAACTCCATGAGTGCATTGCTGGTGAAACTGCCTTGGCCAATGGCCCTTCCAAAGTTCTCAACATTGCTATACACGGTAATAGGAGTTAATGTGGTTGGAGGCATTGAAGTCTCTGGGGGTAATTTTGGCTTTGTGCGATAGTGTAAAACGGACGATGGTGAATCAGCGGCCCGTTTTACATCTCTCTGTGTTACCATTGACTTCAGTGTCAAAGTCAAAATCTACCCGTCTGTCGTTAAAAGCATGCGAGCTAGACAATTACCGTTGCCATCTAGATTCTAGCGCGATACAACAATTTTCTATTTAGTTGATAAGTTTGGAATTTGAGTCTATGAAACACCTTGGGCTGGATTTTACCAGCCCTGAGGAGGTGGGTCTGGAGGCGGGACTGCTGGGAAAATCCCCAAAAATGGGAGCGGGTCCCAACGCGCCCAACCCGCCTCCAACCAATCTTCCCGGGAGTCACTTATAAAATTCTAACAGGACTAGACAGACTAGATGCAGGAAGGATGTTCCCGATGGCGGGGGAGTCCAGAACCAGGGGTCACAGTCTAAGGATAAGGGGTAAGCCATTTAGGACTGAGATGAGGAGGAATTTCTTCACCCAGAGAGTGGTGAACCTGTGGAATTCTCTATCACAGAAGGTAGTTGAGGCCAATTCATTAAATATATTCAAGAAGGAGTTAGATATATTTCTTAAGGCTAAAGGGATCAAGGGATATGGGGAGAAAGCAGGGACAGGGTACTGAATTTGGATGATCAGCCATGATCTCATTAAATGGCGGAACAGGCTCGAGGGGCCGAATGGCCTACTCCTGCTCCTATCTTCTATGTTTCTATGTTTCTAGTGGCAGGAAGAAGATTATAGACACTTAACTGCCTGTTAACTGGTAGTTAACAGGCAGTTAAGAGGCTTTTTCCCATTTTTCGACAGCTGCTGCGGGCTTCCCGACGTCGGGGAACCCCGCCAGGATAAGTGAGGCGTGCTGTGGGTCTGTTGTTATGTTGGTATTTGGATGACAGCTGCAGAAGTGGTGTGAAGGATGCAATGGGACACTGGTTAGTATTAGAGGTAAGGAAATGTTGTGAAAGTAATTTTTAAAGTGGTTAAATGTTTCTGCAGGTGATAAGCTGTGAAGTGTTTGTGTAGCCTCATCTCATCGGGAGAAGTGACAGATGGCTTCTGCAATCTCAGCTGCAGCTGCCATCTGTTTTATCCTAAGGAGAGACTAACTGGAGAGCCTGGGTGCAAGGGCTCACCTTTGGACAGTGATTGTCAGTGTTTGACAGCACCTCAATGCTGTCAAACACTGTCAAATCATCTGTCAAACAAGTGTGGTGCATATGCCTTTAAGAAAACCGGCAGATGAAGCATCATCAACTGACGTCATCTGACACCGGCTTTCCCTTAATTGGCCGGCAAGCCCGCAGGGCGGGCTTAACAAGGCCAATCAGGGCAAAATAGCGTCTGTTCGTCAGACGTCGCTGGGGGGTGGGACTGGAATCCGAAAACCAGCAGTCCTGCCTCGAACTCGGCCTGGAAGGTAAGACTCTTTGACAGTTGTGACTATTAAGGAGACTCGAAGCTGAATTTTGTGATTGTAATGTGATGGTATTATTGGTCTGTATACTCATTCACTGTCGTAACCAACTGAGCCACTCGAGTAAATTCATTACTTAATCGAAATACCAAAGGGACTGGAATTTTCCACTTCTGTGCTCTCCAGCCTGTGATTTTCCATCTATCAAAATGGATGGGCAGGAAATCACGGGCTGCAGGTTGTAGTTGTAAAAAGTCCCAGCCACGGTGTCACTGTGTCATATAAAACTGTGTTATATAATGTCAGTAATCCTCCACTCCTTCATTCTCCACAGATGGAGAAAATGGTGCCCATCTCCCCAGTATATCCTCTGTCAGAAACACAACCTTCCATTGATCAAGACCAACCAACCAACCTACCAAACTATACACATCAAGTTAGCGTGCTGGCAAGAGGAACGTTGGGAAGTTGGAATTCCGGTGGCGAATGTAAGTCAAACTTTTCAGTGGATGTTTTCCTTGTCTCATGACGTAATCTACCTCTGTGATAGCAAGATTTGAAGAGGATCTGAAAAAATGAACTGCTGTATCAAACTTTATACGATGATGACACGTTTACAGGATCTTCAGCAGGTTTGGGAAGTGTGTTCAAAGAAAAAGACTGGAGATTTCACCTGACCAGTGCAGGCAACTCATGGTGGAACCAGAATGAGAGATCACGCCCCAAAACTTTTAGCAACTCACAATTTGTCCACAAACGGGGATTTCCTGTAAACCATGGTTAGACTAAACTCAGTACAGCAGCAGAAATTCAAAATATCAATTGACATCATTTCCACTGAGAATATGTGGGTTCTGGGATTTTCAAGAATCTTGGTTACAGCCAAGACAATGTTAAGTGAGTCAACTTAATGTGTTAGCAATTTTAAGTCCGTCTTAATAAAATCTATCAAATATATGAACATAAGAAATTAAGTAGGAGCAGGAGTAGGCCATACGGCGCCTCGAGCTTGCTCCGCCATTCAATAAGATCATGGCTGATCTTCTATCTCAACTCCACCTTCCTGCCCTATCCCCATAACCCTTGATTCCCTTAGTGCCCAAAAATCTATCGATCTCAGTCTTGAATATACTCAACGACTGAGCATCCACAGCCCTCTGCGGTAGAGAATTCCAAAGATTCACAACCCTGTTGAAGTTAATGGAAACACTGAGAGATGTGAAGAAATTTCTCCGCATCTTCGTCCTAAATAGCCAACCCCTTATCCTGAGACTATGACCCCCTAGTTCTAGACTCTCCAGCCAGGGGAAACAACCTCTCAGTATCTACCCTGTCAAGCCCTCTAAAAATGTTATACGTTTCAATGAGAGCACCTCTCATTCTTCTAAACTCCAGAGAATATAGGCCCATTCTACTCGATCTCTCCTCATAGGACAGGCCTCTCATCCCAGGAACCAGTATGGTGAACCTTCGTTGCACCCTCTCTAAGGCAAGTATATCCTTTCTTGGGTAAGGAGACCAAAACTGTACACAGTACTCCAGGTGTGGTCTCATCAAAGCCCTATATAATTGCAGCAAGACTTCCTTACTCTTATACTCCAACCCCCTTGCAATAAAGGCCAACATACCATTTGCCTTACTTATAATACATGTTAAGGAGTCACTCCTAGCATCTGTAATCACAGGGTAGACCACTGAGCATGTAAAAACGAAAAATGCAAACAAATATCAAGAGACTTTCTCATTTACAGATGAGGATGACTGTACTGTGGAGAGTATTGTAGACTCTGTTGCCAGGGTTTTAAAGGGATGCCTGGAAAACATGCCTGAAGGTAAGAAATCTGGAAATACTTCAAAAGTGAGCAAAAAATTTGAACTCTCTCTTGTTCCCATGATCTGACAAGCTAGTATCAGTAATGGTGACCATGAAACTACCAGATTGTCATAAAAACCCATCTGCTTCACTAATGTCCTTTAGGGAGGGAGACCTGCTGTCCTTACCCGGTCTGGCCTATATGTGACTCCAGACCCACAGCGATGTGGTTGACTCTTAACTGCCCTCTGAAATGGCCCAGTGAGCCACTCAGTTGTACCAAACTGCTGCGATGAAGTCAGCACCGTGGGAGTACCTTCACCACAAGGACTGCAGCAGTTCAAGAAGGCGCAACCACCTTCTCGAGGGCAATTAGGGATGGGCAATAAATGCCGGCCTTGCCAGCAGACGCCCACATCCCGTGAACGAATAAATAAAGGTAGCCCTGATTGCTTCTGAACCTTCTGGGTAAATCGCTGTTGCTGTCAACTGCCCCAGTGTCTCAAAGCGGAGCCACACCGATCAGGAAGGTCTGGGGTTCAATATTAAATCAGTGCTGAATTAGCAGAACTAATGATGGAAGTGTTGAAATTGGTCTTGGGGTAAGGCAGGGAAAAATCAGCCAGGATTCCTGCTCCTGGTGATTTTCCAGTGTTTCGTGGAAAACGTAGACATCAGCTGAAGATGGTATCGGGGTTGACAGTGATGCCCCCCCGTGGTGGAATAGCTCATCGACATGCTACTTGATTGTGGTGCTGGTGCCTGCTGACCTGTAACTCAAGAAAGAAGCAGTGCATTCCGGAATGAAGTAGGGACAATTGAGCACGAAAGAGTTGATTTTTGCACTGCTTCTCATCCTGATTCATGCACTAGCCATGTAGATAGTGAACTTACAGCCATTCATTTCCAGATTCTTCATTGATTTACTGTGCAAAATCCTTCCTAGCCAGTACGACATGGTATTGAGTGCAGGCTGTCCACTACTTTGATGCAGACATAAACGCATTTATTTTAAGTGGCTTAATACCTGCGTTAAACTAGTCGACAGAGGAAAGGCATATGACTGCGTCAAGCGTTGGTCCGTTAATATCGCTGTTAAGAATGTTCAGGTTCGGTGCTAGATAGGCTCTCGGGTTCAGGGTCATCAGTCACTCTCCTGTTGCATCCTTTATAATCCAGAGAGCACTTTTACTGCCAATATTGGTTAAACAATAGCTTGACCCGGGGATAATAGCATAGAACCCTTGTTGCGCGCATTGGACACTGTAATCTCCAATGTGCCACCATGTGCATTCTTCTGTCTTTAGGGAAAATGGGCTGAAATGCACTCCAGTGAGCACAGCATGATTGTAAACCAACATATTGGGTTATTATACACAAAACACACGAATGCACAGAATACAGCTTTCACAGTCAGATCTATCGATTTTTCTACTGATTCTCATTCTATGGAAAACAATGAAGATAACACCCTGCTGCTGTTCTAGACGCTATGCCACTTTCAAGCGAGTTGTACCTACGCTAACTAGAACTGTATCTTTCTGTCACAGGCTACTCGCATTCTCAGTCGGATCTTTCTGTGTCCTACCTGCATGTACACGTCTTTTCTGATCTTATTAACCCACAATGGATATTCCACTACAGTTGACGGAAAACAAAGGAGAGCATCTTTATTGACGGCACAAGATGCTACTCAGTGATGTGAGCATTGTAGATAACTGAACATCTTCCCGTTGTTTTAACTCAACAATTCCCAAATGTATCCTAATTAACATTCCAAATTTCCGTGGCAATCGTTTGGATTCCATGGCTGTTGGTGTTGGGAGTTAACCCCTTATAAGCTGAATCTAATTATTATAGTGGTACCATAACATAAATTAAAACAAAATCTCGAACAGGGCATACAGGTAAGTCCAAAGTTTACAATAGTAATTTCTACAATTTTCATTCTCTCTTTCTTATACTGTTGATCAGTTGACCAGAATCCTGAAGACCAAATGAATTGCTCCTTATTACGAGTCACAAAGTGGATTGACTACTCTAACAAGTATGGCTTTGGCTACCAGCTGTCTGACAGCAGTACCGGGATTCTCCTGAATAATGGAACACACATGACCCTGCATCCTCACTCAAAGTAAGTGACCCTGGGATGCAGATCTGTTATATCAGCTTCTGTGCATGATTGCAAGACTCACAAAAAAAAACCCCTGTTTAATTATAATTTTCCAGGGATGAGGGACTTCAGTCACGTGGATAGACTGGAGAAACTGGGATTGTTCTCCTTGGAGCAGAAAAGGTTGAGAGGAGATTTGATAGAGGTGTTCAAAATCATGAGGGGTCTGGACAGAGTAGATAGAGAGAAACTGTTCCCATTGGCGGAAGGGTCGAGAACCAGAGGAGCCAGATTCAAGGTGATTGGCAGAAGAACCAAAGGCGACATGAGGGAAAACTTTTTTACGCAGCGAGTGGTTAGGATCTGGAATGCACTGCCTGAGAGGGTGGTGGAGGCAGACTCAATCGTGGCTTTCAAAAGGGAATGTGATAAGCACCTGAGGGGGAAAAAATTTGCAGGGCTACGGGGAAAGGGCGGGGGAGTGGGACTAGCTGAAGTGCTCTGCAGAGAGCCGGCATGGGCTCGACAGGCCGAATGGCCTCCTTCTGTGCTGTAACCATTCTATGATTCTAGCTTATTCCTCAAATATTATGAATTAAAGAAAGAGACTTGCATTTATATCGCACCTTTCACAACCTCAGGACATGCCAAAGAGTTTTACAGCCAATGAAGTAATTTTTTTTTCAAGTGTAGTCACTGTTGTAATGTAGGAAACACAGCAACCAATTTACGCACAGCAAGGTCCCACAAACAGCAATATGATAATAACAGATAATCTGTTTTGGTGATGTTGGTTGAGGGATAAACATTGGCCAGGACACCGGGGAAAACTCCCCTGCTCTTTTTCAAAATAGTGCTGCGGGATCTTTTACCTGAGAGGGCAGACGGTTCCCCCAATCTCCTGCCGTAACTGCAGCGGGAACCCTGGTGAAACGGCGTAAGTGGCCAGTCATGCCATTTCTCTGTTTTTTGCCAATCCTCTGCCAGAGTTACAGGCAGGAGATCGGGAAACCCCGGTGGAAATTGTACCCCGCTGTCTGTTGGATCTCTCCATTTTATAGGGTAAAATTCAGTATTGAGAATTTATAGAAAATGATTCATGCTGCTGCTTTACAACAGAAACATACAGATCTCTGAACAAATAAAGGGTGCGCAGGATGTACCATAAATGATGTGATATTCTGGGATTTTCTCTCTGTGGATTTAGCTTCAGGTGTGTTCAGAAACATACCACATGCTAGAGAATCAGACTGTTAGTCATGGTCGACTCCATTAGTCATTTCTTTAGTTGCATTCGATCATCGTGTGTCTGGCCCCTTGTTAGATCCAGGATTCTGAACCTTAGACGTTGATTTTTCGCTCCAGTGTTCCATTTTTATAGTTGCCTTTTAAAGTTGAGAAAGGTAGGTGAATGGTCAAAGCACGCAGTGCAGAGTATCGCCAAGAGTGAAAAGAGTAGGACAGAAGACAAGATACATGTAGAAACATTGCTTAGGGGTTGCTAAATTTAGGCTTTAATTGTCAGAGGATCGGCAGACTGAGCGAGGTGAGGAGTTCCACAGTTTTGAGAAAAAGTTAGATCAAGTAAAACATGATCTACTGGAACTCGATTTGCAAAGCCACAGGAGAAGTAGATGGCACATTAATCCCGCCCTGTCCTAGATGCCTTCAGCATGATCTGTTTGAATTTAATAGTTATAGGGGACTAAAATTCCTAGGGTGGGAGGGCATGAAACTAGGGTGGGTCACCTGGGGCAGGAATTTGAGGTGAAACTAGGATTCACCTGATTACACTGTGGCCCGTATACTGCACCAGTGGGTGGGGTCGGGGGTGGGGTGGGGGATGGATAGCTCTTGCACCTGCACCCTCAAGTCTATTGGCAGATTGGGTGAGTGTCTGGGATTCCCTGGCTAGCCCAGAAATTCTGACCAGTATGCCCTCTATAGGCCTATTGGAATCCATTCTTCCTGTGAGCAGGCCTGGGCTCCACACTGGGCTTTAACAAGGCTTCACACATCTTAAGGAAGAACGATAATCAATTCCAGAGACAATTGATTACATCATAATGCCCGGCTCTGTTTCCCTGCAGAGAGGTTACATTTTTTTTACACTAATCGTTGACCCATAAAGAGCCTCTGACTCCCCACCTTTGCAGTGACAAAGTTTTGCTCTATTCATAGAGCAGGGAGCAGGGCTAATGTCCTGGTCAACATCCGCTCTCAACTATTACCACCAAAGACAGATTATCTGGACATCTAGTAACTGGGGATGTAGCTCAGTGGTAGAAGCACATGTATGAGGCCCCGGGTTCAATCCCTGGCATCTCCAATCTCAAATCAGACTTTTAAATACTTGAAGGAGAAAAAATTGCAGGGATATGGGGAAAGAGCGAGAGAATGGGACTAACTGGATTGCTCTTCGAAAGAGCCGGCACAGACTCGATGGGCCGAATGGCCTCCTTCTGTGCTGTGCTATTCTATGATTTGTTGCTGTTTGTGGGACCTTGCTGTGTGCAAATTGGCTGTCGTGTTTGCCTTCATAATAACGGTGATTGCATTTCGAAAGATAGTTCATTGATTGTAAAGCACTTTGGGACTTCCTGAAGGCATGAAAAGTGCTACATAACCTTCTCAAGGGCAATTGGAACACCACCACCTCCAAGTTCCCCTCCAAGTCACACACCATCCTGTACTTAGAAGTATATCGCCGATCCTTCATCGTCGCTGGGTCAAAATCCTGGAACTCCCTCCCTAACAGCACTGTGGGAGCGCCTTCACCACACGGACTGCAGCGGTTCAAGGAGGCGGTTCACCACCACCTTCCCAAGAGGCAATTAGGGATGGGCAATAAATGCTGGCCTTGCCAGCGACGCCCACATCCCATAAAGGAATGTGTGGGTAGGGTAGTCCTGGCTGGACAAGCAGTGGGAAGCTTACCAGTGCTCTGTACTGGTACGCTGTGCAGTTTTAGTCAGTTAAACTCTATCAGTACCCCTATGCACACTTGGGAGGGCGGTGCTCTATGACACTAAGGCCCTTGCAAACCTGCGCATAAGCCTTGTGGACTTGGGTAATTGTGATGTTTCCCTATGGATGAGAGAGTTCGCT
Organism: Squalus acanthias; assembly: GCA_030390025.1. NCBI lineage: Eukaryota > Metazoa > Chordata > Chondrichthyes > Squaliformes > Squalidae > Squalus > Squalus acanthias. The sequence continues at coordinate 30,947,496 of CM059443.1, read as the reverse complement.
CCATATTGGACAAACAGAAATTCTATCCATGCGTGTCTCAGTGGCTTTCTTTGGCGATGCATTTCTGTGTGTGTTGGACACCAACTGACCCAAAGTGGGAAAGTGGAGTTGAGGTTGAAGATCAGCCATGAACTTATTGAATGGTGGAGCAGGCTCGAGCGGTCGTATGGCCGACTCCTGCTCCTAATTCTTATGTTCTTATTAAAACGCAGTAGGATCAATTGAGGGAGGGAGAGAAAATGGCTATGGAAGAATATTTCCCAGCACCATTTAGCTGCATCTTCTGGTCGACTGACCAAGAAACAGCATTGCTAATATCATTTGAAATGACCACGGTTTGGACTTTTCTATCCATTTAGCAGGATAATGTTTTCAAGAGGAAACACTGTTATTTTATAATAAATTTATGAAATGCAAGATCATTTTTTCATGTTCATTTTAGGTCGGTGTGTTGTTGTACAGAGCTTGGGCACTGGTCCGTTTTCCCAATGAACGATGTCCCCAGGCAGCTCAGTGAGCAGCTGACAGTGTTACGGTTCTTCACGCAGTACATGGAGGAACACCTGAAGCAGGTAATAATTTTAAGCTTAAAACAGTGGACACCAATGTTCCCTCTTATTTTTTTTTTGGTGCGCGGTCCCTTTAAGTGACTGCGCGGCCCATTCAAATGTTTGCGCATGTGCGGTTTCTCCCATGTAAAAGACGGTGAGCGGCCTGCGCGGGACCTCCAGACCGCTGCATGGCCATGTGGCCGCACAGCTTTGCGGGAACGTTGGTGGGCACCTGCACTATGGGCTCTGTCAAACTATTCCACTGACATTAAAGGGGGATTGCAAAGCACCTAGTTCTGAGACTGATTGGGCGGCACACTGTCCTTTCACTCTGGAACCTGGATCTAATGCTAATTTTGAACATTAGAAGTAGAGAGCGGTAAGGTAGTCCACACTGAGGGGGGAATTTTGCCAGCCCTGGGGAGGCGGGTATGGAGGCGGGACTGCCGGGAAAATGGCAGAAACTGGGAGCGGGTACCAACCCCGCTCCCAACCCGCCTCCGTGCCATCTTCCCGGGAGGCAGGACCCTGACTCGCGCTGGGACCCGTCTCCTCGAGGCAGGAAGGGGATTACAGCCAATTAACTGCCTGTTAACAGGTAGTTAAGAGGATTATCCCCATTTTACCCACACAAGTGCGGGCTTCCCGACGTCGGAAAACCCCGTCAGGGTCAGCGAGGCGAGCAGGGGTGAGAGGGGTCGAAAAGTGCGCTGTGGAGGTGAGTGATGGCTGCAAGTGTGGAGAGGTAAGTATGGGAGGTGAGTGTAAAGTGTTGGAAAAAGTTTACTGACCTTTGCTTCTTCCTGCAGGCTTCAATCCTTGGGGATCCGGAGGCTCCTCATCTCCATGGCAGAGATGACAGAATGGCTGCTGCATTCTCCGATGCAACAGCCATCTGATTTCTGCTCAGGAAAGAGGTTTGGTGAGTCTTCAGTACAAGGACTCACCAAAGAACAGAGATTGTCAGTGTTTGACAGCTTCTCAAAGCTGTCAAATGATGACAATTCATCTGTCAAAAATGTTTGACAGATGAAACGTCATACGCTGACGCCCTCTGTCACCGGCTTTCCTTTAATTGGCCGGCTAAGCCCGCAGGGCGAGCTTAACAAGGTCAATCAAGGGAAAGTAGCGTGGGTTGGCCGGACGTCGTTGGGGGCGGGACTGAAACCCGAGAACCAGCAGTCCCGCCCCCAACGCGTCCCCATTGATAAAATCCAGCCCTGAGTGTATATGGTGGAAAGTCATGAATGAAAGATGGCCAACAGGGAACAGTTGAGAAGTTGATGTCCTTTCTGTGTTGCTATTTGGTTTTGTGTAGGAACAGTAGCGGTAAAAATTAATACTCTGTCATGCTGAGTATGGTATAGTGGTTATGGTACTACAACAACAACAACTTGCATTTATATAGCACCTTTAACGTAGTAAAATGTCCCAAGGCGCTTCACAGGAGCGTTATCAAACAAAATTTGACACCGAGCCACATAAGGAGAAATTAGGGCAGGTGAGGTAGGTTTTAAGGAGCATCTTAAAGGAGGAGAGAGTGGTAGAGAGGTGGAGAGGTATAGGGAGGGAATTCCAGAGCTTGGGGCCTAGGTAGCTAAAGGCACAGCCACCAATGATGGAGTGACTGTAATCGGGGATGCATAAGAAAGAATTACACTAGAAAGCCAGAGGTCATAGGGGTAATTTTTAACTGGGTGGTAACTTAGAGGAGCGGATTGAAAATTGGGCGGGTTCTACAATGGGTGGGCAATCCTCTCCCCCAGGTTACAACCCAACTGGTGAGGTTGAAAAATTTCCCCCAACCCACCCCCCTCCCTTGTGTTCGAATTCCCATTGTGGCAAGATGGGAAATTGAAGTTAATAAATCTGGTAGTTTGTAAAGAACAATGACTGTGAAAGGAGATGGATCACTGTTTCAATCGATGTCCTTCAGGGAAGGGAATCTACCACCTCAAACCCGGTGTGGCTTACACGTGACTTCAGTCCCCCATTAAATAGTTGACTCTTAGGGCTGGATTTTACCAGCCCTGAGGAGGCGGGTTTGGAGGCGGGACTGCTGGCAAAATCAAAAAGAATGGGAGCGGGACCCGAACCCGCTCCCAACCCGCCTCCTAACAATCTTCCCGGGAGTCGGGTCCCTGATTTGCGCAGGGACCCGACTCCTAGCGGCGGGAAGAGGATTATAGCCACTTTAACTGCCTGTTAACGGGTAGTTAATAGGCAGTTAAGAGGCTTTTTCCCATTTTGAGACTTCTGCTGCGGGCTTCCCGACGTTGGGGAACCCCGCCAGGGTAAGTGAGGCGTGCTGTGGGTCTGTTGTAATGTTTGTGTATAGATGACAGCTGCAGAAGTGGTGTGAAGATCCAATGGGACACTGGTGAGTATCAGAGGTAAGGAAATGTTGGGAAAGTCATTTTTAATGTGTTTAGATTTTTCTGTAGGTGACAAGCTTTGAAGTGTTTGTGTGGCCTCACCTCATTGGGAGAAGTGACAGATCGCTTCTGTAACCTCACCTGCAGCTGCCATCTGTTTTATCCTAAGGAGCGAGTCATTGGAGAGCCTGGGTGCAAGGGCTCACCTTTGTACAGTGATTGTCAGTGTTTGACAGCACCTCAATGCTGTCAAACACTGACAAATCATCTGTCAAAAATAAAGGCTACATGTCCCTTTTAAGAAAACCGGCAGATGAAGCGTCATCAACTGACATCATCTGACACCGGCTTTCCCTTAATTGGCCGGCAAGCTCGCAGGGCGGGCTTAACAAGGCCAATCAGGGGAAAATAGCATCTGTGCATCGGACGTTGCTGGGGGCGGGACTAGAACCCGGAAGGCAGCAGTCCTGCCCCCAACTCGTCTCAGCAGGTAAAATTCAGCCCTTAATGTCCGCTGAATTGGCCTAGCAAGCTACTCAGTTGTGAAAACAATTGCCTCAGGAAGTCCACCACCAGCTCTTCTCTAGGCTGCTAGAGATGGTCAAAGGAAGAGGCTTATAATGTTGCCAGAAAGAGTAGTAAGCCTGAGGGTTTTAGAATTCAGCAAAGGAGGACCAAGAAATTGATAAAGAAAGGGAAAATAGAATGAGAGTAAACTAGCGAGAGACATAAAAACAGACTGTAAAAGCTTCTGTAGGTATGTAAATAGGAAAAGATTAGCGAAAATAAATGTGGGTCCCTTACAGGCTGAGACAGGAGAAATTATAATGAGGAATAAGGAAATGGCAGAGAAATTAAACAAATACTTTGGGCTCGATTTTACCAGCCCTGAGGAGGCGGGTTTGGAGGCGTGTCAGCTGGTAAAATCAGGAAAAAATGGCTTCAGACACCGAACCCGCTTCCATCCCGCCCCCATGCAATTTTCCTGAGTGTCTGTTCAGCTGTTCCCAAACTGACCCGACTCCAACCGGTGGGACAGGTTGTTAAGGCAGTTAAGAGCCTGTTAACTGCCTTGATAATCCTATTTTGACAGAGGTTTCCCATTTTCCTGCCTCTGGCTCCTGTTTCCCGTCTTGTGAGAAACAGTCCTGCTGCAAGGAGACGAGTTGGTGGAGGACATGATCTGTAGTCATTATTGGTACAGAACTTTAAAAGCGCTCCTGTAACATGGCTGGCATTCAAATGCAACAACTTTGTTGTTGGAGGTTTGGGATAAGATTTTGCAAATCTACTGACCTTGTGACTGGTCAAGCTGACACACATCTGCTGTTTGAACTGATTGGAATAATTTCAGGCCACTTTGAGTGTGCGCTTGCAAGCTTCTTGCCTCAACTGAAATCTATAACAACGGGATGGGAACCATTTACATCCTCTCATCCTGGTCGCCAGATTCGGAGGAAGATCAGCGCGGCTTAGTGCTGCCGGATGAACAAGTGGCTCAGCAGACAGCCTCCTTGGAGGAAGATGAAGAGGATGAGGAAGAGGACGAGGAGGAGGAGGAGGATGGGGAGTGACGCCTTGCGGGGTCGGATGTGGCCAATCCAGCAGCAGACGACCACACTGCTGGCCGTCAGGCAAGGGATGCACTCATCCATGCCAGATTCTCGTAATCTTACACTTCAACCACAGGTGGCTGGCACATGGAGATGAATATAAGTCCGACATTCTCAAAAGCCCAGGCATCATCTGTCCAATAAACGGTGGTTTGCGCTCAGTGTCACCACCAACATTCTACATGGAAATCACCCTGAGCCCTCACTCTTGAGCTTCCATTTCCCAGAACACAGAGGCCACACTTTAGGTGATCTCAGCAGATCATTAAACCTTTTTCCACACTGAACCCATGTGCGTCTGCACACAGACCTCGAGCTCACCTCCTCAGCAATTTGCAGCCAAGCTGCCTTGGTTTGCTGAGGAGGCCTCCTCCTTCCGTTTCCAGGGAAGAGGAGCTCCTGACGTCCTCTCACTCCCTCAACAAGAGCATGGAGAGAGCCCTCATTGAACCTGGGTGCAGCCTTAGTTTTTGGGGCTGCCGTTCCTGCAGCAGCCAGCACCTTTAAGAGAAAAAAGCATTAATATTACTAAGCCAATGATTGGAACAAATCTGGCATCTTTTTCATTTCATAGTCAGATAATAAATTGATAGATAAAAAAAATCATTAAAATCTTTCTGGAATAATTTGACCAGCACTTTCATTCATTAAATTTAGTTCAGAACAGATGCTGTCAACTCCCCTTTCTATATATTACAGCACCAAACCATCACATTGACATTTTCCCCAAAGGGGACATGTCCCCTTTAAATTTTCATCCAAACAACACGTTATCAGACGTGAGAAACTGACAGCCTCCAAGCAATTGGCTGGAGGGACCCGCGTGTCGGCCGTAACGAGGCCAATCAAGGAAAAATCGTAAGTTGTGGGAGGCGGCAGCCGGGAGCGGGTCGGAAAGCCTCCGAGCAGCGGACCTGCACTCAAGCCGCCTCCATTAGGAAAATCATGGCCTTTGTGTCTGTCTTCACGGAAGAAGACGCAAAAAACTTCCCAGAAATAGTGGAGAACCAAGGGTCTAGCGAGAATGAGGAACTGAAAGAAATTAGTAAAAAAAATAGTACTGGAGAAATTAATGGGACTGAAAGCCGAAAAATCCCCTGGACCTGATGGCCTACATCCTAGTGTTTTGAAAGAGGTGGCTATAGAGATAGTGGATGCATTGGTTGTCAGTTTCCAAAATTCCATAGATTCTAGAACAGTTCCTGCGGATTGGAAGGTAACAAATGTAACCCCACTATTTAAGAAAGGAGGGAGAGAGAAAACGGGGAACTACAGACCAGTTAGCCTAACATCAGTAGTAGGGAAAATGCTAGAATCTGTTATTGAGGACGTGGTAACAGGGCACTTAGAAAATAATAATAGAATTAGGCAGAGTCGACACGTATTTATGATAGGGAAATCATGTTTGATGAATCTGTTGGAGCTTTTTGAGGTTGTAACTAGCAGAATAGATAAGGGGGAACCAGTGGATGTGGTGTATTTGGATTTTCAGAAGGCATTCGATAAGGTGCCACACAAGAGGTTATTAAACAAAATTAGGGCTCATGGGATTGGGGGTAATATACTAGCATGGATTGAGGATTGGTTAATGGACAGAAAACAGAGAGTAGGAATAAACGAGTCATTTTCGGGTTGGCAGGCTGTAACTAGTGGGGTACCGCAAGGATCAGTGCTTGGGCCTCAGCTATTCACAATCTACATCAATGATTTGGATGAGGGGACCAAATGTAATATATCCAAGTTTGCTGATGATATAAAGCTGGGTGGGAATGTAAGTTGTGAGGAGGATGCAAAGAGGCTTCAAGGGAATATAGTCAGGCTAAGTGAGTGGGCAAGAACATGGCAAATGGAATATAATGTGGAGAAACAGAAGTTATCCACTTTGGTAGGAAAAATAGAAAAGCAGAGTATTTTTTAAATGGTGAGAGACTGGGAAATGTTGGTGTTCAGAGGGACCTGGGTGTCCTTGTACACGAATCACTGAAAGTTAACATGCAGGTACAGCAAGCAATTAGGAAAGCAAATGGTATGCTGGCCTTTATTACAAGAGGATTTGAGTATAAGAGTAAAGCTGTCTTACTGCAGTTATATAGAGCCCTGGTGAGACCACACCTGGAGTATTGTGTACAGTTTTGGTCTCCTTACCTAAGGAAGGATATGCTTGCCATAGAGGGAGTGCAACGAAGGTTCACCAGACTGATTCCTGGGATGGGGGGATTGTCCTATGAGGAGAGATTGGGTAGATTAGGCCTATATTCTCTAGAGTTTAGAAGAATGAGAGGTGATCTCATTGAAACATACAAAATTCTTACAGGGCTTGACAGGGTAGATGCAGGGAGGATGTTTCCCCTGGCTGGGGAGTCTAGAACCAGGGGTCACAATCTCAAAATAAGGGGTTGGCCATTTAGGACTAAGATGAGGAGAAATTTCTTCACTCAGAGGGTGGTGAATCTTTGAAATTCTCTACCCCAGAGGGCTGTGGAGGCTCAGTCGTTGAGTATATTCAAGACGGAAATCGATAGATTTTTGGATATTAAGGGGATCAAGGAATATGGGGATTGTGCAGGAAAGTGGAGTTGAGGTAAAAGATCAGCCATGATCTTATTGAATGGCGGAGCAGGCTCGAAGGGCCAAATGGCCGACTCCTGCTCCTATTTCTTATGTTCTTAAGTTCTTATGTCAGTGTGGCCTTACCAACATTGCCCACATCCTGGGAACAAATGTTTTTTTTTTAAAGAGGTCTGTTAATTAAAAGTTGTGCCAGTAATCTGAGCATTGTGTACCGTAACATTTCTGCTGAAGATTGACACACTCTACGAAGACAGATAGAGATTTATCCGGGACTAATGCCTCACTGGTTCAGAGTTGACTGAATAAGAGATGAGCAGTCCCTGGCTGTCAAGTTTTTGGAGCGTCAAATTGACATCCTCCAAATTGTGTAATTAGCCAGGCTGAAGAATGAGAAGGCTGGGAAGACAGCAAGGGCCAGTCATCTGGAACAGATGAGAAGAGTAAGTGAAGGGTCTGCATGAAGTGTTCTGTTCTTTTCAGCTTGTTAAGATCTTAAAGCGGCAGATTCCGTTCCTGCATTTCCCTTCACTGTATCAAAAGATGTTTGTTATAGAGTCAGTTTGGTTGTGTATGTTTTCACTCCAAAATACACATAAAGTATGCAGTTCAGAACAGAGAACAAATAAACAGCATGCAACAAGTGATTGAACACTCAATGTAAATAAAGATATACTGCAGCGAAATAATAACAACAACAACTTGTATTTATTTAGCACCTTTAACGTAGTAAAACGTCCCAAGGCGCTGCACAGGAGCGTTATAAGACAAGAAATTTGACACCAAGCCACATAAGGAGAAATTAGGGCAGGTGACCAAAAGCTTGGTCAAAGAGGTAAGTTTTAAGGAGCGTCTTGAAGGAGGAAAGAGAGTTAGAGAGGTTTAGGGAGGGAATTCCAGAGCTTAGGGCCGAGGCAACAGAAGGCACGACCACCAGTGGTTGAGCAATTATAATCAGGGATGCTCAAGAGGGCAGAATTAGAGGAGCGCAGATATCTCGGGGGGGGTTGTGGGGCTGAAAGAGATTACAGAGATAGGAAGGGGCGAGGCCATGTAGGGATTTGAAAACGAGGATGAGGAATTTTGAAATCGAGGCGTTGCTTAACCGGGAGCCAGTGTAGGTCAGCGAGCACAGGGGTGATGGGTGAATGGGACTCAGTGCGAGTTAGGACACGGGCAGCCGAGTTTTGGATGAGCTCAAGTTTACGTAGGGTGGAATGTGGGAGGCCAGCCAGGAGTGCGTTGGAATAGTCAAGTCTGGAGGTAACAATGGCATGGATGAGGGTTTCAGCAGCGAATGAGCTGAGGCAAGGGCTCTAACCTATCTAACACAGTCATACGATAAACTTGGTGGCCCTGAAATTCCAGGGGTTCTCCTGATCAGAAGGCTGTGGGTTCACATCTCGCTCCAGAGACTTGAGAACGTAATTCAGGCTGACACCTCAGTGTTGTGCTGAGGGAGTGCTGCACTGTCGGTGGTGCCATCTTTCAGATGAGACATTAAACCGAGACCCCGTCTTTCCTCTCAGGTGGACATAAAAGAACCCATGGCACTATTTTGAAGAAGAGCAGGGCGTTTTCCCCGATGTCCTGGCCAATATTTATCCCTTAACCAGCATCACTAAAACAGCTTACCTGGTCAATATTTCATTGCTGTTTGTGGGACCTTGCTGTGCGCAAATTGGCTGCCGCATTTTCTACATTACAAAAGTGAATATATTTAAAAAGTATTCCTTTTGTAAGTAAAGTTGTAAAGCTCCTTGGAGAGTACTGACGTTGTGAAAGGCAGCATGTAAATGCAAGTTCTTTCTTAAGCATTCGTATATATCACTGCATAATTTCTAGCCTTATATTAACTGGTCATTGCGGTTTGTAGAATTTACTGCGTACAAATTGGTAGATCATTGACATAAGACCTAAATCTTAAAGTTTTGTACTGACTTTCAAAAAAAAACTTTGTAGGGCGGGAACGTGCAGCCACCTCCTGGAGAATCTCAGAACCAACTCTACCTACTTCAGTGGCTGAAGTCTGCCTGGGCGGTTACGATGCTGTTTAGCAATGGCACTTTGCAGGTATGTTTCATAACCTCACACATTTTCTTAACTGGCAGCCAGATGTCAGTAGAGTAGAGCAAAAGCACGAAATGGTGGAAATGCACAGAATCCACTAGAGGTTCTGATGAAGGGGTAAGCCTGAAACTTTACATAGAATTACCGAGAACTTACAGCAGAGAAACAGGCCATTCAGCCCAACTCATTGGAATTTAGAAGAATGAGAGGTGATCTTATTGAAACATATAAGATACTGAGGGGGCTCGACAAGGTAGCTGCAGAGAGGATGTTTCCCCTCGTGAGAAAATCTAGAACTCGGGGGCACAGTTTTAGAATAAAGGGTCGCCCTTTTAGAACTGAGATGAGGAGGAATTTCTTCTCTCAGAGGGTCCTAAATCTATGGAATTCTGTGCCCCAGAGAGCCGTGGAGGCTGGATTTAAGGTGGAGATAGACAGATTTTTGCAAGATAAGTGAGTGAAGGGTTATGAGGAGCGGGCAAGGAAGTGGCTTTGAGCCCAAGATCAGCCATGATCTTATTGAATGGCGGAGCAGGCTCGAGGGGCCTAGTGGCCTATTCCTGCTCCTGTTTCTTATGTTCTTATGTAACTGGTGCATGCCGGTGTTTATGCTCTACACGAGCCTCCTCTCACCCTACTTCATCTAACCCTATCTGCATATTTTTCCATTTCTTTCTCCCTCATGTGTTTATATAGCTTCCCTGTTGAAGACATGAAGCTGCCTTTCTCTTTCAGAGGCGGATTGACTTGCTGTGCCTTCCTGCATTTTCTCTTTCTATTTCAAATTTCTAGCATTTGAGATTTTTTTTTTCTTCCTCTACCACTGGACTGTCCTTTAAAGTTTTGTTGTTAGCAAAGGGCTAATAACAGATTCACTTTTTTTTAAACTGATTTTAAGGGGGTATATTCCCTCTGGACCTCTCCCGCTTCACTGCTGTAGCTACGGGGGAAGTTTGTCGAAAATCCTGTTTATGCACGTAAATCTAAGGATTTTGCCAAACTTCCGCCAAAGTTAGAGGGAAAAGCCCCGAGGAAATTCCTGGTGTGCTTTTTTCCAGGGTTTCTGCAGCTCTTACACCGAAATTACTTCTGACAAGCGGGCATACCGACGCTGTATTAGGGTCCATGCTCGGTGCTTTGCTTTATTCCCCAATTTGACACCATTGCAAGTTGGTAAAAGAGCTTGTACCACGAGAAAAGCAGGTACCACTTTAAAACAGCACTAGCTTGTACCACGATAACACTGGGTACCACTTTAAAACAGCACACATGGTATAGCCCCAACATCAATCAATCATAGAATACCATGCAGTCCTTCACAGCATTGGTGGAAACAAGCTGCTAAGTGTTAATTGTGTTCAATCAACTAGAAGACCATATGGTTAGCACTGATAAACGCTTTGAAACTAGGGCTTTAAAAGGAGGAGGACATTTTCTGGGTCAGCACTTTGAATGTAAGGTATTTACCCTTAGGATGTATTCCATGTGGCGTTTATCTCATTTAAAAGGCTCCTTCATTGAGGCCAAAAGACATCTCTTTCCTGTATCAAAACGCCAAGGGGACGCATTCTGGTTAAGCCAGCCAGGAGGATCGCTATGCAGCACATCTGCATTGCAGTGCTGATGTCAATGTAATTGGCCGACTTCCAGACCAATTGAGAGTTATGTCTTTTTTAAACTCCATCCCCGCTGAGGTTTTTGCTAAATGAGAAACGTTTCTGGGATAAATACTTTCTATTCAAAGTAGCTGTGGAATATGCGCTGGCAGCAGGTGAAACTTGGGCCAGCAATGCGGAGTTGTAAGATTAAAGAAAGAAAAGAAAGACTTGCATTTCTGTAGCGCCTTTCACATCCACCGGATGTCCCAAAGCGCTTTACAGCCAATGAAGAAGTATTTTTTGAAGTGTAGTCACTGTTGTAATGTAGGAAACGTGGCAGCCAATTTGTGCACAACAAGCTCCCACAAACAGCAATGTGTTAATGACCAGATAATCTGTCTTAGTGATAACAACAGAAAATGCTGGAAAAACTCAACAGGCCAGGCAGCATCCGTGGAGAGAGAAACAGAGTTAACATTTCAGGTTGAAGACCTTTCGTCAAGCGCAGGAGATGCAACATATGCCCTTATACCTCCCCCCTTCCCACTGTCCAGGGCCCCAAACACCCCTTCCAGGCGAAACAGCGATTTACTTGTACTTCCTGCAATTTAGTATACTGTATTCGCTGCTCACGATGTGGTCTCCTCTACACCCTGCTTTCTATCCTACCACTGACCTTCCCTTTTGTTCTTTCATCCCCTCCCCCTTTCCCAGCATTATACTTGCTTTAAATCTATTTCATTTCCTGCTTTTTTCCAGTTCTGACGAAAGGTCTTCGACCTGAAACATTAACTTTGTTTTCTCTCTCCACGGATGCCTGGCCTGCTGAGTTTTTCCAGCGTTTTCTGTTGTTATTTCGGATTTCCAGCATCCGCAGTATTTTGCTATCGTAATCTGTTTTAGTGATGTTGATTGAGGGAAAAATATTGGCCAGGACACCGGGGAAAACTCTCCCGTGCTCTTCTTGGAAATAGTGCCATGGGATCTTTTACGTCCACCTGAGAGAGCAGACAGGGCCTCGGTTTAATGTCTCATCTAAAAGACGGCACCTCCAACAGTGCAGCACTCCCTCAGCGTCAGCCTAGATTTTTGTGCTCAAGTCTCTGGAGGAGGACTTGAACCCACAACCTTCTGACTCCAGAGGTGAGGGTGCTACCCACTGAACCACAGCACATTTTGGAATATAGTAGACGACTAATTTGAGATGTGACACTTACCTGTGGGACATCTTCGTCCTTTAAGGGTTAGAGGTTTTTTTGAAAAAAGTGGTCTGGGTAGGTAGTCATTGATATCCTGTGTCTTAGATTATATACTGAATAAATCCTTTGGCTAGAGTGTGTAACTAGGCAGTAAGAAAAAAATATTTATACAGACCATATCAACACATCTCTCAGAAATATCTCAAAGGACTTCATGTAAGAATTTGAATTGCAATGATTATTGTCATAGAGGCAGCTTGCGTCTCATTGCATCTGAACTGGATTCTACATTACAACAGTGACTGCACTTCAAAAGTACTTCATTGGCTGTAAAGTGCTTTGGGGTATCCGGTGGTCGTGAAAGGTGCTATATAAATGCAAGTCTTTCTTTTTTTCTGAGCCCGGCCCTAAAAGCGAGAGGACATTAGCAGTAATTTACTGAGTTCATGCTGGTGGTGGGTGGATGGTGGAGGTGGGTGAGAGAGCCTCACACGCCAACAGTGCATATTGGAAATTCAGTCCTGCCCAGGATTCTGAGTCCATTTTTGGTTTGAGCACCTCACTCGAATTTCTGATATGCACTGGCAGCAGGTGAGGCTCGGGCCAGCAATGCGGAGTTGTAAGATTTTGGGACAGAGTATGTGAATAATTTGAGACATGACACGTGGTAAGTGGAGCATGCTTGTGAGGGAAAAGGTGACTTTGGAACTATGGTCCCCAAAGCTCTCCATTAAAATTAAGTAAGTGGGCAAAACTGTGGCAGATGGATTTCAATGCAGGTTAAGTGTGAGGTCATCTATTTTGGACCAAAAAAGGGTAGATCCAAGTATTTTTTAAATGGTGAAAAGCTAGGAACAATGGAGGTCCAAAGAGATTTAGGGGTCCATATACACAGATGACTAAAATGTAGTGGTCAGGTACAAAAATAATGGAATGTTAGCCCTTCTATCTAGAGGGGTAGAATATAAAGGGGAGGAAGTTTTGCTACAGCTATACAAAGCCCTGGTTAGACCACATCTGGAGTACTGTGTACAGTTCTGGGCACTGCACCTTAGAAAGGATATATTGGCCTTGGAAGGAGTGCAGCGCAGATTCACCTGAACGTTACCAGGGCTCCAAGGGTTAAATTACGAGGAGAGATTACATAAACTAGGCTTATAGTCCCTGGAATATAGAAGGTTAAGAGGTGATTCGATTGAAGTTTTTAGGATTTTGAAAGGAAATGATAGCGTAGATAGAGAGAAACTTCTTTCTGGTGGTGGTGGGGTGGGGGTCTAGGACAACGGACATAACCTTAAAATCAGAGCCAGGCCATTTAAGAGAGAAGTTAGGAAACATTTCTTCACACAAAGGGTGGTAGAAGTGTGGAATTCTCTCCCACAAAAAGCAGTAGCTGCTAGCTCAATTAATAATTTTAAATCTGAGATCGATAGATTTTTGCTAGCCAAGGGTATTAAGGGATATGGAGCCAAGGCGAGTGGATGGAGTTGGGATACAGATCAGTCATGACCTCATTGACTGGCGGAACTGGGGTTTTCCTCCTGTCATGTCTGGCTCTGTTGTAGACTCATTGATAGAGATTGATCGCTGTGATTAGTCAACAACTCCATTATCGTTGTATCATGGAACTACCAGGATGGTACAAGGCGAACTAGATGGACCGTGGTCTTTTATCGGCTAGGAATTCCAATGTTATCCCTAATGCCGTAACCCACCTCCTTAGCTGTTAGGAACATAGGAACAGGAGTGGCACGGTGGCATAGTGGTTAGCACTGGTGCCTCACAGCGCCAGGGACCCGGGTTCGAATCCGGCCTCGGGTGACTGTCTGTGTGGAGTTTGCACATTCTCCCCGTGTCTGCGTGGGTTTCCTCCGGGTGCTCCGGTTTCCTCCCACAGTCCAAAAATGTGCTGGTTAGGTTGATTTGGCTATGATAAATTGACCCTTAGTGTTAGGGGGGGATTAAATATGTGGGGTTACAGGGATAGGATGGGATATGTTAGGGGGAATTAAATACGTGGGGATACGGGGATAGGGTGGGATATGTGTCGGTGCAGGCTCGATGGGGATTCTGTGTAAGGGGACAGGGTACTGGATTTGGATGATCAGCTATGATCGTATTGAATGGTGGAGCAGGCTCGACGGGCCGAATGGCCTACTCCTGCTCCTAGTTTCTATGTTTTTTAGGAGGAGGCCATTGAGGCCCCTCGAGCCTGTTCCGCCATTCAATGAGATTATGGCTGATCTGCGACCTAACTCCATATACCCTTTGGCCCATATCCCTTAATACCTTTGGTTAACAAAAAGCTATCAATCTCCGATTTAAAATTAACAATTGACCTAACATCAATTGCCGTTTGTGGAAGAGAGTTCCAAACATCTACCACCCTTTGTGTGTAGAAGTGTTTCCGAATTTCACTCCTGAAAGGTCTGGCTCTAATTTTTAGACTACGCCCCCCAGTCCTAGACTCCCCAACCAGCGGAAATAGTTTCTCTCTATCTACCCTATCTGCTCCCCTTGATATCCTGGAAACTTCGATCAGATCACCCCTTAACCGTCTAAATTCTAGGGAATACAACCCTAGTTTGTGTAATCTCTCCTCGTAACTTAACCTTTGAAGTCCGGGTTCTCCAACTTACATTTTTGATGTAAGGTTCTAATTATATCAGCAAGGCCGTCGGGTTCAATGGTGACTCAATTCTGGTTTGCCTTTAAACCAAATATTGTTTTGGAGAAGAAAAGAAACCACAAAAGCTTTTATGAATCAACAGCAACAAAAGAAAAATAAATAGGCAGGCAGGCAAGAATGGATGACAGGAGCAGGGAGTGTTAGATTAGAAGTGACAGTCTTGCCGCAGATGATATTTTTAGCCGAATGAGAGAGGTTGTTTTTCTTTCAGTCTGACCAAAGCTGTGGGAGTAGCTAAAGGGAAAATGTCTATTGCTGTTATTTCCCATAATCCCATAACAATGGTATTTGTAATGAACAAGGTATAAAATTCTCGTGCCCCCCCCCATGCGTTAATTGGTAATCCACTTACAGTACACGGATTAGCAAATGCAATAGCACACAGAGGAATTTGCTAATGTGCTAATGTTTGTTCCTTTCACTCCACCGGCCTGGTGAGAATGGTGCAGACGGGATTAAGATGGCGGGGGGGGGGTGGCGGGCGGGGGTGGGGTGCGCGCGGCGCGTTCCAGCCCCTGAATTCTGGCACGGGAAGGTCTTCCTCCCCAGAGGAGCGGGGGCCTAATTTAAATGGTAAAGTTCCGTCCTGAGAATGTCATCGGAACGTGCACGCCATTTTAACTGCACCCTGATTCCCCCCCTTGCCTCGAAATTGGGTTGGCCGATTTTTTGTCAGTTCCCTAAAATGGGCGGACACGTGGCAGATGAAATTTAACGCAGAAAAGTGCAAAGTGATACATTTTTGGTAGGAAGAATGAGGAGAGGCAGTATAAACTAAAGGGTACACTCCTAAAGGGGGTGCATGAACAGAGAGACCTGGGGGTATATGTGCACAAATCATTGAAGGTGGCAGGGCAGGTTGAGAAAGCAGTTAAAAAAGCATACAGGATCCTGGGCTTTATAACTAGAGGCATAGAGTACAAAAGCAAGGAAGTTATGATGAACCTGTATAAAACACTAGTTGGGCCTCAACTGGAGTATTGTGTCCAATTCAAGGCACCGCACTTTAAGAAGGATGTGAAGGCCCTGGAGAGGCTGCAGAACAAATTTATGAGAATGAGTCCAGGGACGAGGAACTTCAGTTATGTGGATAGACTGGAGAAGCTGGGGTTGTTCTCCTTAGAGCAGAGAAGGTTGAGAGGTGATTTGATAGAGGTGTTCAAAATCATGAGGGGTCTAGACAGAGTAGAGAGAGATTGGCGGATGGGTCGAGAACCAGTGGACACAGATTTAAGGTGATTGGCAAAAGAACCAAAGGCGACATGAGGAAAAACATATTTACGCAGCGAGTGGTTAGGATCTGGAATGCACTGCCTGAAAGGGTGGTGGGGGCAGACTCAATCATGGCTTTCAAAAGGGAATTGGATAAGTACCTGAAGGAAAAAAAAATTTGTCGGGCTATGGGGAAAGGGCGGGGGAGTGGAACTAGCTGAAGTGTTCTTGCAGAGAGCCGGCACGGGCTCGACGGGCCGAATGGCCTCCTTCTGTGTTGTAACCATTCTATGATTCTATAAAACAGACAATAGATCCTTTGCATAGCTCGTGAAAGCCTAAAGCCTGCTTTAGGACCCCCTCTGCCAAACTAGGCTGCACTCAGCCGAGCAGGAGTCGGGCCTGCTCTGCTCAGGCTTTCTGGGCGTGCATGTGGCCTAGCCAGCGGCTCCTCTCTGCTCCACAGCACTCCTGGTGGCCACTACAGACTGCAATTGGCTCGCTCCTGCTGTCGTTTCCCCCCCCGGGACATACCTGAGGGCGGGTGGGCCAAAATTGGAATTCCTCAGTCCGGCGATTTGCCTGTGGAGTTGCGACAGGTGCTGTAGATGAGGCCTGAGGGACAATTTGTCGCGATCCTCAGGCCACCACCTTCAGGCGCAGGGAACAATCCCTGCACCTACCTGGTGCTTAAAAACTGGCCTAAACTAATTTCTAGGCCCTCACCTCTCAATATTCTGTCTCTGAAGTGTCACCTTACATCATGGCCTGAAATCCTGATGTGGGATTTGAATCTACAATTTTCTGACCCAGAGACAAAGGTGTTGTCAAATGAGCCAAGCTGACCACAATGTTTGAATTTTTCCAACTCACTATTGAAGAGAGTCAGGTGTTCATAGCTTGTAGAAACATAGAAACATTAAAAATATAGGAGCAGGAGTAGGCTATTCGGCCCTTCGAGCCTGCTCCGCCATTCAACACGATCATGGCTGATCCTCTATCTCAATACCATATTCCCGCTCTCTCCCCGTGCCCCTTGATGCCTTTTGTGTCTAGAAATCTATCTATCTCCTTCTTAAATATATTCAGTGACTTGGATTCCACAGCCTTCTGTAGTAGAGAATTCCACAGGTTCACCACCCTCTGAGTGAAGAAATTTCTCCTCATCTTAGTCCTTGTTGCTGCCATCAAAGAAAAAAAAGAAAAACTTGCATTTCTATAGCGCCTTGCACGACCTCAGGATGTCGCAAAGCGCCTTACAGCCAATGAAGTGCTTTTTGAAGTGTAGTCACTGTTGTAATGTAGGAAATGTGGCAGCCAATTTGCGCACAGCAAGCTCCCACAAACAGCAATGTGATAAAGACCAGATAATCTGTTTCAGTGATGTGGATTGAGCGATAAATATTGGCCAGGACACAGGGGAGAATTCCCCAGCTCTTCTTCGAAATAGTGCCGGGGGATCTTTTACGTCCACCTGAGCGAGCAGACGCACCATAGGGTCCCATTTTGGTTGTATACAGTGAACATTCCCCCTCACTGAAACCCTGGTGACACTGCATTTTTAACCTTATGTATGGTTGAGTGAACATATGTTCCCTTAAGTTCTTTATTTAAAAAGTGCCTGGAGACTACAACCTGTTTCACCTGTTAGCAAGTAAGCAATTAGAAAGGAGGAGGCTGCAGCATTTAAAGAGCCGCTATATACTTTATAAATTACATTTTTATTCCACCCCAATAGATACAGTGCAGTGACATTCTTTTTTTCCTATTTTTACACCAGGTCAATTTCTACCACGATCACACAAAGATTATCTTGTGCAATCATGAAGAGGAGTATGTACTGACCTTTATTAATCGGGACCGGATGAATGCCACATTTAGACTGAGCACACTGCTGCTATGTGGGTGTTCAGCAGAATTGCGCAGACGCATGGAATACACATATTGGATGCTGCAGCAGTTGTAACTGGACGTAATAATGGACCGCTACCCAACGTGGCCTTGGAACAGGAGTGTGGCCCGTGGTCTATAATTCTGGGAGATCCAGGCCTTGAATCCCACAAAGCCCAGTTCTATTCGCACTTCCATTGCTGGGCTACCTTGTCCCGATTGAATTTCACTGGGCCTGTAAGGTTTGGAAACGGTTTTTATCTGCGCGGTGTTGCTTTATTGGTGGATACATCGTGAATCAGAACTCCACGATCTGCTGATTTCTGCAGCTTTAGATATGTTCAAGTGAATGGGAACCTGGATTTAAAGTTTATCCTCAGGAATCAGCTGCCCTCACTTGGGCGGGGACCCTGTTTACGCAATGTGAATGGGGGGTATCTGCTGATCTTCCACCAAAGTTACTGTGGGCGATCGACAGAACCCGAGGAAAATCGCAGCATATATGTGGCCCACGAATCGCTATGGTCCCCACCTAATTGGCCCATGAATCTCTATGGTCTCCATCTAATTGGCCCATGAATCTCTATGGTCTCCATCTAATTGGCCCATGAATCTCTATGGTCTCCACCTAATTAACCCATGAATCTCTATGGTCTCCACCTAATTGGCCCATGAATCGCTATGATCCCCGCCTAATTGGCCCACGAATCTCTATGGACCGCACCTAATTGGCCCATGAATCTCTATGATCCCCACCTAATTGGCCCATGAATCTCTATGGTCTCCACCTAATTGGCCCATGAATCTCTATGATCCCCACCTAATTGGCCCATGAATCTCTATGATCCCCACCTAATTGGCCCATGAATCTCTATGGTCCCCACCTAATTGGTCCACGAAAACAAAGTTTGGAAGATTTCTCTCTCACCATTGAAATCACTGGATTGAGCACCATTGGTCGGGGTTCATGATGCACTACGATTAATCCTTTAAAAAAGATATATATAAAGTTAAATGAATATACATTGTTTTTAAACTGCAAGTGTTGGAATTCTGAAATAAAAATAGAAATGCTTCACCATGTGTCCTCGCCATTCTTCGAGCGCCTGGTGCAGGGGTTGCCTGTTAGGCCCTGGAGTTCAGTATTGAGAGGTCAGTAGATGGGGCGTGAGGCCTGGGGCCTGCAGAGGAGAAGCCTGTCCAGAAGCTCTCAGCTGTGTACCAGCTCCATTAGCGAAATAAAACAAATCCTTTACAGGCAGAAGCCTGATGGACACAGACTCTGCCCTAGACTGGTGCGACTCCCTGACGGAGTCCACAGAGTGTGCCGCCCACTTGTTAATGACCCTGAGGCTAGAAATATGGCCGGGGTCAGGGGTGCATCTCTATGGCGCGTGTGAAGTCCTGCCTCGTCAAGGATGCCCCCCTAATCAAGAGGGAGGGTGGTGCGAAAAGCCATGGCTACACTAGCTGATTTCAGCCAGCCAGCCAGCAACTAGGAAGGAGTGGTTATGGTAGCCTTGTGGTTATGGCACTGGACTATCAACCCAGAGGTTATATTGTTCATAATCCCACCACTGCAAGTTGTGAAATTGAGTTCCATAAATCTGGTAATTTATGGGCTGGCACCAGGAAAAAAAGGACCACGAAAGGTGCTGTAATTTTGTGTGATGGTATACTCTCCACTTGCCTGGATGAGTGCAGCTCCAACAACACTCAAGAAGCTCGATACCATCCAGGACAAAGCAGCCCGCTTGATTGGCACCCCATCTACCACCTTAAACATTCGCTCCCTCCACCACCGGTGCACCGTGGCTGCAGTGTGTACCATCTACAAGATGCACTGCAGCAACTCGCCAAGGCTTCTTCGGCAGCACCTCCCAAACCCACGACCTCTTCCACCTAGAAGGACAAGGGCAGCAGGCGTATGGGAACAGCACCACCTCCACGTTCCCCTCCAAGTCACACACCATCCTGACTTGGAAATATATCGCCATTCCTTCATCGTCGCTGGGTCAAAATCCTGGAACTCCCTCCCTAACAGTACTGTGGGAGTATCCTCACCACACGGACTGCAGCGGTTCAAGGCAGCGGCTCACCACCACCTTCTCAAGGGCAACTAGGGATGGGCAATAAATACTGGCCTTGCCAATTACACTGTATCACCTGGAGGTTCTCAAGACCAACGAGAGCCACGTGGCTGGCATTTAAAATGCCTGCAAGGTTTCCAAGTATTGGGGACCAGCGCTGTCTGAGATCTGCAGCTGAACTTTCAAAGAATAAGTGGAAAGCCTTTTCAGAAAATAAGTTAATTCTACCGAGGTAAAAGAAAAATAAATGATCCCAGGAAGTGACGGACTGACCTGACAAAAGGAGACCTCAGTCACTGGATAAAGGATACCTTAAGTCCAAAGATCTGCTCGTATCGGTATACTTGTCACTTAACTGGATATAAAGTAACTAATTTTACAAATGGGAATAATGAAAAACATACTTGCATGGTCCAAATTATAGAGAAAGTACACGCTACACTCATCTATTTAGAATTGAGTGTGTTCCTCTTGCGTCATATAGGGAGTAATGCATTCTTTCTGCTGTACATCACTTCATTACCATCTATTCCAGGTTCTATTATAACAGGACAGAAAGATGTTTGTGGGTGTATCAAGGATTTCAAATATTCTCATAACTTTGTTCAGTTGATCACAAGGTACTAGATGCGCCATCGCAATTGGAATGTTTTCTTGAATAGCTTGAAATAGTAAAATGCAAGGAACCTGAATTTCCATACGGGTAGCGCCTGACTCCAGTGGGGATCTGGTGGAACCCACCCAAAAATGGCAGGGTCCCCACCGTTTCCAGGATCCTCCAGTCAGTCTTGGAAGGGATGGAACCTCCACTTGCCCCTTGCATGGCCAATAACATCAGGAGGAAGGCCTCGGGACTGAGTCCGGGGCGGGGACTCCCTACATTGGGAGTTCCACCTTCCTTGGTTCAGTCAAGGCCCAGTGAATGACTGGAGGCCAGTACGTTGAATGCGACGACGGGCACAAGTGAGCTCTACTGGGAGGTATCCTTTTCAGGAAAGCAGCCTGGACACCCAAAGACTGCCAAATGTTTTTGAGAAAGATAAAGCAATACCGGATCAGGCCACTTTAGACGGGGGGGGGGGGGGGGGGGGGCAAGGAGCATGTAATGTGGTCTGGCAGGGGGGGAAGCAGGGGCCAGGGCAACATCCTCAATGGCTGGTAGGCACCAGTTGCATGGGGTAGGGTGGAGCTGCGTCCGTAATGGCACGGGTGCCCCATGCAAATTAGCTGCCCTGCCGATGACCCAACAAACTCCAGTGGAATCAATCCTGGCATAACGGCAGGGATCCACGGATTTTCAGGACCAGGGTGTGGTTTATCTTCAGCTCTTGCATCTTAAAATGGGCAACACACCTCACCCTGCATTTGGCTGATACTACTTTCAAATTCAAAAGGCATCAAAGCAGATCCACGTCATAGAAACAGACCAACACAATGACAAGAAAAGCGGTGAGCAGGTGGCAGTAGAATTCTAAAACAATAATCACATTTCAGGGCTCCGACAGTCCCCCAAAAATGACCCCCATTCCAGTCTCCTGGTTTGTGAATCTGTAATAGTTAAAACAGCTGCTTTATTGCGAATTTTTCAAAGGACACATTTTTGCAGTGATAATTGTACAGATTTCTTTTGACTATAAAATTGCCCATCAATCAAATGAAGGATCGCTGGGCTACAATCACAGATGAGCATCCGTTTTTTTTGTTGTCAGCTGGGTGTCTTGACAATTGAGGAAACCCATCTCGGGGGTGGACTTTCCACAGGGATTCCCCGATCTCCCACTGTGTCCTCGGTGGAAGATCGGCAGAAACTCCAGGGAATCAGTGTGTAAACCGTAATTTCTGCTTTCTCGTCTCTTGTCTCCTTTGTAATCGCACACATCTTGAAATAGCCGACTCACATTCAGGGTGCCCTTGGGCTGCATCTCTAGCGTTGTTGCAAGGCAGTTTCTGCCGAACAGGGGCGCTGAAGTCGTCGTCTAATTCTGGTGTCGGAACCCAACCCGGATGCAAAGCCGAGAGGCTTGAAATCCCTGGAGAATAGTCTCACACTGCTTGGCTTTGAACACCACTCCAGTGCAGGAGGTCCCTTGGTGCTGATTTAAGTGTTTGGAAAATATGTGTGTGTTCCCGCCCACACTCATTTCAACTCAATGACTGGGAGGGGAGCTGGTGAATGCCTCTAAGCACACGTGTGCGCTGCTCTTTCCTGGACAGGAGGATTGAAGATCAAGCCTGGCAGTATACATGGCTGCCTAGCGCTGGGCAATTCCAAAAATGGCAGATCCAGAACGTAGGAACATAGGGACAGGAGTAGGCCATTCAGTCCCTCGAGCTTGCTCCACCATTCAAGTAGATCATGGCTGATCTATACCTCAACTCCATTTACCCACCGTAGCGCCATATCCCTCCATACATTTGCCTAACAAATATCTAGCGATCTCAGTTTTGAAAGCTCCAATTGTCCCCCAGCATCCACAGCATAAGAAACATAAGAAATAGGAGCAGGAGCAGGCCATTCTGGCCCTTCGAGCCTGCTCCGCCATTCAATAAGATCATGGCTGATCTTCTACCTCATCTCCACTTTCCTGCACTATTCCCATATCCCTTGATTCCTTCAATATTCAAAAATCTATCGATCTCTGTGTTGAGCCTCCACAGCCCTCTCGGGTAGAGAATTCCAAAGATTCATCACCCTCTGAGTGAAGAAATTTCTCCTCATCTCAGTCCTAAATGGCTGACCCCTTATTCTGAGATGGTGACCCCTGGTTCTAGACTCACCAGCCAGGGGAACCAGCCTCACAGCATCTACCCTGTAAAACCCTGTAAGAATTTTGTATGTTTCAATGAGATCACCTCTCATTCTTCTAAACTCTAGAGAATTTAGGCCTAGTCTACTCAATCTGTCCTCATAGGACAATCCCCCCATCCCAGGAACCAGTCTGGTGAACCTTCGTTGCACTCCCTCTATGGCAAGTATATCCTTCCTTAGGTAAGGAGACCAAAACTGTACACAATACTCCAGGTGTGGTCTCACCAGGGCCCTATATAATTGCAATAAGAGACATGCTAATGTTAAGCCTGCTGGTGGTCAGACAACTTTTAAAAAATTAATTCCCGGGGTATGGGCATCGCTAGCATTTATTGCCCATTCCTAGTTGACCTTGAGAAGGTGGTGGTGGGCCTTCTTGAACCGCTGCAGTCCGTGTGGTGAAAGTACTCCCACACTACTGTTAGGGAGGGATTTCCAGGATTTTGACCCATCAACAATGAAGGAACGGCCGATATATGTCCAAGTCAGGATGGTGTGTAACTTGGAGGGGAATTTGGAGGTGGTGGTGTTCCCATGAGCCTCCTACCCTTGTCCATCTAGGTGGTAGATGTCGCGGGTTTGGGAGGTGCTGTTGAAGAAGCCTTGGCGAGTTGGAAGTGTCACACCAAGGCAGCGGATTGTCCTCTGAGGTTGGGGTTGAGGCGTACTGATGCTGTACATCTGACCCTGATTTTGGAGTGTTTAATGTTGACACTTGGTGCTCAAGAAGGGAAAGTGATCCCAGTGTTAACAATCCTCAACTTGATTAACGTAACAAAAAACTACTGAAGACATTGCCTGCATAACACAGGATTTTAAGATCCTGCATTATGTAATGGCCTTTCTGTTTACAACGGGAACAATAGTGCTGTAACTTTTTTTTGACATCATGCATACAGGGTTGTAAGATGCACATTCAACAGGCAACACATTTCACTGGCAGCCTTCAATGACGCCGTTGTCTAATTTCGGAACTTACAATTACTTACACCCAACAAAAACAAGAGAGGTCAGATGATTAGGCTTCACGTCATTTGGCAGCTTGCTTCATTATGAAAACATCCGTCATCGTGCATCCTTTATACAATCTGAATATCACTGGCTTTAACATGTCTGCGGAAACACGTAACAAGCCATCACTAGTCTTGGTACCCCATGACCGTATCTCTGCTTTGTCTAAGCTGCTGTGCTTCCGAAGATAACGTAGCTTCTCAGTGAAGGTTGATAAGCACTAGTCAATGAACAGGAGGAGCCTGGTGCGTATAGTGGCTCTGAGTCACTGGTTGCAATTGTTAGCTGCAATTGGAAGCGCAATTTTTTTTGACTATAAAAAGATATATCAAGTCATGAGGTTAACTCCATGAATGCAAAAGAAAAGGTTTAGCCATCCAACTAGCATAAAAATTGCTCTGTGTACAATACAAGCCCTTGCCACTTAGTTATTTTAAAATGTGTCTTTTATGGTCCCCAAAACAGAGCTGCAAGAATTGCTCTGGTCACGGTCTGCAGCAACACTGCGAACGCATTGGTGAATGCAACCTCTGTGCAGTATTTATAAGAAAGAGCTTGTATTTATAAACTCTCATTTACACCTCCTCTAGACCCATCTTTGGTTTCTTTACTTGTCCCATTACCATCTCCTTTTGCCTTGAAAGAAAGAAAGACTTGCATTTATATAGCGCCTTTCACGACCACCGGACGTCTCAAAGTGCTTCACAGCCAACGAAGTACTTTTTTGAAGTGTAGTCACTGTTGTAATGTGGGAAACGCGGCAGCCAATTTGCGCACAGCAAAGTCCCACAAACAGCAATGTGATAATGACCAGATAATCTGTTTTTGTTATGTTGGTTGAGTGATAAGTATTGGCCCAGGACACCGGGGATAACTCCCCTGCTCTTCTTCGAAATAGTGCCATAGGATCTTTTACGTCCACCTGAGAGAGCAGACGGGGCCTCGGTTTAGCGTCTCATCCGAAAGACGGCACCTCCGACAGTGCAGCACTCCCTCAGCACTGCACTGGAGTGTCAGCCTAGCTTTATGTGTTCAAGTCCCTGGAGTGGGACTATGAACCCACAACCTTCTGACTCAGAGGCGAGTGTGCTACCAACTGAGCCACAGCTGACACATCTTTTGTTGCTTTACTTGTCCCATTACCATCTCCTTTTGCCTTGCACCATCATCCCTTTTGCATTTAATCTCTCCTGCCTTCCACTCGATCACAGACCTTCCCTTTTGTTCTTTTATTCCCTCCCCCTTTTCCCTGCCTCTGTAATAGCTTATAACCTGTTACATCTCTAACTTTTTTCAGTTCTGACGAAAGTCATCGACCTGAAACATTAACGCTGTTTCTCTCTCCAAAGATGCTGCCTGACCTGCTGAGTATTTCCAGCATTTTCTGTTTCTATTTCAGATTTTCAGCATCCACAGTATTTTTCTTTTGCATTTATAAAGCACCTTTCCCATCTTCGGGATGTTCCAAAGAGCAATCAGTCGTGTGGCAAAAGCAGCAGCCAATTTGGACACAGTAAGGTCCCACAAACAGCAAATGAACAAATGACCAGATAATCTGTTTTCAGCTGGGTTGGTGGAAAGATTAATGTTGCTCAGGACACTGGGAATACTCCTTGCTCTTTTTGAGTAATGCTGTGGGATCATTTACATGCACCTGAGCAGGCAGACAGGACCTCTGCTTCATTTCTAATCCAAAAGATGGCGCCTTCAACAATGCAGCCCTCCCACAATACCGCACTAAAGTATCAGCCCACCTGTGAAAGATGAAGATGTTCTCTGGTCAGTTTTCAGCTTTCCTTTGAAATTGTGAGAATCAGTTATATAAAAATATAGAAAATAGGTTTGCTGTTTAGCTACAACACTTGCCTATGAGAGTAGAGTTCAAATCCCAGTCTCAACTCCCATTGATGTCCCTGCAAATAAAGCTGTTGATACCTGAGGGTATCAAGGCTTCCCACAATATGAAAGGAGCACCTATAAGGAATTTTAGCAATCTGGGCCATGTCTCCTTGCCTGTACATGTACCGTCAGCTTCAAGGTCGAGGATGTTAGAGGTCAGTTCTCTGAATGAATGCTGCTGGCTTGGAGCCTTGGGGAGAAAAATTCAGTTGCTTAGCGCCTCCCGTTAAGCGCCTTGTCAGGGCGCTAATGGGGCGCTAAGAAGTTAGCGCCCGAGCACGGTGATTTTAGCGCCGCTCACGAAATTGACCAGACATTTTGCGGCGGCGCTAAACACTACCGCCACAATCTCCTGCACCCGCAGATCGTGATGTCAGTCAAGCGTGCAACGCCCCGGTAGCGCCCCGGACCGGATATTCAGTCGCGCCCCCTGCCTTAGCGCCTGCCGCTAGCAACGACAGGTAGAGGGGAACGATTTCAAGTCAGGAAAGGGCTGGGGGAGCGCTATTTAAAGGCGGGTGCTTCCTGCCTTTTCTTGTTGGCAAAATTTTTGGTTTTAACGCTGTCCTAAGGAGTTTTGGCCCTTAGCACCACTTTTGAGGTTCCTAAGCGCCGAGCTCTTTCCCTGGGCTTATCCATTAGTGCTTCCAACACAATTGCTTTTGAGGTCTCTCCAGGCCGAGATTCAAGGCTGCAATGAGCAGGGTGTGGCTGGCTAGCAAGATGGCCCCTCCCCTTTAAGAGCTGGACGGTGCCAGTCTGTCTGGCTTCCATGGTAACTGGCATCACCTGAGCTTCGGTAGCGTTCTGAGGTAGCACCTCGCTCCCCGACGTTAGCGCTTTAAGAGAGGTGTGTAGCGCCTGATTTAGCGCTCAAATCACCTCCATGGGTGATAGAGGCGAATTTTGTAGTCGGAGGCGATAATTAGCGCCGGGCTCTAAACTTTGCGCCCGGCCGATAATAACGCCCCAAACGGGGCGATAGCGAATTTCTCCCCTTTGCTATTTGGAGCGCACAGTGGGAAAATCAGCCCTTACTTTGCTCTTCCTTATCCTATGCTGCAGTTGGTGAGTTTAAGCCACAGATCCTTTATTTTTTGCTCTCACAAATTAAGCCAGAGTGATTTATTTCTTTATTTCAGACATCCAAAATCAAAACTGAAGACATCGCCTCCTACTGAAAAATGAACGTGACTGTGCGCAAGTGTGAACATGTCCCCCACAATCCCTGTCATGCTCTTGACTATGTATCCGTTGACATCACAAGAAGAACAATAATAATATTAATCCTGCACCTTGATAAGCGTGGCAACCATAATGTTATTTTGCAAAGATTCTTTTCCCACATGTAAATGCTAACATATTAACAAATTCAACAACCCATTGGTGGCTGTAGATTTATTTTGTTCATTAGAGAGCCCTCATTATTCAGTTAATGCCTGGGGCACTCATTAATTATGGATCTATGACACTTGTCAAATAAACTCAATAATATATTGCTTCTAGTACAATATCTGCTAATTCTTTGTTCAAGTTGGTTAGCATTTAAAGTGACATGGTCTTCATGATAAAGTGTTTGGCAAACCGTTTAATACTTGGGAAAGAGGTAGAGCCAGAAAATTGATGTGCCATTTGCAACAACAACAACTTGTATTTATTTAGCGCCTTTAATGTAGTAAAACGTCTCAAGGCGCTGCACTGGAGTATTGTAAGACAAAAGATTTGACACCGAGCCACATAAGGATAAATTAGGGCAGGTGACCAAAAGCTTGGTCAAAGAGGTAGGTTTTAAGGAGCGTCTTAAAGGAGGAAAGAGAGATGGCGAGGCGGAGAGGTTTAGGCAGGGAATTCCAGAGCTCAGGGCCTAGGCAACAGAAGACACGGCTACCAATGATTGAGCGATTATAATCAGGAATGCTCAAGAGGGCAGAATTAGAGGAGCGCAGATATCTCAGGGGTTTGTGGGGCTGAAGGAGATTACAGAGATAGGGAGGGGCGAGGCCATGGAGGGATTTGAAAACAAGGATGAGAATTTTGAAATCGAGGCGCTGCTTAACCGGGAGCCAATGTAGGTCAGCGAGCACAGGGGAGATGGGCGAACGGGACTTGGTGCGAGTTAGGACACGGGCAGCCGTGTTTTGGATGAGCTCAAGTTTACGTAGGGTGGAATGTGGGAGGCCAGCCAGGAGTGCGTTGGAATAGTCAAGTCTACAGGTAACAAAGGCATGGATGAGGGTTTGCAGCTCCATAATGTCAAGTGCAAGTAACACGATGTTTTCCAACACGTATCACACACCATGCTATGTGTTTGCAAACAAATAGGAAAATGGGTTGGCAGAACTTTTTCAGAAAGATTGTGTCCCTTTAAATGCTACTGCGGCTATCATTCCAAACTAGTCATCATTTTGGTACCATAAATATGCAGTAGGCTTCACCCCATTGGGCAATCTTTCACCTCCCATTTAATGGCTGACTCGCTTTCAGACCCATTGCGCCATAAAGGTTCAAGTCTGCATCCCTTGGACTTAAGGGAGTGAAGGTGGGGGCCGCAACAAGGGAAACGACCAGGTTGGGAGAGAGTAAGGGTTTAACTGGGGATGAGGGCATCAAAGGTGGAGGATGAGGGTGTGGTTGACCAGATCGACAGCTGCAGAAGTATTGTGCTGAACGGAGGGCCAAAGGCTAGACAGTTGGGAGTTTGAAAGTGTCGTTCTAAGTGCCTCGGGGGAGAATTTTTTCCAGGGGTGGACGCAGAAGGAAGTGGGGTTTGGTAGGGGGAGGAATACAAGGAAGCGATCAGAGATGGCCTTGTCTGTGATTGGAATGATGGGAATAGAGAGGCCACGTGAGATGGCAAGGTTGAAGGGGGTGGCCATGAATATGAGTAGGAGAGTTTATATGGAGGGAGAGGTTAAGGGAGCACAGGAGGGCGGTGAACTCAGAGGAGAGAGTGCAAGGTGAGTTGAGATGGAGGTTGAGATCGTCGAGCATTTCATCATTGGAAAAATTTAAAGTTTGTAAATGCGCATCTCTCCTTTCGCAAAACCTGATTTTTAAAAATGTGCTCTGATTATTATAAAGTAGAATCGAAAACAGTCGAAGCCAAATACTACTGCCAGCCTCTGAATCTCATTTAGCACTCCATTATTATAAAAGCTAATGAGTAAAAGAGATTGCAGTTAATAGCAAACCCAGCGAGTGTAGCTTCAGGTCAGATCCTACTTTCACAATGCTAGCTTGCTGCAGTTGGTTGTGCCAAGTTGTCTTCACTTGCCTTCACTTCTAATATTTCATTGAGTAACACTGTGCCAATCTGTCAACTCAAAATTTAATTTAATCCTATTGAAGTAGACCATGGGCGCTCATTTAAATGACATCTAGTATAAATGAAAGCTAATTCTGGAATCTAAAAGGTAAATTCACCGCCCTGTCTTCCCAATTCGAAAGGAGCGTGGGCCGGAGATAGGGCTAGAACAACTTTGGTGCCGATTCTCCATCCCACATTCCCTTTGAGTGCTGTTGCCGCTCCTTGACCCGGAAGGGAACCTGATGCTTCTGTGGTTGTTGATATGCCAAGACTGGTGGGCTCCAGGACAGATAAGCGATTAAAGTTTTGTCTGAACGTACCGTCACCCCCCTCCTCCATTCTTAGGAGGCCAATAGGTCCTTGGCCGGTGTTGTTGGGCCAGGAGCTTGAGCCTATCCACCCCCACAGCGCAGGTGGACGCCGGAGTTTCCAGCAGATGTGAGGAGGTGAGTGCCAGAGATGCGCCCGTCGTGGCGCTTTGCCCACTTAACCATGTAACTGAAATGCCCTCGCACTGACCGTGTAAATGGGCGGTGTATGCCCGGGAGGGTATCGTCGGCTGTCATACCACCAGGTAACCGTGTAACCACCAGGATCGCGACCAGAAGAATTTCAGGCCCCACATGCTTAGCTACTGCCAGTGCAGACTATTAGAATCCAAAGGTGCCTTTGTTCATGAAATCTGCTGGGCCCCAATTCTGGCAAGCCAACTTTATTGGAATGAATTCCTGTAGGTAGGTTTATTATCCTGTGTCAGTTTACAGATGCCATTTTTATTACAATCCGAAGGCTGTTCACACTGAAAAATCCTTCCAATCTGACATGGTCCAGAAAGAACATGTTTAAAATATCCTCTTTGTGCAACATTTATTTCAAATCATGAAACTCAAGCATTGATATCAACATATACTAAGCAGTATACCTGCATGCGTCAGTCATCAATAAAAGGCTGCGGAATAAAATACTTGCACAAAGTCTTGAATAAGCACAACAAAATACTGAACGGCTCCAATAATTGGACTCCTAACAGTAAATTCACAATCTCAAATTCTAGTTTCAATCACTATCATCATGTGGTTAGACTAGTCACAGTGGAGCACTCCTCTCGGTAAGGGAAAGGGGAAGGAACATTAGGAACAGGAGTAGGCCATTTAACCCCTCGAGTCTGTTCCGCCATTCGATTAGATCACGGCTGATCTGTAGCTCAACTCCATTTAACCGCCTTTGCTCCATATCTCAGGAGCTCATGTATTGACATTAATTGTAAGGGATCATCTCCAGCCTGGACCATTGTAACATCCTACCTGAAGGAGCTATCACCGAAATTGGAAGTAGGGTTGTACAAGAAAAACCATGATATATAGTCAGTGAAACAATGTGGGTCTTGTTCAAACTCCAGCTTTAATCTCACGTTTGTGTCACCACGAACCCATGATTGCCAAGTATCTGTTTCCTGCCTGCACATTGTTCTCGGCCTCTGCGTGGTTAG
Source organism: Squalus acanthias (assembly GCA_030390025.1). Classification (NCBI taxonomy): domain Eukaryota; kingdom Metazoa; phylum Chordata; class Chondrichthyes; order Squaliformes; family Squalidae; genus Squalus; species Squalus acanthias. The sequence continues at coordinate 30,917,126 of CM059443.1, read as the reverse complement.
TAACTGGCACGTCCTCTTGTTAGTATGTCACAGTGATTCCCGTGCTTCCAGCGGGGGGGCTGTGGTCACCCAGAGTGCAGCTGGAAGAATCGAGGGTTGTGGTGCTGTAGCCTACTTCCATCGCACACTCCCTATGAGCGCGGGAGGGTGGAATCATCCCTCATGTACCATCAATGGTATGGACCGATTTGAGCCAATCATTTACCAGCCTGTAACGCTGAACCCTGATCGGAACTGTTGACTGGAGGAAAATATTGATGGTTCATTTTCAATATCACTGCTTTCAAGATCACTTCAGAAGATGAGCTCTGTTGGGTTTTTTTTCCAACAGAAAAAACAATGAAAATTGAGCTCATTAGAATCCAGATTGTGACCCAGCCAGATGGAACCAGTCGAGTTCAGGTATATTTCAATTTTGGCTCGGTTCCACACCTATCCTAATATGGATTCTGTAGCTTAGGAACAGACTGTTCTTCGGAATAAACAGATAGCCCCAGCCACATGCTGCATTATTGAAAATGTATCTGATCGCACTGCGATAAATATTAAAGTCTGAGCTTGCAACTGTCACAAGTACAAATGAACAGACACAGCTTTATGGAGTCAATTAAGCGAGGAATGGCTGCTTGAGGCTAGCCAGTAATGTATGTGCTTTCAGGGCAGCCAGCTAATTACAAGGTGGGATCACCACCATCACTCAAGCTTTGGTTGCAGAGAGTGGAGTTGGAGAGGGGAGAACAATTTGATTTTAATGAATGGCACCACTCTTCTGATAGGCATATAAGCATTAGTAGAGCAGAGAAGGCTGAGGGGGGACCTGATTGAGGTGTACAAAATTATGAGGGGCATCGATAGGGTAGATAGAAAGGAACTTTTCCTCTTAGTAGAGGGGTCAATAACCAGGGGGCATAGTTTCAAGGTAAGGGGCAGGATGTTTCGAGGGGATTTGAGGAAAAACTTTTTCACCCAGAGGGTGGTTGGAATCTGGAACTCACTGCCTGAAAGGGTGGTAGAGGCAGGAACCCTCACAACATTCAAGAAGCAGTTAGATGAGCACTTGAAACGCCATAGCATACAAGGCTACGGACCAAGTGCTGGAAAATGGGATTAGAATAGACAGGGCTTGATGGCCGGCGCGGACACGATGGGCCGAGGGGCCTCTTTCTGTGCTGTATAACTCTATGACTCTATTATGGTTAGCTGGTAGAGCTGAGAATTCCCCTCTTTTCCTCACAAATCAATAGTTCAGATATTCATGAAACTGAAAAGAAAGTCCTGAATAACTAGTGACGTTGAACGCTCAGAGAATCGGAAGACATCTCCCCAACACCAGCAAGGATTGGATTCAGCTCACTTCACCTACAACCGGCCAATCCATGGACATCACCAGGAAAACCAAAGCACAAATGCCAAAGAAGAAATACTCGCCTCCCGCACCCAACAGCAGGTCTGTTTGCTTTTTCGTCCCTCTTCCTCTCCCGACAGAACTGATTCCTGCTTGAGTATAGTTCCACGAGTCCCAGTCACCCTCTGGCACCGTGCCCAAGTGATGTGCTGGGCTAGAGGATGAGTGCGGGAGGGCTATTCAACCAAGCGGGGCAACACAGCCGAACCTCATTTCACCTCCACCCGATGCCCATGCACATTTATTTTCCAGCAGGATTGACTGGCACAGGAACTGCCCTCCTCAGCCCAGGGGGGCGCTGAAACTGGTTTTAGTGCCCCAGGTGACATCAGCTAGGTCTTCCCGACAATTGGATTTGCAAATCCAAGCAAGTTTACATTGCGTTTGCCGTTCACCACAGAAGACACACATGTCAGGGACCAGTGGCATTAAAACCCCTTTCAGGCCAGTATGTCAACACTTACACAGTTCATGCCTCATGTTCACCAAAAAGATCTTAGGCTATCCCTTTTTGAGCTGAATTTACATTGCCAGCATAGTTCTTCAAAGTAAGATTGAAGGTGTTGTTGGCATGCCTAAGATTTCCAGCAGGTGGCAGCTATTGAGTTCAAAGAAAGCATTCCATGATTACAGAAAATCAAACACACACACCAAATATGCTGCAATTCTCCTGCCCCAGTCATCCCAATCTGGTAAGGTAAGTAGAAAATTATCACTTTGAAATGTGTAGGTACAGTAATGAAAGGGACTTTACAACACAAGTTAGATATCGGAGGAATGTTCTGTATTTTAAATAGGTTCGGAGTCCAAAATCGTTCCCTGATACAATTTATCTGAGAGGTCGCACAACACCAGGTTATAGTCCAACAGTTTTATTTGAAATCACAAGCTTTCGGAGCTATCGATTTGCTCCTTCCTCAGGTGAAGTACCTCACTTACTTCACCTGAGGAAGGAGCAAATCGATAGCTCCGAAAGCTTGTGATTTCAAATAAAACTGTTGGACTATAACCTGGTGTTGTGCGACCTCTCAATTTTGTCCACCCCAGTCCAACACCGGCATCTCCGCATCATGACAATTTATCTGGACATAGAAGCGGCGATTCTGCAGAGCGGTGCTCCCAGGGAGAACGAGCAGGAAACCACGCAAAGCACAGCCTGTGATCTCCATCCATTGTGGGTCCTAGAAACTCTAACATACAGTATTACTGTGGACTAACTCTCTGGGTTGAAATTTGTCTCGGGGCAGAAGAGCTAAACGGGCGTTATCACATCGCCCTCCCCCACTATATGCCCTGCTTGATACTCAGTTCTATTGAAGTCAGTGGAACTGAATATTGGGCAGGGAGCATAACGGGTGGTCCATGCTATACCGCGCGCTTGGCGCTACTGCCCGAGACAGATGTCTACCTTTCTATGTCTTGAATATAAAAGAAATGTTTATGCTTCCTCACAAATGGTTTAGTGGCTAAACGCGTCACATTGTGGTTATATTGAAGTACACTGACCAGGAAGATCCGTGGCTTGATCCCTGCTCTGTGCTGAAGCAGGATGGGAGAATAATTGCTACAAGAGACAAGTCGCAGAATGGATTGCTGGCTGGCTCCAGGACAGAAAGCAGAGAGTGGGAGTAAAGGGTAGCTATTTGCAGTGGCAGAAGGTGGGTAGTGGTGTTCCACAAGGATCAGTGCTGAGACCACTGCTGTTCACAATTTACATTAACGATTTAGACTTTGGAATCAAAAACACAATTTGCGGATGACACCAAGTGGGGGGGATAGTCGATACTGAGGAGGACTGCAACAAATTACAGGAGGACATTAATAAACTTGCAAAATGGGCATATAATTGGCAAATGAAGTTCAACACAGATAAATGTGAGGTATTACATTTTGGTAGGAAGAGTAGGGAGGTCACTTATCACTTGGAGGGTGCCAGTCTAGGTGGGGTAGAGAAACAAAGGGATCTCGGAGTACAAATACACAAATCATTAAAGGTTGCGACACAGGTTAGCAAGGCCATAAAAAAAAGCAAACCAAGCACTAGGGTTTATTTCTAGAGGCATAGAATTGAAAAGTAGGGAAGTTATGCAAAACCTGTATCGAACCTTGGTTAGACCACACTTAGAGTACTGCGTACAGTTCTGGTCGCCATATTATAAAAAGAATATAGAGGTACTGGAGAGGGTGCAGAGAAGATTTACAAGGATGATACCAGAAATGCGAGGGTATACATATCAGGAAAGGATGAATAGGCTGGGTCTCTTTTCTTTTGAAAAAAGGCTGAGGGGTGATCCAATAGAGGTCTTTAAAATAATCAAAAATTTTGATAGAGTGGATACATAAAAACATAAGAAGTAAGAGCAAGAGTAGGTCATACGGCCCCTTGAGCCTGCTCCATCATTCAATAAGATCATGGCTGATCATCGACCTCAACTCCACGTTCCCACCCGATCTCCATATCCCTTGATTCCCCTCGAGTCTAAAAATCTATCTATCTCAGCCTTGAATATACTCAAAGACTCAGCATTCACAGCCCTCTGGGGCAAAGAATTCCAAAGATTCACAACCCTCTGAATGAAGAAATTCCTCCTCATCTCAGTCTTAAATGGCCTACCCCTTATCCTGAGACTATGCCCCCTAGTTCTAGACACTCCAGCCAGGGGAAACAACCTCTCAGCATCTACCCTGTCAATCCCCTTCAGAATCTTGTATGTTTCAATGAGATCACCTCTCATTCTTCTAAACTCCAGAGAGTATAGGCCCAATCTATACAATCTCTCATCATAGGACAGCCCTCTCATCCCAGGAATCAATCTAGTGAACCTTTGTTGCAGAGAGAATGTTTCCACTTGTGGGGAAGAGCATAACTAGAGGCCATCAATATAAGATAGTCCCCAAGAAATGCAATCGGGAATTCAGAAGAAACTTCTTTACCCAGAGAGTGGTGAGAATGTGGAACTCGCTACCACAGGGAGTGGTTGTAGCGAATAGTATCGATGCATTTAAGGGAAGGCTGGACAAGCATATGAGGGAGAAGGGAATAGAGGGTTGTGCTGATAGATTTAGATGAGGAAAGACGGGAGGAGGCTCGAGTGGAGCATAAACACCAGCACGGACTGGTTGGGCCGAATGGCCTGTTTCTGTGTTGTATATCCTATGTAATCCTATGTAATCGGCCTCAGCGTCCGTAGACCAGATAGAGGAGGGGAAAAACCAGTTACTGATCTGTGTTCAATCACTAGTATCTTCCGTTGGAATTGGGCAATCAGCTGTGGAACTGTATCCACGTACGAGTGAACATTTCCAGGATGGGCGAGAAAATCATTCAGAAGAAAAACATTTGTTCATTCCACAGATACTCCATGTGGCATACTATATAGCACATTACAGTGCAATACTCATTCCTCGTTGCCAGTAACACTTGTGGCATTAATATAGATTGAGCAGATAGAATCTGATTTAAAATGAAAGACTAAAATAGAATTAATTATTCTGCTTGTGTTAACAGTGTTGACCTTTTCCAATGCACAATTTCCACATTAACGTTAAAATTCTCCAGCACTTTAGAAAGCCTGTTGCTGTACCGCTGAGCTGCAGGATTCTTCCGAGTAGATTGAAGGTAGAGAGCCGTACCTGGCTAAAAACACATCTGATCAAAGCAGTGGAGCTCAGAGAGTTTGATAAATGGGCTGTAATGGACTGAAGTAAAAGTGCATGAATTTGGCCTCTTCGTAAATGTAATGGTTTCTTTTCAATTAAATGGTTGATTTTTTTTTCCTTTCTAATTTTTTTTGGTACCAATTTTCCCCCCTCTTCCTACTTTATAGACTTTTGCATTGCAGGAGACCATTCAGCCCATTGAGCTTGTGTCAGCTGTGGCTCAGTTGGTAGCACACTCGCCTCTGAGTCAGAAGGTTGTGGGTTCAAGTCCCACTCCAGGGACTTGAGCACATAAATCTAGGCTGACGCTCCAGTGCAGTGCTGAGTAAGTCTTCCAGATGAGATGTTAAACCAAGGCCCTGTCTGCTCTCTCAGGTGGACGTAAAAGATCCCATGGCACTATTTCGAAGAAGAGCAGGGGAGTTATCCCTGGTGTCCTGGCCAATATTTATCCCTCAACCTACATAACAAAAACAGATTATCTGGTCATTATCACATTGCTGTTTGTGGGAGCTTGCTGTGTGCAAATTGGCTGCCGTGTTTCCCACATTACAACAGTGACTACACTTCAAATAGTACTTCATTGGCTGTAAAGCGCTTTGAGACACCTGGTGGTCGTGAAAGGCGCTATATAAATGCAAGTCTTTCTTTTACAGCGAGCTCTTCAAATGGAGCAGTCTGTTCTGAACCTGACTTTTTCTAGTATCCTTTTATACTCTCCCATTTCAATACTTATCCAATTCAATTTTAAATGAGGTTATAAACTCAGCATCTTGGTCATTCCTGGTAAAGCATTCCAGGTTGAAATAACCTACCGTGTGAAAAAAGTGGCTCCTCCTACTCTCACAGGGGTACAGCCCTCCAGTACCTCCCCGCAAGAGTTCATTCATTGTTCTTGTGCGAGTTCAGGCAGTGTCAGCATAGCTGGTAGAGGGCATCAGCGCTTTGTCCAATTCTGCCCTTATAATACATCCATGTTCCCCACGAAGGGGTCCCTGGCAATGTTCCCGTTAATTTTTTTTTGGGTGCGCGGCCCATTCAAAATACGCAGTTTTTCTCATTGAAAAGCCGGCGAGCTGGCTGCACGGGAGGTCCAGAGAGCTGCGTGGCCGCGCAGCTTAAAGAGAACATTGGTCCCTGGATAACAATTTTTCCAATTCTTGCATGAGTCCTCCTGCGAGCGACATTGACAGTTCGTGTCCAAATTAGGAACAGTTTTGGAATTATAGGCCTAAGCCTATAATTGCACCAGTCGCTGAAAGTAAGCATCCAGGTGCAGCAGGCGGTGAAGAAGGCAAATGGTATGTTGGCCTTCATAGCGAAAGGGTTTGAGTATAGGAACAGGGATGTCCTGCTGCAGTTGTACAGGGCCTTGGTGAGACCACACCTTGAGTACTGTGTGCAGTTTTGGTCGCCTTATCTGAGGAAGGATGTTCTTACCATGGAAGGAGTTCAGCGAAGATTCACAAGGCTGATACCTGGGATGGCAGGAATGACATATGAGGAGAGATTGGGTCGATTGGGCTTATACTCGCTGGAGTATAGAAGAATGAGAGGGGATCTCATCGAAACATATAAAATTCTGACAGGTCTGGACAAACTAGATGCAGGAAGAATGTTCCCGATGGTCGGAGAGTCCAGAACCAGGGGTCATAATCTAAGGATAACGGGTAAGCCATTTAGGACAGAAATGAGGAAGAATTTCTTCACCCAGAGAGTGGTGAACCTGTGGAATTCTCTACCACAGAAGGTAGTTGAGGCCAAGTCATTAAATATATTCAAGAATGAGTTAGATATATTTCTTAAAGCTAAAGGTATCAAGGGATATGGGGAGAAGGCAGGTACAGGGTACTGAGTTTGGATGATCAGCCATGATCTCATCGAATGGCGGAGCAGGCTCGAGGGGCCGAATGGCCTACTCCTGCTCCTATCTTCTATGTTTCTATGTTTCTATGTAAGCCCTCTCGATTGACACGGCCCAAACTCTTTTCACCTAGGACCCATTGCATCGAACTTCCGACCCCTCTGTCTGGACTGGATTGGAACCCGGGTTTCATAAGTGAAAGGCCAGTGTCAGCCCTACTTTCTGGATGGAAAACCATGGGCTGTAAGAGGTCAATAGGGATAGGGTGGGGGGATAAAATTCAACTTCAGCAGGGGCATAAAATTATACACCCGGTCTGATTTTCCTTTCTATTGACTTTAGGCGGGTGTATAACAAGCGGCCCGATCCTCTACCGCCTGTTTTGTGCTCCTAGTGAAGTTGAATTAATACCCCGTGTACTCTCGGTCTGTGCTGGGAGCACAGAGGTGGAATTTTTGCTCTCTGTGTTGTATACTGACACGCATGAAATGTACAAGACATGCACAATTAGTTGTCTTTTGTTGCAGATTTTAAGCGCACTATTTGTGATTTTCTTTTTCTTGGACGTATCTGAAAAGAAAATAGCTGAACCACATGTGCATTCATGTGCAAGTGTGCATAGAGAGAAACAGCAACTTAGTATTCGAAGTGCTGACCTCCAGTGAGACAATGCCATGTGACTAGACACATAATTATTCACCTACTTGCCAAAGGCTGTTTCTTGCATCTAACAAATACACCCCACCCTTAAGTCAAATGGTACAGCAAAGTTGCAGTCTTCCCCCGTTGCTTTGCGCACTTTAAATGTCACTGATACTTTCCAGGTTTCAGTGTTCATAGCACATTCTTTTTCTTTAGAAACAATAAATTCGCCTGGTTGAATGTGCCACATACATAGCTAATAAATCAGGAGCAAGATCCCGTGCCATCCTTGGTTTATTTTGCCTCAGTTATTAAAGCAATAACCAATGATTAATAACAACATAAAATGCTGGAAGCACTCAGCAGGCCAGGCAGCATCCGTGGAGAGAGAAACAGAGTTAACGTTTCAGGTCTGTGACCCTTCATCAGAACTGGAAAAGGTTAGAGATGTAACAGGTTTAAAGCAGGTGCAGAGACAGGGAAAGGGGGGAGGGGAGGGAAGGAAGGAATTGAAGGAATAGTCTGTGCTAGGGTAGGAGGCAGGAGAGATTAAATGTTGCAAATGGGGATGGCAGAATCATCAACAGCCGCCTGAAAAATGGAGGCAGGGGTTATAGTCTGAAATTGTTGAACTCGATGTTGAGTCCAGAAGGCTGTAAAGTACCTAATCGAAAGATGAGGTGCTGTTCCTCGAGCTTACGTTGAGCTTCATTGGAACAGTGTAAGAGGCCGAGGACAGAGAGGTCAGAGTGGGAGTGGAGCGGAGAATTAAAGTGACAGGCGACCGGAAGCTCGGGGTCACCCTTACGGGCCAATGATTAATGTTAGTTTGCAAAATGGTGGCATTCAACAATTTTATTGGCAACATTTTTCTCCGTGAACTGACCGTGGAAGTGACTGAATCTGTTCTACATACATGGTTGTAGGACAGCCAGTGCTGTTAGCAGACGCATTCACTATTAGATCAGTTTTATGCTCCAGACTCCAGAATGACGGCAAAAAAAGTCTCCCAGAAAAAATGTCATTAATGGATACAATCTAATACGGTGTGTGACATGATTAGGATGGTTTCCTGGTCAGTGTTCATAAGAACATAAGAAATAAGAGCAGGAGTAGGCCATACAGCCCCTCGAGCCTGCTCCGCCAATCAGTAAGATCATGGCTGATCATCGACCTCAACTCAACTTTCCCACCCGATCTCCATATCCCTTGATTCCCCTAGAGTCCAAAAATCTATCGATCTCAGCCTTGAATATACTCAAAGACTCAGCATTCACAGCCCTCTGGGGCTGAGAATTCCAAAGATTCACAATCCTCTGAGTGAAGAAATTCCTCCTCATCTCAGTCTTAAATGGCTTACCCCTTACCCTGAGACTATGCCCCCTAGTTCTAGACACTCCAGCCAGGAGAAACAACCTCTCAGGATCTACCCTGTCAATCCTCTTCAGAATCTTGTATGTTCCAAAACAGAAGCGATTGTCATAATTTTCCAATCTTCCCTCGATGCGGGGGAGGTGCCTGAGGATTGGAAAGTGACAAATGTGACAGCATTGTTCAAGAAATGGTTTAAGGATAATCCTAGTAACTACAGGCTGGTCAGTTTAACATCAGTGGTGGGTAAAGTTTTAGAAACAATGGGGGAGAAATTCAGTATCGCCCAGGCGCAAAGTTTAGCGCCTGGTGCTAATTATCGCCTCCGACTGCAAACTTGGCTTTTATCGCCCCTGGAGGTGATTGGAGCGCTAAATCAGGTGCTACACATCTGTCTTAAGGCGCAAAGGCCGAGGAGCGAGGCGCTAACTCAGAGTGCTGGCGAAGCTCATGTGATGTCAGTCAGCAATGGAACACAGACACACTGGCGCGGCCAGTTCTTAAAGGGGAGGGTCGATCTTGCTCTCCATCCATGCCCTGCTCATTGCAGCCTTGAATCTAGGCCTGGAGAGACCTGTACATCAAACCTGTTGGAAAGAACAATGGAGAGGCCCAGGGAAAGAGCTGAGAATGCAGCCCCCATATTCTCTTCTAAATCGATGCAAGGAAGATCAAGTAAAAATGAACCTGCAAAGTGCTGCTCAGTACCCAAAACTCCTCATCACAGCTTGGAATATCTCCTGCAGTCTCTCTCTCTCACTCAGAATGCGTGGTGAAAAAATTTCGCCGACAAAAAAAGGCAGGAAGCGGTCACCTTTAAATAGCGCTCCCCCAGTCCCTTCCTGACTGCAAAACGCTCCCCTCAACCTGTCGTTGCTAGCAGCGGTTATATCCAGTCCGGGGCACTACCGGGGCGTTGCACGCTCGACTAACGTCACGATCTGCGGGCGCAGGAGATCGTGGCGGTAGTGTTTAGCGCCGCCGCAAAATGTCTAGTCAATTTCGTGAGCGGCACAAACATCGCCACGCACGGGCGCTAGTTGCTTTGCGCCCCATTAGCGCCCTCTTAAGGCGTTAACGGGAGGCACAAACCAACCGAATTTTTCCCCCAATAATCAAGGAAAAAATTGACGGCCACTTGGAGAGGTTAAAGCTAATTAAGGAGAGCAGAGCTAGTTTGACTAATCTAATTGAATTTTTTGACAAAGTAACAGGGAGGATCGATGAAGGGAATGCAATGGATGTTGTCTACATGGATTTTTGGAAGGTGTTTGACAAAGTACCACATAGAAGGCAGGTTAACAAAATTAAGGCTCATGGAATAGGTTGGTCAGTGGCAGCTTGGATAAGGAATTGGCTTAAGGACAGAAAACAGCGAGTTGTGGTAAATGGCTGTTTTTCAGACTGGAGGATGGTAGACAGTGGTGTTCCCCAAGGGTCAGTGTTGGGCCACTGCTTTTTTTGATATATATATATATAAATGACCTGGATATTGGAATACAGAGTATCCCGGCAGGTGGGGCTCTGCATTGTAAGTGCCATATCAGAAAACCACCTCTTATATATCTGTAAATTGTTGGTGGTGGTGGTGATGGGCCAGACTGCCTCCTAATCACTAATGAGGATTGAGATTATTGCTCTGCTGGCAGTGGGGTAATTGGGAACGCTCTTAACTTTATGCAGTTTATAAACAATCCTGGAACCCATTAGTGCATGAAAAATCAGGCAGTGCTGGTCTTTTTACTTCATTAGTGCATTGTAAGACAAATCTCCATTTCCCTATCTAATTACAAACCCATTAACTCTGCTTAATGCAGACTTAAAAATATTAGCACAGTGCCTGATCAGGCAATTGAGAAATGTATTCCCTAAATTGGTAAAGTCAAACTAGAAAGGACTCTCACCTGGAGGATACCTCGTAGACAATCTTAGTCGTCTTTTTCAATATGTTATGTATCTGCGATGCCTCCTCTACTAACATACCAGCCCTGGGGAGCTTTCTTAAAGAAATAGAAAAACTTGTATTTATATAACACCTTTCATGACCTCAGGACTTCCCAAAGCGCTTTACAGCCAATGAGGTAATTTTTGAAGTGTAATCACTGTTGTAATGTGGGAAACGCAACAGCCAATTTGCGCACAGCAAGGTCACACAACAATGTGATAATGACCAGAACCAGATAATCTGTTTTTAATGATGTTGGTTGAGGGATAAATGAACCAATTAACTGATTTAAGTCTACGTGGCTGGGTGAAGCAAACCAACTTAGGACGAGTCACCAGTGATATCTCATGTTCTTGTTCTGAGATGTGTGTAGTTTTAATATTGCAATTTTCGTTTTTGTGGGCCAGCTTGGAAGCTGGCCTCCCATCTTCCACCCTCCATAAACTTGAATTCATCCAAATCTCTGCTGCCTGTATCCTAACTCGCACCAAGTCCCGTTCACCCATCACCCCTGTGCTCGCTGATCTACATTGGCTCCCGGTCCAGCAATACCTCGATTTCAGAATTCTCTTCCTTGTTTTCAAGTCCCTCCATGACCTTGCCCCTCCCTATCTCTGTAATCTCCTCCAGCCCTATAACCCTCAGGGATATCTGCGCTCCTCCAATTCTGGCCTCTTGTGTATCCCCGATTTTAATCGCTCCACCATTGACGGCCGTGCCTTCAGCTGCCTAGGCCCTAGGCTATGGAAATCCCTCCCTAAACCTCTCCGCCTCTCTACCTCTCTCTCCTCCTTTAAGACGCTCCTTAAAACCTACATCTTTGACCAAGCTTTTGGTCACCTGTCCAGCAGGCTCGAGGGGCCGTATGGCCTACTCCTGCTCTTACTTCTTATGTTCTAATATCTCCTTATGTGGCTCGGTGTCAAATTTTGTTTGATCACGCTCCTGTGAAGCGCCTTGGGACATTTTACTAAGTTAAAGGCGCTGTATAAATACAAGTTATTGTTGATGGAATTCCTTAAAACTGACAAATAGTTGTTTAAAATTTATTGGATATTGGCCTCACTTGCAGGCCGCAATTCAAGGGCACCCCGCCTTTGGTTTGGACATATTGTCTGTCATTTTATTAGTGGTGCACTCCATTTCAGGGAGTGCTTGTAGTAGCTCTGGAAGGGTTGGTCTTTGCTTGACGTCACCTATCATCAGTCTGCACAAAACTACTAGCTGAAGCACTATATAGCCGACAAGATGTTTTACAAAGAAGAGGATGAAAGCCGGAAAGACGAGTCCCATAATTGCTCCGCTCTACGTGAGTGTACTTCCCCTTCAGCTGAGCATGCAGCTTCTAATGAATCTCATTAAATGCAAGCTGCAAACCACACCAAAAGAAAGGAGCCCAGTTGATCAAGGTGGTGAGGTCAGATATGTGACCTTTGACCCTAGATCACCCTAACCATTCACGTTATTGGCACGTTTCAGGAGAACTTTTCTGTGGATTAGCACTTCTCACTAAAAGAAGAACGTCAAGATTTTATTTTGTTCATTTCCGAATATGGGCGTCGTTGATAAGGTGTTTTAGACTGCACTAGTAAAGAGGCAGCACAAGCATGATGGGTCGAATGGCCTCCTTCGGTGCTGTAAACTTCTATGGGTTTGTGGTTCTTCCATGGCCAGCTCTACACACATTAACCAATCAGATGATTGGCCTGCTCCAGGAGAGACAAGTCACAATTGATTGACAGACCCCTTAACCTTCTCTGCTCTAAGGAGAACAATCCCAGTCTCTCTACTCGCTCCACATCTTGTGAGAGAAATAGAGCATGTATAATAGGTACCATTGCCTGCTGGGATACAGTCAGAAGATTTGCCTGCAACATCACAAGTCAAGAGCTAGCACAGGTGATCCGGAATGAAAGGTATAACATCCAACCATTAGAAATTAGCTATCTGTGATATAACCATGCATTACTTCTGTTTCACTGTTCCTTGTATTTTCCTTACTAATCGCAAAGCTATTTTCCCTGCGCCAAAAGCTATTAGCTTGCTGTGGCAAGGAGAACACCCGCGGCCATGATTAATCTGTTTTTCTTCATGTATATGAGACTGAGCTCATGAACCAGTGGCTATTTAAATCCTATGTTTAAAATCGTTACAGATGGGCGTTCAAATTAGGTGAAATGAATGAGTTTAACATACAATCGAGGGATATGGGGATAGTGCGGGAAGGTGGAGTTGAGGTCGAATTTCAGCCATGATCTTACTGAATGGCGGAGTAGGCTCGAAGGGCTGAATGGCCTACTCCTGTTCCTATTTCTTATGTTCTTATATTCTTATAAAATCCTAAATGTAAGAGCATTGCTTGGAAGAGGGCAGACACAACAACAACTTATATTTATAAAGCGCCTTTAACGTAATAAAATGTTCCAAGACACTTCACAGGAGCGTTATCAAAAAACAAACCAAATTTGACACCGAGCCACATAAGGAGATCTTAGGGCATATGACTAAAAGCTTGGTTGAAGAGGTAGGTTTTAAGGAGCGTCTTAAAGGAGGAGAGAGAGGTAGAGAGGCAGAGAGGTTTAGGGAGGGAATTCCAGAGCTGAAGGCACGGCCGCCAATGGTGGAGCGATTATAATTAGGATTGCTCAAGAGGCCAGAATTGGAGAAGCGCAGAGATCTTGGGGGGGGGGGGGGGGGTGGTGGCGGTTGTGGGGCTGGAGGAGGTTACAGAGATAGGGAGGGGGGCGAGACCCTGGAGGGATTTGAAAACAAGGATGAGAATTTTAAAATCGAGGCGTTGCTTAACCAGGAGTCAATGTAGGTCAGCGAGCACAGGGGAGATGGGCGAACGGGACTTGGTGCGAGTTAGGACACGGGCAGCCAAGTTTTAGATACGTGGAATCACAGAATATTACAGCACAGAAATATTTGTACAATTGCAAGGGGCACCAAGCCAGTCTGGGGTCCAAGTGGATCCAGTGAAAGAAAATAAAGAACTTGCATTTATACAGTACCTTTAACTGCCTCAGGACGTCCCAAAGTGCTTTACAGCCAATTGAGTACATTTTATTTTAAGAGTGTTGTAATGAAAGGATACCTACGTATTGGTAACAGCTGATCTCTGATACTTTTGTCAACTATTTTTATATTACCTATTGCAAACAAGCCCTTTCACAATTGTACGTGTGTGGATATGATACCTGATTAAGTGGGTAGTATTCAGTATCGTTGTCTAGTAAAACTAAACCTTTGCACGAGACCCTCACAGGGCAATCGCTGCCTCTGGCCATTCGATCCATCTCAAGTCTGTTCGAGTGTTTTCTCTACCTGAGCCACCTCATCTAATCACACTCTCCTGCTCACTCCCCATACTATTTAACATATTGAGAATGTTTTATGAATAAAATTACTTCGCACTATCAGTTTATGGAATTGATTCACCACAAGGAGGCTTATAAAAGAGGAACATGCCCAAGTATAAAGAGGCTATTAACCCATTAAAGTAATCGCGTTGTGTTTTTACCGAGTCAAATCAAAAGCTGGATTGCTGCACAGAGTGACTGTCCACTCCAGTACATAGAATGCACAGCAAAGAAACAGGCTTACTACAAAAGCAAAATACTGCGGAGGCTGGAAATCTGAAATAAAAACAGAAAATGCTGGAAATACTCAGCGGGTCAGGCAGCATCTGTGGAGAGAGAAACAGAGTCGACGCTTCAGGTCGATGACCCTTCGTCAGAACTGGAAAAAGTTGGAGATGGAACAGGTTTTTAAGCAAGTGCAGGGGCAGGGAAAGGGGGGAGGGGAGGAAAGAACAAAAGGGAAGGTCTGTGATAGGGTGGAAGGCAGGAGAGATTAAGAGACAAAAGGGATGATGGTGCAAGGCAAAAGGAGATGGTAATGGGACAAGTTAAGAAACAAAAGATGACTCTAGATGAGGTGTAAATGGCGATGGCAGAATGATCGACAGCTGCCATGTGAGAGAAACAGGCCATTCGGCCCAGCTAGTCTGTGCTGGTGGTTATGCTCCACACGAGCCTCCTCCCACCTTACTTCATCTGGCCCTATCAGCATATCCTTCTATTCCTTTCTCCCTCAGTGTGTTTATCCAGCTTCCCCTTAAAGGCACCTTACACTATTCGCCTCAACTGCTCCTTGTGGTAGCGAGTTCCCCCTCCGTGCTAGTTTAGTGCTGCCATTCAGAACTGGAGATACATTATGACAGTGACTCCACTTCAAATGTACTTCATTGACTGTAAAGCGCTTTGAGACTGTCCGGTGGCCGTGAAAGGCGCTATATAAAATTGCAAGTCTTTCTTTTCTTTTTTAGAAGGGGGGGGAAAGGAAATATTGGTGGGGGAGGTGAGACGAGCGGGTGCCCATCATTTCATAATGCCCCGGTGCATAAATTTGAAAAGAAAATTGCAAGAGGGGGGAAACACTGCATTCTGATGGCGAGGGCACCACAGCACAGGACTGAGCAACAGGCAACCATAGTGTCTGTGTGCACTTTCTGGTTACCTACACCATCAGGTTAACCTGATTCTCAAAGCGGCGCCTCTCACCTATTGGCTGCCGCGGCCGATTATTCCTGAGTGACAGATCGGGCGGATTAAAAAGATGCAGAGAGAGAGAGAGAGAGAAAGGCGAGTCAGTACCATAACTGTTGACGTCCAGGGAGTACAGTAATCGCACTGGAGCAGATCGACCTCACAAAAACAACAACACAAAACAACAACACACGACCAACATGTAAGTGCTTAAAAAAAATAGCGCATTCTTAGTTGCAAAATATGGTTTTTTTTCTCGCAGCAGAGCATCGGCGGGTCGCGCGGATTTGGTAACTTCAAATATTTGAAAAGTTAATTTACTGATTGAAGCGGGGGGGGGAAGAGACCGCACAAAGCAAGGGGTGAAAAGTGTATCGGCGCAATATTCAGTGCAATTCTGTTTGAAAAAGGTGGGTATATTTGCAGCAGAACTGTTCCAGGGTTGGCGAGGGGTTATTTACACGAGGGGGCTGTGAAGTTTGCTGGGTTCTTCACATTCTATACACTTGTCCTTTGTTGGAAGTGAGTCGATGGAGACTTTTGTTTTGGAAAAAGTTAATTTGAATTCGACTGTCAACAGGTCTCAGATCTGGCGGCGTAAACACTAAATAATTTTTTTAAATATATTGCCATTTAGGTCCGTAAACAGCAATATTTCCATAACATTGTGGTGTTAAAATAACATTTATCTTTTATTTGCAACATTTTCTCTCTAACTTTATGACTTTAAAGATAAATGTACGGTCGTTTCACAATATATCTCCTTTCCAGATTTGGACCAGCATCTTTTGCTCAAAGGTACAATGTGGCTCTTCGATAAGATTCGCGGCTCGGTTGAAACCAACTTGAGCCGCCCCGGCGACTCCAGCGGCAGAGACAAGCAGCCCAAGGTTTCCCTGTTCAGCAACGTGCTGACCCCGGATAAAATCCCCGACTTTTTCATCCCTCCCAAGTTTCCCAACAGCGCGACCGAGGGACCGGCCGCCGAAAACACCGAGAACCGGCAGAAGAAGACGAACTTGAAACCTTCAACGTCTGAGCAGATTCTGGTCGCCAAGAAGCCCCAAGGCAGCCCCCGGTTGAAGTGCAAAACCTCCTGTGACAACAGCAGCAATCTCCTGAAGGTCGCCAACCGCCACATCATTCAGATCGAGAGTGCAGATGAAACCAATTCTGATGATATGAATGAAGCTGGTTGCAATACTAATTATGACCCTCAGTCACAGAATGCCATGTCTCTTCCTTACATCCCATTGACTCAGACTTCCTATGGTTTTTCCACTTTGATGGAAAGCCCTCACACCAGGCGCAAGGAGTCACTTTTCCATGTTGATCATGGGAGTCCTGTGACCTCGCCTAACTCCCCAAGGAAACGGCCATCCAGCTACAAGAGCAATGGAGAAGCCCAACACCTCAACCCACCAGAGTTCAGTCTGTCGCTGGCGAGTACCTGTAGATACTTAAGTGGCGGGGACAGTGATACCGCCTCCTCTGTCGAATCCTCTCCTTTCAATTCGCCCCTTCTTTCCCGTTCGGTCTCGGGAGCATCCCTCCTCAAGATGTTCAGCCATGAAAATCTGGCCAAACATTGCAAACCGCTGCAGTCCTTCACCTGGAACAGCTCCTTGTCCACGGATGAGTGCAGCTCGACAGATGCCAGTCCAAATATCTCGAGACGGATCAGGTGCCCGACTCCTCCTGCAGGTGGTCCTCCTGCCCCACAAGGGGTTCTTCCTCTGAGTTTGCTCCATTATCAAGACCGAGTACTCAAAGAGCACACTATCCGCCTGAATAAAGGGGGTGCTATTAGACTATCTGCTGAATATGATTGCACTAATGCCCGCCTTCGAATCCGTATAATCACTGCTGAAGATCTTTATGACAAGACATTGGACAACAAAAGCATCAACTGTTGTGTGATTTTGTACCTGACTCCTGGAAAGATCCAGAAACAGCGGAGCACCATCATCAAGAACAGCAGAAACCCCATTTTCAATGAAGATTTTTTTTTCGATGGGCTCCCTCTTGATGAGTTTAAGAAGGCAGCTTTGAAGCTAAAAGTGGTAAACAAAGCCTCCAGCCTCAAGCGTGATGCTGTACTTGGTGAGAAAGAACTGAAATTGTCCTTATTACTACCTTTCTTCTGATATTGGCTGCTTTGCTACCCATATCTGGAGACAATATGGCAGATTCCTGTTGATAATAGGTAATCTCTCTTGTCTCTAGCTCATTTTCTATGAATTTGAGAAAAATCATCTGGCTAATTGAAAATTATGAGCATTTATAGAGCTAAAGACATGGAGTTGTAATCCAATTCAGGAATGAATGACTTAGACTGCTTTCACTTTGAAGTGAAGAGGTCTTGCAGTAGGCTCCCAGAGGAAATTCATGTTTTTTTTTAACCTATTTATCAACATGAGTGTCACCATTGAAGGAGCTGATCTGAATATGGACAAAAAGACATATTGCCTTAAGTGGTAGAAGAGGTTTTTCTAAGGTAGAATTGAAGTTGCATTGCTAGTAAAGGGGTGGGGGTTCCCTGCACTGGAGCTGCTCCACATACCATGTAGCACACCGATGACGACCATAATAATTCTGCATCAAAGTGACAAAGACTTTTTTTTCTTTTGTTCGGAGAGTACTACAAACATTCTGTAGCTCAGCACATCCTGTGACTGAGAGTCCTGCTGTACTTTGTGACTTTATAACCAGAGGGTCACGAGTTTGAATGCCAAATATCTCAACTGGAGTCTTGCACTGTAAAAGTTCATCTATTAAGTGCAGATTGTAGGGAAGCTTTGGAGGTGTTTGTGGAACTGACTTGAGACTATCTCACCCATGCCCCCAGCCAAGGCAAGAAGCTAAGCAGTTGGAGACAGCAAGTAAATATGAAAGGGAGGAAGGAAAAAGTGAAAGACTGAAATGTAATTAACCTTTGTAAAAGTTCTATGATTGAAATGTACATATTGTGAAAGGTAAATGTAAAGTGGAATCTTCTGTTCATTGATAGCCAACTAGAAATATACTTAATTATCATTTGTGAGGTATGTATCATTCTGGCTTATGTGTAAAATATATCTGTGATATTTTGAATATATAATTCATGTTTCTGAGTACATATTGTATGAAAATAGTTTATTAGCAAAATGTTCCGCAAGATCTTTTCTGAACAATAATTTGGTAAAGTATTCACTGCCACATAAAATAGGGATGAGCAAAGTTCAGGTTTGACACTCTCATTGAAGAGAGAGCTGTATGAGTATCTCTCTTTTATTTCTGCCAGAATTTTGTAATATGGAAGTATGGTATTGTCTAAATAACACTGCCTGATGATTATAGTATCTTAACACTTGTGTTTGACTTCATAAAGGTCAGTTTGTAACTTGTATGCGATAGATTAGTGTTTGTGTACAAATAGTACAAAAATACCATTGTGAGCATGTCTGGTGAAAAATATAGCATAATACCCCATCACTGCCCTTGAATGGAGAAAGTTGCATCGAAGACTCGGATTGTATCTGCACTTGTGATAGCACCAAGAAGCCCCATACATCATTATTAGCTTCTGACTTACTGTTAAGGAATAGAATTTGTAATTTTTTTTTAGATGCTGGCACAAAATTAATTTATTTTCATTAATTTTAACCCTAGTGATGTGGACCTGGCATTGCACAACTAAATGGTTGGAAATAAATAGCTTTAGAAAGTGATTTCTGGGGGTGGGGGTGGGGGAAACAAGACATTGGATCTACATTCATTTGTATTTCTTTTTAGCTGAATTAATAAAAGGAGAGGTGGAGCTAAATTAACTTGCCAAAATCTAATGGGACCCAATGCCTAGGCAAAAATGATAGCTTTGAGATTTGAAAGTCGCACTTAAATATTCCAATGACCTGCTCAGTGCTGTAGTGCATAAAAATCTAAAACTAGGAAAGGCCAACAACAACTCCACCTTGGTGCGACAGAGCACGAGATTGCTTCCGTGTCATTTTGAATATAAATTCTGTCCCTGAATTCATAGCAGCAAACAATTTTCTGTTAAGTTTATTAAAAGGCATTCTATACTTAAACTGCAATTCCAATGGTCTGGAAGTGCTGTTCAGTTGAATCTGGCCAACTGATCGCTTGCCCATATCAGGGAATGTGCCAGAAATACTACAGTCAGTTTCAGCTGGTACATTTTGAGTCTGATAACTTCTTGAATTAATATAGACTTCACCAAGAGCACAAGCTCTATTACTGAGTCGCTGTCATGGAAATAAATCTTTTTATAAGTATCAAGCAATTTATACGAGAACCCTCATATTGTACATAGTCTTTGAGGGAAAATTAGATAAACCTAATTTATTATTTGATTCTTAATATTTATTAATCAAATGAGAATGAATGTTTACATTCTAGGTGTAATGTTGTACAGATCTTACAGTGCTTGTGATTTGCCTCTTTTTGCCAATTTTTTTTCTCCATTTACATTTTTACGGCAGTAATAGTGTTACTGATTGTCATTAACACAATCAGGCTTCATGAAGCAGTTCTCCAGTGGTTTGCACTGTTCAATCTGTCCTGGCTTTGTAATTGTAATTTAAATTTACAGATCTGGTGGGTAAATCAAGTCGGCATAATGTATTGAATGCACTCATTAAAAATCATCTGTGGAATGAGTGGCATTTTTGTTCCGATTATTTCTTGAAACACTTACACAAGGGAAATGTATTAAAATCATGAATTGCAGATTAACTGTGGATTGGTAGATTGGTTTCTTTTCTTTGGGGGGGGAGGGGAATATAGATTGATGAGACTTCAACTCAAATTTCCATAAGTTCATTATATTAATTTTGCAAATAGTAATCGTTTGCATTTTTAATGAAGGGCTTATTATAGAACATCTGTATTCTGACTCCAGCTACATTACTGTATAAGACATGCAGAGCACAGAATCAAAACCAAAACCACTTGTTACTTTGCATGTTCACAGGTCAGCATCCATATTCAGTTCTGATTGAAATAAAGTTCATAAGCCTTGGGAACAAATTATAATGGAAGAAAAAGTATAGAAAGCCCAAATCGAAATCACAATTATGCTGTGCACTGAAACACTAATGAAATAATCTTCAAAAGTATCCAGATTCCAGGGTATATGAGGGGAAGACAGGCTTGCATTTGTGTAGGATCTTTTCAGGTCGTTGAAATGTCTAATTTCCCATCACATGATGAATTACATTTTGGAGTGCCGTGAATTCCGAAGGAGAACTGGGTAACAAATACTTTAATAGTGTTAAAACAGCTAAGGAAGAAGTTGAAAAAGACATAGGAGTCTTAGAAGACTCAATGCTCAACATATCCAAACCAATAAACAGCAGCAATCAACAAAGCCAATAGAATGTTGAACTACATGCCCAAAACTGTAGAGTACAAGTCAGGGGAAGTCATGATCAAACAATTAGGGCTGGATTTTGATACTGGGGACGTGATGGAGTCGGGAATCCCACTTTTTGGGTTGTAGACCCGCCTCCATCGACTTGTGGCCAACCCACTGTATTTTCCCTTGATTGACCTTGTTGAGCCCGCCCAGTGAGCTCAGCAGGCCAATTAAGGGCCACCCGGCAACAGGTGACGTCACAGATTGACATTTCATCTGTCAAGAGCTTTTGACAGATGAAATATCAGCGTTTGACAGCTCTGTGAAGCTGTCAAACACTGACAATTTGTCTTCTAACTTGAGTCCTTCCTCTCAGGCTGAGTTAGAAATCATTCCAGCACAGAAAACAGAGGCTGAAACTTTTGACAGCACCACGGCCTTTCTGCTTTCTGTGCCGGTGAGATTTCTGACTCCCGAGAACTGAAGGGCTGACACCTGCAGGAGGAAGTTAAGGTAAGTAAAACTTTTTCCCACACTTTGCACTTACCTTACACACTTACCTCTGCACACATGCACCCATCACTCACCTGCCCACCGGACATATCGACCCCTCCAACCCCTGCAGACCCACGGTCCGCCTCGCTAACTTGGCGTGGTTGGCACCTGTCGGGAAGCCCACATTTCAGCTTTCAAAATAGGGATTAGGCAAAAAACTGCCTGTTAACTACCTGTTAACAGGCAGTTAATTGTCACTAATCCCCTTCCCGCCTCGGGGAGGCGGGTCCCAGCACAGGTTGGGTACCTGCCTCCAGCAAAACTGGCATGGAGGCGGATTGGGGGCGGGATGGGGTCAGGACCCCCGAATCTGCAACTTTAACCCCCCACACGCCTCCAAACCCGCCTCCACGGGTCAATGAAAATCCAGCCCTTATACTCTACCCCACCTTGAGTATTGTGTCCAGTTCTGGTCATCAAGGCACTTGGGAAATATTTAAGCATTGGAGGCTGTGCAAAGAACAGCCACAGGATTGATCCCTAGATTTAGAGGTCTGATTCATGAGAAAAGACTGGTGGGGCTTGAGGGCACAGTATTTCGATCGGCTATGATACGGAACTGGAGCGAATCATCGACTGGGATTCCGAAAATGGCATGGGACCCAGTTCCACCAAGATTCAGCCCCATGTTTTCTACCTGCCCCTCCTCATGCCAAGGAAGTACAGCTGAGGCGTTCCTGATCCACCCTGGAAATTCTGCCCTTAAAAGGCCTCCGTGGAACTCATGCCATTTGACAGCTGGCACGAGTCCCACTAAGACCCAAAACGTTGTTGGCCAAAGGTAGTCAATCCCAGAGAAGATAAATTACCTACAAGAAAGTGCCCTTTAGCTCCCTGAGGTAATCTGTTGTACATTTACTACACACCATGACGATCCAGCAGCCCTAATGGTCAATTTTCTGGTGTCCGCTCAGAAATGAACAGCTTTATTGAATTCAATTTCAAAACTTGTCACGGAAGAATTGAAACTCGACTTCTGGGTTGGGTTGCTAGCTCAGTACCATATAAAGCAATCGGATGGTTGATGGTATCTCAATAGTTATTGTTTTAAATTCACAAAATGATAGCATTACAGTAAACAACTGGTAAAAAAATAATTGGCTCTATAATTATACAATGTGAGTTGGAGGAAAACTGACCTGTGTCACAAAGAATGCATCTCAAGCCGGAACTGAGTAGGAGATTTTGAGCAGAAGCTACACATATCAATCACAATAATACTTAACATAGAGGTAATATTTCCTTTAAGGAAATTTTGCTTAAGAGCTTTCAATAATCAGCTTAATTAAGCGTGCAGAGGAGGCAACAGAGTAATCAGCCTGATAAAAATAACTATCAGTTTTAGTGCCAGCATGTTAAGTGTTCCATGGGGATAATAGTTCTTTTAAGAATTGAACTTGCATTTAAAATCTGAAGGCGTAATTTTGACTTTGGATGATAGTGTAAACAGGCGATATCAAATCAGCCGCCCATTAGATTTGCATGGAAACGAAAATTAAGATTATGATTGGTTTGGATAGGCTAGACGGGGAAAGGCTGTTCCCACTAGTTGATGGTACAAGGACTAGGGGACACAGATTTAAGGTTTTGGGCAAGAGATACAGGGGGGATGTGAGGAAAAACTTTTTTACACAGCGAGTGGTGAGGACCTGGAACTCGCTACCGATGGAAGTGGTGGAAGCGGAGACACAATGGGCTGGATTTTGAAGTTGGAGTCGGGTTGGGGTCGGGAATCACACATTCTGGCTTGTGAACCCGCCTCCATCGAGATGTGGCCAACCCACTGTATTTTCCCTTGATTGACCTTGTTGAGCCCGCCCAGTGGGCTCAGCAGGCCAATTAAGGGCCACCCGGCAACAGGTGATGTCACAGACTGACATTTCATCTGTCAAGAGCTTTTGACAGATGAAATATCAGCGTTTGACAGCTCTGTGAAGCTGTCAAACACTCACAATATGATTTCTAACTTCAGTCCTTCCTTTCAGGCTGAGTTAGAAATCATTCCAGCACAGAAAACAGAAGGCTGTCGTTTCTGACAGAACCACAGCTTTCCTGCTTTCTGTGCCAGTGAGATTTCTAACTCCCGAGAACTGAAGGGCTGACACCTGCAGGAGGAAGTTAAGGTAAGTAAAACTTTTTTCAACACTTAGCACTTACCTTACACACTTACCTCTGCACACATGCACCCATCACTCACCTGCCCACCGGACATATCGACCCCTCCAACCCCTGCAGACCCACGGCCCGCCCCGATAACTTGGAGTGGTTGCCACCTGTCGGGAAGCCCACACTTTTCTTTTAAAAATAGGGATTATGCAAAAAACTGCCTGTTAACTACCTGTTAACATGATGTGGAGATGCCGGCGTTGGACTGGGGTGGACAAAAATGAGAAGTCGCACAACACCTTGTAATTTTAAATAAATCTGTTGGACTATAACCTGGTGTTGTGCGACTTCTCATTTTTACCTGTTAACAGGCAGTTAATTGTCACTAATCCCTTCCCGCCTCGGGGAGTCGGGTCTCAGAACAGGTCGGGTACCCGCCGCCAGAGAAACTGGCATGGAGGCGGGTTGGAGTCGGGATGGGGTCGGGACCCCCGAATCTGCAACTTTAACCGCCCCCCCCGCCTCCAAACCCGACTCCACGGGTCATTGAAAATCCAGCCCAATGTTTTCAAGGGGAGACTGGATAGGCACTTGAGGGAAATAAACTTGCAGGGCTACGGGGATAGAGCGGGGGGAATGGGACTGACTGGATTGCTCTGCAGAGAGCCGGCATGGGCTCGATGGGCCGAATGGCCTCCTTCTATGCCATTATGACTCTATGTGTAACAGGCGGCTGATCCAATATCGCCCGTTTTACACTATCGCCCAAAGTCAAAATTACCCCCTTAGTGTTCGATCAGATTTACTGCCCCAAACATTCTTAATTGGGGTGAAGTTATCCTTTAAACTTAAATGATCCTAGCCACACAGGCAACAGTAGCTGGCAAAACTGACATTCTTCAAGTTTCTCGTCTGCCCTACAAAGAAAATTACCATTTCTTGGTTATGCTTTGAATTCTGACAAAGGCCTAACATTCATGTGTCACATCAGGACCTTTGTTCTGATGGGGGAGAGAAAGGGGAGCTCGTGGTGGAAGAAAAAAAAATCCCTGTCTTGACATTCCGAGAAGGACTTAGTCAAGAACAGCCTACCAACTTGGAACCAGACACAACTTGTTCTCAGTGACAGATATGTTTGGACAATTTCTTCAACTGGCAAACTTGAAAATCTGGGCAGCAATATTTAAAGGCATGCCAATATTGTTAAAATTCAGTGTGAAGTTTATGTCAAAGTTGCGTTTGTTTGTGTTAGTCACGCAGCACGTTAACCCTTGCATTACACCAATGCTGACCAGGCTGAGGATTTGGTTAAAATCACATTATGATTCTATACAATTGTAAAGGAAGAATTCCAATGACATAAACACCAAAACCAATGAAGTAAGTTTGCCCAATAGCCAAGCTGGTTAAGGCAGTGCATGGCTGAGCGCTAAAGTTTAGGCAGGTCCCCAGGTGAATCCTTGGTTTGTAGTAAGGACAGTAACAATTAGATAGGTGGTGCTGCGATGCTCAATTTAGAACTGCACCACGCCTCCGCTAGTTAAACCTAGTTAATTAATAATAGAAGAAGAAATGCAACTACTTGAAAAGATGTCATGATGTGGAGATGCCGGCGTTGGACTGGGGTGGACAAAAATGAGAAGTCGCACAACACCAGGTTATAGTCCAACAGATTTATTTAATTTTACAAGCTTTCGGAGCAGTTCGCTCCTTCGTCAGGTAAGTTTAGCAGTGATTCTCTCACTGCTAAACTTACCTGACGAAGGAGCGAACTGCTCCGAAAGCTTGTAAAATTAAATAAATCTGTTGGACTATAACCTGGTGTTGTGCGACTTCTCATACTTGAAAAGAGGCAGCAACAACTACATGGAAGTGAATGTCAGCATAGGGAGATTGCTTTGTGTAAACATTAATTAACAAATTAAATTCAACGTAATATCATAGTAATGGTCCAGTATTCAAGGAACCATTTTGAGCTCCACTCCTACAGTGTATTTACAATACAGAGAATATCACTCAAGGGGATGTGTTGCAATTATTTTTAACTTGAGGGAAAGGTTTCCATAATTTGCATGTCTTTTACACTCATTTCCACTCGTCGCCCATTGTTTTAAGTAGAGTTCCTTTCTGAGGTATTTAATGCAGTCATTGATTCGCTTAAAATAAATGTGTTAATTATTGCGCTAAATTAATCCATTAACCAGTGTACTTCCAGAGGATATTAAAACCCATAGTTAGAAAGCAACCCTTGTTAATTATGGGCTTCTGTACAAATATTCTTACAAACAGGAAAAGGCTAATAGGCCAAACAAATTCATCTCTTTTTGATAGACCTTAATTCCACCTAGTTCTGGTGAAAGGTCATTGACCTGAAACTCTTGTTTCTCACTCCACAGAGGCTGCCTGACCTGCTGAGTGTTCTCAGCATTTTCTGTTTTTATTTCAATCCCACCTACCTGTCTTTTCACTTAGGGGTAATTTTTATGCTTTCGCTTGGGAACACGTTACAAAATATTTCCCCCTCAGCCTCCAAATTTATCCTCAATCGCCTCTCTCTTAGAAACTCATCTAATTGACTTTTCAATGCCCCCTTCAATGAACTTCCCTGGTAACTTTATCTACAAATCTAATACTCGTTTTGTAAAAAAAAAAATGAACTCATATCTCTAGCAGTACATGCCAGGCCAAAAACAAACATGACCCAAGTAGATCATTAATAGCCAAAATAAATTGATCTGTAAAGTATCTAAAATGTATAGAAATATTATTCATAGACAATATTTGTAAATGGAAGGGCAAACCCAGCAGAGGAAAATACGAATCTTTAATAATAGCAGTAAATCCGTATGAATACAGACACTTCCGTTCTAAATAATGGACAGCGTTGTTGAATATTGTTTAAGTATTCGGTGGAAGACTAGGAGTGCATTACAAAGCCATAATGTACTGAGCATACAAATGACTGTGCAATATTAGTGTATGAATGCTTAATGTTTCCGTATTATACTAGTTTCTCTGGCCTAGAAATTTGTCCCGGGCTGTGGCGCAAAGCGGGCGGTGTCGGATCGGCCGCCTGTTATACGCAGCGCCGGATATTCAGTTCCATGGCAGTCAATGCAACTGAATATCGGGCACTGCGTATAGCGGGCGGCCCATCCGACACCGCCCGTTCTGCACCACCGCCCGAGACGAATTTCTAGGCCGCTGTCTTTTTAACAGAGGCTTTAACCAGTTCATTTAAAACCAGTTAATGCCTCTGTTAAACAGAAGAGGAATGCCAGGTGAACATTTTACGTCTTAGGATACCGATAGTCCGAACAATTATTTCTAGAGGCCAGAAAGAATCAAGAGCCAGTCCTTTGATCATCTGAACTTTGCAGGATTGTTAGACATCTTATTGATGGCAATACATCTGCAATACAGTTTTCAGCTGAAATTCATCCCTTCTGCTAAGAGCAGCAACTGCTCTTCACTGTCAAAATATTGGCCATCAAGCTTCGTCATGTAGCTTCCCATCTCCTGACAGGGAGGGGATGTGTTGACATGGTTAATACTGTAAAAGTACAATGTGTAATCTTCTCACATGACAGGAAGAGAATGCTTTACTGAATGCCCCCCTCCCTCACTGGGTTACGATACCTGTGTATATATGTTACTGTGAATTAACTGACAAGCTGGAATCCAACGGTACAAAAATCCATAGCAGGCAATTTCCTTTTATAAAGATAATTTCAATCTCTTTATCGTGCCATTAAATATTGGGAGTAGATGAGACAGACTTCTTTTTCTTGTGTGTCAATACAACAAGTATTCATTGCCTGTCAGATTGGACAAACAACCGGTGCATTTGTTCATATCAGAAAGACGATCTGTGTTATTTGAGATGGATATGATGGACAAATATTACACATTTTGTATGGTAAAAGGTAGTAATGATTTCCACTTGCGTCTTCAAATAAACAGCCTTTTATTATTGAAAGGTAATGTGTTTCTTTTGTGCAGCTTCAGGAAGCAGTTCGGGAGGTTGTTAAATGAATTGCAGGTGTGCCATACAATACTTTAAACTGAAACTACCAATAAGTAGGCACATCACATCATCAACATAAACCTCAGTTTTTGATTTTACTGAAAGCCAATTGGAACATTTCCCTGTTTGTTGCTATTGAATCCTGTTGGAGAAAAGCCCAACCTTAAAGGACAACTCCAACCCATGTGAGAAAACTCTTTTGAAAGTGTAAACCAGGGTCTGTTACAACTGACTTAGTAACCCTGGGATAGGAAGAAGAATGTAATCCTATGTAATGAAGCGCCTTGGGATGTTTTACTATGTTAAAGGTGCTATATAAATGCAGGTTGTTGTTATTGTAAATTGGAACACCATCAAACTAGAGTTGGATGCAAACACAAATCCTGGTGACGAACAACAATTGTTATAACCCGACCAAAAGAGTTAATCATTTTCCTGCTGTGTGCTTTGAGCAAGGTTCATCCATTAGGATCCTAAAAACAAGTGAAGTCTTGTGGTTTGCCAAGAAGGGTGGTGCCTTTCCCAACAGGACTGGCAAGTTCTGTCATTTCTATTCAGTGAATTACAATGCTTAATACATTTAATAGCATTTAGTTCCAGAACTTTAGTAAGAACTTTTGTTGCTGCAGAAATGATTGTGTACTTTTAATTATGTTGAGAAAATCTGTGATATATAAGCTTGCATACTATTGATCATGTCAAAATGTAGTTTGATAGACTGTGGAAGTAATAGAAGTCAGACAGCATACAATCCTTTAGCAGGGTGAAATATGGCTTTTGGCCAAAAAAAGCATTAATTTACAGGAATGAATACATACAGTAAGCTTAAATAAAAGTATGGGTATTGAAGACCTATAAAGAATGTGAGGAGCTCTACATTTAAAAATGGTTTCAATGGGATAGTCACTTATCAGGTAGTGAGTGAAATGGGATTGACGGTCACAAAAGGGGTGAATCCACCAGCCCCACACTTTCAGCAGGGAGCCGTGCATAAAGGAACCATCATGTCTTGGAGAATTGGCTCTTCAACATCGTAGCGCTATCTCTAAATCGGTGAATTTACCCTCAGATATCCTTAGAGGACAACTGCAACCCGTGTAAGAAAATTCTTTTGAAAGTGTAAAATAGCGTCCTGTTTTCGACCAGGGTCTGTTACAACTGGCTTAGTATCCCTGGGATAGGAAGAACAACGTAATCCTATGTAATGAAGCACCTTTGGATGTTAAATTGTGGCGTTCAGCTAACACATATTGCCAATTGTGCATCAGGATGTAGTGATTTTGTGCATTAGCGTTAATGGCGAGGGTGCTAACTTCGGCACACGTTCATAACATTGCGCTTGGGAGTAAACTGGTGCAACACATGGGCCTGTCTTAACTGTGTTTTAGCTTATTAAGGACTTGTTAACTCTTTGTGGGTCATTTTAACCATAACCCACCCAATGGGAAACTAACAGGATCGGATCGACAGCCCAGTATACACCCTGCCCGATCTTACTTTCCTTTGACTTAAACCACCAAGGCTCCCATTTGGAGATCATTACGCTACTCCTTTAGGCAGGCATTCCCAGCCGATCCAATCCTGGCTATTTCCTGCTGGATTAGGTTAAAATGACCCCCTTTCTCTTTTCAAACGCTGGTGGACCTGCAGTGAATGAGGGTGTAATATTACCATTTTGTGCATTTGCCTCCTGCAAAGCAAGTGTCAGCCGTGGCTCAGTGGGTAGCACTCTTCACCTCTAAGCCAGAAGGTTGTGGGTTCAAATCTCACTCCAGGGACTTGAGCACAAAAATCTAGGCTGACACTCCAGTGCAGTGCTGAGGGAGTGCTGCATCTGTCGGTAGGCGCTGTATTTCAGATGAGACATTAAACCGAGGCCCCGTCTGCTCTCTCAGGTGGACGTAAAAGATCCCATGGCACTATTTCAAAGAAGAGCAGGGGAGTTATCCCTGGTGTCCTGGCCAGTATTTATCCCTCAATCAACATCACTAAAACAGATTATCTGGTCATTGTCACATTGCTGTTCGTGGGAGCTTGCTGTGTGCAGCCTCAGAACATCTCAAAGTGCTTTATAGCCAATGAAGTACTTCTGAAGTGCAGGCAACGCATCGGGACATTGCACACAGAAAGGTCCCACAAGCAACAATGTGATAATGACCAGATAATCTTTGTTTAGGTGAGGGATAAATATTGTCCAGGATCCGGGGAGAATTCCCCGGCTTCAAAATAGTGCCATGGGATCTTTTACGTCCACCAGAGAGGGACGACGGGGGTCTCGGTTTAACGTCTCATCTGAAAAATGGCACCACCGAAAATCCTGCCCTCCC
This sequence comes from Squalus acanthias, assembly GCA_030390025.1. Taxonomy (NCBI): domain Eukaryota; kingdom Metazoa; phylum Chordata; class Chondrichthyes; order Squaliformes; family Squalidae; genus Squalus; species Squalus acanthias. The sequence continues at coordinate 30,887,315 of CM059443.1, read as the reverse complement.
TCAGTACTGCACTGAAGTGTCAGCCTAGATTATGTGCTCATGTGTCGGGAATGGGGCTTGAGCTACCACTGAGCACATCATAAGCACAGCACCCTTGTTAGTGGGCGAGAATAGTGCCCAGTAAGGCAGACAGCAAGACATACACAAAACAGAGCGTGTGAATTCAGAGTCTATCACAAGGAGAGCCTAGTGGGATGTCCAGAAGTTGCACAACTTGAAAAAGAACGCAAAGGCAAGAATATTACTGTTAAGTAGCAGCACGAGACATATAAGGAGATGAAGGAAAGTTGTCGTTAAACAGAAAAGCAAAAGACACTCAACTTACGCACTATCTGTAGCAACGATTGGGTCGCTCCTCCGGGATATAACACCAGCAGGTTTAAGAATAGTTCTAGTGCATTTCCACCAGTAAATCCATAAATTATGAAAATCCAGCCCATAATGTCCCATCTGCTCTTTTGCCGGAGCAAATGGTCTCCCAAGCACTTCCGAAAAAGGTCATAGTCATCCCACACTACCCAACAGGGAGCTGCCTTTACAAGCAGCACAAATCAGAGATCATTGTAACCACGGTTCGCTGACTCACAATCACTGAGAGTACAGCCTCCCACTGAGAACGTGGGATCATTGAGTCACCTCATACATTTTAAGTTATTGGTGGAGGCCAACTCACACAATGGCCACTGAGCTATCTCAACATACAACCCCGACACCTAAAAACTCTCTAAATCCCTCCATCAGGGTTGTATTCAACTGAGTCAAATTTTGTTTGATAATCGCTCTGCGAAACGCCTTGGAACCAATGTTCCCGTTAAATTTTTTTTTTGGGTGCACGGCCCCTTTAAGGGGCTGCGCGGCCCATTCAAAAATACCGCGCACGCGCAGCTTCTCGCATTGAAATGCCAGCCTGCGCGGGAGATCCAGAGAGCTGCACGGCCGCGCAGCTTAAAGGGAAGGTTGCTTGGGACATTTTACTATGTTAAAGGCGCGGTTGTAAATGCAAGTTGTTGTTGTTGTTGTTGTTATCCAAGCGAGTAGAAACTAGCCATGCTGTTTCTTAGATTCTGCACCTCAGAGTATCCATAGCAACACAAGAAATGTGCACGACAGTTGCGGCTGCTACTGCACTTATGGCTGCAATACTGCGTTTGCCACTTTTATGCGTTTGCCACGATTATGGCAAAATCTGGTGCAGGCAACTACATAACTGATCACGTTAGATGCCACGGTGAGATGGGTGATTCAATAATGATAGAGTTATCTCGGGACAAAATCCGCGTGTAAAATTTCCCTTCCAGATAACATATTTGGCGGAATTTTTAAATTTTTATAAAAGCTAACAATTTTATTTAAGTGAGTTCCCATGTGCAGTCATTACTGTTATAATTGTTTTTTTTTTAAAAGGCAAATCTCCTACACAATTCAGCAGTGCCGCTGTTGCTATGGTGACTGCTATGTTTGTAAGAAAATTTAAACCGAGATCCTGTACTAATGTAACACCAGAATGGAACGGTGGACATGCACAGTTCTCCGTAGGACACATTACCAATTTCAGCAGGGTGATTAGGAAAAGAAACAAACAGTTCTTGTCTAATCATTCAGTAAAGATAAAGAATATACTGCCACTTCAAAAGCAATAAGCAATCTTTCTTCAACCAAAATTATCGCTGTGTCACAAACTAAAACTGCACAACATTTGATTTATGAAAGACTTTCATTCTATAATGCTTTAACACACCTCAAACATTCCAAACGCTTCACATATAATGAATTAATTTGAGGTATATAGAGACTGTTATGTAAGCTAACATGACAGAGTTTGGGGTTTCACCCAACACTTTTAACTTGTGTTCATGGCTGATGAAGCAGTTTCCACAAGAAGACATAATTTTAACTGCAATTTGTTCCATCGGAAATCACATGAGATGGCCACCATATTGTGTGGTGCACAGTACTTGTGCATTAGCTTGTGGTGGTTTGTGTACATGGACATCTTAATCCCTTTGCTCCTCCACAGTTCCTAGTCTCTCTTCATTAAGAAAATACTCCAATTTTCTTTCTCAGATCCAAAGTGGATGGCCTCCCACTTTCCCACATTGAACTCCATCTGCCATAGCTTTGCCCACTCACCTAGACTGCCTATGTCCCTTTGTAACTTCCTCCTCCCATCTTTTTTAAAAATTCATTCACAGAATGTGGGCGTTGCTGGCAAGGCCTGCCTTTATTGCCCATCCCTAATTGTTCTTGAGAAGGTGGTGGTGAGCCGCCTTCTTGAACCGCTGCAGTCCGTGTGGTGAAGGTACTTCCACAGTGCTGTTAGGGAGGGAGTTCCAGGATTTTGACCCAGCGACGATGAAGGAACGGTGATATATTTCCATGTCAGATGGTGTGTGACTTGGAGGGGACCTTGGGGGTGGTGGTGTTCCCATGCACCTGCTGCCTTTGCCCTTCTAGGTGGAATAGTTGGAAGAGGTCGTGGGTTTGGGAGGTGCTGCCAAAGAAGCCTTGGCGAGTTGCTGCAGTGCATCTTGTAGATGGTACACACTAAAGAAAGAACTTGGATTTATATCGCGCCTTTCACGACCTCAGGCCATCCCAAAGCACTTTACAGCCAATGAAGTACTTTTGAAATGTAGTCACTGTCGTAACGTAGGAAACACGGCAGCCAATTTGCGCACAGAAAAGTTCCACAAACAGCAATGTGATAATGACTAGATAATCTGTTTTTAGGTATTGGTTGCTATATAAATGCAAGTCTTTCTTTACTTAATTTCTGAGTGCAAGTATTTGTGTTAAGAAAGAAAGCCAAATTACATTCATAGAAAACATGGGTGACTCATTGCCACAACAGAAAGACAAATGGCCTTGTTTAAAAATACAGTTATCCAACGCTTTGATCACAGTTGCCCTGTTTACCTAAAGCCATATAAAAAGAATGAGAAGTCGCACAACACCAGGTTATAGTCCAACAGATTTATTTAATTTTACAAGCTTTCGGAGCTGTCGCTCCTTCTTCAGGTAGGGTAGCTGTGAGAGAATCTCCCAGAATTCACAATATAAACACAGAAAAAATGTATTCAAATCTTTCCCTACATCAAAGACACACTAAGAGCACAGCCAAGACAATGAGATGTGTCCCAGGGGGTCCAACGTGTCAAAACACCTGCTGGCTGCATATCCTCTCCATTTGTGTTGGTTCTTGTGTTAGTTACGACTTCTCATTTTTGTCCACCCCAGTCCAACGCCGGCATCTCCACATCATATAAAAAGAACAATGAGATGAATGGCCAGTTAATCTATTTTTGGTGCCATTGGTCGAGAGGGACAATTCTCTACTATTCTTCAAATAGTGCCATGGGGCCCTTGACATCTATCTGAACAGGCAGGCTGGGCGTTGGTTTGACATCTCATTCAAATGATAGCGTCTGGATATAGACCTAGAGAGAATGGCGTCAACCTTTTCAGATGATACCAAAATAGGAGGTAACATAACAAAAAAAAACAGGTTATCTGGTCATTATCACATTGCTGTTTGTGGGACCTCGCTGTGTGCAAATTGGCTACCGCATTTCCCACATTACAACAGTGACTCCACTTCAAAAAGTACTTCATTGGTTGTAAAGCACGTGGAGACGTCCGGGGGTCGTGAAAGGCGCTATTTAAATGCAAGTCTTTCTTTCTTTTTAGTTAATTCCTTAGCAGACCAAAGGCAGTTGCAAAGGGTTATTGATAAGATGGGGGAATGGGCTAAAAAGGGACAGATGGAATTCAAGGTCAGTAAGTGTGAGATGACGCATTTTGGTAAAAGAAAACAATTATTACACTCTGAATAGAAGTAGGTTTGGTGCTGTGGAAAAGAAGAGGAATTTGGGGATACAGGCTCACAGGACATCAAAGGCAACACCTCAGGCTGATAAAGCAAAAAAACACAAATGGAATTCTTGATTTTAGCACAAGAGGTGTAGAATGTAAAAGCCAAGAGGTAATGATGAGCCGATATAAAACCTCAATAAGACCACAGTTGGAGTAATGTGTGCAGTATTCAGCTCCACACTATAGGAAGGATATTGAGGCTTTAGAGAGAGTACAATACAGTTTCGTTGAGATGCTGCCTCATATGAGGAAAGACAAATATGAAGAAAGACTTTAAAAAATGGGACTTTTTTTCATTAGAACAATGCAGATTATGGGACGAAGAGTTTAAAGTAATGAAAGGATGGGACAGGGTAGATAGAAGCAGACAGCTGTCAGTAGTCGAGGGGTCTAGAATGAGGGGCCATAGATACCAGATTAAATGGAAGCGATATAGAACAGAGAGCAGGAGAAGCTTCTTTACACAGAGAGAATTCAATTCCAGGGTTAGCGGTCGAGGCAGAAACTGTGTCAACATTCAAGATTAGATTGGATAGGAAGGTTGAAAGAAAAGAGGATAAAAGGATATGGGAATAGGATGGGTAAATGTTATTAGGACTATTAGCTCACGTGAAGGGTAAATACTGACACGGACTGATAGGGCCAAATGGTCTGTTTTTTGCGTTGTAAATTGTATGGCATAGAGTTTCCCCTTGCGCCCACAATGTGTTCAAATTTACACTGGTTATGTTACAGTTCAAGTTTCTGATAAATACATTTGCATAATCACAAATGCAAAACCTTCAATGAACCAACACATTCGGGCAGCTTCATTGAACGGAATTGTTTCTTTTCTTTATATTAAAAGCATTCCTTGATATATTGAAGAGTGGTAACCTGGTGCAGTTTTATTAATACAGCTGAAAATGGGTTTCTTACCAAAAATAAGCATTTTTAATAAGGGTGTCCAGTCCTCTACCTGTGAGTAATCTAATTTAAAATCACTGAAAAGGACTTAAAAAAAACTATACTAAACCATTTAATAGTTTCATTGGTGTACAATAGTCAGTTTCTTAGTAAAAATGTTTTTTTTGTTTGCTTATGGGATCTGGGCGTCGCTGGCAAGGCCAGCATTTATTGCCCATCCCTAATTGCCCTTGAGAAGGTGGTGGTGAGCCGCCTTCTTGAACCGCTGCAGTCCGTGTGGTGAGGGTGCGCCCACAGTGCTGTTAGGGAGGGAGTTCCAGGATTTTGACCCAGCGACGATGAAGGAACGGCGATATACTTCTAAGTCAGGATGGTGTGTGACTTGGAGGGGACCTTGGAGGTGGTGGTGTTCCCATGCGCCTGCTGCCCTTGTCCTTCTCGGTGGAAGAGTTCGCGGGTTTGGGAGGTGCTGCTGAAGAAGCCTTGGTGAGTTGCTGCAGTGCATCTTGTAGATGGTACATACTGTAGCCACGGTACGCCGGTGGTGGAGGGAGTGAATGTTTAAGGTGGTGGATGGGGTGCCAATCAAGCGGGCTGCTTTGTCCTGGATGATGTCGAGCTTCTTGAGTGTTGTTGGAGCTGCACTAATCCAGGCAAGTGGAGAGTATTCCATCACACTCCTTACTTGTGCCTTGTAGATGGTGGAAAGGCTTTGGGGAGTCAGGAGGTGAGACACTCGCTGCAGAATACCTAGCCTCTGACCTGCCCTTGTCTCCACAATATTTATGTGGCTGGTCCAGTTAAGTGTCTGGTCAATGGTAACCCCCAGGATGTTGATGGTGGGGGATTCGGCGATGGTAATGCCATTGAATGTCAAGGGGCGGTGGTTAGACTCTTCCTTGTTGGAGATAGTCATTGCCTGGCACTACTGTGGCACGAATGTTACCTGCCACTTATCAACCCAAGCCTGAACGTCGTCCAGGTCTTGTTGCATGCGGGCATGGACTACTTTATTATCTGAGGAGTTGTGAATGGCGCTGAACACTGTGCAGTCATCAGCGAACATCCCCATTTCTGACCTTATGTTGGAGGGAAGGTCATTGATAAAGCAGCTGAAGATGGTAAATACTTTGATGTGAAAAAACTTTTAAAATGTGCCTGCTAGTTCACTACAGAACTTCCCCAGTGCTGCACTGAAGTGTCAGTGTAGGTTACGTATTAACAAGTGATGGGTGCAGGAGAGAAAAATGTGAAGTCCCCATGACTCACTGGGATATAGATGCAGCACAGCGGAAAACTTACAGAAGCAAAAATAAGTTGATCCTATTGACAATTACTGAGAAATAAGCAAAGGAAAATTGCGTAAAGAGCATTTCAAGGAAGATTGCACAATCTTACCTAGAAGAAAGAGTGCCAAATCACAAGATAAACACAGCCACCCAAGACATTAATGCTGAGTATTCAGCATCTGTTATTTACTTTAATTTACTGGCATACCTTATTCCACTTTCTACTGTAAGGGAAGAGTTAATCAGAATAGGAGCAGAATTCTGCTGCTGACTTGGAGTGATTTGATATGGTAGTATTGTTAACTTTTAATCTTTGTTTGGGGTTGGGGGGGGGGGCAATGATTCCTTGTGGGGCCTGGAGGAGCGCTCCTGCTCCTCATTTCACCCCCACCCCAACCCAAAGAAAAACCTTTCAAAAATAAAGTAATTTTACCTTTTCGGCCCTCTCCTGGGTAGAGTTGACAACTTTGGCTGGATGCAATCCTGGAGGTTTCATCACATGACCGCCCCCACGCTTCTCCAATTGGTCGCCCAACCCGCCAATCCTCACGGGGCAACGCCTTCCCATGCTGATTGGAAAACGAACAGACTCTTCGTTACCCAATTGACTGTCAGTTAAACGGCCTTTTCCTTTCCAACTCCAACATTTTTATAACTAACAAACAAAAGTGTTGAAAGAAAATGATTTTTTTGGGGAAAATTCCCCCCTTGTGATTTTTCTCCCGAGGTTTTGCTCGCAGCAGCATCCTGGAGATTAATCTTCAATTCCTGCAGAATCCGGGGCAATCCAGGAGGGTTGGCGACCCTACTCCTGGGCCTGCTGATCCTCGGTGCCGGGTTTCCCCAGTGAGACCAGCACCAGGCGCTGACTGTCAGTCTGTGTCTGAATGGCATCACCAGACTCTGACCTTCGAACGTCAATGAGACCCTCAGCTACCTGTGGCAAGGGCCTCGCACGTTGTCCGAAACGTGCCTGTTTGCGATGCGGCTCTGGTGATTGCCGCGCTGCCGATATTTCAACCCCTCTGCATGCCCTGTTCTCAGATAGATTGAAGAGAAAAAAAAAATGATTCGTTATTAGTGGCAATTAAAATGCAAAACTCTTGCCATCCAACTCTGTAATCACATCTGCCACTCCACCCAGAGACAGAATGCAGAGAGACAAGTCAGGCTATATTAGGAAAGGGATTCCCTAATTGAAACCTAGAACAACATTTTAAAACTTGCAACGCTACTGAAAAGTCGTAAACCTTTCATGAAAACTTAAATTCCTGACATGCTGAATCATCATCATTGCTCACCTCTGTGCTATGCCCTGCCCAATGCCACCCTTCTGCTAAGGAGCGCACTACTAATAAATGAACTATGGCATTACAAACTACAAATGCATGCCAGTTAAATCTTTTAGTTAACAATTGTTAAATTTGGATCAATATCCTGCAGTGACCACTGGCCATGAACCGCTCCTCTGTACCCTGTCAAAGACAACAACATCTTCCTATGACAGGTGACCAGAACTGCAGAAAGTTCTCCAGATGTGGTCTGACCAATATCGCAATAATATGACCTTTTTTTAAAATTGGTACTCTATCCCTCTGCCTTAACAACCTTGATCAATTCTTCACAAACTGGGATCTCACAATCAACCAATGAAACCTTATGCCGTATCGTGCCTGCCATAGTTACTGCATCAGCCAGAGTCTTTGGAGGTGAATAGTTAACTCTCAGGCTACACCTCACTTAACTGGCTGCAATAAATCCATGATGATGACGCAATAACAGCTGGAGTGCGCAGCTGGCAAATAGTACTTGGGCTCAAAGGTGCTTGTCCTTCTGAACCAAGATAAAGGTTTTCTATACAGTCATCACCTCGATTCATGGTGCAAAAATTCTATCCATTTTCCCAGAAAATCCATTCGGCTCAAAATATATCATTGAAGCTGCCTGCTCTTAGGAGCTAATCTAGCAATTACAATAAGGAACTAACTGCAATCCAAAAGGATATGTCTCATTAGAAAAAGGAGCTCCAGTGAACTGACCATGTTCGACAGATGATGAATGGCAGATGACCCAGGCAATTACTTTTTACGGCGCGCGCATGGAACGGAATACCAAAGAAGCAGAGAGAGAAGAAACAGCGAGATGTGATGGAGCCAGATAGCAAGATTTTCTAGAGAATTAATTAGGTTAATGCGTTGAAGGACAGGGAAGGCTGACAGCAGTATTGACATCTGTAACCTTTGCATCTTAGGAATTGCAAACCAAGCAACAGCTCATTTTTATTCCTGAAAAATTAAGTTAATTTCCTCCTGTTGTGCTTCTACAGCACACGTACAATCCATCAGTTCCATCATTCAATGTTTAATGGGTGTACAGTTTTGCAATCATTTACGTGTAGTAATGGTATTCCATGCCTCATTATTGACATCAAGCATAATGTTCTAGGAGCTGTAGTTCTTTTGAGCAGCAGCTTTTCCGATGTAGATCTCCTGGAACCCAAAAATCCAGGAGTGTTTCGCCATCCATACTGAGGCTGTTGCTGGGCTATGATAACAACTTTACCTTGGAGTACCGTCACAGTCAGACTATTGGAAAGAGCAAGGGCTCTTCTCAATATCAATGATGCAGATTGAAAACCTAATAAAATGACTCGAACTGGGGTTCTGTTCGGTGAGAATGTTATTGATCACCTTCTTGGGAGCTGTCTGGTTTGAAATTCTCCTCAGGTCATTGCCTCTGGCTCTTGAATATTTTAATCTCCGAGATGGCTACTACCACAGACCATAGAAAATGCTGCTGAACTGGGAAGGGGTCAAAATGCCTTAATTTAATTGGTAAAATGATACACCAGATATGACTTTGATTTCCAGTCAGCTACTGGATATCAACTTCACGGCAGTACTGAAGGAGTGTTATATTGCCTGAGGTTTCATCTGTTGGATGAGAAGTTAAACCGAGGCCCTGTCTCTGATGGATGTACAGAAAGAGCAGTTCCCTAGTATCCTGGCCAATACTGGTCTCTCAAGCAACACCTGCAAAAAAAAAGCAGCCTAACGAGCCATTCATCCCATTTTCCATTTAGAAACATAGAAACATAGAAAATAGGAGCAGGAGTAGGCCATTCGGCCCTGCTCCGCCATTCAATATGATCATGGTTGATCTTCTATCTCCATACCATATTCCCGCTCTCTCCCCATACCCCTTGATGCCTTTTGTATCTAGACCTCGCTGTGTGCAAGTCGGCTGTAATGTTTGCCTGCATAACAACAGTGACCAGCTTCAAAAGTTGATTGCGATGTGCTTTGCGACACACTGCGGATATGATAAGGTACTTTATAAATACAGGTTCTTCCTCACAGTAATAAAACAAAAACAAATTAATTCTTCAAATTTGAAAGTAATCGCTATATAGTGGAGTTTGGCGCTATTATAATCTTCTTTTGGACTCCATGCCTTATGTCCAAAATGACAATAAGGTCTTGACGCATTGGGGGTCATTTATACCTTTGGGTGTTAAACCGACAGAACAGATCACCTGCCTGTTATAGAACCCGTCTATGGAAATGAAAATTGGGCGGGTTCTATAACTGGCATCTCTGCCAGTTTACTGCCCAAGCATTGAAGGTGAAAACGCACCCCATTGATTTCTGTGCCTTTGCTGATATAAGCAGTTTGATAAGTGCACACGCTTGAATGCATACGAGTTTCCTTTGATGTTCCCTTTGAAATAACTAACTGCTGCTTTAACAGTGAATCTTTCTTTGTATTTGTGTTGGGGAGGGGGGAGAAGCAGATTTTGCTTTTGAAGATGTGAGAAGGTCTTGAATGATCCTGGTACAGAAAGGAGGCTGCTATTTATCGAGGATTTATAACAGATTGCTACTGCAGCTAACAGCTGCACATATTAAAATCCACACACGCTTTCTCATCAATACTTGCCACAGAATCTCTTAAAAGAGTGCAGACACGACCCTTTGATAAGGTTGTGCTTTGGAGTACATTTCCTTTTTAATGAAGTCTAAAAGGAATCAAAATATAATAGTGGGGGGGGGAGGGGGGGGGGGGGGGGGAGTGCATTTTGCCAGAACCACATATCGAAAATTCAGGCATGTGGTGCACACTAAGAAAATGCATACCTAAAATGTGGATGTAGTATACTGAAAGATCTGAAGACCTACATTGAATGTAAATGCATAAGATACCATGTATGACACAAGGACCAGTTTAGACGCTACCCTTAGGCAATACTCTACAGTCCAATTTCCCAATAATGGGGAAACTGGGGTACAGCTCGCCCAATCTGCACGTTTGACTGCAGCTGCAACACAGAGAGTGACTGTCTGAATTTTCCAATAAAAGCTGGGGCCCTGGTGCAGAGGATGCACCAAAGCTGGATGACTCGGTCTGGGGCTGAAGACCACCCTCCAGTAAAAGCGCAAGTACAAGCTGTGAGGAGGGAGGTCGCCAACTGAGCAACTGCAGCCAGTCAGGATCCGTGCACCCGGTTGTGAATGAGGAAGAGGCTCGCTGGTCTCAGGAGGACGTCAAGCGTAAGAATGCTCCTCATTTTTGTATCCATTTCTTGTGAGGTCCTCCGAGTATAAACCTAAGCTGAGAACCACTGTGAATGGTATGACGAGCGTGCTGGGAACTCAATATCCACCAGTTGGAAAATGGTATGGGTCGACCCCTTTGTAAGCTGCAATGAAAGCTCCTACCTGTTTCAGACAGGAACTTTGTACGCCTCAACCAACACCGACCGCACCCCCCCACCCCCGACCTCCCTCCCCCCCCCCCCCGCCGCCCACTCACCGCAGTTAATTCAATGATCCCTCAAACTGGAATTAAGCGGGCGAGATTAAATCCCACTCCATTTCCTGACAACTACCGTCCCATTTTGGGGCACAAATAGGCTGTTTAAGAGACCAACGTCAGCCCTGGGGCATCTAAGAGCTGGCCAACTTACACTGTCCTTGGGGATTGAGGCATAATGCTGCAGAGGGGTAATTCAGCATACATTCAGATCTGGGCACCACACCTGAGGAAGGATATATTGGCCTTGGAAGGTGGTGGGGGGTGGGGGGGGTGGGGGGGCAGCGCTGATTCACCAGAATGATACTGGGGCTAAAATGGTTAAATTATGAGGGCAGGCTGCATAGACTAGGCTTGTATTCCCTTGAATATAGAAGATTAAGGCTGATGTAATTGAGGTGTTTAAGATGATTAAAGAATTTGATAGGGTAGAGAGAGAGAAACTTATTCCTCTGGTGGAGGAGTCCAGAACAAGGGGGGCATAGCCTTAAAATTAGAGCTAGGTCGCTCAGGGCTGATGACCAAAAGCACTTCTTCACACAAAGGGTAGTGGAAATCTGGAAAAATCTCCCCCAAAAAGCTGTAGATGCTGGATCAAATGAAAATTTCAAAATTGAGATTGATAGATTTTTGTTAGGCAAGGGCTTTGAGGGTTATGGAACGAAGGCAGGTTAATAGGAGTTGAGGTACAGATCAGCCATGATCTAGCTGAATGGCAGAACAGGCTTGAGGGGCTGAATGGCCTACTCCTGGTCCTCTGTTCCTACACGTATAATGCTGAACATTATATTTTAAGCCATTAAGCTGACTTCAGAATTAAGCAAGGAGCATGGGTGAACTGTTGCTCATCAGCACTCGATGGGTTTCCAGCAGTGGGAGATGATTGGCTAGTTTTGCATACAACAAAGTCATATTTTATTCATTGTTGTGTTGCTGCAGGCAAGAGGGAAAAAAAACTCCTGTCTTAAGTTTATTCAGTCGTGACAGCCTCTGAGACAGTCAGTTACACAACTGGAAAACTGCTGTTTGGCGACTCCACATGTTGTGGTGGGTGAGAATTCCTGCTGGGACTTGCCTGAACTCAGTGAGCATTCAATTCTTTTTGCAGCAGGCTCTTTATTACAGTCTTTTAATGTCCTTGTATTCCCAATCATTTTTATGTATTTCCAGATTGTATTTCACGACTGAAGGAGATGCTATGGTTGCCGTGGGATTCATTTAGCTTTCTAGTACCCCACAAGTTGTTACCAAATTATTCCCTCCCTCCAACAAATCTACTGACAGGAACTAACAAAGCCGAGATCTGTTAGCATGTTTCCTTCCTACTGTCATCCATTATGATGGCAATTAAGCTGACACATTGCAGGTTGTCTTAAAGACTATCCGGTTGTGTGGTCACACCACTGACTTTCGCTCTTTTCTTTTTTTCCCCCAGAAACAAGGCTGACACTCCAGTGCAGTACTGAGGGAGCGCTGCACTGTCGGAGGTGCTGTCTTTCGGATGAGACATTGAACCGAGGCCCCGTCTGCTCTCTCAGGTGGAAGTAAAATATCGCATGGCACTTTTCGAAGAAGGGCAGGGAGTTCTCCTCGGTGTCCTGGCCAATATTTATCCCTCAACCAACATCACTAAAAAAAACGGATGATCTGGTCATTATCATGTTGCTGTTTGTGGGAGCTTGCTGTGCGCAAATTGGTTACTGCGTTTCCTACATTACAACAATGACTAACCTTCAAAAGTCCAGATCATAACCTCTGCCCCCATTTTTTCGGACAGCAGCTGTTGGTGATTATTCCCATTTACTCCTCCTCTAGACACATCTTTTGTTTCTGTACTTGTCCCATTACCATTCCCTTTTGCCTTGCACCATCATCCCTTTTGTCGTGTAGCCTCTCCTGCCTTCCACCCTATCACAGACCTTCCCTTTTGTTCTTTCCTCCCCTTCGCCACCTTTGCACTTGCTTAAAACCGGAGGCGGGTCCACTGTCAAAATTGAAATGATTGACAGCGGGTTTGGAACCCGTTCCGAACCCGCCTCCATGTAAGTTTCCAAAGTGTCGGGTCTGCGATTTCAGAACAGACCCGACACCAAGCAGTGGGGGAGGCATTTAAGATAGTTAAATGCTTGTTAAACGCTTGTTAACTGCTATTTTGCCAGCCTATTTCTATTTTACCACTTTTTTAATCGAGGTTCACGTCATTCGGAGATCACGTAAGGTAAGTAGGTCGGGTTCTCTATGTCTCCCCATTGCTGTGAATAGGTGACAGCTGCAAAAGTGGTATGAAAGCTACCATTTCACAGCTGGTCACTTTCCAATGCCAGAAGCTTGAGCCTTCAGGACTTGGAAGACACATTTGAGCTGTGGGCAGTTTGGAAGTGTTTGAAGTAAACACTCTATCCACTGTCACCTCCTTGGAGCAAGCTCTCTCACCATTGACAGATCACTTCTGTCATCTCAACTTCAGCTGCCATCTATTCCAGCAACATCGGTGCCCTTGGAAAAATCTCAAATTGGTCCTCTGAATCCCTCCACAATCAGTCCTAACACCAACATCACCAGGCACACCAACAACACCAACCTTCTCTGCAATCACCTGATGCTGCACAGGATACAGGGCATCAGCACCCGACCACATTGCTGCCTGGGACGCTAGGGATGTCCTCACCATGGCCAGATTTACTTCACTTAATGCTGTACACCCTGGCTGCCACATGATGCACCACCCCACACCAGCACCGTAAAGCATCCCTACAATGTCCAAGCCATTCCTTTCACATTCATCAAAATTGGGGGGCGGGGAAGTTATGTCTCAACATTCACTGGAACTCATTAAGACACTTCCAAAGGTGATCACAGATCTGTCCAATAAGGTAAAGTGTTGAAAATATAGATTTTAATGTTTGCCAACACATTAACAGAAAATTTACATGAACATTGCATAAAACACCCAAGTGCCTACCCTTGTGTGTTGTTAGTTGGTATGCTTGCAGTATGATGAGGATGAGTGTGAGGCGTGGCTACTGAGATGGGGAAGTGATAATGTAGATAGAGAGGGATGGGTGGAGGTGCAAGGTAAGTTGGTGTGAGTAAGGATGTGCAGGAGTAGGGTAGGAAAGGCAGAGTGATGGGGATGTGATGAGTGGCACAGCAGGATGGGTGGGGATTTGCAGTAACATTTCGTGATCTACTGAGATCAATGAAAGGTTTGTGCCACTGCAGCCAGGTCCTCCTGACGACATCCCTGCTTGTGTCCTCCTGTGCAATGTGCAACCAGGCTGCGTTGGTGTCCTGGGGAGGTCTCTTCTGCCTTTGGAAGGGAAGAGAACCTCCCTGCATGCTGTGACTCCCTCCATAAGAATATGGAGGGAGTAATGGGAGAGCCTGGGTGCAGCCGTGCACCTTTGTGCAGTGCTTGTCAGTGTTTGCAGCATCTCAATGCTGCAGAACACTGACAGAACAACTGTCAAACTCAATGTGGACGTGGTCCCTTTAAGGAAACTGGCTGATGACGTGCCATCAAATGACATCATCAGACCCGCTTCCTTTTAATTGGCCGGGAACCTCACAGGGCGGGTGTGACAAGCCCAATCAGGGGAAAATCCTTTTCACAGAGTGGCTGGAGCCGGGAGTGGGACCGGGACCGGGACCGGCCAACGACCTCTCCCGCCGCGATCCCGCCTCCGATGGCGAAATTGTGGCCGTTAACTCTGTTTCTCTCTCCACAGATGCTGCCTGAACTGTTGGGTATTTCTGGAATTTTTTTTTTTTTTACCTTAAAAGTACTTCATTGGCTGTGAAGCGCTTTGGAACATCCTGAGGTTGTGAAAGGCGCTGTAGAAATGGACGTTCTGTCCATCTTTCTTTCTTTTCTCTTCTTTCCTGGGTTTTGGATCTGAGTTTGCCAAGAAGCCAGAATAGAAGAACATAGATCATTGGAATAATTGACACTTCAAATAGATTTGAAGATGTTTGTGCTCCCAGCACACCAGGAACGCATGTTGGGAATCTGAATCCCTACTGTGAAAATCTTTATAATGAATGACAACAGGAAGAAAAAAAAATCCAACTCAAGGGTTTCTTTTTCACCTACATATAAACAGAATCAGTGCCCCTTCTTGCAGAGAGGGTGTAAGAAACAGTTTAACCAGCACTGCATGGAGGAAAAGGGTGGCAACTGATTAATTAGTAGCTCCAGTTCTCACACTTATTTCTCCAGATGATTAATTTGGTTTCCCACATATTTTAGAACTGAAAAGGGACCAATTCTCCATTTTCTCTTATAAAAAACTAACAACTCATTACAACAGTGACTACGCTTCAAAAGTACTTCATTGGCTGTAAAGCGCTTTGGGAAGTCTTGGGGCTGGATTTTGATACTGGGGCGGGTTGGGGTCGTGTCATCCACTTTTCGTGTTATCCACCCGACTGCAATTGGATGTGGGAGATTGATGCGATTTTCACCTAATTGGGCAATTGAGTTCCAGCATGTGGGAACCCATGAACCAATTAGTGTTTTCAGTCTGAAAGTCGCCTCTGATGATGTCATCATTGCTGCTGCATTGAAGGTCTGCAAAGACTGCCTGGCCTTTGCTGTGAGAGGACCTGGATGCAAAATGAGCAGCAGCAGCCCTAAGTCTGCTCCCAGATATTTTTGCACCACCACTCCCAGATATGTCTCCCATCCACCACCACTCCCAGATATGTCATCCATCCATCCATCCAGCCAGCCAAATGTGCTCCCGCCAGGTTTCACATTCGTGGTTCAGAACAGGCGTGCTTCACGTAGAACAAGGGTTAAAATCACAAAGGCCTTTCAAAATGGCATTATAGAGGCAATTTAGTGCTTGTTAAGGGCCTTAACAGCCTATCCCACCTCTTAGAGGCGGGACGGAGTCGGGAACAGCAGACACGATTTAATGAAAATTGCGTGGAGGCGGGATGGAGGCGGGCTTGTGCCCTCCCGCCAGTTTTCGCAATTTTAACCCCCCACACGCCTCCAAACCCGCCTCCATGGGTCAATGAAAATCCAGCCCTTGAAGTCAGGAAAAGCGCTGTAGAAATGCAAGTTCTTTCTTTTCCTCCATTAAAATGTGGTAGAGAGGAATATCACGCGAATGCTTTAAGATTTCATCCAACAAGACTGACAACAGTCATTTCATCGACTCTGCAGTCCAGAAAGAGGCCGCTCGGCCCAAATGGTCCCTGCCAGTGTTTATGCTCCACACGAGCCTCCTCCCACCCCTCTTCAGCATAACCTTCTATTCCTTTCTCCCTCATGTACTTATCCAGCTTCCCCTTAAAAGCATCTATGCTATTTGCCTCAACTACTCCTTGTGGTAGCGAGTTCCACATTCTTACCACTCTTTGGGTAAAGCATAGAGTCATAGGGCTCGATTTTGCCATTGGGGGTGGGCTGGGGGCGTGTCAGGTGGTCGTCGTGTCATGACCCCGACTCCGATGTGAAGTGGGACAAAAGTGCGATTTTGCCCTAATTGGGCACTTGATTTCCAGCCTGTGGAAACCCCTGGCCCAATGAGCCTTTTCATACAGAAAAATCGCCTCTGATGACGTCATCAATGCTGCTGGATTTAAGGCCTGCAAGCAGCCTTGCTTCTTTTTCAGCCTTTAAACTTTATGCCCATTGTTCTGAGCGCTTCATTCAGCAACTATGTCCAGCAGTAGGCCAAAGTGTGCTCCAAGATTCAATGAGGCCTCCCTCCAAGCTCTGGTGGAGGGAGCAAGATCAAATAAGGAGGTGCTCTTCCCTTCCTCAGGGAGGAAAAAGCCTCCCCAGCAGAATAAAGCTGTGTGGATGCAAGTGGCCCAGGAGGTCAACTCAATCTCTATGTGCCGCAGAACCTGGCTGCAGTACAGAAAGAGGTTTCATGACCTTCTCCGCACAGGAAAAGTGAGTATGACTTTCCCATCACCCTCAATCTGATCCCCATCGCCTCTCCTCGCCAGCACTCTGCTTTGCCAACCTCTTCCTCCATATCCCATTTGACACTTACATCCCTGCACCCTTACCCATTCCCTCGCTCTCTATGATCACATTCACTTAACTATCCGACCATGCAGCCCTCACACTCCCTATCACTATGATGCAATGACAACAACTTACAACACACAGGGAGGGCCCTTTGTCTCCTTCTAAGCATCTATGCTATGGATTCTCCACACTCACTCCTTCATTCTCACTCAAACTCCACTTGTGTCCCCCATTGCAGGAAAAGAGCCTACAATAAGAGGGAAAGAGCAAGGACAGGAGGAGGGCCACCCTCAGTAGCCCAGCTCACCACCTCGGAGGAGGCAGCCCTGGAAATCGCCGGTGTCGAGGAAGATTCGCAAGTGGGGGACGGACAGACAGGCGCATGTAAGAATAAAAATATATGCTTTGTATGTGTGATGGACTCGAGACTATTAATATAAGATGTATGTAATAAAGATAAATTAGATGTGTATGAATCTCCCCTGGGTAAGGCAATGGCGCGAAACTTAACAAAGGAAACCTGCATAACAGGATAACCCACCCCACCCGAGACACCATCGAAACTCACCATCGAAACTCAAGAGCCACTAAAAGGTGTTAACAAACAATTAACTTAAGCAATAAATGGCACCAGCCACTGTGGACAGACACATGTTCAAAGGAAAGCCAGTCAAGAACTGCCATGAATCTAAGACCCAATCCTGGGGTCTTAGCAATTTAGAGTCGAGACAATGGACTTAAAAAGATATAAAACAAGGAACCCAAAGGCTCTCTCTCTCTCTCTCTCTCTGGACGACCACGCAGAAAAACAAGAAGCCCTCCCTCTACAGACCAGACCAAGAAGCAAGGAAAAAGGCCGCGTGCATTGCTTGACTCAGGGAAGTACCAGTCTGTGTTAATCTAACCCATTACCTTATGTGTTGTAATCGAGTAGAGTCCATAAATACCAGTAGGCTATTGTTTTGATGTGCATGAGTGTGTGTGTTTAATAAACTTGCATGAGTTTGTGTGTTTAATAAACTTATTCCAAATTGTTTCAGGGACAGCAGTGGAGAGTTCTCGTCGGAGGGCGCAGGACTCTCCCAGCTCGGTTCAGCTGCATGTCGACCCTGTGCCTCCGGGTCCATCCAGAAGGAGGGCAGTGTTGGAACTCCAGGAACAGGTGCAGGAGTCTCTGGCAGCTTTTGTCTCCAGGGTTGCTGCGAGTGTGGAGCGAATGGAGGAGTCCATCGCGAACATGAGCAGAGCCTTTGTGGAGGCATTGGCTCATGAACGCATCACCACGGAAAGGATGGCAACCTCCGTGGAAAGGATGGCTATGGCCATGGAGGAGCTAAGTCGCCAGAGTGTTGTAAACATGGTCATTGTTCAGAATAGACTGACATCTCTTGAGGAGCGATGGTCAGCTATTGAGCAGAGAAACCAAACCTTCATGGAAGTTCTCTGGAGTAGGACTTCCAGTGCAGAAATGGGTCCTCGTGCCCCCCCTGAAGTGCAGCAAGGTGCTATCAAGCCACTTGCTAGCTCTGAAGTGGGGCTGACCCATGAGAGGGATGTTGGTGGCAGACAACAAGGAAGTGGGGGCTCTTCCCGAAGCGCTCACACGACCATGCTACTGCAAAGCTCTCAGTCAGAGCCCCACCAGAGTCCTCACCCAACTGAGATGGCCGTCTCAGCCCCCGCACAGCCGCAGGAGCAGCAGACTGTTGCCGAGCTCGCACAGGCTCACAACCCCAGAGGGCGTCCGCCAAATGTGTCGAGACAGGAGCAGCAAGAAAGTGAACAAGGGGCCTCCACATCTGCTGAAGCCACGGGGGAAGCACCACGTAGGAGCACACGTAAGAGGAAGATAAAGCACAAGTAATCACAAGGGTAGTCACTTGGGCATTCTGTTGTATTGTTTTTTGACAAGCCATCCTTGTAATGTGATGATAAACAGATTTGATGGCAAACTGTTGAAGTTGTGGCCTGTGTCATCTCGCAAATGAGACTTCCACATTGAGGGCTTAGGGTGACTTGCAATTGTCAGTATGGTGGTCAGAGTGATAGGAATCTGCAGGTTCTTGTCCATTGTGGATGCTCTGGTAAGAAGGTGCGAGACAAAAGTGTTTGATTGTGCAGGCTCACCAAAACTGGGCAAGATAAGTGCGTCCCTTGCATCCCGGGCAGCAATGTTGTCGCGCCCTGGCGCCTTCTGGTCTGTGCAGCTTCAGGTGGGTGACTAGCAGCTTGGCGCTCCTGTTGATGCTCCTGCTGTTGGTGCTGCTGTTGTTCATGGTTCTGCTGCTGCCGCGGCTGGTCTTCGTCCGAATCTGATGTCCAGGAGGAAAGGAATTAAATGATCGCTATGCTTCTGGTATATGCCTCAGTTGAGGAAGCGCTCAGTCAAGGTGGGGAGAGGGGTTTCCCAGGAGGTCACACTAGAGATGGGTGTCAGGCTCCAAACTTCCACAACAATGAGTAGGCCTGCTAAAAGTTCGCCCAGACCTGAGACAACAAAGTTCTGCCACCTGCAAATGATCATCGGTGAAAACTCCTTTGTAATGGTGGAGCTGCAGCTGTGAGTAAGCAATCCAATTGTGAGGCCACCAGGATTACCTGGCATGTTCCAGAGGAGGCGTGTAAGATGGGGGGAAATGTCTAAAAATCGGAAAGGCCTCTCAAAATGGGATTATAGAGGCAATTAAGAGGTTGTTAAGGGCCTTAAGGGCCTATCCCGCCTCTTGGAGGCGGGATGGAAAGGGGGTCAGAAAACACGCCTTTGGGAAAATTGCTCGGAGGTGGGATCGGGCCCACCCGCCATTTTTTGCGATTTTACCACCTCGCACGCCTCCAAACCCGCCTCCTCATGCTTGGCAAAATCGAGCCCATAGACTGTCTCCGCTTCCACCACGTCCGTTGGCAGCGAATTCCAGGGCATCACCACTCGCTGTGTAAAAATGTTTTTCCTCACATCCCTCACAAGCAGTTTCTCCTGAATTCCCTGTTGGATTTATTAGTGACTATCTTATACCTATGGCCTCTGGTTTTGGTCTACCCTTCAAATGGAAACATTTTCTCCACGCCTCCCCTATCATACCCTTTCATTGGCCCAAAAATTAGTGTCTCTACGCGAGAGTACGCACTGTGTACTCTCGCGTATTCTGTCTCCAATTGCCGGTTTTCTGCATGCACTGCGCATGCGCTGAAAACCGGCACTTGGTGATTTCAAAAGGGGGCGGTTCCTAGGTGAACCGCGTGCGCGCTACAGGCTGCGTGCACGCAGTGCACTTAGTGCTTTGAACGCACAGGTAAGCATGGAAGATTTTGCACATAAAGAAAGGAGGCGTAAGACCCTCTTTTAACAAGGTAAGTAGTTAATTAAGTATTATTTTGAATTTTTTTCAACAGGTATATCTTTTTTAGAGACTTTAAAGAAAGGTAAGTTTATTTTGATAACTTTTTAAAAGATTTTAAATTTTTTCAAAAATTTAATTTTTTGTTTAAAGTGGTTAATTTATTTAACTATACTTATTTTATTAATGTGATGGTTTTTAAAAAAAAATTAATTGAGGTTTAGCTGTTCTTTTGAGGGGGTATAGATTCATAGCTTTCACAGCACTTGCTGTGAAAACTATGAATGAAAGATGGTGTGCTGCCATTGGCTCTAACTGAATCACGTGATCCCACAGCTCGCACGAATTAACTGCGCCTGTGGGATACGGAAGCACTGCACAGCTGCTGTCTAGAAAATCAAGTTCGTGCGAGCTCGGAATGAAAAGGCAGGCGCGCAGTGAGATATCACGGGGAAGCCTTACCCCCGCACGAAGGCTCCGTCATTAATTTCTGGGCCAATGTCTTAAAGACCTCTATCAGGTCACCTGTTCAATCTTTCCTGATACTTATAGCCTCTCCGTTCTGGTTTCAACCTTGTGAATCTTTTTTGTAGGCTGAAAACCACCACAGGCCTCTGTGTTTTTCACGTGCAATGTTTTTAATAATTAACATAATTTGAAAGAATTGATTTTTGTGAAGATTACTAAGCAATCTGCACACTGAGTACAAGCTCAGACCAATTCTGATCATATAGCTTTATCTTACCGTGTAATTGTCTTATCGCTCCAGTCAGAGGCAAAATGATTTATATTTCTTTCCTGGTAAAAACACACGCACCTCTTACAACTTATAATTGCTGTGGAAATCTATTCCGAGTCCTGTTCTATGATAGAAAGATTGCTAAATGTTATGCCCATGGGACGGGCAAACAAATACAATAATTTGTGGAGGAGGTTCCCAACTGGGTGAAGTCCCCACAGGATTAGGGTAATTTGAATAATAATCTGAAAAAAATATTGTATTTAAGAAAAAGCTCCAAGACTCAATTAAAAACATAATAAATAAAAAATGATAGCAAAAATATTCATTCCACTGAGGGCACTTTTTAAGATATTTTATATTTCTGGAATTTGGGAATCTGCTTCCTCATTCAGCTGCTCCCTCTACCTTATCCCCAGGTCATCTGGTCTGATGGAGCTTTATAATGGGACTATCGACTCTGACTCTGTGCAGTGAACATATCAGGTTACAAAGGGGTAGGATAAGCTACAGGCGCAGTCTTCTCAGAGTTTGAAATAAAACTGCACTTAAACTTTGGCATTGTTTATTCTGTAGTATGTTCCGCGTGGCTGAATAGCTTTTGTGAGAGAGCACAAAAAAACAGGAACAGCAGAGAAACGGTTAACTCACAAGGAAGGAAATTCTTGAAGGACTGTGTCACAATACAAGTGAGCGAGGGGAGGGGTGGGGGGTGGGAAAAGGCGGGAGTGGTGGGTGGGTATGGTCGTCTGTATAGAAGATCCTGAATTTTGACATTGTGGCCGAGATTTTGTGCTCCTAGTCATGCGTTACAGCAGTGAAAATTGGGCAGCCAGGAGCAGAAAATGGGCAGAATTCCCAACAGAATTCTGTCCATTTTGAGATTCAATGAAATTTCCGGTGGGCAGCCCCAGTAGTGGTAGAAGTGCCAGCCTTAAACAGGTGGGCACTGAATTGAGATATTAATTTGGGCATGTCAGCCCTAAAGACCATTTTCTATCATTCTGGCATTCAGGACATCAAATCCAAATGAATGCCATATGAGGTGGGCCTCCAAGGTTGCTCGGCAGTGGTATGCACATGGAGGCCGTGGAAAGGAAACAGTAATATTAAGCTAAATGTATTTAGGCCATTTCTTGACTGCTTTTCTTCTTTTTTCTTGCTGGCATTTAGGTTTTCATGTGCCTTGGCTCAATGCTAGCACACTCAGCTCAGAGTCAGAAAGTTTTGGGTTCAAGCACCGGGTTCAAAAACAGATCAGACAGATTGGACGCCTGCTCTGGAGAAGGGCCTCTGCGGGTGGAGAGTTCCGCTTTCTGCAGAACCTCTGCCCGCTGAAATCACTTAAAAATCTTACGCCTGGTAAAAGCACGCATAAGGCCTGCTTTTACCAGCATAAGAGTTGAAAAAAGGTTTTTAAAAAAATTTCCACTCATTTATAATTTAAAAATACTTTTAAAAAGGTAAGTTTATTTTTAGCCCCGTAAAAAACTTTAATTATTTTTTTCAAAAAATTTAATTTTTGTTTAAAATATTTAATTTATTGTAATTTCAACTCATTTTAATAATGTGATTTTTAAAAAATTTATTTATTGTTTTAGTGTCTTTTTGGGGTGATCTCCATTCATATATTTGACAGGTCTATCTGTCAAGTGTATGAAGGGAGATTCCCTTCTCCTATTGGCTCCCCATGGCCCACGTGATCCCAGGGACGCTTGCGAACCGCCTGCCCCTCTGGGATACGTGGGCCCTGTGCATTTCGAGTTTGGAGAGGCCCAGGAGCGGAAGTGTCCGCACCTCGGGAACCCTCAGGTAAGTTCATAGATTTTTCCAGATCGGAGGCCTCCGCACGCAGGAAGCCTCCTATCGGAAAATATGGGCCATAATCTCGGCTGACTCTTCAACTTTCTGCTCCCAACACTAGTGCACTCTATACATCTGTTGAATGGGCACCTGAAGCAATGCTAGTAAGATGACCATGGAAATTTTGATCCAATCAGCACAGTTTGAGTTTGGTTGAACACAAACCATTCTGATGTAAACTACAACAACTAAAACAACTTTCATTTTTATATTGCCTTTAACTTAGTAAAACATCTCAAGGCGCTTCACGGGAGCGATTATCAAACAAAATTTTTGCACCGAGACACATAAGGAGATATTAGGACAGGTGACCAAAAGCTTGGTCAAAGAGGTAGGTTTTAAGGAGCGTCTTAAGGGAGGAAAGGGAGGTTGAGAGACGGAGAGGTTTAGGAAGGGAATTCCAGAGCCTAGCGCCTCGGCAGCTGAAGGCACGGCCGCCAATGGTGAAGCGATTAAAATCAGGGATGCGCAAGAGGCCAGAATTGGAGGAGCGCAGATATCTCGGGGGGTTGTAGGGCTGGAGGAAGTTATAGAGGCCATGGAGGGATTTGAAAACAAGGAGGAGAATTTTAAAATCGAGGCGTTGCCGGACCGGGTGCCAATGTAGGTCAACAAGCACAGGGGTAATGGGTGAACGGGCCTTGGTGCGAGGATACAGTTAGGATGCAGCAGCGGTTTTTTGGATGAGTTCAAGTTTATGGAGAGTGGAAGATGGGAGGCCAGTAAAATTCTATGTAATGTCAATGCAATAAATGACCAGTCTCCCTTTGAAAACATTGAGTGTCTACGCTTCCACCACTTTTTACGCAGCGAGTGGGGAGGACCTGGAATTCGCTGCCGACAGAAGTGGTGGAAGCGGAGACATTCAATGTTTTCAAGGGGAGACTGGAGAGGCACTTGAGGGAAATAAACTTGCAGGGCTACGGGGATAGAGCGGGGGAATGGGGCTGACTGGATTGCTCTACAGAGAGCCGGCATGGACTCAATGGGCCGAATGGCCTCTTTCTGTGCCGTTATGACTATGACGCTATAACAATCAAATGTATTCATTGGAACTGGAAAAGTCTATAGCGGAATGTAGAAGTGCCTTCCCCCAACCCCACCCATGACTTTGGCCCACCCCAATTTACAATGCTTGCCTTCATAGGGTAGCAGGATTGCTATTCCCTTAAAATAATGCCAAAACAAACAACAACAATGTGCATTTATATAGCACCTTTAGTGTAGTAAAGCGTCCCAAAGTGCTTCACAGGAGCATTATCAAACAAAATTTGACACCAAGCTGCACAAGGAGATATTAGGACAGATGACCAAAAGCCTGGTCAAAGAGGTAGGTTTTAAGGGAGAAAAGAGAGGTAAAGAGACGGAGAGGTTTAGGGAGGGAATTCCAGAATTTAGGGTCTCGGCAGCAGAAGGCATGGCCGCCAATGGTGGAGCGATTAAAATCGGGGATGTGCAAGAGGCCACAATTGCAGGAGCGCAGAGATGGGGAGGGGCGAGACCATGGAAAGATTTGAAAACGAGGATGAGAATTTTAAAATCGAGGTGTTGCTCAACCGGGAGCAAATGTAGGTCAGCGAGCACAGGGGTGATGGGTGAACGGGACTTGGTGCGAGTTAGTATATGGGCAGCAGAGTTTTGGATGAGCTTACGTTTTATGGAGGGTGGAAGATGGGAGGCCAGCTTGGAGTGCGTTGGCACAATCAAGTCTAGAGGTAACAAAGGCATGGGGAGAGTTTCAGCAGCAGATGAGCTGAGGCAAGGGTGGAGTTGGGTGATGTTACGGAGGTGGAAGTAGGCGGTCTTGGTGATGGCACGGATAGGTGGTCGGAAGCTCATCCCGGGGTCAAATACGACACCAAGGTTGTGAACAGTCTGGTTCAGCCACTGACAGTTGCCAGGGAGAGGGAAGGAGCCGGTGGCTAGGGAACGGAGTTTGTGGCGGGGACCGAAGACAATAGCTTCCCAATATTTGGTTGAAGGAAATTTCTGCTCTTCCAGTACTGGATGTCAGACAGTCTGACAATTTAGAGACAGTGGAGGGGTTGAGAGCCAGGTATAGTCAACGTACATGACACACAACACAGCCTACAGACCACATATACATTTGTATTTGGTACCTCAGTGGTTGTGCTATTGTAATATCTACAATCCCTTCATCACTAAAACTAAATTAAGGGATACAGCTCCATTTACTGTGTAATTTAGTGAAGCTAATATAGGAATCATGAGCCAATACTTCTGTCAAACAGGGAAAAATAGATTGAGGGGTTGCTGTGACTCCGAGCTGGGTACCATGGCCATAGCACAAGGTGAACCATGGAGGGCGTTCACAAGGCAAGTGTGGGAGAAGGTACTTCAGCTCTGAGTACTAAACCCTTTACCTTAATCCACAGTGTGGTGGGAAGGCACAGACTCTTTCCTAATATTTATGCAGCTGGTGAAAGCGCAACAGCAGGAATCCAAACAAAAAGTTAATGAAATTCCAGGGGGTGACTACATTGGATTTATGTGCAATGGTGCATCCATTAACCTCAGAAAAGTCAAATCTGACTCAAGCCCGTGCAAAGAATTTATTTATGCATTTTATGGTCTTCCTTTGTCTACTTGCTACAAACAAAAAGACAAAGATGGATCAGTGCAGTAACAGGAATTGACACCTGAAAAAAAAAAAGCGCTGCACATATTACCATTTCTATTTTGACAGGTCTATAAAGCTGAAGCAAGAACTAGCTAAATTTCTAAGCCATTGATTTCCACGGGGATGCTCCCAATTGTCCACCGTAACTTCGGCGGAAGATCCACGGAAACGGCGTAACTGCTGTTTACATCGTTGCTCCAGGGTTTCCACAGATCGTCCACCCAAGTTACAGCAGACGATCGGGTGACCCCCCCCCCCCACCCCCAATAGAAGTTCTACCCCTGAATCTTCAGCAGGACTGAATGATGCCCTCAAATCCATTGACATCATTAAAAATTTTACTCTATTCTCCTTCATTCACTGTGAAAAATGTAGAAGTGAGTACATGATGGAATTAAGTCTTGACTGCAATGTGAGGAGCTGAGCTGAGCTGGGTTGAAACTGTTGCCTTTGAGTCAATGGGGGTAATTTTGACTTTGGGCGATAGTGCAAAGCAGGCGATATTGAATTAGCCACTCGTTGTACATCTCTCCCGACTTTCATTTCCATTGTCAAAGGGAGTCACGCCAACAACCCTTAACATTTCCCTTCAAGATCTGGGACCCGTATAGGGATTGTCAACTCATCTTGGACACTCTCAACCAACACCCACTCCTATTATTAATGGGATGAGCCTGTTCATTTAAGCCTAGCATTGGAAGTCTGCCGTGAATCCACTTTTTTTTTGTTGGTGGGGGTGATACCCGGTTTTATTGACAGCTCTACTGGTGAATCACTGAAAGGGGAAGAAGTCAGTAGGACAGCTCTCCCGTTTCCTGGGCTTAGAAGTAGCAAAAAGGAGAGGAGAGAATAACCCATGTCCAAGATCAGTCATATCCAACAAAGACTGTGAGAAGGCAAGCCTTGCCCTCTACTGAGAATGAAGTTAAAGCTGCTAGGGGCTGATGAGGAAGAACAGATCATGTTAAAAATTAACCTCCAGCCTGTCATTCGATAGTTTTAGAATGATGGGGAAAACAAAACCAAGCAAGGCAAATGATTGAGATGCTGATTAATGGGCTTGAAATGACAAAACCCTTTTTCTTTTATCCAGCCGATGAATTGGTTAAGTCATTACATTTTTCAGTTTCACAGTTCAAATCAAATTAAACGGTAAGTAGTTTTTATTTTATTTTGAAACAAGTTCATTATATAGCTGATTCCATGTTTGTATAATCAGCCATAGATGGTCCCTAGGAAATAAATAAACACGTGAAAGCAAAGAAAATCTAATTTTCCAATATGTACCATGATTAAACTCTTCAAATTGCTTCATTTTTAAATAAATTGTATTCTCTGCAGGAGGTCCACTACAATTTATTTTTATGTTATTGAGCATAACGCTTTATGCTTAGCTCTCCTATCATTCCCTATTCAAAATCTTTCCACCTAATTTCCATCCTGCACACAGTACCAAGACTGCCCTGTGACCTGGACCATGACACATGATCCTCTCTGCCACACTTGACATGGGTGACCGTTCATCTTTTTCCACCAGCTCTGCCTCATGATCCGTCGCCATGGCACTGCCCACCTTTGGCTCCACTCCTGCCATCCTCAGGTAGCCAAAACATCTCCTCCAAAGGCCTCCTCTCCTATCCCTGCGTGGGAGAGTCCCACGACACATTCTTTGGTCCTCCCCTCTTCCTTATCTACATGCTGACCCCCTTCCCCCCCGGCAACATCCACTGTAGGCATGGGGTCAGATTTCATATCTATACTGACAACTTTCCACCACCACCCTCAGCTCCATGCCATTATGCTCTCTGATGCCTTGCTTGATGTCAAGTCATTGATGAACCAGAACTACTTCCAATTTCACATCAGCAAGCCCAAAACCATGCTGTTCACCTGCTGCCAGATGCTCCAAACCCTGGTTGCATTTCTCTCCTCAGCTCTGTGCTCAGGCTGGACTCAACAACGTGTAATCTTGGTGTCCCCTTTGACCCCGAGCTGAGCTTGGCTTCAAACCTTAGAATTTTTCCAACACCAGGAATGCCTTTATCCTTTTCTGCAACAACGCCTCCTTCCTAACTTTACCCCCACTGCTGCGGACACCCTCATCCTTGCCTTCGTCATCTCCAGGCTTGACTTCTTCAGTGTTGCCAATGCTGACTTTCCATACTCCACCCTAAATAAGTTCCAGCTTGTCCAAAGTGCAGCAGCCTGCATCCTATCTCACACTAAGTCCCATTCCCCTATCAATCATGTCATTGCCAACCTCTATTGCTTCCCGGTCTTCCACATGTATTTTTGACAAAAATTGAAGCATTTTTGTTTATGATACATCAGTTTATTGGCTTCTTTCGGTCACACTAAAAACAGGATTAAAAAACCAGGATCACTCACAGAAAACTGCTCAGCTTATTTTGGTACGCAATGGCTCCAGAAGAAAGAAAGAAAGACTTGCATTTCTATAGCGCCTTTCAAGACCACTGGACGTCTCAAAGCACTTTACAGCCAATTAAGTACTTTTGGAGTGTAGTCACTGTTGTAATGTGGGAAACATGGCAGCCAATTTGCGCACAGCAAGGTCCCACAAACAGCAATGTGATAATGACCAGATATTGTTTTTGTTATGTTGGTTGAGGGATAAATATTGGCTAGGACACCAGGGATAACTCCCCTGCTCTTCTTCGAAATAGTGCCATGGGATCTTTTACATCCACCTGAGAGACCAGACGGGGCCTCGGTTTAACGTCTCATCTGAAAGACGGCACCTCTGACAGTGCAGCACTCCCTCAGCACTGCACTGGAGTGTCAGCCTAGCTTGATGTGCTCAAGTCCCTGGAGTGGGACTTGAACCCACAACCTTCTAACTCAGAGGCGAGCGTGCTACCAACTGAGCCACAGCTGACACATAGAAAGGCATCAGTGGGAGAGTCCAAGCCATTCAATTCAAATACAAACATCTCTTGTGTTTTATTTGTATATATGTTTAATTGGTAGCTCTTTGAGTTTGTCCATCTGAAACTATCAGAGAGAGATAGCTAGGCCAAAGAGATTCCTTGGACAGTCACCTTAATGGGTAAGCTGAATACTCAGTTCACTAAAACAGGACTGTTTTATTATTTTCTATTTTCCGAAAAGGGGTAGTTAGGCCTGTAGCTACTGTAAATATATAAGTGCATCATTGCTACTAATCACTTATCTAGTTACTGTTTAGTCTGTTTCTGCCACTTTTCAAAGTTAAGGAAGAGCATGGGAGGGCATGTGATATAATCAGTAAATCTAAATATAGTAACAAGGGTTTTCAATTCAGTCCCTAGGCTCGCTATAAATTATCTAAATATTGGACAGCTAAAGGCATATTCCGGGTCATAGGGAGTGAGTTCTGGACTGGAGTGAGGAATTATCTGAGATGCTGAACCCAAGAAAAATATCTGGAGTAAAAACCCCAAAAATGTAATAGCATTGAATTCAAAATCCTCAATCTCTATTACAAACTCTCCATGCCCTCGCCCCACTCTGCCCCTGCAACCTCCTCCAGACTTGTACATTAGCCTGTGCCCTCTGCTTCTCTGACTTTGACCTTATTTGCACCCCTCCACCTCCATTCCACCATGGCTTGCAGAGCTTTCGGCCATCTAGGCCGCACTCTCGACTCAATCCCAAAACCCCTCCACCATGCCACTTCTCTCCCCGTCTTCAGAAGCCTCCTCAAAAAATAAATCACCTCTTCAATCACGCTTTCAGCTACTCACGGTATTTCTTTTCCTGTTCTGCACCTGCCTTTTCCTGTGGATGATTACTACATTAATGGTGCTGTGTATAAATATACCTTGTTGTTGGAAGCAACTGCTTTTATGAAGCAAGCTCTTGAAATACGCAAACAATTAAGTCAGTTCTTTGCGTCATTCGGAGACCCACTCATATTACGTGAAGCAGGTCACAAAACCAAATCAGTACTGTTAGCTCCTCATAGTTGCATGTAAACATACTAGAAGTATCTAAAAGGACACCAACTCCAGCGCCCTGATCATAAACAAAGTCAGGGATATTAAAAAGAAAGATGAGGGTTGTTCAGCAGAAGTAATAGAGAAGAAAAACTGTTCATAGATAAAAATTTCCTTTCACCTATGCTAAAGGGGAAGGGAAGTTAATGGGCTGACAATTGCTTTTAGTTTAATGCTTATCTGGGAAATCAAATTTACTGCTTGTTAATGGGGGTGGTTTGAGTCATGATCAGTATAGTGTGGCTGTTAAATTTAAGGTGGCTTTATACTTTTTTTAAAATGATAGATCACAATATTTTTTGCAATTAAACTAATATACAACAAATTCCAAGTCTTCCTTGGAAATTCTCTCTGGTTAGTGTCACTGGTTTCACCCATAAGTGGGCCTGTGTCAACAACAACTTGTACTTATATAGCACCTTTCACATTGTAAAACATCCCAAGGCGCTTCACAGGAGCGTCATCGAACAAAATTTGACACCGAGCCACATAAGGAGATATTGGGGAGATGACCCAAAGCTTGATCAAAGAGGTAGGTTTTAAGAAGCGTCTTAAAAGGAGGAAAGAGAAGTAGAGAAGGCGGAGAGGTTTAGGGAGGGAATTCCAGAGCTTAGGGCCCAGGCAGCTGAAGGCACGGCCGCCAGTGGTGGAGCGATTAAAATCGGGGATGCTCAAGAGGCCAGAATTAGAGGAGCGCAGATATCTCGGAAGGTTATAGGAATGGAGGAGTTTACAGAGATAGGGAGATAACTTTCACTGCCCATTATCTGGGCATACAATAGTGTAACCTGGGAGGGGTGGGGTTGGCGCATGTAATAATAAAACCCCCTTGTTATATGAACTGGATATTATGGTCCTCACACAAGGCTTCATGTGCGTTTCTTCAATTTTCCAACAGGCGGATTAATTAAGAGTTCAGTGGGATGAGATTGGATAGAATCCTCAAGTTGCTTGATTTTAGAATCAGTAAGTGACTGAACTAGTGAGTAACAGTTGTAGCAAATCTCATCTTATTTCAACTTAACTTCAGTGGCTCGTTAGTCATAAAGAAAATAATGAACAGTTTCACCCAGGTTCTTCTTCTTAGGCAGTCCCTCGGAACCGAGGATGACTTGCTTCCACACTAAAAATAAGTTCTCAGGTGACTAATGAGTCCAATGCGGGACCTACAGTCTCTGCCACAGGTGGGGCAGACGGTGGTTGAAGGGGCGGGTGGGTGGGGTGCTTGGGTTAACGTGCGCTCCTTACGCTGCTTGTGCTTGGCTTCCGCTTGCTCCCGGCGAAGAGACTCGAGGTGTCGGCGCCTTCCCGGATGCTTCTCCTCCACTTTGTGCGGTCTTGGGCCAGGGATTCCCAGGTGTCGGTGGGGATGTTGCACTTTTTCAAGCAGGCTTTGAGGGTGTCCTTAAAGCGTTTCCTCTGCCCACCTGGGGCTCTCTTGCCGTGTCGGAGCTCCAAGTAGAGCGCTTGTTTTGGGAGTCTCGTATCGGGCATGCGGACGATGTGGCCCGTCCATCGGAGCTGATCGAGCGTGGTCAGAGCTTCGATGCTGGGGATGTTGGCCTGAGCGAGAACACTGGCATTGGTGCGTCTATCCTGCCAATGGATTTGCAGGATCTTGCGGAGGCAGCGTTGGTGGTACCTCTCCAGTGCTTTGAGGTGCCTGCTGTACATGGTCCATGTCTCTGAGGCATACAAAGAAAATAATGAAAAGTTTCGCCCAGGTTACCGATTAACTGCCTAAATAATATTATTGCTTGCACGGCCATATCACACCATCAGACCAAGGCTCATTCTGAGCCTGGTCAGCTTCCTTTCAAAGGCAAATTGGCCTAGGCCTTGCTGTCTTTGTCACCAACTGTCCATGAATAGGTTTCTCTCTTTGTTTTGTTGCTTCTGAGCAGAGGAGGTTGAGAGCCATATCTCCAACTTCTGCCCAACATCTGGTGGTTGGCTTGCAATCCTGTCCATTAAACCAGCTGAAGCCCCACTGGCTGGAGGTCCTGGCAGACTACCTCTTTATGTGTGAATGCTCACTGGCAGCATCTGAAACAAGTTAACGTGCCCCCTTCTTGTTCCCGGCCTTTAAGGATAACTGTTGCAATGGTCGGTTCGCCTGGATTGAGTACAACAACTCTCCCCTCCTCCAGTACTAGAAGCAAGCCGGATTTTAATCCTTCGTGAACTCGCTTTAACTTAAATGTAGCATTTCAATATAAATCATACTTGAATCCTTTCATAGTAAAACGGAAAACCCTCAAATGTGACTCATTCTTTTTACAAAGGGTAAATTGTGTCAGCTGTGGCTCAGTGGGTAGCACACTCGCCTCGGAGTCAGAAGGTTGTGGGTTCAAGTACCACTCCAGGGACTTGCGCACATAAAGCTAGGCTGACACTCCAGTGCAGTGCTGAGGGAGTGCTGCACTGTCGGAGGTGCCGTCTTTTGGATGAGACGTTAAACCGAGGCCCCGTCTGCTCTCTCAGGTGGACGTAAAAGATCCCATGGCACTATTTCGAAGAAGAGCAGGGCAGTTATCCCCGGTGTCCTGGCCAATATTTATCCCTCAATCAACATAACAAAAACAGATTATCTGGTCATTATCACATTGTTGTTTGTGGGAGCTTGCTGCGTGCAAATTGGCTGCCACGTTTCCCACATTACAACAGTGACTACACTTCAAAAGTACTTCATTGCCTGTAAAGCACTTTGAGACGTCCGGTGGTCATGAAAGGCGCTACATAAATGCAAGTCTTTCTTTCCTTCTTTTAAACGGCACAGAAACAGGCCATTTGGCCCAACCAGTCCATGCCGGCGTTTATGCTCCACTTGAGCCTCCTCCCGTCTTTCCTCATCTAACTCTATCAGCATAACCCTCTATTCCCTTCTCCCTCATATGCTTATCTAACCGCCCCTTAAATGCATCTACACTATTCGCTTCAACCACTCCCTGTGGCAGCGAGTTCCACATTCTCACCACTCTCTGGGTAAAGAAGTTTCTTCTGAACTCCCTCATGTAATTATATATGAGGAAAATTATATATCAAAAATTAGTTAGCAGTAACATTTTAAAATAGTCCGAACCAACATTTTACATTCAGGTCTATCGGAGTGAATTGACGCGATATCTGCGACATTTCGATTCAACTACCGTTCTGCTGAGAATATCGTGATGTTGTCAAATAAGCCAGATTAAGTGCGGTGTATTAGTGTTGCGTACATCATAACCTATACTTGTTTAATCAAGTACTAAACCACAACCCCACCAAAAGATTAAAGCATATAAATGATTAATTACAAATGATGAAACTGGTGTGCACATATTGTCAGAGGAAAGACAAATAGAATGATTGATGGTCTCAATGACCATTCATACAGAGGATTCTGAAATGCCAAGACAGTCATCGATTACACTGTATTATTTTAAGTGTGAATAATAAATCTCTATTCCATATCTCACTTTGGCCTGACATTATGGACTTTAAAGTCAGAAATGTTTCTTGCAAACACTCTATTCCCTAAGGTGCCGAATACTTTTCACTGCAATCTTCTGGCTGTCGAGTGAAATTAAAAATATGGCATTTACTATAAGGAAGCCACAGAGCTATTCCCCAATACCGAGGGAAGCTTTGAATGTTTGCAATAGATTATTCATGACACATATTTAATTACATTTTCATCAACCATGGCTCAGAACACTTTTGCCTCTGAGTCAGAAGGTTGTCAGTTCAAGTCCCACTCCAGAGACTGGAGCACATAATCTGGGTTGACACTTCAGTGCAGTGCTGAGGGAGGGCTGCACTGTTGGAGGCGTCGACTTTTGAATGCGACGTTACACCGAGGCCCCTGTCTACCCTCTCAGGTGGATGAAAAAGACCTCAAGCCACTATTCGAAGAATTGCAGAGGAGTTCTCCCCGGTGTCCTGGCCAATATTTATCCCTCAACAAACATTACTGAAACAGATTATCTGGTCATCATCTCATTGCTGTTTGTGGGAGCTTGCTGTGTGCAAATTGGCTGCCGCATATCCCTACATTACAACAGTGACTACATTTCGTTGGCTGTAAAGCACTTGAGGACATTTTTGGACTCTAGGGGAATCAAGGGATATGGGGATAGGGCAGGAAAGTGGAGATGAGGTCGAAGATCAGCCATGATCTTATTGAATGGCGGAGCAGGCTCGAGGGGCTGGATGGCCTACTCCTGCTCCTAATTCTTATGTTCTTATGACATCCTGAGGTGGTGAAAGACCATTATAAATCCAAAATAACAACAGAAAACGCTGGAAAAACTCAGCAGGCCAGGCAGCATCCGTGGAGAGATCCAAGTTCTTTCTTCCTTTACTGGTCACTTATCCCCTCAAGCTTGGATATTGAGCATTCTGAAACAAGTTCAATTAATCATTTCATGCCCTTCTACATGAATAGTCTGTCACATGAACAAATATGCCAAGTCATGCATTCTAATAATACAGCTTACTCGGTCAAACAACAGTTTAAGAAACAAAGGCCGGTGCAAAGATGAGAAGTTCAGCCTAGCATTTTGATTATAATATCCAAGGTTGTAGATCTACATAACAACAGTCACTGCACTTCGTAATCCATTGTATAAATAACTTTGAGATGTTTTGATGTGAAAGGTACTATGGAAATGGAAACATCCTTTTCTTTTTGCAACCCATTTCAACAGGGCAAAAAGTGGTGGAGGTAGAATAGAACCTAGCTTTGGGTCAGAGCTAGTTTTACTAAGGACTTGTGTACAATGCTACACTATCAAAAAGTGGGAGTGTGGGACTAAGTATGACTGCTCTTTCAAAGAGCTGGCACAGGCATGACGGGCTGAATGGCCTCCTTCTGTGCTGTAAGTTTCTATGATTCTATCATTACCAATATGGGCCTTGTATCTATAATGCCAGCCGACCTCAGAAGTTTTGAGTGTCACTTTGGTTCAGTTGGTAGTACTCTCACCTCTGAGTCATCAAGTTGGGGGCTTACTATAGACTTGAGCATACACTCTAGGCTGACACTTCAGTGCAGTACCGAGACTGAACTGCCTTGTTGGTGGTTTTAGATAAGATGTTAAAACACGGCCTTCACTGCCTGCTCAGGTGGATTCAAAAGATTCCAAGAAGAGCAGGGAGTTGTCCTGGACAACATTCCTTTCAGCTATTATAATAAAAATTGGATCACTGATTCATTTATAGAACCTTGGGCTGCGATTTCGCCTACCCGCTCCCGGTTCCATCGCGCTCTGTTAAAGAGACTTTGCCCTGATTGGGAAGCGGGTCTGATGACGTCATTTGATGACGCGTCATCAGCCGGTTTCCTTAAAGGGACCATGTCCACATTCATTTTGACAGTTGTGCTGTCAGTGTTCTACAGCATTGCGGTGCTGCAAACGCTGACAAACACTGCATAAAGGCGCACGCTGCACCTAGGCTCTCCCAGTCAACAGCCCGCAGGGAGGTTCTCTTCCCTTCCAATGGGCGGAAGAGACCTCCCCAGGAGACCAACGCAGCCTGGTTGCACATTGCACAGGAGGACACAAGCAGGGATGTCGTCAGGAGGACCTGGCTGCAGTGGCACAAACCTTTCAATGATCTCAGAAGATCATGAAACGTTACTGGAAAGTCACACTCACCTTCATCCTCCTGTGCCACTCATCACATCCCCATCACTCTGCCTTCCCTACCCTACTCCTGCACATCCTTACTCACACCAACTTACCTTGCACCTCCACCCATCCCTCTCTATCTACATTATCACATCCCCATCTCATTAGCCACCCCTCACATTCACCCTCACCCTACTGCAAGCATACCAACTAACAACACACAAGGGTAGACACTTGGTTCTTTTAGCCAATGTTCATGTAGAGTTTTTGCTAATGTGTTGTCAAACATTGAAATCTTTATTTTGAACACTTTGCCTTCTTGGACAGATTTGTGTGCACCTTTGGAAGTGGCTTAGTGAGTTGCAGTGAATGGTGAGACATAACGGTACCCCCCACAATGGTGAGGAGTGTGAAAGGAATGGCTTGGGCTTTGTAGGGATGCGTTATAGTGTTGGTTTGAGGTGGTGCCAACCTGACGCATCATGTGGCAGCCAGGGTGTCCAGCGTCAAGTGAAGTAAATCTGGCCATGGTGAGGCCATCCCTGACCTCCTGGGCAGCAATGTGGTCAGATGCTGATGCCCTGTGTCCTGTCCAGCATCAGGTGATTGCTGGAGAAGGTTGGTGTTGTTGTTTGTGCTGCTGGTGATGTTGGTGTTGGGGCTGATCGTGGCGGGATTCAGAGGACCAAGGTGAGATATTTTGAAGGGTACCGATGCTGCTGGAATAGATGGCAGCTGAAGTTGAGATGACAGAAGCGATCTGTCAATGGTGAGAGAGGTTGCTCCAAGGAGGTGACAGTGGTTAGAGCGTTTACTCCAAACACTTCCAAACTGCATAAAGCTGAAAAATATATTCCAAATCCTGAAGGCTCCAGCTTCTCAGATTGGAAAGTGAACAGCTGTGAAATGGTAGCTTTTATACCACTTTTGCAGCTGTCAACTATTCAGAGAAATGGAGAGTCAGTGACAGCCCGACCTACTTACCTGACGTGATCCCCGAGTGCTGGGAACCTCATGAAAAAGCTGGTAAAATGATGTTTAAGTACCTTTTAACAAGCTCTTAAGCATCTGAATTGGCTCACCCAGCGCTTGGTGTCGGGTCTGTAAAGCGCAGACAGACCCAACACATGGGAAACTGACATGGAGGCGGGTTGACAGCAGGATCCCGACCCGCTGTCAATCTTTGATTTTGACAGTGGACCCGCCTTCTGACGCTGGCAAAATTCCGGCCTTACTGTCTGCAAATTGGCTGCTGAGTTGGCCAAAACAATGCGACGACACTTCAAAAGTAATCGACTTGTTGTAGAATGTTTCTGGGACATCCTGTGGATGTGATAAGGTGATATATAAAGACAATTCTTTTCTTTGCCTCAGAGACCATGGGGTCGATTTTAACTGGGGGCGCGTTCAGGATAAGTGGGGGTGCGGGGCGAGAGTGAAACTCCACACGGGAGTTCAGCGTGAGGCCTGGACCATTTTTACTCCTGGGCCTCATTTTAATAAAGCAGGACTGCCTCCTGCCCGAAACCGGTGGGAGTGACATCAGGGCCATTGAGTGGGAACGAAAATCAGGCCAGGAGCAAGGGAACAGTCCCCGGCATAAAGGTAGAGCTGGGAAAGGGGTGTGGCAGCCAATACTGGCGCTGGGACAATGAGGCAAGGCCGGGGCTGGGAGGGCCAAAGATTCCGGCCCCGGGGGAGCCCTCCCGCCTCACAAGGATTCCACAGAAAAGTTAAATAAAAAGATTTATATTAGCCTCTTCATGATTCCCACCATGGTTCAACTGACGGGGTTGGCCCCATGCGGGCAACCCGAACACGGAAGTTAAATTGCCATTGCGACGCCAATATGAGGTAGCCATGGGCGAGCGGTTATGCCACGCCTGTTCTCAGGTGAGGTATGATGGTGGGACACAGGAACACATCAGGAAGGTGGCGTGACATTCCCCCGCCCATCTCAACCACCCCACCCACCCATAGCTGCACCTGCGGGTGGGGGGTTAAAATCTACCCCATGAATCAAAATATCACATGGAAAGGCAAAACCATCACAGAAACGACTTTAGTTTTTGTTTGAAATAATTGCTCATTTGAGGAACTGATTTTATTATAATGCCGAGCAGAAGTAGCACAAACTAGCTGTCCAACGTTGTGAATTAAATATAGATTGTCTAAATATTGTTTCTTAAGCTTCAGCGATGTAACTATGAAAAGGAAATCTCTCCCCCCCCCCCCTCCCCACCCCCAAGTGCCTCTCTGCTAATTTTCAGCACAAAATATTTCTAGCAGTGAATTACATTGCCACATCTGGAGAACTCAACCCAAATGTGCACCAGAAAGAGTGGGGCCACCTGCAACATTACATAACTGGACACACACAAAATATTGCCACAGGTTGGCTCTGTGCAAGTACATGCTGGGGTGAGGGGCTCAGCTAGGTAAGAGCTGATAGCATGGAGGGACGGAAGAATTTTCTTCTTTGCATTGTCTGATACTTGGCACACTCAAATTAGACTTGCAGATGGTGAAGATGTGGACGTGTACACAAGTCCATTGTAAAACTGCCACTGACCCAAAGCTAGGTTCTATTCTACCTCCAACACTTTTTGTCCTGTTGAAATGGGTTGCAAAAAGAAATATATGTTTCCATTTACGTAGTACCTTTCGTCTCAAAGTTATTTATATAACAAATTACTTTTTGAAGGGCAGTGACTGTTGTTATGTAGACCTACACCTTGGATACTATATTAAAAATGCTAGTCTAAACCAGTTGACAGCTCCTCGCCTGGGGGCCACACATAGCTTTCGAATTTGAGTATAACAAGTTTCCTTTGAAGCAACCTAGTCATCGCAAAAACACTGCATATACTCTAGAGTGGGAAACACTTGAGGAGGAGGGGGAGGAGGGACTCCAGACTCCACTTGATGCATCAAATTACCAGTGGACAAACTGGAATGGAAAGTGTGCTACAACCTGCACAGAACAACAGATCAACAAGAGGGAACAGCCTGAAACTAACAAGACGACTGGTCAAGAAAGACGCGCACAGGTTCAGCTTTCCCCCCACCGCCGCCCCCCACCCCACCATGAACAATTCTCAACTGGAACCAGTTAGACAACAAAATAGTAACAGCAAACTCACTAGACACACCTAAACATAACCTGGAGAATCTGAATTAGTAATTTCACTGTCACACACGCCCTGTGACCTCACCCCTTACAAAGCTGGTGGAGTACATCTAGACTGCATATACCGACTCAACCAAGACAAGACAAGACAAAGAATTGTTGTTATGTAGGCAAACATAGTAGTCAATTTGCACACATGATAAGATCCCACAAACAGCAATGAGACAAGTGACCAATTGTTCCGTCTTTGGTGGTGTTGGTTGAGAGAGAAATATAGGCCAAGAAATTCTTGAGTTTCTTTCACTCTGCCATTGTAGCTTTGCCGGAAGTGCGGCAGAAAACCCGGTTTGCGCGCATAAACGGGGCTTCCCCTCCACGCTTCCGGTGAAGTAGCCTTGGCAGAGTGAAAGCTGCCCTGAGGAATTTGCCAGCCGTCGGCTAGGACATAGGGGCGAACTCGATGCTTGGTTTAACATCTCACCTGAAGGACATCACCTCTGACAAGGCGGTGCTCACTCAAGCAGTGCAAAGAAGTGCCAGGTTAGATTATGCACTTGAACCCTTGTGTGGCTCAGACTAAACAAACTTTTTTGACTTAAGAGACGAGAGTTGCTACCAACTCAGCCAAGCTGCCACCCCGAACAGTTTGAGCGCTCAGCTGTTACCAAGATGATCGAAAGTACAAATTCCACTTCTGCCTGTGGCTCAGACACTTTTGCCTCAGTGTAGACTAGTTTAGCAGCAGCAAGTTGCTGAAATTAAACACAGGACAGGATCCACTGGTGGGCGGAGAGGGGGTGGGGGCGGAGGGGCTGCTGAAATTGGATCATGGTTCTTGCAAACTCAACATGGCAAATAAAAGCTAATAACTCAGGCCATACCAGCCATCTTTCAATTTGGGGTAAGGAGCACATAGACTGAAAATTTAAAAAAATGGGAGAAAGAATATGTCTAATAACTGATTTGGAAGCATTTCTATAATAAAACACAGATTCCTGAGATATGGGAACGGTAACATGGTGGTTATGTTATTGGACTAGTAATCCGGAGGCCTGGACTAATGATCCGGGGACATGGGCCGAGATTTTGCTCACCTCGGCGTTTCCGCTGCGGTCGGTGTTGGGTCGCGGCCCCGCTGCTGGCTCCATCCCGCTGCCTAAAATGAACTTACCTCAATGGGGCTTGTTAAGCCCGCCCAGCGCGTATCCCCGCCCAATTAGATGGAGCGGATCTGGTGACGTCATTCATGACGCGCCTTGAGCCGCTTTCCTTAAAGGGACCGCGGCCACCTTTCTTTTGACGTTTGTGCGGTCAGTGTTCTACAGCAGTGAGGTGCTGCAAACACAGACAATCACTGCACAGAGGTGCAGGGCTGCATCCAGGCTCTCCCATGACTCCCTCCATATGCTTATGGAGGGAGTCAGAGCACGCACATTGCAGAGGAGGTCACAAGCAGGGATGTTGTCAGGAGGACCTGGGTGCAGTGGCGCAAACCTTTAAGTGATCTCATTAGATCACGAAAAGCGAGTACAAAGCCACACTCGCCTTCATCCTGCTGTGCCTCTCATCAAATCTCCATCACTCTGCCTTCCCTACCCTACTCCTGCACATCCTTACTCACACCAACATACCTTGCACCTCCACCCATCCCTCTCTCTCTACATTATCACTTCCCCATCTCACTGGCCACCCCTCACACTCACCCTCATCCTAGTGCAATCATGGCCCAGAAATTAAACATCGATGGTTCCCGCGGGGGTAAGGATTCCCCGCGATATCGCACTCCGCGCCTACCTTTTTGTTTCGGGCCCACACGAACTTCAGTTTCAGGGCCTCTCCCTGTTGCCAGCGTGCAGTGCTTGCGTGTCCCAGAGGCGCAATTAGTTCGTGCGAGCTCTGGGATCACGTGATTCAGTTAGAGCCAATGGCAGCACACCATCTTTCATTCATAGTTTTGACAGCAAGGGCTGTCAAAGCTATGAATACTACAAGCCCCCAAAAGAACAGCTAAACCTCAATTAAATTTTTTAAAAAGCCATCACATTAATAAAATAACTGTAGTTAAATAAATTAACCACTTTAAACAAAAAATTAAATTTTTGAAAAAATTTAAAATCTTTTTAAAAGTTATAAAAATAAACTTACCTTTCTTTAAAGTCTCTAAAAAAGATAAACCTGTTGAAAAAATTTAAAATAACACTTAATTAACTACTTACCTTGTTAAAAGGGGGTCCTACGCCTGCTTTCTTTATGTGTAAAATCTTCACCACTTACCTGCGCGTTCAAACCTGAAAAAAAACTAAGTGCGCTGCGTGCGCGCAGCCTGTAGCGCGCACGCGGTTCACTTAGGAACCGCCCCCTTTGCAATACACGAAGTGCCGGTTTCCCGCGCATGCGCAGTGCATGCAGGAAACCGGCAATTCTGGAACTAATACGCGAGAGTACACAGTGCGTACTCTCGCGTATTAGGTCTAATTTTCGGGCCATTACCAACTAACAACACACAAGGGTAGGCACTTGGGTGTCTTATGCAATGTTCATGTAAAGTTTCTGTTAATGTGCTGTCAAACATTGAAACCTTTATTTTCAACATTTTGCATTCTTGGACAGATTTGTGTGCACATTTGGAAGTGGCTTAGTGAGTTGCAGTGAATGGTGAGACATAATGGTACCCCTCGCAATGGTGATGAGTGTGAAAGGAGTGGCTTGGACATTGAAGGGATGCTTTATGGTGTTGGTGTGGGGTGGTGCCAACCTGGCGCATCATGTGGCAGCCAAGGTGTACAGCGTCAAGTGAAGTAAATTTGGCCATGGTGAGGCCATCCCTGGCCTCCCGGGCAGCAATGTGCTCGGGTTCTGATGCCCTCTGCTCTGTCCAGCATCAGGTGATTGCGGAGGAGGTTGGTGTTGTTGTTTGTGCTGCTGGTGTGCCTGGTGCTTCTGGTGTTGGAGTTGATCGTGGTCAGATTCTGAGGACCAAGGTGAAACAGTATAAACAGTACCCAAGCTGATGGAATAGATGGCAGGTGAAGTTGAGATGACAGAAGCGCTCTGTCAATGGTGAGAGAGGTTGTTCCAATGAGGTGACACTGGATGGAGAGTTTGCACCAAACACTTGCAGCCTGCATAAAGCTCAATCTGTGTTCCAAATGCAGTAAGCAACAGCTTCTGCGCTTTGAAAGTGAACAGCTGTGAGGTGGGAGCCTTTATAATACATTTCAACCTGTCAACTAATCAGCTGATTCAATGGCCATTCAACTCCCGCCTCAGGTTAACAGACGTGGTCTACAAGCAGCGTGGACCCCGTGGGCGAGCAATTAAAGTTAAAAGGTAAGGTTAAAACCATTATAAGGGGCTGTCAACAAGTCAATAATTGCTTTAATTGGGTCGCCCGCCTCTGCGGGTCAGGTCTGATCCAAGATCACAGACGTGCCATTAGGAAAGGCGCGTTGCGGTGGGATCCCGACCCGCTGTCAAAAAAAAATCAAATTTTCCACCCGACCCGCCACCAGTCCCGCCCGCTGAACCCCCGGAAAATTCTGGCCATGATTCAAATCCCACCATGGCAGCTGGGGAATTTAAATTCAGTTAATTAAATAAATCTGGAATAAAAAAATCTAGTATCAGTAATGGTGACCATGAAACTACCGGATTGTCATAAAAACTCTTCTGGTTCACTAATGTCCTTTAGGGAAGGAAATCTGCCGTCCTTACCCGGTCTGGCCTATATGTGACTCCAGACCCACAGCAATGTGGTTGACTCTTAACTGCCCGCTGAGATGGCCCAGCAAGCCACTCAGTTGTACCAAAGCGCTACAAAGAAGTACTGCAGCGGTTCAAGGCGGCGGCTCACCTCACCACCACCTTCTCAAGGGCAATTAGGGACGGGCAATAAATGCTGTTCTTGCCGTGAACGAACAAAAAAAAATCCTGCTGTCGAATCTTCCTTCTTTATCCTAGAATGCTGGATATCTGCGTGTGTGAGGTTTGCACATGAGCAGTCTGGCTGGAACTTTCACATATGTCGGGGGAAGGTCTGCATATGCGAACTATGTAGAAACCTCACTGTTGGTCTGCATGGGCAGGTTAAAGGTCAGCTCGCTCATTGCCAAATCCCAAAAGTTCAGCCAAACTGCTGCAAATTTGCCGGCCCTCATCTAGGACATGGGGGAGAACTCGATGCTTAGTTTAACATCTTGGTTGAAATCAACAACAACAACTTGTATTTATATAGCACCTTTAACGTAGTAAAACGTCCCAAGGCGCTGCACAGGAGTATTTTAAGACAAAAAAAAAATTCAAAATTTGACACCGAGCCACATGAGGATAAATTAGGGCAGGTGACCAAAAGGTTGGTCAAAGAGGTAGGTTTTAAGGAGTGTCTTAAAGGAGGAAAGAGAGGTGGTGAGGCGGAGAGGTTTAGGCAGGGAATTCCAGAGCTTAGAGCCTAGGCAACAGAAGGCACGGCCACCAATGGTTGAGCGATAATAATCAGGGATCCTCAAGAGGGCAGAATTAGAGGAGCGCAGATATCTCTGGGTGGGCGGGGGGGCTGTGCGGCTGAAGGAGCTTACAGAGATAGGGAGGGACGATGCTTCATACAATGCTAATCTTTATCTTAACACTCAGACACTGAATGCAGTAATTCATGATGATGATCTTTATGTTGCTGCTGGTAGCCCATGAAACCTCATCAAGCTGGGCCTTGGTGCCTCCGACAGCACCGATGTTGGACTTTACATGGTTGACTGTGACAGCAGTCTTGGGGGTAAAAATTGGGGCGCTACCTTTGCCAGGGCACTATTCCTCACGGCTGATTTTCCCAGGTAGCGCCCCGAGAGGGAGGAGGGGCGCTACTGGAAGCGCCCCGCGTCCCTCTTGGGGCGCTGTGAACCAATATTGCGGCACGTTGTGCCGCGGTACTGCAGGTCTTCCTCCCCTTAAAGGGGAGGGGCCTGGCACAGCGTGTCCCGGCGCCCAGCTGGGCCACCAGGGATCGGGAGTGCCGGCAAACAGCCGGAAAGCAGCCGGCACCCTGCGG
This sequence comes from Squalus acanthias, assembly GCA_030390025.1. NCBI lineage: Eukaryota > Metazoa > Chordata > Chondrichthyes > Squaliformes > Squalidae > Squalus > Squalus acanthias. Next base: position 30,844,087 of record CM059443.1, on the reverse strand, counting down.
TGGGGCTTCACAGGGGCCGGGGACAGCAACGGGGGGCAGGTGCTGGCAGGCGGCCAGCAACAAAAATGGCCGCCCGCCACCTCCCCTTTAACTAGCGCCGCCCCGGCTGCAGGTAGGCCCCCCTGACCCTGTCGGACAGTGTCCGGTGGTAAGTCGGGGGGGGCACCACCCAATATTACAGCCAAGGCGCGAGCAGGGCGCTGCGCATGGCGATGACATCATCGCTGGTGGCGCAGCGCCGCATGGCGCTAACGGTTAGCGCCGCCGCTAACCTCCCGCTGAATTTCGCAGGAGGCGTTAGCGGCGCCGCGCCCAGGCGCTAGTTGATTTGCGCCCCGTTAGTGGGCACTAACGGAAGGCGCAAATCAACCGAATTTAGCCCCCACGGTCTTTGAAGGCAGCTCTCTAAGGGGAATGTAAAAAATGTGTGCAGTTGCGCTTAAAAATTAGAACAAAGTATTTGCGGTGAACATGGGGTGTTTCCTGTTAAACAATATTTTATTGTGTTTCTTTTTGGGATGTGGGCAGCCCTGACATGACTGTATTTATTGCTCATTCTGAGAAGTTAATTGAGGGCCTACTCCTTGAACCACTACAGTCCTTGTGCTGAAGGTGTATACACAATGGATGTTCAGCGCGATTTGCTACTCAAGAGTGCTGAATATTTATAGAATGAGACACAGCTACCCGTCAAATTACTTAGCCGTCCGTCAGCTGAACTCCTGGACATGTTTGCAGAAAGCTTTCCTGAGCACAGGTAAAGAAAGACATGCATTTGCATAGCACCTTATCACATTATCACCTTATTACATGGGCCCGGATTTTGCGGGGCTGATGACGGTGCTACAAGCCCTCAGAAAGGCCCCTCAAGTTCTGGATTTCTGCCTCCGCTGCGCATGTGCGAAAACCCGGAACTTGCGATCTGTCAAGTTTCTCCTTGGCAGATCGTCCACATGCTCCCCAAAAACACTTACTACTGCCCTGCGAATGCCCACGAAACCCTTACGCCTGGTAAAAGTGCCTGCTTTTACCAGCATGAGGGTTAAAATAAATGTTAAATTTAAGTTTTTTAAATGAGGAAAACATACAAAAAACATTTAAAATTAGTTCATGTAAATTTTGGGCTGGATTAAAATGTTTTTAATATTTTTCAAAGAATTTAATTTTTATTTAAAACGCTCAATCAAAGGGACTTTTAATTAATTTTTAACATGGGAATATTTTTCTAAATTAGAATTGTGTTCATTATTTATTTACTTGGGGATTTCTGATAAGCCTATGGGGATTCCGTTCTGGAATCCCCCTTTCTAATTGGTTGGCCTAGGCCCACGTGATCCCAGGGACGCGTCCGAGCCGCCTGTGTCCCTGGGATCCGTGGGCCTTTACGCAAGTGTACGCCTGGATCCCCAGGACCCGAAGCTCCGGAGACACCAGGTACTTTTGTATCTTTTTTATCAGGTCGGAGGTGTACTCCAGAGGTACGCCTCTGACCGCAAATTTCAGCTCATTACCACCTTGTCAGATCAGGGGAGTTTTCCTTGGTGTCCTGGCCAATGTTTATCCCTCAAACAACATCACTAAAAGAAATTATCTGGTCATTACCACACTGCTGCTTGTGGGAGCTTGCTGTGCCCAAATTGGCTGCCTCGGTTCAAACATTACAACAGTGACTACATTTCGAAAGTACTTCATTGGCTGTAAAGCACTTTGGGACGTCCTGAGGTCATGAAAGGCGCTATATAAATGCAAGTCTATCTTTCTGTGATCATTTCTGTTTTAATGATGTAGGTTGAGGGATAAATGTTGGCCAAGGCAACTATAGAACACCCCTGCTCTTTTTCAAAATAGTGCCATGGGATATTCTGAGAGGGCAGACTGGGCCTCGGTTTCACGTCTCATCTGAAAATGGTACCTCTAACGGTGCAGCACTCCCTCAGTACTGCACTGGAGTGTCAGCCTGGATTATGTGCCCACAACCTTCTGACTCAGAGGCCAGAGTGCTGAGCCACAGGGGACACATATTTTATTATAATATTCCTTTCATAATGTTAGTTGTAAGTACTCTGCAATCCTTTAAAATTGGCAAAGCGATCGTAATCATTTCACGTCAACAGTCACTATAAGATATCATTGTGGTTTATCATAAAATGCTTCCCTACGGAAAAATACTGCATTACATTGGATTGAACTCTTAGCACCGTTTGTGAAAGTGGCAAGAGCAGGAAACTACTATAGGCAAAGGAAGAAGTTCAGAGAAAGGAGAAGTTAAATGCCTGCTCCAGCGCAGCTACTTTCTAATCTCACCTGGACCTATATCAGAAGGAGAGAGCTCTAGTTGCCATGGCAAATTTTTGAGCTGTGCCTTTCTTCAGTTGTCCTTACTAGATACTGGGTCACTCAGTTAGATTGGCTTTGATCTATGCTTAACTGAAGCTACGATTAAGAAGTGAGTATGGTCGATCTTTAGGCACACTGGATGCTCTTTAAAGGAAAATTAACTTCAGATTTTCCTTCTTTCTGTTCTTTGTTAATTAATGAAAGGAAAACCTTTATGACCTTTGTTGTGATAGATGAGGTCGGCCATATTTCTCCAGTACTAGATTTACACACGAGAAAAGAAATTAAACGTTGGGCGACAGCGTAATTGTCATCCAGCGAGTGCCTTTAGTACATCTGTACAGATTAAAAGATAAGGTTAGAAAGAGGAAAAATCTGCCAAAATTTTCACCCCGTCCACATTTTCAGTGTGGCTGGCTGTAAAATCCATGTGTGGAAAAGTTGGGTGAGAAAGGGTTTAAATTTGGTTGTAATACATTCCCTGATTAAATAGCCTGTTAAATTCACTCTCTGGACTCACACGTGAAGAATAGTCACTTGGACAAAGTACTTGAAGTTCCCAAATCATAGCTGAGTATTAGTCAGTGCCTGAAGGAGAGGGGAGAAAATGAAAAAAAATAGTAAATTAAATTCTCCACAGTTTCTGATTATTCATAATACACAGTAACAGTTGATAGAAGTATCACCATCTATGCATAGGGAAAACCTAACAAGAATTTTTCCAATAGTTCCTCTATATAGTGATACAGTCTAGTGAAAATTAAAATCATTTAGACTACTAATTGACAAGGCTGTAAGATAACATTGGTATTTTTTGACATACGAAAATGCTGTTATGTGTCATTGACAAACATTAAAAAAAACATTCTATTACCAGCACAGCCAGAGAGAAAATAAAAGAGAATGGGAACACAGAGATAGACACTCAAGAGAATTGCTACATCTCTATGCTGGCCTTCATGTCTTGCTGATTCCATTTTTGGTTCGGTGGGTATCTAACATATGTGAAAACCCAACAAGTCACCAAACCAAACTAAGAGATTCACATAAGTAGATTTTCTGCTTGCCTGATATGGTTGAACACTTGCTACCCAATCTATCTATCTCCCCACTATCTGCCATTTACCTATGATGCTGACATTTGGATTTAGTTGACTCCAATACCCAAGCCTTACCTATACCCAGAGAAATTTGGCATCATTGACAAAAGCTGAGATTTTAGGGAGCCCCAAGTGTGTGGCATCTAATTGTGCAGTTTACCACAACAATGCACTGATAAGCTTCCCAAAACTTGGCCATTAGGACCTGCCTACCCATTAGGGCATTGGTATACAGGATAATCTGAAGCCAAGTAGGGGTAATCCCTGTTTACAGTAACAGATCTACCCTTCAGGTCCCATCAATGAGCCAGACTGGTAGATCAATGATCAACGGCACCTTGGAGTTCCGTGGATGTGTCGGGCCCAGGTATTGGATTGCTGTGTGGGCCACAGAGGAGTGACTTGGTTCGATACTCATTGCCAGCCTAGGATATTGGAGTCAATTAAACCCAAAATGTCAGCACCGTCGATAAAGAGAGGAGAAGGATGAAATGGCAGAAAGGAGGGAAGAGAGGGCAAGAGTGAGGGAGATAGATAGATAGATTGGGGACAGAAAATAATAACAAGAGAGAAGTATCTCATGATGTGTTTCTGCAAAGAGTACATGGAAAAACAAGAAAATGGTCAAATAAAAAGATAAGGGCAAGAGTAAGAATAAAAAGAAATGAAGTAAGGAACGAATTTGAAAAATAGAGAGAAAAAAATTAAAGTAGAGCTAGAATAGGAATTTAGAAAATTAAACATTGGGATAGAAACGACAGTGAGCGGTTATTTTGCATACACTTAAGGCACTTGTATTAAATTCCTCTCTACTATTTTAACAGATAAAATAGTGGAAAGGTTAATTGGAATTGAGTGCATTAAGCGTTTCTGCGATGACATCTGCGACAGTTCCTACTATCTTATGGAGAGAGAATGAGTGGGTAGTTCCTTCAAAGAGTCGGCACAGGCACGATGGGCCGAATGGCCTCCTTCTGTGCTGCAAGATTCTATGAGAGCAGCAAAATCAGATTAAAAACCAAAACATTGGGAAAAAAATTGTTTGTTTAAAAGTTTGACTTTTTTTTTTATTCGCTTATGGGATGTGGGCGTCGCTGGCAAGGCCAGCATTTATTGCCCATTCCCTAGTTGCCCTTGAGAAGGTTGTGGTGAGCCGCCTTCTTGAACCGCTGCAGTCCGTGTGGTTAAGGTACTCCCATAATGCTGTAAGGTCGGGAGTTCCAGGATTTTGACCCAGCAACGATGAAGGATCGGCGATATACATCTAAGTCAGGATGGTGTGTGACTTGGAGGGGAACTTGGAGGTGGTGGTGTTCCCCTCCAAGTCACGCACCATGTTTTTGTTGGACATCCTGGAGAGTTAGATGTTGGACATCTTGGGGAGTTAATAATCAAACTTCCTTGTGTCTTAAAGAAACAGGCTTTCAAAGATAAACAGAATGGCTTTGAAGTGTCATGAGAAGAAAGCATGGCTTGTCTTCTGCTTTTAGTGTCTGAGTGTTATATACAAGAAATGCATATGCAAGGAAATAAGGGACAGTAATGACGTCAGTCCTAAGAGAGAAAGAAAGACTTGCATTTATATAGCGCCTTTTGTGACCACCGGACATCCCAAAGCGCTTTACAGCCAATGAAATGCTTTTGAAGTGTAGTCACTGTTGTAATGTAGGAAATGTGGCAGCCAATTTGCGCACAGCAAGCTCCTCGATTTCAAAATTCTCGTCCTTGTTTTCAAATCCCTCCATGGCCTTGCCCCTCCCTATCTCTGTAATCTCCATCAGCCCCACAAACCCCCCCCCCACCCCAGAGATATCTGCGTTCCTCTAATTCTGCCCTCTTGAGCATCCCTGATTATAATCGCTCAACCTTTGGTGGCTGTGCCTTCTGTTGCCTAGGCCCTAAGCTCTAGAATTCCCTGCCTAAACCTCTCCGCCTCGCTACCTCTCTTTCCTCCTTTAAGACGCTCCTTAAAACCTACCTCTTTGACCAAGCTTTTGGTCACCTGCCCTAATTTCTCCTTATGTGACTCAGTGTCAAATGTTGTGTCTTATAACACTCCTGTGCAGCGCCTTGGGACGTTTTACTACATTAATGGCGCTATATAAATACAAGTTGTTGTTGTTGAAAGCTGAAGCAATATAGTGAGAGAGAATTTAAAAAGGCAAGAAAAAAAATTAAATTGGGGTTGTGTGTGAGGAGAGGGCATCACTTCATGGACTAGATGCCTAATGAAAGCTTCTTTTGTCTGCTGACTGCAAAGCCTCTATGTAAAATGATTTTGAGTGGTCTTACTGCAGTTACTAGTGGGCACGGGCTCACAGGCCAGAAACGCCCTGAACTCTCACTCATAGAGGCTACAAGTTGGCTGGTGTGAAAAACATTAAAGATGTCAACTCTGGTCCAGATGGGGGCTATCTTCGAAGAATGGACTTGAGTGGAGAGAGCTTTACTCTGTATCGAACAATGCTCAATCTGACCCTGGAAGTGCTTGGGATTCATACAAGACGTCAAAAAATGTAAATTGTCCCATTCCCTGGCACCAACAAACCTTAGCATTCCCGCACTGCTAGTACTGAGCTGTGCTTAAAGGCAGCACAGGTTGGAAAGAAGCCTACAACATAATAGCCCTGAATCCCTGAATGTGGTTCAACGTTGGGAGTGCTGAATTTACTCTTATGGCTATTATTTGATTGCAACAATTTCTAACTTTTTAAATGGGTAAACAAATGATCCAGGGGAAATATCGGTTTAAAAAAATCACGATTTAATTTTCTTCAAATAAGCTGCAAATGTGACTGTCGCTTACACTTCAAGAGTTCAAACAAGAATGCTTCCACTGACTCTCTTCATGAAAGCACACAGGTAATATATAATTTAAAAAGGAAAATTTATTCTGTTTCAGATACAGCTGAGCTCCCCCAGTCTATTCAGTTGCAAATGAGCAGGTTTTGAAATCTCCTGGGTTGCTATTTTTACCGATGTAAATAAGAATGTCAATGTGACAAGTAATCTAATTTAACATCAAACAGAGCCCAGTTCGGGTAAATTAATGGGCATTTGCTTCGAACTGTCAAAGTCACTGACAATACACCATAATAGAAATACCACCTCTCAATTCTCATCTTTCAGAACTTAATGAAACAAATATGGTAAATAATCATATTTTTCTCATTTACATTTGGTTCACACCTCAGCTTTTGCCAATCTCGAATAAAAAGTTCTTGCATTTCCTTTCTGTTTTCTACTTTTCAATTTAGCCCTCAACTGAGATCTGAGATTACAATGACAGCCACCGCGACAGCTTGTTGATAATGTCAAAAAAGATCAATACGAGTTGAAACAAGAAAACTTATAATGGCTGTTGGCATGGCAGAAATGATGTCAACACTAAGACCTAGTTAACTCCGCCTCATAAAATACACAGTTTTCCGAGGTGAATTTTGCCTTTTCATACAACAACAACTTGCATTTATATATCCGCATTATCAAACAAAATTTGACACTGAGCCACATGAGGAGATATTAGGATGGGAGCTCAGTCAAAGAGGTAGGTATTAAGGAGCGTCTGCAGGGAGGAGAGAGAGCTAGAGACAGAGAAGTTTAGGGAGGCAATTCCAAAGTTTAGGCCGTAGTCAGCTGAAGGCACGGCCGCCAATGGTGGAGCGATTAAAATCGGGGAAGCGCAAGAGGCCAGAATTGGAGGAGCGCAGAGACCTCGGAGGGTTGTAGGGCTGGAGGAGGTTACAGAGATAGGGAGGGGCGAGGCCATGAAAGGATTTGAAAACAATTTTAAAATTGAGGCAGCGCCGGACCGGGAGCCAATGTAGGTCAGCAAGCACAGGGTGGGTGAACGGGACTTGGTGCGAGTTAGGATACGGGCAGCAGAGCTCTGGAGGAGCTCAAATTTATTACAACATGCAGCCCCATGGCTTCTAAAGAAATAAGTCGAGAACCTGGGTCTCGGAACAGCCAAGTTCATGGATCAGAAACCATCATGAAGGTAGATTTTTCCTCCGTGCGGTTTTCGGGCAGCTGGCCAATGTCCCACGATGACCGGCCGCCCAATGGTGACGACGGGACTCCCGGTCCATTTAGAGGGCCGGGTCTCACTAGAATAAAGTTGGTGGTTTCTGGGCGGAAAACAAACGCTCGGGTACAGCCCATCGGCTCCAGCCACTACAATATCAGGCTTCCTGGCTGACCTCCGGGCCTGGAAAAATGTAGGCCCGGGAGGGAGGGAGGTCTCGGGAGTGCAGGGGGACCCGTTACGGCGAAGACCCAGGTTATTTTTTACGGAGTTGGAGGACCACTCCTGGTCCTCCCAGCCCCACGAAAATAAATTAAAACTTAACCTTCGGGGCCTCCTCTTCTGTGAGTTCTAAAATGGCAACTGAGGTCCTTCGTACGATTTGTGTATTAAAAGGCCAACCACCTGGCTCAGGCAGACACGCTGGCCACCCAGCAGTAGGTCCTTGGGATGATTGTGCCAGCCACATCATCGGCAAGAATGTGCTGGTATGTCATACCCCACCATTTTCAGGGCACTACCACCCCACTACTGCCAGACAGGGGGGTCTCAAAATCTCGCCCCCCCCCCGCCACCCCCCCATCACTTTAGCATTACCAATGACTTCTACTGTATCAGAGGAACTGCAAGAAGCCCATTACTGATAGTTGTGTTGACCTAATTGTACAAGGCACATTTTAAACAGCTTAAAGTATAGGGAAAGGTTAACATTTGAAAATGGTCGGAATTAAGGTGAACTGAATAAATGTGAGATTGAAATCCAACACAATGGATAGAAAAGTAGAACTGAATTTGGAGAGGCAGATTAATCTATTTACATTTTGTGTGTGTGTGTGTGTGTGTGTGTGTGTGTGTGTGTGTGTCTGTAGACTGACTTTTCTTCTTTCCAATTGGTTAAGTGTTGACCAATCACATTCTACAAAAAAAGCAACCAATTGCATTCCACCAAAACAAACCACAGAGATACAGCCAATACACTGCCTCACTTGATTAAAACTGTGCCCCAACTTCCTGCACAACCACCATCAGAAGGAGGGCAGGTAACACTCTCCTGTGCAGTCCCAACTGGAACGGGTGACTTTTTAAAAATTCATTCCTGGGATGTGGGCGTGACTGGCAAGGCCAGCATTTATTGCCCATCCCTAACTGCCCATGAGAAGGTGGTGGTGAGCCACCTTCTTGAACCGCTGCAGTCTGTGTGGTGAAGGTACTCCCACAGTGCTGTTAGGGAGGGAGTTCCAGGATTTTGACCCAGCGACAATGAAGGAACGGCCGATATACTTCTCCAAGTGTGTGACTTGGAGGGGAACTTGGAGGCGATGGTGTTCCCATGCGCCTGCTGCCCTTGTCCTTCTAGGTGGTAGAGGTCGCGGGTTTGGGAGGTGCCGTCGAAGAAGCCTTGGCGAGTTGCTGCAGTGCATCTTGTAGATGGTACACACTGCAGCCATGGTGCACCAGTGGTGGAGGGAGTGAATGTTTAAGGTGGTGAATGGGGTGCCAATCAAGCAGGCTGCTTTGTCCTGGATGGTGTACTGCTCAGAGAGTTGGAAGCCCGCTACCTCTCGGTTTACTCTAATTTTGACTGGCGCATGAGCTGCTTCTGCCAGCAGATTTTCTTTCTGGGCACCGCACAATCATTGGGTCAATCTTTTTATGATTTCAGATTGGTAATTTCTATTGGCTTGGTGTTTCTGCTGTTTCTGACTGGTTGGGAAAACTTCCTCTGAGACACAGCTGTCTTGACACTTCCCCACTTCAGCTACCAACAAAGATACAAAAACGACGAGGCAAGTCCTATCGAGAATGCAGACGGGGCCTCGGTTTCATAGAATTATACAGCACAGAACGAGGTAATGTGGCCCATCGTGCCTGTGCCTGGTAGATCGAGTTCTACCTCTCAATCCATGGGCTTCTAAATTGCACAGTAACTACGCTTCAAAAAAAGTACTTCATTGGCTGTAAAGCACTTTGGGACATCCAGTAGTTGTGAAAGGTGCTATATAAATGCAAATCTTTCTTTCTTTCTCACCAGCAATGCTGGCCTTCCCTTGCACTCCCCAAACAACTACCTTCTCGGAAAAGTAATGGACCAACCCTCCCTTTCATTCCCAAGTCCCTGTCACCACTACAATCTGCCCGATCTCGTCCTTGGTCAACAAACAAATCAACAGCAACTTGTATTTATATAGCACCTTTAACGTAGTAAAACGTCCCAAGGTGCTTCACAGGAGTATTATAAGACAAAAACATTTGATACCAAGCCATATAAGGAGAAATTAGGGCAAAAACTTGGTCAAAGAGGTAGGTTTTAAGGAGCGTCTGAAAGGAGGAAAGAGAGGTGGCGAGGCGGAGAGGTTTAGGCAGGGAATTCCAGAGCTTAGGGCCTAGGCAACAGAAGGCACGGCCACCAGTGATTGAGCGATTATAATCAGGGATTAGAGGAGCGCAGATATCTCGGGGGGTTGTGGGGTTGGAGGAGATTACAGAGATAGATCACAGGGGTGATGGGTGAGCGGGACTTGGTGCGGGTTAGGACACGGGCGGCCGAGTTTTGGATGACCTCCAGTTTATGCAGGGTAGAACGTGGGAGGCCAGCCAGGAGTGCGTTGGAATAGTCAAGTCTGGAGGTGAATCCACAGGAGATATACTGGTAAATTGAAACAATCCTTTACCACAGACTCAATCAGCTGCACTCAAAATCATAGGGTATTTTTGTACTAAAAAATATTATAGAAGTGTGTTACTTCACAGTCGGGGGTCAAAACTCTAATTATGACAAAATGCTCCAAATCTCAAAATTCTAGACAAAAAAAAATCTGCTTCATTTTCTCCCAGTTTAAAAGATAAAAATACCAATACCACTAAAAACATAGATTTACTCACGTAACAGTGACTGCATATATGAAGTGTTTTGGGATCTCTGTGAGAGATGTGATAAGGTGCTATCAAAATGAAAGTTCTTTCTTTAAAATAAAGGGGGGAAAAGGAAAAACTATTTGCTCCAATATAATTACTAGTTTATGGCCTGTTACAGGGCGCAATGTACAAGCAATCGTTCCTTTTACTACAATGTATAACATAACAGTCCTATGTGTATTTATGTACCCTTTTGGCAAAGGTCAATGTGATGGCTGATTTTCATTATCATGGAGTGGTACCAGAGATGAAAGACTTGAGTTACGTGCAGAGACGAGGGAAACTAGGGCCGTTCTCCTGAGAGCAGAGAAGGTTAAAAGGAGATTTGATAGAGGTATTCAGAATTTTGAAGGGTTTTGATAGAGTAGATAGGGGAGAAACTGTTTCCAGTGGCAGAAGGGTCGGTAACCAAAGGACACAGATTTAAGGTAATTGGCAAAAGAACCAGAGGGGAGATTAGAGGAAAAAAATGCAGAGAGTTGTTGTGATCTGGAATGCACTGCCTGAAAGGGCGGGGGAAGCAGATTCAATGATAACTTTCAAAAGGGAATTGGATAAATACTTGAAAAGGAAATATTTGCTGGGCTATGGGGAAAGAGTGGGAAAATGGGACTAATTGGATAGCTCAGGATCGATGGGCTATGATTCTATGATACTCAGGTCCCATCTGTCCTCTCAGGTGGGCGTAAAAGATCCCACGGCACTATTTGAAGAAGAGCAGGGGAATCCTGGTCAATATTTATCCCTCAACCAACATCACTAAAAAACAGATTAACTGGTCTTGTATTGCTTGATGTTTGTGGGAGCTTGCTGTGTGCAAATTGGCTGCTGCATTTCCTACATTATAACAGTAACTACACTTCAAGAAGTAATTAATTGGCTGTAAAGCGCTTTGGGACATCTTGAGATTGTGAAAAGCACTCTATAAATGCAAGTTCTTTCTTTCTTTAAACCATAAGGGCCGGGTTTACAGGCGAGTGTACTGGCAGGGAACCTCGTCTGCCAACTGTGCTCATCAGGAAATGGCAGACAGCTCCTGTGACTTCCCATTCATAAAATCTGCTGTACACTGACTGAAGACAATCTTCCAGCTCTCTGTTATTTAACCAAATTAACATCAAGACTTCTACTCACTGCACAGAGTTCACATTGTTAATATAATCAAGGGAAGATAAGGAATGTATGTTAGCTGTTCAACTATATCCTGAAATAAGTTGTCTGATTATGTACTACAGAAAGTAGACATACATTCCTGCTCTTTGAACTTCCCTTTTGCTTCTGTCTCCTAGCCACCCCACCTTATTTAGCTTGTTCCCCAAAAGCACATCTTTAAGGATAGATATCACAGTTACGACAGCAGAAAACCAATTTGTAAAATATACCTCTGTCTGCTTTTTTAATGGAAGCTGTAACCAGGATATTTAACACCTCCATTAAAATAGCAGACAGAGGAACGTTGTACAATTGTGTTAATGTCTGCCATTTATGGCTAACATCAGTGTCAGCTGTGGCTCAGTGGGTAGCACTCTTGCCTCTGAGTCAGAAGGTTGTGGGTTCAAATCCCACTCCAGGAACTTGGGAAAGTAAATCTAGGCTGACAACCCAGTGCAGTACTGAGGGAGTGCTGCACTGTTGGAGGTGCCATCTTTCAGAGGAGACATTAAACAAAGGCCCCGTCTGCTCTCTCAGGTGGACGTAGAAGATCCTATGGAACGATTTCAAAGTAAGAGCGGGACAGTTATCCCTAGTGTCCTGGCCAATATTTATCCCTCAATCAACATAACAAAAACAGATTATCTGGTCATTATCACATTGCTGTTTGTGGGAGCTTGCTGTGCGCAAATTGGCTGCCGTGTTTCCCACATTACAACAGTGACGACCCTTTGAAAGTACTTCATTGGCTGTAAAGCGCTTTGAGATGTCGTGAAAGGCTCTATAGAAATGCAAGTCTTTCTTTTTATCATCACCAGAATCTATTTTGTCTTTATCACAGGATTTCATTAATATTCACCAAACTCCCATGGTTTAAGAGAGAAAGCGCACGCACACTCAAAATCTTCCACCTTACAGTCTGTGAATATTGCTTTTCTCTGCATTGAATTGAATGGAGTTTATTTTAAACAGTAGGAAACAGCCCATCATGCTTGTTACAAGAAGGTGAAAACAAAAGGTGGCGATTGATGCCACTGCACAGCACGCTTGTTCTGCACTGTGCTGTGCTGGTAAGGCACAAGTTTACATCTACAATTTCCCCGTACAGTAAAGTCCTGAATCACATCACTGACGTGAAGCACTGAGCAGAGACCAGGCACTTGTACAATGGCAGAGACGGAGAAAAAGCAAGGAGTTTATCACCTTTGTGCCTTTCTTCCAAAGCTTCAGATGACCAGTGGGAGAAATGGCATTGACACGGGCCTGCCAGTCAGCGGTGATGTGTTTAAAAGTAAATAAAATAGAAGGGTGAGATACAGAAGATATCTAAATATCAAAGTTCTGATATATGTTGGTCACACATGCAAATATCTGTGTCATGCTTTAAAAACATATAAAATAAAAGAATAATCATAATTGCCTGCTGGTTTCAAAGAAACATCCCCCCAGTAACAAAAAGTACCTTCAGACCACCTTCAGTATCTGCCTATGAGCAATTGGCCTCAGCATTTCCTATTTACAACAATTAGCCTCTAAATGACCTCAAGCTTTCCCAATTTACAGCAATTAGAATGTGTGGCCCTTAAAGGGACAGGCCAATTACACCCCCCATCCCCCATAGCAAGCGGAACAATATATTGAGCATTCATTGGGGGAAAAATTCAGTATCGCCCCATTTGGGGCGCAATTATCGGCCGGGCGCAAAGATTAGCGCCTGGCGCTAATTATCGCCTCCGACTGCAAACTTGACTTTTATCGCCCCTGGAGGTGATTGGAGCGCTAAATCAGGCGCTACACATCTGTCTTAAGGCGCAAAGGCCGAGGAGCGAGGCGTTAACTCAGAGCGCTGGCGAAGCTCATGTGATGTCAGTCAGCAATGGAACACACACACAATGGCGCCGGCCAGTTCTGAAAGGGGAGGGTTGATCTTGCTTTCCATCCACATCCTGCTCATTACAGCCTTGAATCTCGGCCTGGAGAGACCTGTACATCAAATCTGCTGGAAAGAACAATGGAGAGTACCAGGGAAAGAGCTCAGAGTGCAACCCCCACAGTCTCTTCTAAATCGATGCAAGGAAGGCCAAATCAAAATGAACCTGCAAAGTGCTGCTCAGTACCCAAAACTCCTTCACACAGCGTTGAATCTCTCCAGAAGTCTCTCTCTCTCTCTCAGAATGCGTGGTTCAAAAATGTCACCAACAAAAAAAGGCAGGAAGCGGTCACCTTTAAATAGCGCTCCCCCAGTCCCTTCCTGACTGCAAAATGCTCCCCTCAACCTGTCGTTGCTAGCGGCAGGCGGTAAGGCAGGGGGCGCCACTCAATATCCGCTCCGAGGCGCTACCGGGGCGTTGCGCACTCTGACGTCACGATCTGCCGGCGCAGGAGATCGTGGCAATAGTGTTTAGCGCTGCCGCAAAATGTCTACTTAATTTCGCGAGCGGCGCAAACATCGCCGCGCCCGGGCGCTAGTTGCTTTGCGCCCCATTAGCGCCCTCTTAAGGCGCTAACGGGAGGCGCAACCAACTGAATTTTTCCCCCATTATGTGGTATAATGGCCCTATACCTTATAAAACACCATATCATCTGACTTACTGTGATCAGTCATAGAGATCTGCTAATTCTTTTAAATATCTTGTTGCCGTAGCACCCACAAATTGAAGTGACCTACATCCAGTTTTTCACAGAGAGGACCTGTCCCATTCAACACTTAGTACCTGGGGTGTAGCTTCACTTCAAGCCACATACTGTAGTAACATTGTGAATTTAATATACCACCAATTAGTGAGATAATAATGACAATGATGGAGGATATTAGGTTTTATTACAACCTAAATTATGTATTTTGTGCTTATCAAGGTGTCGTTTCTGGGGCATGAACCACTTCCCCACTTCTGGTACCCAGTGCCATCATCAAGCACTCCCAAAGGACAATGACAGTGTTATTCTGATTCTATCAGGAAATTTCTGACATAATCATTATCTAAAAATTTACAAAACGGTTGAACTATAATTCATAACCAAAACAGCCCATCTGTGGAACGGTTTGAGAAAAAACATTGCAACTGAACACGTTACAAACACAATGAACATTTCCCGAGTTAATCTGCCAAGGAGACTGCTGTCTGCCTTCGTAACATCTTCAACATTGTCTTTTGTTTGCTTATGATTTTTTTTTTCTTGATATTTATGTCTCATTCACTTGAAATAATGCACCAACAAGATTATAACCAGAACCTTTCATGTAGGAAAACATCCCCGAGGCACTTCACAAAGGAAGAAAGGAGCTGATGCCAAGTTATTGTAGTGCTCCTCCTGGCCCCACAAAAGAAGTACGGGTTGAGGCCAGCCCGGGCTCACCCACCCAGCCTCCTCCTCTTAGGATCGCCTCCGCTCCCCCCAGGACTGAGGGGGGCAGCGCCAAGTTGCTGCAGATGGAACCTGCCAGCTTCTTCCTGCTAAAGCAAGAAAGACTTGCATTTATATAGCGCCTTTCACGTCCACCAAAGCGCTTTACAGCCAATGAAGTACTTTTTTTTTTGAAGTGTAGTCACTTTTGTAATGTAGGAAATGTGGCAGCCAATTTGTGCACAGTAAGCTCCCACAAACAGCAATGTGATAATGACCAGATAATCTGTTTTTTTTTTAAGATGTTGATTGAGGGATAAATATTGGCCAGGACACCGGGGATAACTCACCTGCTCTTCGAAATAGGATCTTTTACGTCCACCTGAGAGAGCATCGGTTTAACGTCTCATCCAAAAGACGGCACCTCCGACTGTGCAGCACTCCCTCAGCACTGCACTGGAGTGTCAGCCTTAAATTTTGTGCTCAAGTCTATGGAGTGGGACTTGAACCCACAACCTTCTGACTCAGAGGCGAGAGTGCTACCCACTGAGCCACTGGCTGACACAGCTGATGCCCGATTGGTGCCCACAGCTCGCCGGTTCTATGGAGATGTGGCCTGGTTGGGATGCTGGCATGGACATCCCGTCGGCACAGACCGGCGCGCAAGAGCGAGTGGTCATTCGACTTGCCGCCTGTTAAGGACACTGGACTCATTTGAGACCCTGCGAGATGCTGCAATGAGAGGACAGTCGGATTGGCATTCTGGAAAGTTGAGATGAAACGGGCCGAATTACTTTTTCATTCAAATCTATCGAATGGTCTCAGTTAGAGGGGCATTGAGCCCAATTGTAGCAACCCCTCCCACCATCCAGTCTAAAATGTCTGCTCCAAACCATTTCACTCATTACCCCCTGTTACTGTGGAAACCCAACATAAAAAAACCTGTAAATTAGCAATTCCAGTCAGTCTCTCTCACTCCGCTGCATTTGTACATACATAATTAAACACAGAAAGAACAAAGATTAATGGTGTAACTAATGCATGTTTTATAATAGTCACAAGTCAATTAAAAGGGGCTGTTTGTTACCTGCACCAAGTGACTGATACTTCTACTCGAAATAAACTTTTTTTTAAAAATGAGGAATAGGAGGCTTTCTGCTTTTTTTTTAACACTTTGGTGATGAAAACATTTGTCGACAATTTAATTTTTAAACACAGTTTTGGAGGGAATTTATTCGCAGTGCTGGATGATGTGTGCTTTCAAAAGCAAATATAGAGGTGCGTATTTGGAACTGGCTGGCCAGGCGTAAGTTGAGTTGCCAGCCCTCCAGTATTGTCCTGGAGTCTCCATGAATCGAAGATTAATCTCCCAGACACTGCGGCGAGCGAACCACAGAGAAAAATCAAAGCGGTGTTAAAAAAATTGTGTCTTTTTTCATTCTCTTTGAAGACTTTTGTTTATTCGTTATAAAAATATTGAAAATGGTGGGGGGAGGGGGGGAGAAAAAAGGCTGTTGAACCAGGCAGGGCGGTCGGAGGCTGGAGGTCATGTGATGAAACCTCCAGGAATACGTCCAACCGGAGTTGGCAACCCCTAGGTGTAAGACGGCGCCTGGAGGAAGACTCCCGCCCCTCCGTTGTGGGTGTAAAACTGGGCTTGGGAATCGGCCGCCCATTGTAGAAACCGCCCGATTTTCGTTTCCCTCGATTTCAATGGAAGAGGAATGGGACCAAATATGGAAGAAGACCCTCACAACTTCCATGAGCAGCAAAAGGCTGGATGGACCACCTAGAATCAGATATCCAATGTACCACATCGCACGCAAGCTCCCTGCCAGAAGGATGTTGGCGAGGCTATAGCCCAAACAGGGGACATTTAGCGCAAGTTTGGTCATATCCCCCAGACCCACCAGGGAAATGACAATCGGGCAGTTTCTAGAACGGGCAGGGGATTTGCATCAACAGCTTTATGCACGGGCGGCAAGGCAGCTTTTGGAGATGAGGCAGTTCTCCTCCGGGCCCCACAAAGGAAGTCAGGGCCTCTGCTGCCCTGGGCTCCCTCCTTTCCATCCGTGGCAATTTGATACGTTCAGTCCTGTTTGCATAGAGATGCTGATTAGAAGGTGGCATTGAAGTTGTCTATCCAGGCATTTCTGCCCTTCTAGCCGAACCAGAAGCAGTTAATGGACAGTACATGGCAGAAAAACATGGAAGAACATCTAAAATGTATTTTTTTTTGAACAAAAAACATCAATTAATACTATATTAAACAAAGCGGTTTAAAAAAAAAAGTGTTTCATGCTAAAAATCTAATCAGTTCTATTAATTTTAATGAAAGTCTTCATTATTTCAATTTCCTACCAGTGAAAACCTGATAGATCTAATTTTCAAAACAGGATAAAGTAATGTTCATGGGAATTCCTGTGTTTTATCTCCACCAACGCAACCAGGTGGGTGGAGATAAAGCTGAATTTATTAAAAACCGCAAAAAAAAGCTGTGATAAAAAGGAATCGCTGATATTTAACTGTCTCATCAGGGTTTCCGATCATCATTCAGACTGTTAGAGATATGAGGTGCTCTGCCTGGAGAGAAGACCCAACTGAGATCTCATGAAATGAGATTGGTGTCTCGGCTTGCTGAGGATCTCAAGCTTGAGATAAGCTTTTGAAGCAGGAGACTCTTTTTACATCTCAGACAATTAGTGTCAATCATTCAGAAACAGCCTCCAGCATTTAAAAAAAAAGCAGCTGGTGTTAGCCGTGACTCAGCTGGTAGCACTCTCGCCTCTGAGTCAGAAGGTTGTGGGTTCAAGTCCCACTCCAGGGACTTGAGCACAAAAATCTAGGCTGACACTCCAGTGGAGTGCTGCATTGTTGGAGGTGCTGACTTTCGAATGAGTCATTAAACCAAGGCCTCGTCTGCTCTCTCAGGTGGACGTAAAAGATCTCATGGCACTTTTCGAAGTGCAGAGGATTTCACCCCAGTGTCCTGGCCAAAGTTTATCCCTCAACCAGCATCACTAAAAACAGATTAGCTGGTCATTATCACATTGCTGTTTGTGGGAGCTTGCTGTGCGCAAATTGGCTGCCGCGTTTCCTACATTACAACACTGACTACACTTCAAAAGTACTTTGGAGTACTGATGAAAGGTCATCGACCTGAAACATTAACTCTGTTTCTCTCGTCACAGATGATGCCTGACCTGCTGAGTATCTCCGGCATTTTCTGTTTTTACTTCAAAAGTACTTCATTGGCTGTAAAGCGCTTTGGGACGTCCTGAGGTCGTAAAAGGAACTATATAAACTACAAGACTTTCTTCTTTCTTTTCTTTGTAACCATTCGCAATAGGGTAAACAGTCACTTAGAGGAAAAGTCTGTAGAAAGGGGAGAGGAATCTTGTGGATTCCTCACATGTGCAGCTGTCAAACCCAAATGTTTTTAATAATAGAAGAGGAAGTATTAAACAAACAATCGTGCCTTTAATTCACCATCAGGAAGATTCAGTTTAACTCCACATGTTCTTCTCAGAGGCCACTTCACATTTTGGTTGTGAGCCAAGACTCCATGGAGGCAATTTTAACCGAATTTTAACAGAAACCGAGCGGGTGGTCAGTTAAAATGCCCCGGATTATTTAGCTGCCGGAAAGCTGCCCATGATCCTGCCGTCCGCAATTTCTAGTCAAGCTTCTGGACAGGCGGCTAGTCCGCCCGCCCACAGCCGGAGGAGTCCTTTTTAAAATATGCAGTTCAGGGTTCGATGACAAAAATGGCCTCCAACTAGCCAATTAGCATTAGATCCACCCCATGAACTAACAGTAATAAGGCTAAATTAACCCAAAACAAGGCCGCATTTATCCCATCCGGGATTTTATCAGCTGAATTTCACTGATTTTCTTAAATAGAAACAGCTTTCATTTTATCATATGCACACACAGCACACGTTCTTTCTAATGGGTCTATCACCTTATAAAAGGACAAGCATTTAGACAATTCACAGGTTGCTCGCCCAGGTTAGAGCATCATCTGAGCCCTGGGGTGCTTTATTCCTTGTAACATTCTGCTACCGATGTGTTCTGCAAAAGTTATTTCACATTTTAACGTAGTCCATCTTATGAACTACTGTATAACGTAACACAGTGTAACTCCAAAGATGGGTGTAAGTTAATGCGGCTCCAACATATAAAATAGAGCACTCATAACAAACTGTATTGCGTTACCATTGGAAAAAAAAAACCTTAGGGAAATCAAAGAAGCTTATGTCGTCTATTACATAATTAGTTTTTCTGTTCAGCATGTTTCTCCTGAAAGACTTAGCCAGATAAACGGCGAGCTGTTATCAGCTTTTCAGTTAAAGAAGGTGCGCTACAAGATGAAATGGAGTGAATGTGAAGCTAGGACCAGCTGTCTATTTTGCAGCATTTCGCATTCCCGCTGGTCCACCTTCTGCACAGTTAGGCATCATGCTAACCTGCCTATTTTTGTCATGCATTAGGAGCCTCTATTTTTACTTGCTTTCCAACGGAGTTACAATTTTGCTATTTCTCATTCTTTATCTTTGTCAGAATAATGTGTTTTCAGGTTTTAACTCAAATTGAGAGGCCCTGAAGATGTTTATAAATCATGAGCACGCACTTTGACCAGTTAATTTGGATAAAAAATGCCTTCAGGCGAGTCAATTGACCACTTTTGGACAATAAACACATTGAAGAGCAGATAGGTTTGACTTGTTTATATTTCTGGGGAATACGGGGTGGGGGGGGGGGAAAAACCATCATATCTTTTCTAATGATTTTCATAGGAATCAGTACAAGAAGCTAACTTGCTCATTGTGTCTGCATCAGTATGTATCTGCAGGTGGCAATTGCATCTTTAGTGCGTAGGTTTTCAAACTGGAACTCCTGGCCCCTATGGGGTCTATGAAGGGATACCATGAGGTTAATTGTTGCTTGGTTACGGCTGTAAGAGGTGAAGGCAGAGGTGCAACTAGGAGTTGGGGGATATTAGGAGTGTTTGCAGGATTTGGCGGTGGGCAGGGTGGCGACAAAATTGGCCATGACAATTTTCAGTGGGATGGAAAGCATATCCTCTTCATTTCCCCCCACCCCCGGCACTGGTTACACCAATTATTTCAGTACCCCTAATGATAATGGTGTGAGCATTTATACACGTTGGGGGAAAAATTAGGTCGCGCCCCGTTTGGGGCGCAAATATCGTCTGGATGCAAATATTAGCGCCTGGCGCTAATTATCGCCACTGACTGGAAACTTCACTTTTACCGCCCCGGGAGGTGAGTGGAGCGCTAAATCAGGCGCTGCACACCTGTCTTAAGGCGCAAAGGCCGAGCAGTGAGGCGCTAACTCAGCGCGCGAGCGCAGCGCAGCTGCTGCCAGTTAGCGAGGGAACACAGACACACTGGCGCCGGCCACTTCTTAAAGCGGGGGGGGCCAACTTGCTCCCCAGCCACACCCTGCTCATTGCAGCCTTGAATCTCGGCCTGGAGAGACCTGTGAATCCATTTTGCTGCCAAGGATGGAGAGGGAGAGAGAACGAGCTCATCGCTTCACCGAGCGGGCCTTGGATGCTCTGGTTGGCGCGGTGGAGCGCAGAAGATGTATACTCTTCCCTGAGAGTGGCAGGAGGCCTTTGCCACGCGAGTTCAGAAGAGTGTGGAGGGAGGTGGCTCAGAGCGTCTCCTCCAGGAGCATGGTGCCCAGGACCCATACTCAATGCCGCAAAAAGTTCAACGACCTCACTCGGGTCGTCAGGGTGAGTGGCTTTTTCTCAATACCTCTCCATCCCTCCATCTCAACCTCACTCTATGGCCAGAGGGTCTTAAAACCCCAATGCACAACACTCATCCAGCACCTATGGCCCTTTCATGAAACGGTAGTACTTCACCTGAGGAAGGAGTGATAGCTCCGAAAGCTTGTGATTTCAAATAAAACTGTTGGACTATAACCTGGTGTTGTGCGACCTCTCAATTTTGTCCTTTCATGAAACACACACACACATTCCACACTTTGCATACAGTAAGGGCTATTCACCTATGGGAGGCACATCAGGCAAGACCATGACTGCATACAGTAAGGGCTATTCACCTATGGGAGGCACATCAGGCAAGACCATGGCTGTATATTTACTCAGATGCTGTCCTTTTTCTTGCAGGCCAAGCTGGCGCATAATAGGAGACAGCAGCAACGGACAGGTGGAGGGCGGCCTCAGCTGCAACCCTTCAGCGATCTTGAGGAGCGCGTCCACAGGATTGTGGCAAGCCAGGTGATCGGTCCCGTCGCCACTGGAGACGCCGACCCCGTTCTGGACAGCAATGGTAAGGTCATCACCTTTTTGTCCTCTGTCCTTCCACTTGTCCCTCACAACACCAGCCTTTGACACTTTCAATCCAACTTGCTAACTCGCTGCACTTATTCCTCCCTTACTGCCACCCTGTCCTCACGCTAAAGCCACTCTTGTACCTCCCTGCTTTCAGATGGTGATTCACCAGCTGAGGAGACGGGCCCTGAAGCTGCCACTGGGAGTGAAGCTGCAGCCGAGGAGGAAGAGGAAGCCGGAGCATCAGTGCCACCCTCTCCCGAGGAAGCCCATGCCCACACTGGGAACACGCCTTCCCTGGAGGGGAGCAGGGGGGAAGGGTCTGATGAGGGTGAAGCTCCAGGACCCAGCGGGCTGCAGCAACGCCATGGGGGTAGGGAAGAACGGGGGCCTTCTCCCCAGAGGGAGAGTATGCCAGACACTCCTACTGCAATGGACGCAGAGGAGGAGCGGCTGATCGCAGAAATGAACACCCAGGCGGTGGGCATGCACACTGAGCTCATGGGTGCAGTGGGAAGGGTGCCCGAATGCATTGAGTCACTGGCAAGGAGTGTGGAGCACTTCGCTGTAGCACAGGCGGATGCCACACTAACGCTTAGTGCTGCAATTCAGTCACTGACTGCCGTGATCCCATCTCTGACTGCTCTCATGCAGACTCAGATTGAGGCCACGCGAGCACAGACTGCTGACAACCTCGATGGTTCGTTCACATGTCCCCGGGGCTGTCACCGCGCCGCAGCAGGCCAGCAATCTGTTCTCCAGCAGATTGCTCCGGATGCTGAAGTGCTGCCCCATGGGAGTGCCAGTGTGTCGGGCGAGCAGGGAGTTGCTGTCCTCTCTCACGATGACAGCATTCCTGCTGCCAACACTGTCACTTCTCCACTGCACTTGCCACCGCCTGTAGGACAGACTGCTGCCGCCCATGCAGAGTTGGTGCAGTCTGCAGCCGGGCCCTCCAGGCCCAGAACTGGTCGAGGCCGTCCTTCAGGGGCATCTGCAGTGTCAGGGTCTGACGAGCAGCAGCCTTCCACCAGCCTTGCTGCAGCCACTGAGGTCCCATTACGGAGGAGCAGTAGGGTTAGAAGGGGGGAAGTGCGCAAGGGAAGGAGATCACCCTCGAAGGGCAAAAAGTAGGAGGTGTGACAAAATGCTGGTCATTTTTTTATTAAAGGTCGAGGTTCATGGTCCATCTTTTGTTTAGTGTTTTGGACATTATCTCCAGGTTGTGAGAACCAGTTATGTTATTGACTGTTTTTTTGTGTTTATTTCTATGAGTTTGTCATGAGGAATTGACACACACAGAGTTTGTAAAATAAATAAGTTTCTGTATTCAAAATATACATGGTTGGTGGTTGGAATTATTGGTGCCTTGGCCGGCTTAGGGGTTGCGTGCTGGGTTCATTGATGTTGTTAGCAATGGCAGAAGCCATTTCCACAGAAGGGGCCCTAGAAGCGGCTTGCTATTAGCCGTTGACAGACGGCCCTTGCAGTTTCACCATTGTGGGCCGCCCTCCCGCCTTGGTGCTGCTGATGATCATCCTCCTCGTCCTCTTCCTCCTCTTCCTCCTCCTCCTCTGGTGGTGCTCCAAGGCCTGGTGGCATTGGCTGGGTCCTGAGGATTGCCATGTTATGCAACATGCAGCTCACAACTACGAAGTTGGATACTCGCTCAGGCGAGTACTGCAGGGCTCCTCCAGAATGGTCGAGACAGCGGAACTGTTGCTTCAGCACGCCGATTGTGCGCTCAATTATGTTCCTGGTAGCTTGATGGCTCTCATTGTACCGCAGCTCAGCAGGGGTGTTGGGCGTACGGAGCGGTGTCATCAGCCAGGTGCTCAATGCATACCCCTTGTCCCCGAGAAGCCAACCAACTGGCTGATGCGGTGCCTCGAAAAGTTCTGCCACAGTAGTCTGGCGCAGGATAAAAGCATCGTGGCAGCTGCCAGGATAGTGGGCATTGACAGCGAGTATCAGCTGTCTGTGGTCACAGACCAACTGAACATTCAAGGAATGGAACCCCTTTCTGTTCTGGAATTCCTCGGCATTCTCATGCGGAGCACGCAAAGCCACATGCGTGCAGTCAATGGCGCCCTGCACCATGGGGAAGCCCGCTACCCTCGCAAAGCCCAGAGCGCGGTCACGCTGCTTGTCTGGGGTCATGGGGAAAGAGATGAACTCTCGTCTCCTTTTAAAGAGGGCATTTGTGACCTGCCGGATGCAGCAATGCACCGCGAACTGGGAGATATTGGCGAGGTCCCCAGCAGCAGCTTGAAATGAGCCAGTAGCGTAGAAGTTGAGAGCCACTGTGACCTTCACTGCCACCGACAGAGACGTCCTGGACCTCAGTTGAGGCTGCAGATCTGGCTGCAGCAGGTGGCAGAGCTCAGTGACCACCTCCTTGCTGAATCGCAGCCTTCGCAAACACAGCTCCTCAGACATATGAAGGTAGGAGAGCTGTTCACGATATACCCTGGGAGGGTAAGCTCTCCTGTACATACGCCTGTTGGCCCTCCTCCGTCTGGCCATCATTGCCACTCTCTCTCTGCGTCTCTGTGTCCTCCGATTCAGCTGGAGCAGGACGACGCCCCCAATCAGTGCAGCCCCCATAGTCTCTTTGCAAGCAAAGTAATGAAGGACAGCAACTAAAGTACTAGCGAAGTTAGGATCAGTAGGCAAAACTACCTCACAAAGCGTTGAGTCAATGCAGAAGTCTCTCTTTCTCTCTCTCCGAATCTCTCTCTCTCTCTCAGAACGAGTGGTGCAAAAATGTCCACCACAGAAAAAGACAGGAAGAGGCCCCCTTTAAATAGCGCCCCCCCCCAGCCCCACAGCGATTGACAGCGTTCCAGTCTTCCGGTCGTTGGATGCGCCAGGCGGTAAGGCAGGGGGCGCCACTCAATTTCCGCTCTGGGGCGCCACAAGGGCGTTGCACCATGGAATGACGTCACAATCTGCGCGCGCAGGTGGTCGCAGCGGTAAGGTTTAGCGCCGCCGCACAATCTCTAGTTAAGTTCCCGAGCGGCGCAAACATCGCTGCGCCCGGGCGTTAGCGGCTTTGCGCCCCATTAGCGCCCTCTTAAGGCGCTAACGGGAGGCGCAACCAACTGAATTTTTATCCCGTTGTCTTACTTCAATAAGTGTTAATGGGGAAGACCTTTGGGTTGGGTGCCGTTTAGGCGTGATATTGGTGGTGTGCCCACTGCACCCACCCAAGCCGCAGGCCCGAGGCCTAAACCACTTTCAGACTTGGGCCTCGTTAACATTGGGATATCCTGAGGCAGTATATAAATGGAAGTTCTTCTTTAATGCATACGCACATTTCTCACTCTTTCTTTTACTCACGATTAGACTTGGAAGTCAGCCAAGTGTGGTTGAAGTAACTAATTTTATTCAGTCAAACATACGGTTTTATCAAAACCAGGCCAACACTGCCAGCTACATATCAAATAAGCAGACTGTTTGAAAATAAGCATTTTCTCAAGAAACCAAGACATAGATATTATTACAAGATAAAATCTGCATTTACTTGACCTGTATTATATAAACTGAAACATGGGAATCATTTTTCTTTTAAATTTAGACACACCTTTAATTATTATAGTTCCTAAGCCTTACGCTTCAGGTTATAGGTGCAAAATAAGCAAAAATAATAAAATTATAATTCCCTTCAAAGTTTAATTAAACAAAATTGTCTTCAGTTGTTCTGAACTACAAATAGCAAATAAGCGGACTGTTCTATCTGGTTAGATTTTTTTAAAGCAAGGGCCAAAAATTATAAAATGTAATAAAAGATTAAACCAATTTGCATCTTTCCCTTTGTACCAAATAGAAAGAAAGAACTTGCATTTCCATAGCGCCTGTCATAACCTCACGACATCCCAAAGCACCTTATAGCCTATGAAATACTTTTAAAGTGTGGTTTCTATTGTAATGTAGGAAGTACTTAGTGTTACCAAAATGTTTATGCTTGTATAACACCCTTCAGAGTTAAATAATGGTACAGGATTTCCCTCCTTTACGTTACCTCAACATCTGTTGTTTTTTGTGTTCTCTCTCTTTTGGATGAGACCTTAAACCGAGGCCTAGTCTACTCTCTCAGGTGGATGTAAAAGATCCCAGGGCACTATTTTGAAGAAGAGCAGGGGAGTTCTCCCCAGTGTCCTGGCCAATATTTATCCATTAATCAACATCACCAAAAAACAGATTATCTTAACAGGTGGGGCCACGTTAGTGCATCGAACAACACGACGCCAATCACATCAGTAGTGTCAAAAGCTGAACAATTGAAGTGCCTGGATTGAATATGTAACGGAATCATTGACGCGGCCAATATTTGTTCCTCAACCAACATCACTAAAACAGATTATCTGGTCAGTATCACACTGCTGTTTGTGGGAGCTTGCTGTGCGCAGATTGGCTGCCGTGTTTCCTACATTACAACAGTGGCTACGCTTTAAATGTATTGTTCAAATGATCAAATTGGTTGTAAAGCACTTTGGGACGTCCTGAGGTCATGAAAGGCGCTATATAAATGCAAGTCTTTCTTTCTTCCAGATAAAGAAATTTAGCCACCAAAGTCACTCAGAACATGTTACAGAATAAACATTTCAGTTGTAAAGTTTCACTTATCACACTAGCGCTGACCCCTTGCAGTATAGAATGTAACCTCATACAAGCTTTCAATATTGTTTTTCCTCCACCCTAGCTTTGACACTTCAGCTTTCCCCATTAATTCCAGTGTCCCAGGCAATGGATCAATACTTTTCTTATCAGACATGCCAGGCTACCAAAGGATTAGTGTCAATCTGTCACAGGCTTCGAGTACTTTGGCTTAATGTTCCAAGTTTCTCAGACAGAAATAGTTTTGTACTTGGCACAATGGTTAATCTCCATTGAGATGTCTTATAAAGGAAAACAGTAAGAAGTACAAAAAGATACCATACTTCAGTGCTGCAGAAAAAATGATTAAAAGTTGTAGAATGTGTAGAGATCATCTAGTCCAATGGGTTTATCCCATCTCTAGACATGTTGCAACAACTTGCATTTATATAGCACCTTTAACATAGGAAAACACTTCAAGATGCTTCACGAGCTACTCTACCCCCTCACTCCATCAGAAATAAAACCAAAAGGTTTGTCGCTGTGCCTCACGCAGAATCTAACTCTATATTCCCTTATATACCAAAAAGCCCCTGTTGATCTCCCCTTTGAAAGGATACACCACACTCCAGTAACGGCGCACAATGGTGAGTGACGGAGAATAACATAGGAGTATGTTTGTCTCAGGTACTGAGGTGGAAAACTGGTGCCTTCCTGTATTTTACAATTAAATGAATCAGTACTGCTCTTTTGTTGACTCAGCATGTTTATTTAATCTCTGAACCAGTCAGACCAGAAAGATCCCAAGTTCGATCCCTGATCTGTGGAGCGTTCACTAATCTTAAACTGGAGTGGCAGTCGGACCACTACAGTTAGATTCAGTGCCCCTGGATTAAAGTAAGTAAAATCAGCAAAGGGATTGCAGCTCGTGACTGCTATCCACCGATGGCTGTTGGAAGTGCATGTCTGTGGGTACTGGGTGAGGGTAGGATTGAGTTTGGTCACTCTCAAACCATTCCATGTGTCAGCTGTGGCTCAGTGGGTAGCACTCTCGCCTCTGAGTCAGAAGGTTGTGGGTTCAAGTCCCACTCCAGAGACTTGAGCACAAAAATCTAGGCTGACACTCCAGTGCAGTGCTGAGGGAGTGCTGCACTGTCAGAAGTGCCGTCTTTCAGATGAGATGTTGCTCCGTCTGCTCTCTCAGGTGGACGTAAAAGATCCCATGGCACTTTTTCAAAGAAGAGCAGGGGAGTTATTCCTGGTGTCCTGGCCAATATTTATCCCTCAATCAATATCACTAAAACAGATTATCTGGTCATCGTCACATTGCTGTTTGTGGGAGCTTGCTGTGCGCAAAGTGGCTGCCGCGTTTCCTACACTACAACAGTGACTACATTTCAAAAAGTACTTCATTGGTTGTAAAGCGCTTTGGGACGTCTGGTGGTCGTGAAAGGCGCTATATAAATGCAAGTCTTTCTTTTCATAATGTTTGTTGTGGTTGAATAACGTGCATCGTCAAGGGTTCCTACATGAATAGTAACGACTTGTGAGGTACCACAGGGCAACCAGGGCCTCTGGTACCGTGCCCCAGTGAGGAGTCAACATCTTCAGGATAAAAAAAAGAAGTAAAATTAGTGAGAGAAAAATCAAAAGGAAAAAAATATAAATCGGCACTTCACAGAATTACTCCAACCAAAAGGTAACATAGAGGCCAAGCTGTGTCTGCTCCTCTGGTGCCGTGATTTATTACTTCGCTTCATCTCTAATGCAGGCTGCAAACAAATTTCTAAAGCTACATATTAAAAGATTTCCCCCAGCAGGAAAACTTTGGGTAAAATGTTAGGTATGCACATTAAACATAATAAATCATGTATGGTTAATTCAAGTCTTATGATCGCATCTTTTCTCTCTTTCGCCAGCGTGTCATAGGTACAAAAGCAAATCCAGCAAGGCTGTGCTCCCACGGATGGATGTCAGAGAATCGAAGCTATAATGCTATTGCCTTATCTCCAACTTGCCAGCTGCGTTTAGGAAAACCAGGTCTAGATGCGGCCGCCACCAAAAAGGTAAGTTTGTTAACATATACTTACCTGAATATGGAAGCGTGAAGAGCGGGAGTGCTTCTCCCAGTTCCAAATTATACCATGGGTCACTGCCGGTCACTGCTCCCCCCTGTCCCGATCCACCCCCTCCCGATAGCCCCCCGTCCCCATATCCCGATCTCCCCCCCCCCGCGATATCCCGATCGCCCCCAATCCAATATCCTGATTGCCCTCCCGTCCCAATGGTTAGATCGCGCCCCCCACCCATCCCACTGTCCCAAGTGCCCCCACGTCCCGATTGACCCCAGTCCCGAGGCCCCGATGGACCCCTGTCCAGATTGACCCTCCCCCCCCCGGCCCTTTAAGATCTACCTGGCCCGAAATTCCAGTGCTCTTCACCGGCGAGCTGCCTGGAAAAAAAGGCCTGTATCCTTTCTGCTTCAAATATTTATCTACTTAGCCCCCTTGAAAGATGCAATGATCTCTGCCTCAATAACTCTATGCTGAAGCACTCCATGCTCCAACAACTCTCCGCAAAAAGTGATTACCACTAACTTCACTCCTTGCTCCCTTAATGACTATTTTAAGTTGATGACTCTTCATCACTGATCCTCCAATTAGAAGAATTAGGGGGCTAAATTCGGTTGATTTGCGCCTTCTGTTAGCGCCCTAACGGGGCGCAAATCAACTAGCGCCTGGGCGCGAAATTCAGCAGGAGGTTAGCGGCGGCGCTAACCGTTAGCGCCGCGCGGTGCTGTCATCGCCGTGCGCAGCGCCCTGCTTGTGCCCCGGCTGTAATATTGGGTGGCGCCCCCCCCGACTTACCACCGGACGCTATGTCCGGCGGGGTCAGGTGAGCCTACCTGTGGTCGGGTCGGCCCTAGTTAAAGGGGAGTTGGCGGGCGGCCATTTTTGTTGCTGGCCGCCTGCCAGCACCTGCCCCCGTTGCTGTCCCCGGCCGCCGTAAAGCCCCCCCACGGGGTGCCGGCTGCACTCCGTGAGCCCGGCACTCGTTTGCCAGCACTCCCGATCCCTGGTGGCCCAGCTGGGGAGGAAGGCCTGCAGTACCTGCGGCACATAGCGCCGCGGTTTTGGCTCACAACGCCCCAAGAGGGACGCGGGGCACTTCCAGTAGCGCCCCTCCTCCCTCTCGGGGCGCTACCTGGGAAAATCGGCTGCGGGGCGCTAACTTTTTCGGGGCGCTACCGAATTTTTACCCCATAGTCTTTCCCTATTCACTCCATCCTGACTCTTCATTTTTTTAAATAAAGAAACCTCTATTAAATCTGCTCTTGGCCTCCTCTGTTCCTGTGGAAAAATACACTAGTATCTGAAGTCTCTCCTCATAACTATCGTTTCCTATCCTTGTATCATCCAGCTGAATCTACACTGCATGTTCTCCATGACTTTAATGGCCTTTCTATAATGAGATGCGTAAAACTGTGCACAGTTCTCTAACTATGGCCTAACCATTGCCTTCGACAAATTTATCATAGCCTCTTTGCTCTTGTCCTCTTGTGTTCCCATTAAAAAACCAAAACGTTACAAGCCTTTTTAATGGCTTTATCAACATGCGTTTGCACGTTCAAAGAATTATGTATTTAAACCCCTGATTCTCTCTGCTTCTCCACACCCCTCATTGTCTTTCCACCGAGTGTTTAATCTAATATTCAGCACAACTTTTAGTCAAATACACCAGCTGATAATTGGATAGCACGAATTGACTAAAACACCAGTTAAGATAATTAATAATGGATGGATTTCATTTAAATGAACTAGATTCGCCCTTTTCGGGGGCACTGAACAGGCACCACGTAAATCATATCTGAAGTATTGTTTACTGATTCTTGTAGAGAATAATTTGTGTTTTTTTCCTGCATAAATATTAATTTACTGTTAGTCATCCAATTATAGAACCTCATTATCCTTTAGAATTATGCAATGCAGTATGGATTTATATTAAGAAGCAATCTTTAAAAAAAATGCATTTATTTATTTGAAAGGGTCTCAAACATCTTCATCAGGTTCAGTTCTCGTAATGTGCAGTCTAGGAAAAATTAATTTGGCACCAAGAAAGGCAGCCTCCGCAAAAACTTAAAAAAAAACTATTAGGACCCAGAGATTTAGTGACCATAATGGCCCAGAATATGGCAGAAATTGACAGTGTTGGAAAACAAGGCACCCTGAAGTCCTAGAGGAGAGTCCCTGGGGGTAATTTTGACTTTCACATAATCTGGGCTGACACTCCAGTGCAGTGCTGAGGGAGTGCTGCACCGTCGGAGGTGCTGCCCTTTGGATGAGACGTTAAACCGAGGCCCCGTCTGCTCCCTCAGGTGGACGTAAAAGATCCCAGCGCACTATTTCGAAGAAGAGCAGGTGCGTTCTCCCTGGCGTCCTGCCCAATAGATATCCCTCAACCAACATCATTAAAACAGATTTTCTGGTCATTATCACATTGCTGTTTGTGGGAGCTTTCTGTGAGCAAATTGGCTGCCGTGTTTCCTACATTACAGCATTGACTACACTTCAAAAGTACTTTATTGGCTGTAAAGTACTTGGGACATCCTGAGGTCATGAAATGCGCTATGTAAATGCAAGTGTTTCTTTCATTCTTTCATTGGGCGATTGTGTAGATTGGGCGATGTCGGATTAACCGGCCATTATTCATCTCTCCCGATGGTCATCTCAACAATAATAGGAGTGGATGTTTGTTGTGAGCGTCTGAGGTGACATAACATTAGGGGTCCTAGATCTTGAAGGGAAATGTTAAGGATTGTTGACTTGACCCCCTTTGACAATGGAAATGAAAGTCGGGAGAGATGTATGACGAACTACTGAGCCGATATCGCCCGTTTTCCACAATTGGCTAAAGTCAAAATCTACCCCTCTGTATTTATGAAGCACATCAAAGTGCGATGCAAACTCTCACATCACCGCACTCATTTCCTTCAAGACTCTGGTTCCTGGAAATGTGAGAACACAACGGGGGAGGGGGGAGTTTCTGTGGAGGATCACCTCGATCACCTCGATGCCGTAACTTTGGCGAAAGAGCTGTGGAAATCCCGGAAAAACGGTGTTAGCACCATTCACCGTGTTTTTCGGGGGTTTCTACAGTTCTTGCACCGGACGAGTGGGAGAACATCCGCGGTAAAACACCCTCAAGAAGCATTATTTCCGGATCTGTGGGTAGTGGCTGCCCCAAGATAAAAGAGCTTGAACTTCTCAACTGATAAGAATTTTTGAGCAGGGTATCCCAAGGACTGTTGTTGGGAGCCTTGCTATTTTGAATATATCTATATAAAACGGCAGATGTCCATTGGCATTGCCCATGGTCACTCAGAGGATACACTTCATACAATAATAGCAGCATTACACCATGTAATGCACAAAGTAGCACGATATTAAGCTATTCTCCTGTGGCATTGTTCGCTTGCAAACAAAATATGGGCTAGATTTTGACTGTCGCACAGCTGACTGCAGGAGCATGCCAACTGGCAACCTGATATGGTGCCGACAGGAGGCCCTGTCCGTTTTGAGCGCCATGGCCTTATTACCACATCCCCAGTGGGCAGCGGGCAGAAAACAAATGTCCTGGGGCAGCAAGCCAGCTCTCAATGTTTGGTGGCCCAGAGGACAGACCCGCCTGGAAAAAGATATGTCGGGACCTTTGGGCTCCTCTTTGGGTGGACCGCCAGCTGAAACTGGGCATGGAGTGCACGGCACATGTTCGGCCCAGTTCTGTCCTAAAATCGGTGTCCTGTGTGAGTTTGGGTCCATCAAGTATTTGGGCAGCCGAATGAATGGACTGGCCAATAAAGAGACTCTGGACAGGCAGATGGACAGTGAGACAGTGACAGGCTAGAATACACAGGCTGGGACATACTCAAGCTGAGCTGGGAGCAGATGGGTCAAGGAGCACTTGGAAGCACTGGAACGAGTGGATCGGGAAACGCCCAGGCTGGGTGAGCATGCGCGTTGACTGGCAAGTGCGTGCAATAGCAAACTTTAACCTCACCCTTCATCCTTTTGGTAATGGCCTTAAATTTCTGTCCTCTAGTCACCAATGTTATGAAGGGAAGGTGGGGCAGGGTCCTTGGAGGGGGTTCTAGTAGAGGATGAGGATTTTAAATGCGATGCCTTGGGGAACTATATAGGGAGATAACACAGTCACCAAGCTCAATACAGACTCTTTGGATTGCTAACTGAGGTGGAACATGCAAGAAGTTTCCAATTTCTTGTGTCAACTTGGCTGAACATAAGAACATAAGAAATAGGAGCAGGAATAGGCCACTAGGCCCCTCGAGCCTGCTCCGCCATTCAATAAGATCATGGCTGATCTTGGGCTCAAAGCCACTTCCCTGCCCGCTCCCCATAACCCTTCACTCCCTTATCTTGCAAAAATCTGTCTATCTCCACCTTAAATGTATTTAATGACCCAGCCTCCACGGCTCTCTGGGGAAGAGAATTCCACAGATTTATGACCCTCTGAGAGAAGAAATTCCTCCTCATCTCAGTTCTAAAAGGGCGACCCTTTATTCTAGATTTCCCCACGAGGGGAAACATCCTCTCTGCATCTACCTTGTCGAGCCCCCTCAGTATCTTATATGTTTCAATAAGGTCACCTCTCATTCTTCTAAATTCCAATGAGTATAGGCCCAGCCTGCTCAACCTTTCCTCATAAGTCAACCCCTCATCTCTGGAATTAACCTAGTGAATCGTCTCTGAACTGCCTCCAATGCAAGTATATCCTTCCTTAAATAAGGAGACCAAAACTGTACGCAGTACTCAAGGTGTGGTCTCACCAATACCCTGTACAGTTGTAGCAGGACTTCCCTGCTTTTATACTCCAACCCCCTTGAAATAAAGGCCAACATTCCATTTGCCTTTTTGATTACTTGCTGTACCTGCATGCTAACTTTGTGTTTCATGCACAAGGACCCCCAGGTCCCTCTGAACTGTAGCATTTTGTAATCTCTCTCCATTTAAATAATAATTTGCTTTTTTATTTTTCCTGCCAAAGTGTATAACTTCGCACTTTCCCACATTATACTCCATCTGCCAAATGTTTGCCCACTCACTTAGCCTGTCTATGTCCTTTTGCAGATTCTTTGAGTCCTCTGCACAACTTGCTTTCCCACCCATCTTTGTATCATCCGCAAACTTGGCTACATTACACTTGGTCCCTTCATCCAAGTCATTAATGTAGATTGTAAATAGTTGAGGCCCCAGCACCGATCCCTGTGGCACCCCACTAGTTACTGTTTGCCAACCGGGAAATGACCCATTTATCCCGACTCTCTGCTTTCTGTTAGTTAGCCCATTCTCTATCCATGCTAAAATATTACCCCCAATTCCGTGAGGTCTTATCTTATGCAGTAACCTTTTATGTGGCACCTTATCGAATGCCTTCTGGAAATCCAAATACACCACATCCACTGGCTCACCTTTGTCCACCCTGCTCGTTACATCCTCAAAGAACTCCAGCAAATTTGTTAAACATGATTTCCCTTTCATAAAACCATGCTGACTCTGCTTGACTGCATTATGATTTTCCAAATGCCCTGCTACTGCTTCCTTAATGAAGGACTCCAGCATTTTCCCAATGACAGATGTTAGGCTCACTGGTCTATAGTTTCCTGCTTTCTGTCTCCCTCCTTTCTTAAATAGGGGTATTACATTTGCGGTTTTCCAAGTAATGAGTTTACATTACTGGAATATTTGATATTGCACAGGCAACGCCACTATGTACAGTGGACCTGATTACGCCTGAGTCTGAGCTCTCATAAACCTTTCTGCCTGATTTTGATGAGACAAAGTCCTGATATGAAGAATGACTCAGCTAGTTCCCAAGAGCTGGAAATTACAAGGCTCAACTAGAATTAAATTCTCCAAGGCCTCAACAGAAAATTAAAATACCTGTTTTACCCTGCTTACTATATACAAGGTTTTGTCACTGGATCAAACAGAAAAATAGACTTATGATTTATAAGGTGCAAATAGAATTAACTGCTTAAAAAGGTGAAGGACCTGCTCCTAATGCTGACCTTTTAACTATTAGTTAAAATGTGCTACTTCTAGTTGTCTTCAACCCAAGATTCTTGAGAAGCAGTTTGGAATCTACAATGGAAATTCTTATAAACCCTCCACATTACAGGAAAGATGTGATTGCACCAGAGAGGGTACAGAGGAGATTTATGAGGATATTGCTAGGACTGGAGAATTTTAGCTATGAGGAAGGATTGGATAGGCTGGGATTGTTTTCTTTGGAACAGAGGAGGCTGAGGGGAGACTTAATTGAGGTGTATAAAATTATGAGGGGCCTAGATAGAGTGGATAGGAAGGATCTATTTCCCTTAGCAGAGAGGTCAGTAACCAGGGGGCATGGATTTAAAGTAAAAATAACAACAGAAAACGCTGGAAAAACTCAGCAGGCCAGGCAGCATGCGTGGAGAGAGAAACAGAGTTAACATTTCAGGTCGAAGACCTTTCGTCAGAACTCTGACGAAAGGTCTTCGACCTGAAACGTTAACTCTGTTTCTCTCTCCACGGATGCTGCCTGGCCTGCTGAGTTTTTCCAGCGTTTTCTGTTGTTATTTCGGATTTCCAGCATCCACAGTATTTTGCTAATGGATTTAAAGTAATTGGTAGAAGGATTAGAGGGGAGTTGAGGAGAACTTTTTTCACCCAGAGGGTAGTGGGGGTCTGGAACTCACTGCCTGAAAGGGTGGTAGAGGCAGAAACCCTCATCACATTTAAAAAGTACTTGGATATGCGCTTGAAGTGCCGTAACCTACAGGGCTACGGACCAAGAGCTGGAAAGTGGGATTAGGCTGGATAGCTCTTTTTCAGCCGGCACAGACACGATGGGCCGAATGGCCTCCTTCTGTGCTGTAAATCTCTATGATTCTATGATTCCCTCACCATATTGAAAATTAATTGCTTTACTCACTATTTTCCACACTACGCTTTGAATGCTAAAAATAATTAGCATAACAAACAGATCCAGAGTGAACTATAAAGCAATTTAACACTCATACTTTGTAACTATGAAACCACATCAGCTGGCTTCAAGGGCATTATCATTTACTTTCTGCATCTTTCAAATCTCATTTTATTTTTTCATTTGGTCACTGTTGTCTATCAAGCTGATGGTTGAGAGTTGCGAAATAACAGTGTTACTTTGTTTTGGATCAAATAACAGTGCTTTAGATGTCTCAATAAGCTGTGACGCACTTCCACCCAATATTGCATCTCAGTCTTGACCTTAGAAATCTAATCCCATTTATGTCACCAAGATATTTCTATTTTTAAGTCAAGCTGACTTAGCCTTAGTCAAGTGAATAGCCTTTTCTCATGTACTACCGTACGTGCTTATCAAGAGACGGGTAAAACATGTCTTTCAGATCATCTGCACTAAGAAACCATGAGGTCTAAATCTGACATTGTTGCACCCGTTGTATGGGCCTAAAATGGGCGCAACGATAACCAATTTAGCGGTGCAGAGGCCCGAGTCTGATCTACACGGTACTTCGGGCCACTGCTAAGTTGGTCGGGGCCTTTTTTTAGGTTGCCCTGGTGGCTGCCTGAAATGAGCGCAGGCATAATTTCAATATTGAATTTCAGCTCCTTTGCTCATTTCAGACCCGGACTCCTAAATTTGTTTGCCTCAGTCAGAGCTTGTGCATCACAAGCTCCGACTGGCATTCCCGGGTCTTGAGCAGCCTAACCAGCGGACCTTAAAGGGACCGCTGGGGACCAAGCAAAAAAAAAAGGCCCCAAATGTTCCAAACAGGATGCTCCTCCTGGCTCCACAAAACAACTGTGGGATACTCCCGGCCCGCCCTTGTCCACTGCCGATCGCCTCCCCCTTCGTACTTAGCCCTGGGCTTTGGCGCGGGCTGAAAATCTTACGGCCTCGACAGGCGAGCTCCATCAGGGCACCCGATTGACACCCGCAGGTCGTCTGATCCATTTCAACGAAGCCCAAGGAAACAGTGCGCAAAAAAATGGGTGCAATTCACAGGAGAACTGGGCAGTAATCCTTTGCTTCCATTCTGCTCCTGAAAAGCATTGTACCTGACCTACCTCTATGGTTTAACTGGTGTCTGCACCTGAAGAGGACGCAGCAATGTAAGTGGCATTGAATTGTCCATACATTTTCTCCAATGGTGCCCGGTGCATTTCAGGAGCAGACTGCTCGCAGGAAAACCTGACACAAGTGATTCTAGAGCTGCCGTTTCAGTGCTGTCTGTCTTAAGGGACAAGAAATGTCTTTGCTTTTGAACGGAAAATGTCTTTTGCTGCTTCAGTTCTTGCTGCAGGATGCCGGTAATTCTTTACCATGAGTGGTAGAGGTCGTGTTCAGTACTGTCCTTATGGCTGATTTAGAGGTAGACGGGGGGAAAGCCCTTTGTTAGCTGCTGAAGTCATTCACCCCGCCCTCTTCTGAGCTAATAACTTGTTTCCCTGCTGTAATCCTAAACTGTCCCACTTGCAGTTTGTTCTAAGTTGTTGTCTGCTGGAAAACTGCTGAAATGAGTCAGGAAGAAACAAAATGGAAGCTTGTCCATATGTGGGTTAAATGGGCTGCAAGGTCACTGATTGGCTGAGGGTCTCATGGTCATGTGGGTGCCGCATGGAGTTGGGGGTTATATAAAGACTTGCCTGAAGGGGGAAGGGCAGAACAGGAGCAAAGAGTTTCAACACATGGTTGCCTGTTCTCCAAAGGATTTGGGCCCTGCGGGGAGGGGGGCAGTGTAATGTCAATCTTTTATACTTATTACTGTGTGTAACTAGTTGTACTGTAATGATTATTGGTTGTCTTGTCAAACTGGTCTACACTACCATACAGTAGGAATCCCCACCCCACCCCCCGCCGGACCTTACACTGGCTCCATGCCTCTTGGAATAAAACAGGAAGCCTCACTGTCAACCCAGCACCCTTGCCCCTATTTCTGCACCATAATTTTGCATGCCCACATTTTTTTGCACTGTTGCTCCACCTGGTGCGACGGTACCACCTTCTTACCATCTCCCTCCAATGCACACTGCCCCACACTGCAGGGGTATCTGGACAGCTGCCTTGGGGCGCTGCTACCAATCCCAGCTGCCCAAGTCATTCACGGGGACGGAATCTTTCAACACGTATGAAGGCCATTGGCAAGCAAAGCGCAGCCTCGGGCGATCATAATTAAATTACAAACCTACCACAAGTCTGCCCCATTGCCTCTAGAAAATGGAGATCTGGGTCTCTCACGGGGCTTGCATTTGAACTGCCCCATTAATATTGACACTGTCTTTAAGGCTCGGGCAGTGCCGGGACTTCCTCTGAGGATCTTCACCATGCCCAACAAAGTGCCTCCAACAGCGCCTGATGCCCACCCTCGCCACAGTTGTGAGGGCCAGCAGGAAATCACGGTGTTAATCTTCTTCCTCAAGTGTAGCACACTTCATCCACACAGCTCCCAGTCAGTACCCAGTAAGAATGATCAGACCTCACATCTCGGGGTGGGCTTCTATCTGATGGCCAGGAAGGAGATGAGGGCTCAGGTTGCCAGAAAGATTTATTCTTCGGCCCAAAATCCCCCTCTTGTTAGAGATTCTTTGATGGTTTCCATGGAGAAGTCCACAACAAAGTGGGGATATAAAATTATAGAAAATGAGCAATTGCGAGTTTTTATTTGTACATACATTGCACAGTAAAGCACAGCCTTGAGTGATGGTTTGAGAGCTTTATTGCTACCGTGCTCTCTACTTTATCGAGAAAGCCAGCCAATCCACTGAAATGGCATTTCCATTGCCAACCTTCAAGCTCTGCTTTCAGATTTAAAACTGTTAACTCAGAAATGGCCATACACTCAGGACTCATAGGGCCAGAAATTTGGCTCTCCGGCTTCCCGCGGGTGCAAGGATCGCGCGCGTACTTACCTACCGCGCCTGCCGTTGTGCTTCGGGCCCACGTGGAATTCGGCTCCTGGGCCTCCTGCAGCTGCCGGCGCGCAGGGCTTGCGTATCCCAGGGGCGCAGTTCGTTCGAAGCGTCCCCTGGGATCACGTGGGCCATGGAGAGCCAATCGGAGCAGGGAATCTCCATTCATAGATTTTGACAGGAAGACCTGTCAAATCTATGAATAGAGATCGGCCCCAAAACCTCACTAAAACTTCAAATAATTTTTTTTAAAAATCACATTTTTAAAATAACTATAAATTACATAAATTAACTACTTTAAACAAAAATTTAAATTTTTGAAAAAATTAATTACACTTTTTAACGGTGCTAAAAATAAACTTACCTTTCTTTAAAGTATGTAAAAAAGATAAACCTGTTGAAAAAATGTTTAAATTGTATTTAATTCACCACTTACCTTGTTAAAAGCAGGCCTTGCGTCTCCTTTTTTCCCGCGCAGCTTCTCCGTACTTACCCTCACTCCAAAACCTGTAAAAAAAACTGGAAGTTCGCTGCGTGCGCGCTGCCTCTCCGGCGCACGCGGTTGACCCTCGAACCCCTTCTTTCACGAGACCGGAAGTTCCGGTTTCCCGTGCATGCGCAGTGCATGCGCGAAACCGGCACTTCCGGTGGCCCTACGGGTGAGTACACAGCGCGTACTCACCCGTGGAGACCCGAATTTCTGCCCCATTGTGTCAAGGATTAGTTTCGTCCCCAGGAATTCACTTTTTTTCTGTGAAGCAGTATTACCGCTGACATTCACAGCTTGTTCTTATTCATAAAAATAGTCATCTTGTCACTTGACCGGGTGAAGAAAAGGACAAGTTAACAGACAGTGTACTGAATGCGGATCCTTTGATCCCAACCACTCATTCACTGTACTGACAGTTACCTTGTCCTGTACTTTAAAAGACAAAACTGAATGTCAGTGGTGATACTGTTTCCTTAACCTTACTGGTGTGGTATACTTCCTTTTCTATAATGATCCCGAACTATATACCATTATAAAGTTTGTCAATGTTTTTCAGATATTATATACAATTAATAAGCAGGATAACTTGGTAACTGGTCGACTAAAATGGTTGATCTAGTGAGACAATTTTCCCAATAAGTAGTATGTTCTTACAATGCTGCCTTCAACTTATTTAAAATAATGTCACAGATTTTTTGTATATTTATCTGGGCACCGCTAGCAAGGCCAGCAGTTATGGCCCAGCCCTAGTTGCCCTTGAGAAGGTGAGGATGAGCCGCCTTCTTGAACCGCTGCAGTCCATGTGGTGCAGGTGCCCTCACAGTGCTGTTAGGGTAAGGAGTTCCAGGAACCATGAAGGAACAGTGATATATGTCCAAGTCGGGATGGTGTGTAACTTGGAGGGGAACTAGGAGGTGATGGCGTTCCCATGCACCTGCTGCCTTTGTCTTTCCAGGTGGTGGAGGTCACGGGTTTGAGAAGTGCTGTCGAAGGGTGAGTGAATTTCCTCACCGTTTGGTCTCCTTACCTAAGAAAGGATACATTTGCCACAGAGGGAGTGCAGCGAAGGTTCACCAGACTGATTCCTGGGATGGCAGGACTGTCGTATGAGGAGAGATTGGGTCGACTAGGCCTGTATTCACCAGAGTTTATAAGAATGAGAGGGGATCTCATTGAAACGTATAAAATTCTGACAGGGCTAGACAGACTGGATGAAGGGAGGATGTTTCCCCTGGCTGGGGGGTCTAGAACGAGGGGTCACAGTCTCAGGATACGGGGTAGGACATTTAGGACTGAGATGAGGAGAAATTTCTTCACTCAGAGGTTGGTGAACCTGTGGAATTCTCTACCACAGAAGGCTGTGGAATCCAAGTCACTGAATATATTTAAGAAGGAGATAGATAGATTTCTAGACACAAAAGGCATCAAGAGGTATGGGGAGAGAGTGGGAATATGGTATTGAGATAGAGGATCAGCCATGATCATATTGAATGGCGGAGCAGGCTCGAAGGGCCGAATGGCCTACTCCTGCTCCTATTTTTCTATGTTTCTGTGTCTCATCTGAAAGATAGCACCTTCGACAGTGCAGCACTCCCTCAGCACCGCACTGGAGTGTGAGCCTAGATTTTTGTGCTCAAGTGTCTGGAGTGGGACTTGAACCCTCAACTCAGAGGCGAGAGTGCGACCCACTGAGCCACAGCCTACACCAGCTGCCTTTTTTTTTTAAACGCTGAAGGCTGATTTTGAATGATTGACGCTAATTGTCTGAGATGTAAAGAGTCTCCTGCTTCAAAAGCTTATCACAAGCTTGAGATCCTGCTAACTGAGCCACGGCTGACACTGTGTCGAGAGTAGGATGAGTGTTTGGATGAGTGTTTCTCTTTTCATAAGATTCTTTTGCAACTTTCTTTTTACGTTGTGTAGACACTTCTGATATTTTACCACTGCCTGTGTTTGTGAACCTTGCATTGTACACTCTGGGGTATGGATAGGTGCAGCACGGTGATAAAAATGGCAGCCCGCATATCTGGGACCCGTTCTCTATAAATTACATCCCGTGGCTGTGAAATTGTACTTGTCTAAAATTTTGATTACCACCTTCCATACTGTAGGGTAGACATTAATATTGGAGATGTTACATGAATGCTTAACGCACTTGTGTCCCATTTCTCTCTGCAATATTTGAACAGCGATGCTAACCCATTCACAGGCATGTGAATCATTGAGAGACACCGGGAAGGTTTTCATGCTATAACAGCTAAAATATTTAAAGAAATACAGTTTATCTTTGTGCATATCAGCATGTTCGTGTTTTGCTTTTCCTATTCGTACAAGCAGGCCAGGATTATCATGTGTCGCAGGCTCATCTGCCAAAAGGATTTGCCTCATCACAATCAGTTCAGGGCAATCGAGGAATTAAGTGTGTTGGAAGATACATGCCACAGGAACTACATGTGAAAAAAATCTCGAGGCTGCAGGAGGTTGAGAAGGTAGGCACTGGCACGATGGCCCGACTGGCCTCCCTCTCTGCTGTAATACTTTCTGACCCGGTGCACGCTGTGCAGACATGCTAAGGGCCATTCAAACTATGTGGAGCTGAGCAACTTGATGTGGAAGATATGGCTTTATGTAAAAGAAAAAAAAGAAAGACTTGCATTTCTATAGCGCCTTTCACGACTGGACGTCCCAAAGCGCTTTACAGCCAATGAAGTAGTATTTGAAGTGTAGTCACTGTTGTAATGTAGGAAACACGGCAGCCAATTTGCGCACAGCAAGTTCCCACAAACAGCAATGTGATAATGACCAGATCATCTGTTTTTTTTTGTTATGTTGGTTGAGGGATAAATATTGGCCAG
This sequence comes from Squalus acanthias, assembly GCA_030390025.1. Lineage (NCBI taxonomy): Eukaryota > Metazoa > Chordata > Chondrichthyes > Squaliformes > Squalidae > Squalus > Squalus acanthias. The sequence continues at coordinate 30,802,966 of CM059443.1, read as the reverse complement.
GACACCGGGGAGAACTCCCCTACTCTTCTTCGAAATAGTGCCGCGGGATCTTTTACGTCCACCTGAGAGAGCAGACGGGGCCTCGGTTTAACGTCTCATCTGAAAGACGGCACCTCTGACAGTGCGGCACTCCCTCAGCACTGCACTGGGTGTGTCAGCCTAACTTTAGTAACTGCATGGAACTGCGTCATCAGGAATTTCAGACACGAAAAGCACCATATAAAGTATGCCAACAGGCTCATAGGATATGCTGCATACTGATAAAGCAGACCACCTGACTGCCAGGAGGACTGATCTCACCAAAATTTGGACAACAGCATGGCTAGTGTTTAAGAACAAAAATCCTTCTGTGAGTTAACACAGGATACTATCCCTGCTGGCCTCATCCAGGCTGATAGACCAATTGCACATCTGTGCAAGATAGCATGACATAAATTAGTGAGGATTTGTATCGATCATCAGTCTTCTGACCTTAGCTAGCTTCAAATCTCCATTTCCATGAACACAGGATAGAATCCACTGACTTGCCAAAAGCGGGCAGATAGCCAATGTTAATAGGATCTGATACAAAAATGTCGGACAGGAAAAGACCATCGTGTCCGCGCCGGCCATCAAGCCCTGTCTATTCTAATCCCATTTTCCAGCACTTGGTCCGTAGCCTTGTATGCTATGGCGTTTCAAGTGCTCATCTAAATGCTTCTTGAATATTGTGAGGGTTCCTGCCTCTACCACCCTTTTCAGGCAGTGAGTTCCAGATTCCAACCACCCTCTGGGTGAAAAAGTTTTTCCTCAAATCCCCTCTAAACCTCCTGCCCCTTACCTTGAAACTATGCCCCCTGGTTATTGACCCCTCTACTAAGGGCAAAAGTTCCTTTATATCTACCCTATCTATGCCCCTCATAATTTTGTACACCTCAATCAGGTCCCCCTCAGTCTTCTCTGCTCTAAGGAAAACAATCCCAGCCTGTCCAGTCTCTCTTCATAGCTGAAGCGCTCCAGCCCAGGTAACATCCTGGTGAATCTCCTCTGCACCCTCTCCAATGCAATCACATTCCTCCTATAGTGTGGTGACCAGAACTGCACACAGTATTCCAGCTGTGGCCTAACTAAAGTTTTGTACAGCTCCATCATAACCTCCCTGCTCTTATATTCTATGCCTCGGCTAATGAAGGCAAGTATCCCATATGCATTTTTAACCACCTTATCTACCTGTCCTGCTGCCTTCAGGGATCTATGTACATGCACACCAAGGTCCCTCTGATCCTCTGTCCTTCCTAGGATCCTATCATTCATTGTGTATTCCCTTGCCTTATTTGTCCTCCCAAAATGCATCACCTCACACTTTTCAGGGTTAAATTCCATTTGCCACTGTTCTGCCCATCTAACCATCCTGTCTATATCATCCTGTAGCCTGAGGTTTCCCTCCTCACTATTTACCACTCCACCAATTTTTGTGTCATCTGCGACTTACTGATTATACCTCCAACATTCATATCTAAATCATTAATGTACACTACAAACAGCAAAGGACCCAGCACCGATCCCTGCGGTACACCACTGGACACAGGCTTCCAGTCACAAAAACAACCTTCGACCATCACCCTCTGCTCCTGCCACTAAGCCAATTTTGGATCCAATGTGCCATATTGCCCTGGATCTCATGGGCTCTTACCTTCTTGACCAGTCTCCCATGCGGGACTTTGTCAAAAGCCTTACTGAAGCCCATGTAGACTACATCAACTGCACTACCCTCATCCACACACCTAGTCACCCCCTCGAAAAATTCAATCAAATTGGTCAGACATGATCTCCCCCTGACAAAGCCATGCTGACTATCCCTGATTAATCCCTGCCTCTCCAAGTGGAGACTAATTCTGTCCCTCAGAATTTTTTCCAATAATTTCCCTACCACTGATGTTAGGCTCACTGGCCTGTAATTGCCTGGTTTATCCCTACTACCCTTCTTGAACAATGGTACTACGTTCGCTGTTCTCCAGTCCTCTGGCACCTCCCCTGTGGCCAGAGAGGTTCTGAAAATTTGTGTCAGAGCCCCTGCAATCTCCTCCCTTGCCTCACACAGCAGCCTGGGATACATCCCATCAGGGCCTGGGGATTTATCCACTTTTAAGTCCGCTAAAACCGCTAGTACCTCCTCCCTCTCAATACTAATTTGTTCAAGTATATCACAATCCCCCTGCCTGATTTCTATGCCTACATCACCCTTTTCCATAGTGAACACAGATGCAAAATATTCATTTAAATCATCTTCCGGCTCTACACACAGATTGCCACTTTGGTCCCTAATGGGCCCTACTCTTTCCCTGGTTATCCTCTTGCCCTTAATATACTTATAAAACGCCTTGGGATTTTCCTTTATTTTGCCCGCCAGTGTTTCTTCATGCCCCCTCTTCGCTCTCCTAATTTCTTTATTAAGTACCCCCCTGCACTTTCTATATTCCTCTAGGGCTTCCACTGTTTTTAGTCCTTTGTATCTGCCAAAAGCCTCCCTTTTTTTCCTAATCCATTCTTGTATATCCCTTGACATCCAGGGTTCCATGGGCTTGTTGGTCCCACCCTTGACCTTTATGGGAACATGTTGGCGTTGTACTCTATTTCCTTTCTGAAAGACTCCCATTGCTCTGATGTGGATTTTCCTACAAGTAGCTGATCCCAGTCCAATTTGGCCAGATCCTGCCTTATCATATTAAAATCGGCCTTCCCCCAATTTAGAACCTTTATTACCGGTCCATCTTTGTCCTTTTCCATGACTACCTTAAATCTCACCGAATTATGGTCACTGTCACCAAAATGCTCTCCTACTAACACTTCTACCACTTGCCCGGCTACGTTCCCTAGAATTAGGTCCAGTACCGCCCCCTCTCTTGTAGGACTTTCTACATGCTGGCTCAAAAAGCTCTCCTGGATGCACTTTAAGAATTCCGCACCCTCTAAGCCTTTCACACTCTGACTATCCCAGTTAATATTGGGGAAGTTGACATCCCCTACTATTATTACCCTATTATTTCTACACTTCTCTGAGATTTGCCTACATATCTGTTCCTCTATCTCCCCCTGCCTGTTTGGGGGCCTATAGTACACTCCCAGCAAAGTGCTTGCCCCCTTTTTGTTTTTAAGTTCTACCCATATGGCCTCATTAGAGGAACTTGCTAACATATCATCCCTCCTTACAGCAGTAATTGACTCCTTGATTAATATTGCGACAGCCCCTCCTCTTTTACACCCCCCTCTGTCTCACCTGAAGATTCTATACCCCGGAATATTGAGCTGCCAGTCCTGCCTCTCCCTCAACCATGTCTCTGTGATAGCAACAATATCATACTCCCATGTGTTCATCAACACCTTCAATTCATCTGCCTTACTCGCAAGACTCCTTGCATTAAAATAAATGCCAGCCAGCCTTGCCATGCTCCCTTGTGCTGTTACATATTTGCTCTGCCTTCCAGGCTGACTTGTTTTTTCCTCTATATTTGGCTGTGCATCACCCCCTACTATAGCTCCACTCCGTATCCCATCCCCGTGCCAAGTTAGTTTAAACCCCCCCCAACAGCACTAGCAAACCTCCCCGCAAGGATGTTGGTTCCGTTCCAGTTCAGATGCAACCCGTCCGACTTGTACAGGTCCCACCTTCCCCAGAAGCAGACCCAGTGATCCAGGAAACTAAAGCCCTCCCTCCTGCACCAACTCTTTAGCCACGCATTCATCTGCTCTATCCTCCTATTCCTATACTCACTAGCATGTGGCACCGGGAGTAATCCAGAGATTACAACCTTTGAGGTCCTGCTTTTTAATCTGCTACCTAGCTCCCTAAATTCTTGTTGCAGGACCTCATCCCTCTTTCTACCCATGCCGTTGGTACCAATGTGAACCACGACCTCTGACTGTTCGCCCTCCCCCTTCAGAATGCCCTGCAGCCGTTCAGTGACATCCTTGACCCTGGCACCAGGGAGGCAACATACCATCCTGGAGTCACGTCTGCGGCCACAGAAACATCTATCTGTTCCCCTTACGATAGAATCCTCTATCACTATTGCTCTCCCACTCTTTTTCCTCCCCTCCTGTGCAGCTGAGCCACTCGTAGTGCCACGGACTTGGCTCTTGCTCCATTCCCCTGAGAAACCATCTCCCCCAGCAGTATCCAAAATGGAAAATCTGTTGGAGAGGGAGATGGACCCAGGGGACTCCTGCACTACCTTCCTAGTTCTTTTACTCTGTCTGGCGGTCACCCATTTCCTGTCTGCCTGTGCACTCTTTACCTACGGTGTGACCACCTCGTTAAACGTGCTATCCACAAAGATCTCAGCTTCGCAGATGCTCCACAGTGACTCCAGCCGCAGCTCCAGCTCCGAAACGCAGATTTCGAGTAGCTGAAGCTGGAGACACTTCCTGCACATGTGTTTGCCCTGGACACCTAAAGTGTCCCTGACTTCCCACATAGCACAGGAGGAGCACTCCATGTGGCCGAGCTACCCTGCCATGTCCTACCCTTAATTTACTCCCTTTACTTCCTTTAAATTAAACAATATTAAATACACTAGGGACCTTACTTCTCTTTAAACACTACTTACTCTAAACTAGAGACCTTACTTTGACTTTAACGACTGGACTGTAGAAATACTCACCAGGTCCTACTTACCAATCAGCTCCTTCCCTGGTTGTGACATCACTTTAGCGGTTTCGCAGTTGTTGTTGTTTGACTGCTCCCGCTCTCAGACTCTTTCCTTGGTGTACAGTAAGAACCAATTCCTACAGGGTGAAAAGTTAGGAAAAACAAAGGCGAAGCAAGGGAGCTCCTCCTTCCACTCCTCACCTAACTCCCTGACTCACCCAACTCGCAGCACTCTGTTTAAACCTCACTCATTCTCTGCGCTCAGACTCCACCCAGGGCCGCTCTCGCTGCCTCTGCTGCCGGTGATTCTTGGCCGCTCTCTCTCCCCGCCTCTTTAAATCCTCGGTCTCTGCGCTCAGTCTCCACCCAGGGCCGCTCTCGCTGTATGTCGTACGACCAGTCATACGACATACAGCGAGTCACGATGCCGTATGCCCAGTGCCGACTATGTTCAGGGCAATCCAATTTTTGCACAAGGGGCCTCAAACAGGCTTCAGGTCTCTCATTTGCAACTGCAAAGGGCCCGATGCCTGTTTCAGGAGTGGGCCTGGGACACCTATTTTTTTGCGTTTACCAATATGGTGGGCAGCGCTCCTCCAGCTCGTAACGGACGCACGCTTCCTGCCCGTCATATTGGAAGCTTAGGCCCCGATTTTGACAGGGGCGGGTTGCGTAGGGGAGTGGGGGTGGGGGGGGGGGCAGAGCTTCTGTCGGGAAACCCGGAAGTTCAGGTTTCTCCACAGCGTGAGTAGTTTTGCTTTGACAGATGCCCTGCCTGGAAGTCAGCCTGTTTGACAGACCTGGCTTCCAGTCGGGCGGGGAGCACCCCGGAGGAGGCTGCAGCTGCTGGTGAGTCACTTGCTGCTGCTAGTGGGAGCTTGGGGGGTGTTCGATCCCCTCCCCAAGGGGGTCTGAACCCTGACCCCGGGGGGTATGATCCCTGACCCCGGGGGTGGAGGGTATGATCCCTGACCCCGGGGGAGGGGTGTATGGGTGGGGGGTCTGATGGGGTGGGGGGGGTGGGCTTGGGGCTGGGGTGGGTGGAGCTTTGGGGGCCGTGGCGGGTGCCGGGGCGGGGGGGGGGGAGGCGGGGGAAGCACTTACCTTCTCCCCGAAGCTGTCCTCGCCTCCCTTCAGCTGCTGGGTTTCCTAAGTGTGAAACCCGGCTGTCCAGGATTAAACTTTTAAATCAGGTTAAATCAGAGGCTACCAGCCTCATTAAAATATTTAATTGGTCAACCCGCCTCCGAGGAGCGGGTTGGCTGCCCGCCCCCTTGTCACGTCTCCGTTAAACCCGAAAGTGGGCGGGCTGGAGGCGAGTTGGAGTCAGGTTTGAGATTTTTAGGGGGAAAAATTTGGTGTCGCCCCTTTTGGGGCGCTAACGTCGCCAGGGCGCTAAAATTAGCGCTCCGAAAACATTAGTGCCCCTCCTCCTGAAATTCAGTTGTAGCGCCCCAAGCAGGAGGCGGGGCGCTACTGGAAGCGCTCCACCTCCTTCTTGGGGCGCTACAACTGAATATCGCGACGCTACGTGCAACAACGCCACACACGTCGGCACGTCGCGCCGCGTCACTGCAGGCCTCCCTCCCTCCCCTGATTAAAGGGGAGGGGCCTAGTTCAGCGCGCACCGGGGCCCTGCTAGACCACTGGGGAGCGGGATGCCGTGAAAACAGCCCTGGCACTCAAGCGGAGTGCCGGGCTGAGCGATCGCGACCGGCACCCCGAGGAAAAAAGGGGCAGGTGCTGGCAGTCGGCCCAAAAAAAATGGCTGCCCGGCACCTGCCCTTTAACTAGCACCGCCGCCACTGCAAAAACGCCGCCCTGACCCTGTCGTACATGTCGTCTGGTGGTAGGTCAAGGGAGCGCAACCGAAGTTTGGGGCTGGGACGCGAGCGGGGCACTGCGCACAGCGATGACATGGGGGTTACCGGCTACCGCCACTAACCTTCCGCTGAATTTCACGGGAGGCATTAGCGGCGCCGTGCCCAGGCGCTAGGTGACTTGAGCCCCGTTAACGCCCAGGGGCGCTAACAAGAGACGCAAATCAACCCAATTTTTCCCCTTTAAAGTTGTAACATCTCAACCGACCCCAACCCACCTGTTTTGGGGGGTTAAGATTCAGCCCTTAGTGCCTGAAAAACAGGTGCGCGCCATCGAAATTCTAGACCATCGTATAAATTCAAGCTGTTGTTGGTATGTTTCCAGTTACTGCAACTTCGTTTTCAGCAAGTATATGTACTTAGTTGCCCTTCCGAGCAGAGCCTCTGTGACCATGTGTGTTGGATAGAGCTAATTGACTGATGTCTGCATAATCCTCAAAGGTGTCTAGAAGGAGGCAATAGCACACAAAGTTAATAGCCAGTGTCACCTTCATGGCAACTTGTACAGCAGGTGTAATTACAAATTGAGTATCTAACTCTGCAGTTCTTGACATAGGTCAGTCAGATCTCGTCTGCTCAACCTAATTCTTCTCAGGCACTCAATTTCAGAGAGAGGACCAAATAATTAGTTCCTTGCTGGTAAATTCTCTTGGGTGGCTATGGTCTTCCCTTCTGTTCGGTGTTTGTTGTGAAGCTGATGCGGAGATTATTAACACTGCTTCATGAGACATATTGTTCTCAGAGTAGAGCATGTGCTTCAGCGAGAGCTTAAAATGTTCGAGTGGCATTTAGACTAAAACCCATTAATGCATTTAGTGTTTAATATTGTAATTCTGTGTTGTAAAAACATCAAATTGCTGTTTCTATTGTTAATTATTGGTTTCACTAGTTCTTAATATATCCAACACTAATTGTTACTACCACTGGAAAGTCTAGCCAATGTTTTGAAGAAAGAACGAGCCTGCAATTGTAGAAGACAATGGTCCAGATTTTGCTCTCAGTGGCGAAGGAGCGCCTTTTTGCGGGCTTGTCAGCGGAGATTTCCATTAGTCTGGCGTCTGTTTCAGTGTGGCACCCTCTACTGGGGATCTGTGGTGTCTGTGAACTTGTCAAGCAACAGCGAGGCTCTTCAACCAATCAGATTGAAGTATCCTCACTGAGACACGCAGAGTCCAAACCAGGAAGTATAAAGCAGGAAGTACAAATTACATTTAAATGATGTAGTGACAGCGAAATATAGATTGCAGAATACAGATGGGATTAAAGGAGATAGATAAAAGAGACAAATAGAAAAACTTTAAAAAAAATTCTAATTTTTAAAAAAATCTGCAACATTAATTTTCTTCTGAGGGAATGAGACTCCACACTTGTAAAATTATTTTTTTTTTAGGGCCAGAGAGGTTGTTTAGCAGGAATTATCACTTATTACGCCATTAAGAACTCACTTACTCCTAAATGTACCAGCCCTAACTTTTTCAGCCATCTTTAGTGCGGAGCTAGTGGGTAAGTACCATAGGTTCACGCCATCTCAGTGCAGAGTCTATCGGCAAGGACTGCAGCAGCGCTCCCTGTGGAGGAGCAGGGTATCACTGACAGCAACTTCTGGATTTCCGTGTTTAACTGCGCATGTGCGGACGCTCGAAGTTGCTGTCAGATTTACCCTGTAATAACGGCGAGCGCTGATAGCCTCGCCGGTTATTATTACAGCAAAATCCGGGCCCTTATCTCATCCTCAGAATGTCCCAAAGCACTCTGTCCGTATACAATGAATTTCTTCATTGTAAAATCACTGTTATGTTGTATTGTTATGAAGGCAAATGCAGCTGCCAATTTGCACCTAAGAAGGTTCCACAGACAGTAAGTGAGATGAATGACCACCAGTTAATCGGTTTTTTGATCGAGGAAGGAATCGTTGGCCAGAAGACCTCCCTGCTCTTCTTCAAATCGTGCTATGGGATTGTGGTGTAAGCATCTCATCCAAAAATCAGCACTCCCATGGTACTGCCGCACTGAACTATCAGCCTGGATTATGTACCAAAGGCTTGGAGCTGAAATTGAACCTAAAACTTTCATTGTCGGAGGTAAGAATTGTAAGTAAGTGAGATTTTAAAGTGAAATTTTAGTAACAGGACAAGTCTGCTTTGTATTATGTGCAGGCCTGCCAACAATAGAGGCTATTAGATTCCAAATGAAAATATCATGTAAACCACTGTACTTTTGAGTTGAAGCTGACCCTTACGGCACCAGCAGTTTAACTGCCCATTTGCTGTTAACAATCCTCTGATAAACATACGAGGGCTTTAGAAGACAGTGGAGCTGTGCTTAGTCTAACTATCAATTCTCTCAACTTCACAGGGATACCAGAGCTATGTGACATCTTTATGGTAGCCAGGTGCCATCGTATGTCAGTGTGGAGATAAACGGGCATCCCCCCTCACAGAAGGAATGTTTTGTGTAAACCTTATGGTTTAGATATTGTAACCGGAGGGGAATTAATGTGTGGAATGTTTCATTCAAAATTTCAAACAAACAAAGACCAAAAAAAAAATAAGTAGATCTTCGAATCAGTCTAACAGAATGCTACTAACTGAGCCACACTAATACTTAGCTGGCAATTTTAAAAAAAAAGAAAGAAGCTGCATTCATATAGCACCTTTCACATCCTCAGAATGCCCCAAAGTGCTTAATGGAAAATGAATTATTTTGAGGTGCAGTCATTCTTATTTTGTAGGCAGACACAGCTGTCAATTTCTTCTTCAAATAGTACCATGGGATCTTTTATATCTCATCTGAAAGACAGCATCTCAGACAATGCAGCTCGCCCCTCATACTGCACTGAAGTTTCAGCCTAGATTATGTGCTCCATTCCCACAGTGAGGCTTGAACCCACATCCTTACAACACAGAGGCAAGAGTGCTACTCCTGAACCAAGCAGACACTTAAAACTTAAATAAATTAAGATTTTGAAATTTGTTCTCCAGTTTGGCTTCACATTTTTTTTTAAATAACTAAACAGAAACTGCTAGAAGCTGAAGAGAAATATTCCAGCAGCTTGGCTGACTAAATGGCGCTGATGCAATCTGGGCAATTGAGTACACTGCACATGCTCAGCCTTCACAATCTGCATTCAGCTAACGGAGTTATAAGGTTTCCAGGAGGGTTTCACCAGTCTCCAGCTGTAACTCCAGAGGGCGATCGGCAGAACCTCCCGGGAAAGGCAGAAGTAGCTGTTTCATCTTACAGTTCTGGGCAAAAATATTTAGTTCAAGCCCAGGCTTTTGGAGGAGGATGTTGAGGCCTTCAAGTCATGCGTGTTAATGAAGGCTGTAGAAGACGCAAACCAAGCTGGCACACTTAGCTTCAAAAAGACTGATTGCAATATAAAATGGTATGGAAAAGATAAAGCTGGAGCATTACTTCAAAGCATAAGCTATGTGGTAGGATAAAGGGCCATAGATTTAAATTTAAGACTGGTGTCAGGAAGAATTTCATTACACAAAGAGTAGTCAACCTTTGTAATCGGGTTCCAGGAAGAGTAATGGAGACAGAAACATTTAGAGTCATTCAAGAGCATGTTGGGTGGGGTGACAAGGAGGAGGGGAGGTAGACAGTAGGATTTTGGATGGATGAGTCGGCTGGGACTATTTTAATTGAACCAGTGTCACGGGGACAGAAAACAGCACTAACGTACTTTTGCAGATTGTCCAATTAACCCAAAAGAGGCACAAAATAAAACTAAATCCCACTCTCCTTCTCATGGTCAATGATGCACTCAACATCCTGCTGTGCCTACTGCTAGCAGAAGGCTTAAGATGTACGGTGGACGCCGCGGGAACCCTCTCGAGGGCAGAACAAGACTGCGAAGAGGGGCAGGTGGAGTAGGCCGGGCCGAATAGACTCCCTCAGCTGCATTCACCTTGTGATCTTTTGATGTTCTACATCTTGTCTGAAGAGTTCCAATAAGGGACAGAAAGCAGAAGGCACCACCCACTGAAAGAGCTGGGCTCCGATCAAGTGTGAACAGGTGGCTCGGATACATGGCAGAGGCGTGAAAAGGTGATATCTATTACAGTACTGTTTGATGTTCATCGCTGCAGTTTACGGCCTTTATGCTTGGTGTTTAATGGGCAAACACGGCTTTCAAAGGGACAAAAACAGAATTTGCCACAGAACTGCTAATACTGTTGGTGTGACATTTTTAGGTTGATTTGCTGTCCAGACTTTTAGAGGAATTCATTTTAGGCATAAAGTAGTCAGGGGGCAAAATTGGGTGCTTTTGCGCCTCCCGCGGGTAGGGCGCTAACGGGGCGCAAATGACTTTGCGACCGGGCGCGGCGCAGACATCGACTCCCACCAGATTCGGCAGGAGTTCTGCGGCGGCGCTACGGCATTGCGCCCCACTCTACTTCGCCCGGAGATCGTGATGTCATCGCCGTGCGCATTGCCCCAGTAGCGCCCCAGACCCGAAATTGACTTCCGTCCCCTGCAGCAGCGCCGGTCGAAAACACCGACAGCTGCAGGAGGCGTGCATCGGGCGGCCGGCCACTTCGGGCGCGATGATTAAAGACGAGGTGGCCGAGGTAAGTAAAAAAAACCTTTCCTTTCCTGTTGCAGTTTTTTTCGAGGGTTCCTGCCCCGATCGATCACTCTGCTTGAGCACCGGGCTGATCGCTCGGGATCGCGGCTGCCTTGGTGGTCCAGGTAGGTACTTTTTCTATTGCAGAGCCTGCAGCGATGGCCCTTCCCTTTAAGGGAGGGAAGGGGCCCTTTGAACGCGGCAGCGCTGCACGGCCCAGTGTGCAGTACTGCTGAAGTCTCCGCCCCGCCTGCTGCCAATTGCACTCCAAAAAGGAAGTGGAACACTTTAGTTAATGCTCCACTTCCTTCCTGGAGTGCAAAATCGAATTTTTTAAAAGTTAAGAAACATTAGCACCTGGCGCGAATTTTCTCAACTTTTAAAATTTAGCGCCCCAAACGGGGCTATAATGAATTTCTCCCTCCTCAATGTCTGTTAATTTTTATATTTTTCCTTTCCAATGTTCTCTCCTTCTCTTCTGAAGGTGCTGAGTGAAGCTATTCGACTAAGGGAGGCACTCAATCATAGGAGGCATCATGATTGAGCCTTATTATTCATGGAGATTAAATTCATACAGGAAAAGATGCAGTCATTTTGTGCTGAGTTATTCAATCAAGTAGTTAGTCTTGGCGCGGTTATGTAGGGACAAAGATGGGCTGATGTGTTGTCATGTTCTTGGATAGATACTGGATTCAAGGATTCGTCCTTATACTTGAAGATGAGGGGAAAAGAGTTAAGGCAAGGGTGACAAAGCTCATACAAAAGGCAAAATACTGCAAATACTGGAAATCAAAAATATAAACTGAAAATACTGGAAACATTCAGCAGGTCAGGCAGCATCTGTGGAGCGAGAAACAGACTTAAAGTTTCAGGTCTGTGACCTTTGGTCAGAACTGGAAAATGTAACAGGTTTTATGTAAGCACAGAGGCAGAGAAAGGGGGGATGGGAGGAGAGGACAAAGCTAAACTGCTTCAAGCAGAAGAGAAGACTTCAGTGATTGGTTGCGTTCCTTGCAGCAGTCACCGAGGAATAGGACCCTTTCCATGTTGTCACACAAGCCTTTCCTGTTGAGGAGGTTTTCTGTAGGAGCTCGAAAAAGTAACGTGGGTGCCATCTACGGCAAACTGGACCTTGAGATCTCAAAACTGGATGGTCCTATCTACTGCTGCTGTGCCAGTTTCTCAGATCTCCTGTAAAGTGCATCAGTTACTTCGGCACATAGGAACAGGAGTAGGCCGTTCAGTCCCTCATGCCTGTTCCACCATTCAATTAGATCCTGGCTGATTTGTATCTTGACTCCATTTACTTTGGGTCCCATATCCCTTACCTAACAAAAATCTATCAAGCTCAGTTACTTCACGAATGCATTCCCAAACTGCGCCCTGACAGATGTTCCATAGATCTCCTGTGACTGCCTGAAATGATCCAGTGACATAAAAGTTGAATGCGGTTGCCATCTTTATGGCCACAGTGTGGGCAGACGACTGTGGCTAGAGGTCCTCATGCAGTAGGTGGCATAACTTCCCTATTGCCTCTTTGCTGAAGCAAATTCTAATACACATCTCCGTACTAAGATCCACATTGGGCCTGTGTTGTCTGAATATTATTTGGGGATGGGGGGTTAATATCTTGTGGATCCTCTGAAATACTCACTCTCCATCCTCTCCTGCCCCTCTTCCTCCCCATCCCCCATGATAATGGCACACAAAGGATGCCCAGAGGGAATGCCATCCAGCAACACTCAAGAAGCTCGACACCACCAGGACAAAGCAGCCCGCTTGATTGGCAGCCCATCCACCACCTTAAAAATTCACTCCCTCCACCACCGGCGTACCGTGGCTGCAGTGTGTACCATCTACAAGATACACTGCAGCAACTCACCAAGGCTTCTTCGGTAGCACCTCCTAAACCCGCAACCTCTTCCACCTAGAAGAACAAGGGCAGCAGGCGCATGGGAACACCACCACCTGCAAGTTCCCCTCCAAGTCACACACCATCCTGACTTGGAAATATATCGCCATTCCTTCATCATCGCTGGGTCAAATCCTGGAACTCCCTCCCTGACAGCACTGTGGGAGTATCTTCACCACACGGACTGTAGCGGTGCAAGAAGGCGACTCACCACCACCTTCTCGAGGGAAATTAGGGATGGGCAATAAATGCTGGCCTTGCCAGCGACGGCCACATCCTAGGAACAAATGAAAAAAAAATACTTGCTCCTGAGAACTCTTCACTGTGGATAGGAGCAAAATCTGGTGGTCGCCTCATATTTCCAGAAAGTCCAAGGCTGCGTAGGTAAAATATCCAAATAATTGCTCCAAAAAGCCCTTCCGAGTTGCACTAATTCCCTCCTCAAAACTCCACCAATCCCAGCAGATCCTGGCAACAGCCGCACCTTAGATTCCTCATTCAACTTTCTCCTAGCGCATTGCGAGCGTAAAACCAGGAAATTCAGAGCTACTGGCCCTCATTTAAATATGTTTTAATTAGGCGGCTAGGGACGGATCCTGTTGGAAAAACGGACGGATCAATTTTGGGGCCGCAAATCAGCGGAAACGGCCACTGTCCCTTTTTGCTGGCCAGGAAAAATGATGCCCTGATTTTAAACCGAATAAAACAGAGTGGAATTTCATGGTCTGGAGTTTTAGATCATATTCGAAAACCGCTATTAGGCAGAGTAAAGCATAAAGTAGCATCTCCTGAAGCAGACACTCCTTCTATTGAATGTGATTGATGTATTTGTCAATCACTATTTGATCATGTTTTCCTAAGTAAGGTGAATGTATAGATCAATTTCCTTGTTTGTGCCAGTGTTTGGATAAAATACATATAATAGAAAATCTGACTTTATCTGAGCTTCATTTTTGTGTAACGGTTTTGACTTGTTAGTAAAAGACCTGTACTCAAATACATGTATCATTAATAACCTGCCCTCTGGGCAACCCTCCTTCTAAACAGGAACCCTGCAGAACAAAACAATACAAAGAAACGCTGCTAATTAAAGGAGCAGGTAACTTGAGGTAAATACTATTAATGGTGAAAAAAAAACTATCTCGAAATATTTCCCGAATGAAATACTGTGCTAAAACAATGTCATTTTATAAAGGCTCCAACATAAAGCTTTGCTCTTCATTTGCAGGGTAAGATAGATATACTTCATTACATTGTCAAGTCAGCCTCTCTCTCCGCTCCCTGATGTAGATGGTTCTTAAAACTAAATACTTTAAAAATGAAGCTCATGTGAAACCATGTCCTGAGAGTATGTAAACTTTGTGTATAAAATAAAATGATAAAATGTAAAAGGGAGACCATCAAAATGTTAAACCGGTTTAGCATTTAACAGTTGTTTAACAGCCTGGCCAATAACTGCCACATCAGTCTACTCTCAATCATCAGCAAAGTGATAGAAGGTGTCGTTCGCAGTGCTATCAAGTGGCACTTACTCACCAATAACCTGCTCACCGATGCTCAGTTTTGGTTCTGCCAGAAACACTTGCCTCCAGACCTCATTTCAGCCTTGATTCAAACGTGGACACAAGAGCTGAATTTCAGAGGTGATGTGAGAGTGACTACCTACCCTTGACAGCAAGGTAGTATTTGACTTGAGTGTGGCACCAAGGCTCCCAAGTAAAACTGAAGTCAATGTGGATTAGGGGGAAAACTCTCAAGTGGGTGCAGTCATATCTGGCAAAAAGGATGATGGTTTGTTGTCATTAGAGGCCAATTATCTCAGCCCCAGGACATCACTGCAGGAGTTCCTCAGGGCAGTGTCCTAGGCCCAACCATCTTCAATTGTTTCATCAATGACCTTCCCTCCATCACAAGGTCAGAAGTGGGGATGTTCGCTGATGATTGCAGAGTGCTCAGCTCCAAGCACAATTCCTCAGATAATGAAGTAGTCCGTGTCGCATGCAGCGAGACCTGGATGACATCCAGGCTTAGGCTGATAAGTGGTAAGTAACATTTGCACCACACAAGTGTCAGGCAATGACCATCTCCAACAAAAGAGAGCATAACCACCTCCCCTTGACATTCAATGGCATTACCATCGCCGAGCCCCCCACCATCAACATCCTGGGAGTCACCACTGACCAGAAACTGAACTGGACCAGCCACATAAATGCCGTGGCTACTACAACAGGTCAGAGGCTGGGTGTTCTGTGGCGAGTAGCTCATCTCCTGACTCCCTAAAGCCTCTATACCCCTGGAGTGTTTAAGGGATGGTTTCCTAAACCAATATGTTGAGGAACCAACTCGAGGGGAGGCCATCCTGGACTGGGTGTTGTGTAATGAGGAGGGACTAATCAGCAATCTTGTGGTACGAGGCCCCCTGGGGAAGAGTGACCATAGTATGGTGGAGTTCTACATTAGGATGGAGAAGGAAACAGTTAAGTCAGAGACCATGGTCCAGAACTTAAATAAGGGCAACTTTGAGGGTATGAGGCGTGAATTGGCGAGGTTAAATTGGCAAGCGATATTTAAGGGGCTATCAGTGGAAGGGCAATGGCAGACATTTAGAGATCGCATGGATGAACTACAACAATTGTACATCCCGGTCTGGCGTAAAAATAAAAAAGGGAAGGTGGCTCAACCATGGCTAACAAGGGAAATCAGGGATAGTATTAAAACCAAGGAAGTTGCATACAAATTGGCCAGAAGTAGCAGCAAACCCGGGGACTGGGAGAACTTCAAAACTCAACAGAGGAGGACGAAGGGTTTGATTAGGGCAGGGAAAATAAAATATGAAAGGAAGCTTGCAGAGAACATTAAAATGGACTGCAAAAGCTTCTATAAATATGTAAAAAGAAAGAGGTTAGTAAAAACAAACGTAGGTCCCCTGCAGTCGGAAACAGGGGAAGTCGTAATGGGGAACAAGGAAATGGCAGATCAATTGAACAAGTACTTTGGATCGGTGTTTACTGTGGAGGACACACACAACCTGCCGGAAATAAAAGGGGTCAGAGGATCTGGTAAGAGGGAGGAGCTGAGGGAAATCCTTATTAGTCGGGAAAAGGTATTGGGGAAATTGATGGGACTGAAGGCTGAAAAATCCCCGGGGCCTGATGGTCTGCATCCCAGAGTACTTAAGGAGGTGGCCTTGGAAATAGTGGATGCATTGACGATCATTTTCCAACATTCCTTAGACTCTGGATCAGTTCCGATGGAGTGGAGGGTGGCCAATGTAACCCCTCTTTTTAAAAAAGGAGGGAGGGAGAAAGCAGGGAATTATAGACCGGTCAGCCTGACATCGGTCGTGGGTAAAATGATGGAAGCAATTATTAAAGATGTCATAACAGACCATTTGGAAAGTGGCGACATGATAGGTCCAAGTCAGCATGGATTTGTGAAAGGGAAATCATGCTTGACAAATCTTCTGGAATTTTTTGAGGATGTTTCCAATAGGGTGGACAGGGGGGAACCAGTAGATGTGGTGTATTTGGACTTTCAGAAGGCCTTCGACAAGGTCCCACACAAGAGATTGGTGAGCAAAGTTAAAGCACATGGGATTGGGGGTAATGTGTTGACGGGGATTGGGGGTAATGTGTTGACGTGGATTGAGAACTGGTTGGCACACAGGAAACAAAGAGTAGGAGTAAATGGGTACTTTTCAGAATGGCAGGCAGTGACCAGCGGGGTACCGCAGGGTTCGGTGCTGGGACCCCAGCTGTTTACATTATATATTAATGATTTGGACGAAGGGATTAAATGTAATATCTCCAAATTTGCGGATGACACTAAATTGGGAGGCAGTGTGAACAATGAGGAGGATGCTAGGAGGCTACAGAGTGACTTGGACAGGTTGGGTGAATGGGCAAATGTATGGCAGATGAAGTACAATGTGGATAAATGTGAGGTTATCCACTTTGGTGGTAAAAATAGAGAGGCGGACTATTACCTGAATGGTGGCAGATTAGGGAAAGGGGACGTGCAACGAGACCTGGGCGTCATGGTACATCAGTCACTGAAGGTGGGAATGCAAGTGCAGCAGGCAGTCAAGAAAGCAAACGGAATGATGGCCTTCATAGCAAGGGGATTTGAGTACAGGAGTAGGGAGGTGATGCTACAGTTGTACAGGGCCTTGGTGAGGCCACACCTGGAGTATTGTGCGCAGTTTTGGTCTCCTAACTTAAGGAAGGACATTCTTGCTATTGAGGGAGTGCAGCGAAGGTTCACTAGATTGATTCCTGGGATGGCCGGACTGACATATCAAGAAAGATTGGGTCAACTGAACTTGTATCCTCTGGAGTTCAGAAGAATGAGGGGGGATCTTATAGAGACATTTAAAATCCTGACTGGTTTAGACAAATTAGATGCGGGCAGAATGTTCCCAATGGTAGGGAAAACTAGAACCAGGGGTCACAGTCTAAGGATTAAGGGGAAGCCATTTAGGACTGAGCTGAGGAGGAACTTCTTCACCCAGAGAGTGGTGAATCTATGGAATTCTCTTCCACAGAAGGTTGTTGAGGCCAGTTCGCTAAATATATTCAAAAGGGAGTTAGATATAACACTCACAACTAAGGGGATCAAGGGGTATGGCGAGAAAGCAGGAATGGGGTACTGAGGTAGCATGTTCAGCCATGAACGCATTGAATGGCGGTGCAGGCTCGAAGGACCGAATGGTCTACTCCTGTACCTATTTTCTATGTTTCTATGTTTCTATGTTTCTATAAGGCTCTAACGAGGAATGTGATCACATACACTTCACTTGCCTGGATGGATGCAGCTACAACAACACTCAAGAAGCTTGACACCATCCAGGACAAAGCAGTCTGTTTGATTTGCACTCCATCCACTGGCTTAATCATCCATTCCCTCCACCATCAATGTATGTTGACTGTAATGTGCACTATCTACAAGATGCACTGCAGCAACTCGCCAAGGCTTCTTCTTCAGCATCTCCCAAGCACGTGACCTCCACCACCTAGAAGGACAAGGGCAACAGGTGCATGGGGATACCATCACCTCCAAGTTCCCCTCCAAATCACACACCATCCTGACTTGGACATATATCGGCCATTCTTTCATCATCGCTGGATCGAAATCCTGGAAAACTCTACCAACAACAGTGTGGGATCACATTTACCACGGACTGCAGCGGTTCAAGAAGAAAGCCTACAGCCACCTTATCAAGGACAGCTGGGGATGGGCAATAAATGTTGGCTTTGCCAGCGATGCCCACATCCAGTGAATTAATTTTTTAAAACGTTGATCGGAGACATCCTGTAGGGAATGTGTGCAAACTGCTGAAGTTTATGTTACCAGCCCTCGCTCATCACAAGACCAACAATTGCAGCAAGTAATCGTTAACTCGCCATCCTCCATTGTACTAATTAGGTCAATAGCTGTTCCCAGCAGATGGTTATTATGGACTTGTGACCAGAAAATCAATTAATTTCTTGGGGGAGAGGGAGAACTGGAAATGTGGACATCAAACATGGAAATAAAAGGGGTGTGACCTTTACGAAAAAAATGTTTGGCAAAGATTTTTGTTTAGGTATTAGCCTTGGCTCTGAATCAGAAGGCCGTGGGCTCAAGCCCCACTCCATATACATGAGTACATAAGAACATAAGAACATTAGAAATAAGAGCAGGAGTAGGCCAAACGGCCCCTCGAGCCTGTTCCGCCATTCATTAAGATCATGGCTGATCATTGACCAAAACTCCACTTTCCCGCCCGATCTCCATATCCCTTGATTCCCCTAGAGTCCAAAAGTCTATCTATCTCAGCCTTGAATATACTCAAAGACTCAGCTTTCACAGCCCTCTGGGGCATGGAATTCCAAAGATTCACAACCCTCCGAGTGAAGAAATTCCTCCTCATCTTGGTCTTAAATGGCCTACCCCTTATCCTGAGACTATGCCCCCTAGTTCGAGACACTCCAGCCAGGGGGAGCAACCTCTCAGCATCTACCCTGTCAATCCCCGTCAGAATCTTGTATGTTTCAATGTCAATCCCCTTCGGAATCTTGTGTGTTTTAATCTTGTACAGAACCTAGGCTGACACTTCAGTGCAGTACTGACGGAGTGCTGGATTGTCGGAGGTGCCGTCTTTCAGATGAGATGTTAAATTGAGGCCCCACCTGCCCTTTCAGGTAGACTTAAAGATCCCATGGCACTATTTGAAGAAGAGCAGGGGAGTTCTCCCAGTCCCCATGTCAACATTTATCCCTCAGCCAACGTCACTAAAACAGTTTATCTGATCAATTATCTCATTGCTGTTTGTGGGATCTTGCTGTGTGTAAAATTGCTGCCATGTTTGCCTACATTAGAACGTGACTACACTCCAAAAGTACTTCATTGGCTGTGAAATGCTTTGGGGTGTCCTGAGGTCAGGAAAGACGCTACAGAAATGCAAGTGCTTTCCTTTTTTTTCCATGCAGCCCAGACTAATTGGATGAAAACTCTCTGCTAGTTGTGAAGGTCTTACTGGTAATGAGTCTAAGCTGCCTCAACTCGGTCCTTAGAGATCGTGCCCTCAAGTCAAAGCTATTCTATAATCCAACATTAATTGGCATCAAATTGGCCATCTTACCCAGACAGGAAATGAGGATAGGTGGTACGAGAGATGGAAATATCACACTGGTTTAGGAGGAGAGCTTGTGTTCTTGGAGCGATGAGGCAAAGTGCTGGGTCTGAGCAGAGGAAGCTTTAATCTGCGTCTTGCCTGTGATAAATCTGTACTTGATGCCAATACTAAGTATTAAAAGTGAAACAGTGTTCCATTCATCAGTATTAATATGTAAAATAGATCTGCATACAAAAATTGATTATGCCCCCCAGGTCAAGCAACGACATACAGTGTATTCGGCATTAAAATTCACTGCATAGCACAAAATATGCAAACACCTTACTGGATAGAATTTAGCCGAGTGTGAGAGCTGGATTAACATAAGTCGGTATGAGTGGCACAAACCTAGAACTTGTGATGTTAGCATACAAAACCATGATGAGTTTGTATGACATTCTTCTGTCTGCTTTCTCAATTGCGATGTGAAGCTGTTTATTTTCAATGCGCGATATTGCCAACAATAACTTCTAGGATATCGCCCTTTCATATCTCGGACCTAGATTTAATAGGGGTAATTTCGACTTTAGACGACAATGTAAAATGTGCAATATTGGCTCGGCTACCCATTAAATTTGTTACGTGAGGGGGAACAAAAATAAAGGCTTGCACTTATATAGCGCCTTTCACCACAACCAGACATCCCAAAGTCTTTACAGCCAATGACGTACTTTTTGAAGTGGAGTCACTGTTGTAATGTGGGAAACGCAGCAGCCAATTTGCACACAGCAAGCTCCCATAAACAGCAATGTGATAATGACCAGATAATCTGTTTTTGTTGTGTTGATTGAGGGATGAATATTGAGCCAGGACACCGGGGATAACTCCCCTGCTCTTCTTCGAAATAGTGCTGTGGGATCTTTTACGTCCACCTGAGAGAGCAGACGGAGCCTCGGTTTAACGTCTCATCCGAAAGACGGCACCTCCGACAGTGCAGCACTCCCTCAGCACTGCGCTGGAGTGTCAGCCTAGATTTTGTGCTCAAGACCCTGGAGTGGGACTTGAACCCACAACCTTCTGACTCAGAGGCGAGAGTGCGACCCACTGAGCCACGGCTGGCACAGGGTATTAAGGGGTACGGAACCAGGGCGAGTAGATGGAGTTGAGATACAGATCAGCCATGATCTCACTGAATAGTGGAACAGGCTCGAGGGGCTGAATGGCCTACTCCTGTTCCTATATTCCTAAACATCTCTCCTGATTCTCGTTTCCATTCACACTTTCACTAGGTGCCATGCTGTGCCTGGCCTGTGAATGGTTCTTGCTAACACCAGCTATCAAAGTAAAAGAACTGCTCCACCATCCCTTGCCTTAGAGGATCAAAAAATTTACAGCCTTGTGAGACAGGGCAGACAGGTCTGGGGGCAATTTTAACCTAACCCACCCCTCGGGAACCTGATGGGATCGAGGGCAACACTGGTTTCACACTCCGCCTGATTTTACTCTCCATTGAAGACAAGAGAGAATAATATTGGGCGGGGTGTAAAACCAGCGTCACATTCGATCCTGTGGGATTCCCACCTGGCGAATTCGGTTTAAATTGCCCCCTCAGACAGACACTAACTCAAAGTGCTTCACTAATTCTGTCAGTTCAACTGAATGACCACTCAAACTATCAAACGGTGACTCCATCGATCAACTTCCTCTGCGATAATCCTTCTTGGTTCTGCACACTCATCCCAGAGCAGCAAAGCAATTTAATACTCCAGTATCAGCTGGGACGAGGCATTACCAAACCTTTTTTTTTCTTAATTGCTTTGGTACTCAAGGAG
Organism: Squalus acanthias; assembly: GCA_030390025.1. NCBI lineage: Eukaryota > Metazoa > Chordata > Chondrichthyes > Squaliformes > Squalidae > Squalus > Squalus acanthias. Next base: position 30,781,544 of record CM059443.1, on the reverse strand, counting down.
CAACACGCAAGAGCATGAAGGCGGCTGATTCATGCTCCCACGGCAAGAGTCGCTCACTAACTGGCTGCCAGATATATCAGCAGCAGCTGTCTTTCTGTTGGAAGATCTTTCCTCGGCAAGTCTCCAGCAGTCACTTTGCAACATTCAAATCTCCCAACCTTCAGTCAGAACTTTACGGCAAATCATGAGAAACTATATGGGGCGGGGGAGGGGGAGATGGGGGTTGGTGAGGTAGTTAACTTGACATTGAAAGTTCTTTTTCGCCCACCACCACAATGTTGTTCCTTTACATCTGTGCGGCTCAAGTTGTGCAAAGGCGGTAGAAAATGTTGGAAAAACTCAGCAGGTCAAGGCAGCATCTGTGGAGAGAGAAACAGAGTTAGCGGGCTGGATTTTGATACTGGGGCGGGTTGGGGTCGTGTCATCCATTTTTCGTGTTATCCACCCGACTGCAATTGGATGTGGGAGATTGATGCAATTTTCACCTAATTGGGCAATTGAGTTCCAGCATGTGGGAACCCATGAACCAATTAGTGTTTTCAGTCTGAAAGTCGCCTCTGATGATGTCATCATTGCTGCTGCATTGAAGGTCTTCAGAGACTGCCTGGCCTTTGCTGTGAGAGGACCTGGATGCAAAATGAGCAGCAGCAGCCCTAAGTCTGCTCCCACATATTTTTACAGCACCACTCAGAGAGAGAGAGAGAGAGAGAGATCCAGCCAGTCAGCCAAATGTGCTCCCGCCAGGTTTCACAATCGTGGTTCAGAACAGGCGTGCTTCACGTAGAACAAGGGTTAAAATCACAAAGGCCTTTCAAAATAGCATTATAAAGCCAATTTAGTGCTTGTTAAGGGCCTTAACAGCCTATCCCATCTCTTAAAGGCGGGACGCAGTCGGGACCAGCAGACACGATTTCATGAAAATTGCGTGGAGGCGGGATGGAGGCGGACTTCTGCCCGCCCGCCAGTTTTCGCAATTTTAACCCCCCACACGCCTCCAAACCCGCCTCCACGGGTCAATGAAAACCCAGCCCAGCGTTTCAGGTCGATGACCTTTCATCAGAACTGGAAAAAGTTAAGAGATGTAGCAGATTTTAAGCAAGCACAGAGGCAGGGAGAGGGTGGGGAGGGGGGGAAAGAACAAAAGGGAAGGTCTGTGCTAGGGTGGAAGGCAGGAGAGATTAAATGACACAAGCAAAAAGATCGAATGACAAAAAATGATGACGGTGCAAGGCGACAGGAGATGGTAATGGGACAAGTAACGAAACAAAAGATGAGTCTGAGGAGATCCAGTAGAAGGAGATTCTGAATAAAAGTCCCTAATTTAAGAAGAAAACCGAAAATGATGGAAATACTCAGCAGGTCCGTCCGCACCCGTGGAAAGATCAGACAAGTTAACATTTCAGGTGGGGACCGTTCATCAGAACTGGAATTTTTTGTTAAACAGCTGAACAGCATTTAAACAGAACAAAGGGAAAGGGAAGGAGAAAAACCAGACGCACACGCAGAAGAGGAAGTAGAACTGCTTAAATGCATTGAGTGCATGTCGGTCACATTTTAGTCATCACACGTTGTTACACTGCAAATATCTGTGCTACATTTGGAAAAAAAAATGTTTTAAAAGGGGAAAAAAAGCCAGTCATTTTCTACTGGATTGTTCTGCCATGTTTCCACACCAACAGCCATTACCCTCTAACTTCCTTAAGGAGCTACTGAACTGAAATCCGGGCCTTTGTTACCTCCAGACTTGACGATTCCAACGCACTCCTGGCCGGCCTCCCACGTTCTACCCTACGTAAACTTGAGGTCGTCCAAAACTCGGCTGCCCGTGTCCTAACTCGCACCGAGTCCCGTTCACCCATCACCCCTGTGCTCGCTGACCTACATTGGCTCCCGGTTAAGTAGAGCCTCTATTTTAAAATTCTCATCCTTGTTTTCAAATCCCTCCATGGCCTCGTCCCCTCCCTATTTCTGTAACCTTCTCCAGCCCCACAACCCCCCGAGATATCTGCACTCCTCTAATTCTGGCCTCTTGCGCATCCCGAATTTTAATCGCTCCACCGTTGGTGGCCGTGCCTTCAGCTGCCAAGCCTCTAAGCTCTGGAAATCCCTGCCTAAACCTCTCTATCTCTGTTTCCTCCTTTAAGACGCTCCTTAAAACCTACCTCTTTTGGTCTTCTGCCCTAATGGCCCAGAAATTGATCTCGCTCTGTTCCCGCGGGGGTAAGGCTTCCCCGCGATCTCTCACTCCACGTTGGCTTTTTCAGATCCAGCTCGCACGAACTTGATGTTCCAGACATCAGCTGGGCAGTGCTTGCGTATCCCACCGGCGTAGTGAATTCGTGCGAGCTGTGGGATCACGTGACTCAGTTAGAGCCAATGGCAGCACACCATCTTCCATTCATAAGTTTCACATACGTGCTGTGAAATCTATGAATCTTACACCCCCCCAAAATAACAGCTAAACCTCAATTAAATTAAAAAAAAACCATCACATTAATAAAATAAGTATAGTTAAATAAATTAACCATTTTAAATAAAAAATTTAATTTTTGAAAAAATTTAAAATCTTTTAAAAAGTTATAAAAATAAACTTACCTGTCTTTAAAGTCTCTAAAAAAGATATACCTGTAAAAAAAAATTCAAAAAAATACTTAATTCACTACTTACCTTGTTAAAAGTGGGTCTTACTCCTCCTTTTTCCATTTCTAAAATCTTCCGTCCTTACCTGCGCGTCCAAAGCACGAAGTGCACAGCGTGCGCGCAGCCTGTAGCGCGCACGCGATGCACCGAGGAACCGCCCCCTTTTCAAAAGACCAAGTGCCGGTTTTCAGCGCATGCGCAGGGCATGCAGAGAACCGGCAATTGGAGAAATAATACGCGAGAGTACGCAGTGCGTACTCTCGCGCAGCGGGATGAATTTTTGGCCTAATTTCTCCTTATGTGGCTCGGTGTCAAATTTTTTGTTTTATAACGCTCCTGTGCAGCGCCTTGGGACGTTTTACTCTGTTAAAGGCGCTATATAAATACAAGTTGTTGTTGTTGTTGTTGAAATTCGTTGCTATTTGGCCGCAGAATGAACGGTTTATGGCAATTAGACCCTCTGACCTTACAGAGACATGTCAGTTACACGTAACTCCACCTTAGCAGCAAGGTAGTACATTACACATTACATCGTATAATGATCTTGTCCTTATAAAAACAGCAAATCCTCCATCTTACCGTCAGTGTTGCCACGAGAAACCTGTTATTATAATAAATGGTCGGATGGACCACATCCAGAGATAAGTGCATTAAATTCAACGCAATTCATATTGAAGATTGCTGCTTTAAAGTTTCTTCAAAGTATCTTATTTTGCATGGTTCTCTGTATCACTAAATATGTGCACTCCTGCCAGAAACAATCCAGGACCCAAATGCAACGCTGTGATTATTAGTGAACTCACGTAAGGGAGATAAAAAAAGCTTTACAAGTAGGATTTTTTTGGTTCCAGGATTCTAATCCCACCCAACATCCCAACACGACTGCGTTCACTCGGGAACGATATTGGCTTCTAGCCTGTTGCCAAGGATTACTTGGAGGATTGCAAATGCTGGTTTTCACTTTAATGTCACACAGCTGCCCGCTGAGCCCGCGTGGTTCCCGATTATCTGTTTTCATTTGAAGTGTAGATGCCATTAAGCAGCTTGCCAGGTTTCATTCACTTTCGCTTTCAAAGCCTTATCAATGCTCTGTTTGGAAGAAGATATGGGCCCGTCTGTCAATCAGCTTTCCTACAGAATTGGTTTTTTTTTTTGCGCAGAACATGAAAAATGTACAGACTGACAATGCAACAATGCCGAAAATCTCTTTGATCTGCCTTCTGCAGCATTGCCTTTTTCCTGTCATTCCACAAGCCATTTGTTACGCTATAGACATCCATTCAGAACAGCCTTTGCACAGCTCTGCATGCAATTACCCAGAAGATCTCGAGTGCTTCCAAATGACCCAATTAATGTTTTCTTTTTGAGTGTGGTGGGGTGGGGGGGGGGGGGGCGGGGGGTGGAAACGGGACAGGAAGTTGAATCTTGCACTCAATTTAAGGGAAGTCAGTACTGAGGAAATGGAACATTTTTTCTCTGCTTTTCGCACTCAGTGTCAGCATCAAGCATTCCGGGGTCAGGCAGAGCATGGGCTGCTTACAGGATAAAACTGTTGTGATTCTGCTCCAACAATGCACTTTGACCTCCCCCCAGCAACCTCAGAAGAGCACCAGAGTGACTTCTGCATTTCCCACACCAGCCATTCTAAATGAGATCGCCAATTTGTGTGTAATTCCGAGGTGGTTTTTGTATTGTGGCCTTGAACTCACCATGTACACAGGACAGGGCCTGCAATCAATTTGCATAGGCCCTTTACAGCAAGCTGACAAAGGAGACTTTCATTTCCTCCGTCAGAACTGGATTTAAGGTCAGATCCGAAAGGTGAAAGAACATTGTGGTAACTTACTGTACTCCATTCCCTCATCAAAACACCCTTTTAAGGATGATGGTGGGGAGTTTCTGCCCACGACATACACTGTGCACTAGTTATCTACTGGCCTTGAAAGGATTATTATTTAATCAGGTGTTTAACTTTCCACTCTTCTTACAAACTGACAAATTAACTTGTGCATTGTTTCTACATTTAAGACCGTTCTGATTCACTGGCTTGAAGTCGTGTCGTAAATCATTTCTGGTAGATTTTTTTTTTCTTTTTGCAAATGGTTTGCTGGGAAGGAAAAGCAACATAGCCACAAATGTTGCTTTCATCAGTATTTTGAAATTGACTCTTCAAAACTAACTAAGTGTGTCAGCTGTGGCTCAGTGGGTAGCACCCTCGCCTCTGAGGCATGAAGGTTGTGGGTTCAAGTCCCACTCCAGGGATTTGAGCACAGAAAGCTAGGCTGACACTCCAGTGCAGTGCTGAGGGAGTGCTGCACTGTCAGGGTGTGCTGTCTTTCAGATGAGACGTTAAACCGAGGCCCCGTCTGCTCTCTCAGGTGGATGTAAAAGATCCCACGGCACTATTTTGAAGAAGAGCAGGGGAGTTATCCCCAGTGTCCTGGCCAATATTTATCCCTCAACCAACATAACAAAAACAGATTATCTGGTCATTACCACATTGCTGTTTGTGGGAGCTTGCTGTGCGCAAATTGGCTGCTGCATTTCCCACATTACAGCAGTGACTCCACTTCAAACGTACTTCAGTGGCTGTAAAGTGCTTTGAGACGTCCAGTGGTCGTGAAAGGCGCTATATAAATGCAAGTCTTTAATTTCTTTTTTTATTCAAAAATGACTGCCGATGTTTATATGGAGTTAGTTAATCATAGAAATGGGAGGTGGACTTCCTCCTGTCGATCATTTTGGTGAAAAAGTCAGCAAGATTTCATGCATCATACTCATACCAATTTTAACTAAAGCTATTGTCATGAGGAATTTTATCCCCCAACCTCACTCAATTAGACACTGAAATCAGGAATTGTAGGCTGTCTCTGGATGGGTGAATTAACATAAGCTGAATAGCCTTCATCATCTGTAATTATCTTGTGATCAATTGCTAAACTCATCAACAGATTTTTTTTTTGCAGTGGACTTCAAAGACACATTGGGCTAGAAATTGCGTCGCGCCCCGTTTGGGGCGATAATTTTTCAGGGAGCGCAAAAGTATCGCCGGGCGAAAAAGATTTGCTGCTGCCAGGGAACTTCCGCTTTAGCGCTCCAAGAGGGAAGTGGAGCGTTAAATCAAGCGCTACCACCTCCCTTGCAGCGCTAAAGGGAGTGAGAGGGGCGGTATCGGCAGAACGCTGAACAATGTTCGGGGCAGCGCTGCCGTCGTTACAGGCTCCTTCCCTCCCTTAAAGGAAAGGGCCAATGCTGCGTTGAATGAATCTTCAGGCTGTGTCTGTTGGGCGACGGAACCTGCGCAATGTGCATAGCAGCCCCGAGCACTCTAAGAGAGCGCAGGGCTGAGCAATCGCGGGGGCAAAAGAAAGCAGGAGGCACCAGAGTGGGGACATAAATTAATTTTGCTCTACCTGACCACCACTGCCTTTAAATAGCGCTCCCCAAGCGGCCAGTCGAGGGGGACAACGCCTCCTGCAGCTGCCGCCGTTGACGCCCGGCGTTGCTGCAAGGGGGCGGGAGCGAATATCACTTCCGGGGCGCTAACGGGCGCTGCGCACCGGATGACATCACGATCTTCGGGGCGCAAGAAAGCGAGGCGGTAAGTCTTAGCGCCAGCGCAAATCTGCCAGGGAAGTTCGCGGACGTCGGTGAATTCGCTGAGCCCAGTCGGGAACGCCCAGGAGCTAACGGGAGGCGCAAACCAGGTGAATTTCTCCCCCATTGACTTCATCAAAAAGTGTTTTTTTTTAAAAAAGAGCCAGAATAGCTGTGAATCATTTATATCACAATGATGTTGTACAAGTGGTGCAATGATGCATGTTGTAATTCCCATTTTTCTCTATTTGTGTTCACGGTCATTTGCATTTTCCAAAGAGTCCCTTATAATCGGGAACCTTCTCAATCTTAGTTGTACCATGAACGGGAGTTGCCTACTTCTGGATTATTCCTTTTTACCAAGATATTTACAGGTCACACAGAGCGCCCACCATGTACTCCTAACTTCTTTAAAAAAGGTGGAAAAACACCACACTGTCAGGCCATTTACTGGCTAAATCTGCCAAATTACATTTATTATAAGAAAGAAATTCACACAGAAGCAAAACGGTGCAGCAGAGCAAATTAAATAATAAATGTACACATCAATTTACCCTGACTTGAAAATAACAGTGCTCCAAATTCTTTGAGTCCTTCTCAGAGTCCACTAGCTAGGCATTTTGATGATCCTTATGTGGTGCCTGCTGATAGCTTCATCGAGTTCTGTCTTGCTACGTGGCATGCAGATAAATGGCTAAACTGAGCAAACTACTGTCTGGAGAAAACAGACTGCAAATATACCTCTCTGCACGGGCTTTTGACACCTTAGATCAAGCAGACCTTTCGTGTCACAAGTGTTAATCTTGTGATATTAGTTATTTTGCTCTCGGAATAGCTACTAATGGTCATTATTCCAGGTAATTACTTCATCTCCTCTCGCAGTCGAAAATTAGTGGAGATTTGAGCATCTAATCTAGGTTGGCACTTCTATATATGGAAAAACAATAATTTGGTAAGTAGAGGGCAAAAAGTTAAGATCGTCACCATGAGAAGAAAGGGAGAGGTTCGGGAAAATATTTTTTACACAGAGCTTTGATAGGACAAGGAGTGCCCTACCAACAGCAGAAGCAGAATCCATAATAACGTTTAAAAGGGAAGTAGATAAATATTTGAAAAAGAAAAGTTTTAAAGGGTGTGGGGGAAAACACAGAGGAATGGGACTAAGTGGCTAGTTCTTTCAGAAAGTCAGCACAGGCACAATGGGCAAGTGGTCTCCTCAAACCTGGTCTAACTCAAAATTTATTATAAACAAAATTACCAGGAGCTTCCAGAATGTGATGAGAATTCTTTAACAAACCTGTTGACACAAAACGAATTGGTAAAACAGTAGTTTCACATAAATGCGCCAAAGTAATGACTTTTCCTAACCTATTCAACTACAAGTAGCTGATTTCATCAGCTTCATAGAAAGAGGACCTTTGCGAATAAAGATTATAAAAACCACTAGAATAGCTGTTATCATTCACTATTCTTTTTATACTTCTCTAAATGGATTAAAGTGTGGCGTGATCTAAATAGAGGTGTTTTCATTGTATTTGATAGGTATTAGGTCCACTGCAACCCTTCAATGATTTGCAAAATTTGAAAAATAAATACGATTTGTCTTATTGACATAAGAGGGACAAAGGACAGCCTCTAAAGGAGGGTTTATATCAACAACAACAACTTGCATTTATATAGCACCTCTAATGTAAGGTGCTTCTCAAATGGAAACGGGCAGGGAAATGCATGGTGTGCTATGGAGGGGAAGACGAGGATTGGTGAACAAAAAGCCTGGTTGAAAAAAGGAGCGAGAAGTGGAGCGCTGAAGGAGTTTAAGGAGTGAGCTCCAGAAAGTGGGATCCAGGTGACTGAAAGCTCAGCCAGCCATGGCGGTGCAAAAGGAGGAGGAGACTCAGAAAAAGCCAAAGACTGAACGGTGCAAGGAGAGATAGGGTTGGAGAAGGTTTTAGAGGTATGGTGGAGTGAGACCATGGAGGGATTTGAAGATGAGGATGGCAAATTTAAATTTAGTACATTGGGGAACAATGGGCCAATGTAGGTCAGCAAGGATGGGGGTGATGGCCGAGCGGGGCTTAGTGTGGGACAGGACAGGAGCGGGCTGGATTTTGCTGGGTCCCACCCACATGGTGCCGGGAGTTTTAACAGCGTGCGTGCAATGTCAGGGGCGGGTCCCCGACCCCAGGGCTCAGTTGCGATCCCTGGGAGGGGTCCGATCCCCAACCTGGGGCCGAATCACGATCCTGGGGGGGTGGTTCCAGGCCCGGAGGGGGTCCGATCCCTGACCCCGGGGAGGGCCAGGCTGAGGGTGAGGGAGCTCAGGGGGGGCCAGGAGGAAGCATTCCTGCTCCTCCCGGCAAGGATTGCTCCCCGAGGCAGAGACCGCCTCATTGCAGCCACCGGGAATCCCGAGCTCCGGGATCCCCAGCCACCTGCAGTAAAACCTGAAAAGCAGGTTAAGGTAGAGGCTTCAGGCCTTGTTATAATATGTAAATTGCATACCCGCCTCCTGGCAGCGGGTTGGCTGCCCGCCCCCTATCCCGCCGGAGCGAAAGGTGACAGTGGGCGGGTTGAAGTCGGGGTTCATATATTTTCAACTTTCACTTCCCCTGACACCTCTGAAAATTCCGGCCGTGGAATTTGTGGCTGATAGAGAATGGGAAGACAGAAAGGAGGGCGCAAGAATAATTTTGTCTAAAGGTGATAAAAGCCTGGATAAAGGCTTCAGGGACAGATGGTCTGAGGTAGGAGTGGAGGTGGGCAATGTTGCCAGGTGGAAATAAGTGAACTTGTGATTGATAGGATGTAGGTTTTAAAGCTCAGCTCAGGATCAAACAGGACACCAAACGTATGGTCTGGTTCAACCTGAGAGAATCATCATGTGGGGGATGAAATCAGTGGCAAACGAGTGGAAGTTATAGCGAGGGCCGAAATTAATTGCTTCAGTCTTCCTGATGATCATTTGGAAAAGGTTGTGGTTCATCCAAGACTTGATATCAGACAGGCAATCTGATGGCATGGAGATGGCCATGGGGTGGAGAGAGGTGGTGGAGAGGTAGAACTGGGTGTTATCAGGATACATAAAGAAGCTGATCCCATTCTGCAGATGATGTTACCAAAGGGCAGCATGTAGATGAGGAAGATGATGGGGCCAAGGATGGAATCTTAGGGGACTCCAGAGGTAACACTGTGGGGATAGGAAGAGAAGCCATTGCTGGAGACTCAGGGGGGAATTTTTCGGGGGGGTCAGCGGGCGCAATCGGTGGCAGGTCTGGTGGGAAAATGTTTTTTTTGACAGCAGGTCGGGACCCCGCTGTCAACCCGCCGCCAGTGCCTTTCCCAGATGTCGGGTCTGTCAGCGCTGAGCAGACCCGATACCCAGCGGCGGGAGAGGCAACTAAGGTCATTATGACCTTGTTAACAGAGCATTAAGAACTATTTTCAGCTCACCTTCAGGAGTTTACCAGGTCGCCCACTTGGTCTACGCTGCTCGGGGATCATGTCAGGTAAACAGGGTGGGAGTTGAATTGCCATGGAATCATCTCATTACTTGACAGCTGCAAATGTGCTATAAAAGCTCCCATCTCACAGCTGTTCACTTTCCAAGCTCAGAAACTATTGCTTACTGCATTTGGAAGACAGATTGAGCTTTATGCAGGCTGCAAGTGTTTGGAGCAAACTCTCTATCCAGTGTCACCTCATTGGAACAACCTCTCTCACCATTGACAGATCGCTTCTGTCATCTCAAGTTCACCTGCCATCTATTACATCAGAATGGGTACGGTTTATACTGTCTCACCTTGGTCCTCAGAATCCCACCACGATCAGCCCCAACACCAGCAGCACCAGGCACACCAGCAGCACAAACAACAACAACACCAACCTTCTCCGCAACCAACTGATGCTGCACAGGACACAGGGCATCAGCACTCAACAACATTGCTGCCCGGGAGGCCAGCGATGGCCTCACCATGGCCAGATTTACTTCACTTGACGCTGTACACGCTGGCTGCCACATGATGCAGCAGGTTGGCACCACCCCACACCAACACTATAAAGCATCCCTACAATGCCCAAGCCATTCCTTTTACACTCATCAGCATTGTGGGGGGTACCGTTATGTCTCACCATTCACTGCAACTCATTAAGCCACTTCCAAAGGTTCACACAAATCTGTCCAAGAATGCAAAGTGTTGAAAATAAAGATTTCAATGTTGGACAGTACATTAACAGAAACTTCACATGAACATTGGCTAAAACACCCAAGTGCCTACCCTAGTGTCTTGTTAGTTGGTATGAATGGACTAGGATGAGGGTGAGTGTGAGGGGTGGCCAGTGAGATGGGGAAGTGATAATGTAGTGAGAGAGGGATGGGTGGAGGTGCAAGGTAAGTTGGTGTGAGTAAGAATGTGCAGGAGTAGGGTAGGGAAGGCAGAGTGATGGGGATGTGATGAGTGGCACAGCAGGATGAGGTTGAGTGTGGCTTTGCAGTAATGTTTCGTGATCTACTGAGATCATTGAAAGATTGGAGCCACTGCAGCCTGGTCCTCCTGACGACATCCCTGCTTGTGTCCTCCTGTGCAATGTGCAACCAGGCTGCGTTGATCTCTTGGGGGAGGTCTCTTCCGCCCATTGGAAGTGAAGAGAACCTCCCTGCATGCTGTGACTCCCTCCATAAGCATATGGAGGGAATCATGGGAGAGCCTGGGTGCAGCCCTGCACCTCTGTGCTGTGCTTGTCAGTGTTTGCAGCACCTCAATGCTGTAGAACAGTGACAGCACAAATGTCAAAATTAATTTGTGCATGGTCCCTTTAAGGAAACCAGCTGATGACGTGTCATCGAATAATGTCATCAGACCCGCTTCCTTCAATTGGCCGGCAAACGCGCTGGGCGGGCTTAACAAGCCTAATCAGGTGAAAATCATTTTGGACAGCGGGCTGGACCCGCCACCGACATCGCCCGCCACAGACCCGCTGTGGTTGGTAAAATCCAGCCCGTCGTGACTGGATTTGGACAGATTGGAGTGGAACCATTCAAGGGCATTCCCACGGTGCTAGGCTTCCTGATATCTACAATTTCATCTAGCCTGCTCAGGTCAAGAGAGAATGTACTTATAAACAGCTAATGCCAGGACACAAAGACTATATCTGATTAACTCTTCCATGCAATTTAAAAAAGCACACACAATAAAAGGCTACATCAAAAAAAGTATTAACCGAGCCATAATATATCTGGCAATTTAAGAAAAGAATCTGTCTTTTGCATTAGGAAAATACCATAAAAAAATCTGTTTCAACTATAAACGGGAGGTATTATCTGATATAATTGAATTGCATAATTAAAAGTGAGTGACAACAGCCTTTACGGCTTTGTAAAGCCAGTCAGGATTAATTGACATTAGCATTGATTCTTGGAATACTGACAGGGTCTTACTGGATCCCGTCTCACAGATGCTCTGGTGGTTTTCCTAAAGCCACACTGATATTTGGGGGAGTTGCTGACAGATTAACACACAGCTGACATCTTCTCAGCACTCAGCCTTTCTACCATCTACAAGGCACAAGTCAGGAGTGGGATGGAATACTCTCCACTTTCCTGGATGAGTGCAGCTCCAACAACACTCAAGAAACTCGACACCATCCAGGACAAAGCAGCCCGCTTGATTGGCACCCCATCCACCACCGGTGTACTGTGGCTGCTGTGTGTACCATCTACAAGATGCACTGCAGCAATTCGCCAAGGCTTCTTCGGCAGCACCTCCCGAACCCTCGACCTCTTCCACCTAGAAGGACAAGGGCAGCAGACGCATGGGAACACCACCACCTCTAAGTTCCCCTACCTAACAGCACTGTGGGAGCTACCTTCACCACACAGACTGCAGCGGTTCAAGAAGGTGGCTCACCACCACCTTCTCAAGGGCAATTAGGGATGGGCAATAAATGTTGGCTTTGCCAGCGACGCCCACATCCCATAAAATCGAATTTTAAAAAGTCAGGTTACTTTGAAGGCGTTGGCTTATGGAGCAGAACAACAACAACTTGTATTTATATAGCGCCTTTAATGTAGTAAAACGTCCCAAAGTGTTGCACAGGAGTATTTCAACTTTGCTTACTATTTCACCAGCAGGACCTTGGAATCTGGTTTGAATGAAATACCTGCAGAATAATAAAAATTCTCCGTCTATAATACTGATGATGTTGGTTCAGCTGTGTCTCCTTGAATAAATTCAAAAATAAAAATAGAGCTGAATTCAAATCCATTAATGTATTTGAATAAAAGATCCCTCGAGTAAAATCTACTTGGATTACCTCAGGGGTATTTCGTTTAGGCTTGGTGTCTGAATCCTATTACACGGGGGACTCTCATGCGAAACCAGCACGTCAACTTAACTTTCTTCTTCATTTTACTCTGGAATTGTCCAAATCTTCAGACAGAGGGTCATTAGAATGTGGAATACTTTACCACGCATGGCTTTTGAGGAAAGGCAATAAGATCATTTAAAAAGGGAATTAGAGATAAGTATTTGCAAATGAAGAATGTGAACAGGATGCGTAGGAAAATGGGAGCACAGGAGATAGCGCCAGTTGAAGAGCTAGCACCAGGTCGAATGGCCTCTTTCAAGTATTGTAATTTCGGTAAACAAGGAAGGTGGGGTGACAGGCGTGCACGACTTTATGCGGGTAAGGACATGGGTCAGTGCATTCTGAAATGAGCTGCTGATTGCGGAGATTGCGAGGAAATTATCAGAGAATTTGAGCCTCGAGGTGATAAAGGCATGGATTAGGATGTTGGCAGTATAGGGGAGAGGTGGCGACAGAAACCAATGGCGCAGAGATAGAATTAAGCAGACAGAAGCGAAATACTGCGGATGCTGGAAATCTGAAGCAAAAACAGAAAATGCAGGGAAATACGCAGCAGGTTAGGCAGCATCTGTGGAGAGAGGAACAGAGTCAACGTTTCAAGTCGATGACCCTTCGTCAGAAGTAAGCAGTTTCGGTAACAGAATGTATGTGGGGGAGGAGGCTGAGCTGTACCTCTGGACGTAGCTTGAGGGGTTAATATAATCAAGGTTTGCAGCATAGCCACGAGGTTAAGTTCACTTTCTCTGAAGCTGCATTAAAATAATGGAAGTACTCAAACTCTTTGAATGGTACAAGGAGTCTTTTTTTTTAAGCAGTAAAGTACTTCACATTTCCTGAACAATAATGTAATATCCAGCTGCCTCAATCTCCTGGGCTGGCATCAAAATACAGTGCATTATATTTGTAGTGTGGATAGCACAGTGTGCACTTTATTGTGACAGATTTAGACATGCTAAGCTAGCTGGTGAAAAGGAAACATTTCTTTATTCAATTTTTGGAATCCTTTCAACTGAATGTGGTGAGGGGAAAGAAGTTGGATCCTTGAATTGTAATGCATTTTCTTTTAGTTCCGAAAGGTAATCATGGTTTTGCTTATATTTGCTCCTAAACATTTTTAAAGCGGCAAGCCAAACTGAAGTGACTCCATTTATTTTTTTATTCGTTCATGGGATGTGGGCGTCGCTGGCAAGGCCAGCATTTATTGCCCATCCCTAATTGCCCTTGAGAAGGTGGTGGTGAGCCGCCTTCTTGAACCGCTGCAGTCCGTGTGGTGAAGGTACTCCCACAGTGCTGTTAGGGAGGGAGTTCCAGGATTTTGACCCAGCGACGATGAAGGATCGGCGATATACTTCCAAGTCAGGATGGTGTGTGACTTGGAGGGGAACTTGGAGGTGGTGGTGTTCCAATGCGCCTGCTGCCCTTGTCCTGCTAGCTAGAAGAGGTCACGGGTTTGGGAGGTGCTGTCGAAGGAGCCTTGGCGAGTTGCTGCAGTGCATCTTGTAGATGGTACACACTGCAGCCACGGGACGCCGGTGGTGGAGGGAGTGAATGTTTAAGGTGGTGGATGGGGTGCCAATCAAGCAGGGCTGCTTTGTCCTGGATGGTGTCGAGCTTCTTGAGTGTTGTGGAGCTGCACTCATCCAGGCAAGTGGAGAGTATTCCATCACACTCCTGACTTGTGCCTTGTAGATGGTGGAAAGGCTTTGGATTAGTACCTTATCTACATGCCAGTTAATTGGTGCCTTATGAATGAAAATGTATTTAGAGGGAACTCATGCTTTGGTGCGGATTCATTTCCCCATATATATTACCACAAGTTACATATATTTGGTACTCCTCGTACAAAGGAATGTCTCCAAGTAATTTTCAAGGGGGAGAGATAGGCACCAAGCAGAAAGCAAGGGAGTTTAACGGGGGCGGAGTGGGGAGGAGACCAAGCACACGGTCATCGACAAATACCTGGAATTTCTTTGTGGGGGTTCTCGCGATCGGTCACCGTAACGTCCGATCGGGGGATCCAGCCCCATCCTGAGGAAATTCCTGGTGAAAGTTTATTAAAAGCCTTTTGAAGACAGGAGGAAGGTAGCAGGCTGAAGTGGTTTTGGGGAAAAAAGTTCCAGAAGACGGGAGTGAGGTAGCAAGGTGAAGTGGTTTCAAGCCAAACCTTCCCCCCAGACTGGCTTCTCCCAAAGCCCTCAACCTATGTCTGTCTCTAATTTCTCTCCTATCTCCCTTCATGCAAATGTATGCTTGTCTTGTCCATGAGACCGACTTCCTATTCATCCATAACTGCTGACGACCCAACTTCCCTTGACCACTCTGCCCTTGCAAACTACTGCTTCATCTCCAACCTTCCTTTCCTCTCAAGTTCTTGAACATGTTGCCAACTCCCAAATCTGCCGCCATCTTTCCTACAACTCCATGTTTGAATTCCCGAATCAAATTTCCGTCCCTGGCACTGCACTGAAACGGCACTAACCAAGGCCACAAATCACATCCTGTGTGAGTGTGACCGTAGTGCGTTATCCCCCTCCGTACTTACCTTGCCGGGGACCGTTTCCGTGACCCTTCACCAATTTTGACTGCCGCCTGAAGCCGGCGGTGACATCATTCCTGCCGACTTCGAGCCGGTGTCTGAGTCATGGCATGCTTGCTTTGACACTCGCTCCTCCGATTCCCGCCTCGAGTTGAAATCGGCCCTACTTTTTTTTTCCTTAATCCAGAGAGAGACAACTCAGTGTCAACCACTTGCACATTTATAGCATCATAAAGAATCCCCAATTGCTTGGCAGAGGGGAAAATAACTGAACACTGAGCAATGACAATCGCTGGGTTAGGAGTGGCCACCGAAGGTATAATCAAAGAGGCAGGTTTTAAGGAGGCGAGAGAGGTAGCGAGGGAGAATAGTTTAGAGAGTAACTCCTAGTCACGACTATAGGACTGTAAGCTATGTACAGTATCTGGAATCGCCTGACTTGTTTTAAATCAGAAGGAGGCCTGCTGTAACTTCTGCTATAACTTGGGATGAAAGTGATGTCAAAAATATTACTACGGTCCAAAAAGTCAATGTTTTTATTTGTTTCAAATACCCGAAGGGTTAATTTTCCAACTTTGCACTTCTGGCTGGGAACCTTGCCCACCAGGAGAGCACATCAGAAACGAGGGCATGCACTGCGAACCGATTTCTGACCACATGCAACAGCAGTGCAAACTCAGAAATGTGCTCCCTCCTTGTTTGTAGCTTTCTATCTCTTGGAAAGCAATAAAGGAGGATTTGGGACTGATAACACTTCATTGTGCTCCCTAATACTTATTTCATTACGATATAAACCTCCAATAAGTCACAAAAGCACAATATAATGAAAAATTTGATACACATTTGAGCCAAGTAATCGAGATTTTATTTCATTTGTGAGAGAGAGCTGGACGACTCGCTGGGGTTAGCAATGTTTCTGTAAAGACTTTTCAATTAACTAAATGAAAGTGAGATCATAGTTCTAACTATACATTATCCTCTACTTAATATTGAATTGTCTGGGTAATGGAGGAGGAGATTGCGATCGGTACATGCCATGTCTCATTCTGGACTCTGGGAATTGCTAGAAGGAAAAAGGTCCATCTGGTTCGCCTTCTACCATCCTGGTAGTCACGTGAAGCAACAATAATGGAGTTGTTGACTAACCACAGCAATCAATCTCTATCAATTAGTCTACAACAGACCCAGACATGAGGCAAGGAAAACCCCCCCAGTGGTGGACTAGAAATTCGGTCGCACCTGAAGACGGGCTTGCGCACAGCGGGTAATACCCTTGTTAGCAGTCAGACCCTCAAGGCCCAGAGGTGCTCAAGGTCATCGACCACGGCCATCTGAAGTGTCCTCAATTGAACCTCAGCAGCCTTCCACCTCCCAAGCTGTAGCCACTGGTGATACACCTCGTAGACGCACTAGGATAGGTAATCGAGTACACAGGACAGGCACTAAGAGGTTGTCGAAGGCTGATTCTTAATTATTCCTGTTAACTATTAAACACATATGGAATAGAGTTGTTGGGGTATTTGTTTCTGGATTTGGTGTTGGTGTCAATATTTATAATCAAGTGAGGGCAAGACCCATAAGGACTGAAGGAAGGCAATTGGATGGTGGTAGTAAGGGCACTGATAAGGATTGCAGGGATATTGGTGCATTGGGGATGGGAGGGATGATTCATATGAAGCGTTCTTGGATGAGTTGCTGTCGAGAGCTTTGGGAGCTAGGGGCACTGGTGGTCGATGCTGCTCCTGCTCTTCATGGTCCCCAGGTGGTGGTAAGGGCTGGTCCCTCAGTATAGTGTAGTAATGCAGCATGACCACAGTCTAGAAACATGGTCAGGGGTGTACTGCAGTGCTCCTCCCAACTAGTCCCGGCAGCAGAACCATTGCTTGAGCACACCAATGGCCTACTCAGTGATATTTCTGGTGGCGACATGGCTCTCGTTTTAGGCCAGCTCTGCGTCTATGCCCGGGTTGCTGACAGGAGTCATGAGCCATGTCTGAAGGGGATATCCCTCGATTCCCCAGCCTGCGACCTGATGGCCAAGTTGGAATAAAGGCGGCACAGAGGACTGGCGCTGGATGAATAAATCATGGCTGCTGCCAGGAAACCGGGCACAGACCTACATGGCAATAGGAGTGCAGTCTAGGGCACCTTGGACCCTGGAGAAAGCCTGCAATATGGGCAAAGCCTAGTGCTCTCTCGTCCTGCTTCTCTCTGTCCATAGGGAATGTGCTGTATGTGTTCTGCCTTGGTGACCTCCCTGACACATTGGTACACAACAAACGCCGAGATAGTGCTGATGTCACCTGCTACAGTCTGGAACGACCCCACGGCGTAAAAGTTAAGGGGCATGGTGACCTTGGCAACCATAGGCCGTCAATGCCCTGGTTTGAGGCACCAGTTGTGGGCGCGGCAGATGGCACAGCTCCCTGACGACCTCCTTGGCGAAGTACAGGTGCCTCCCACATTGCTCCTCAGTAAAGTGGGGTACGAGAAGTGCTCCCTGAAGGCCCACTGTGGGTGTGGCCTCCTGCGCTGTTCCCGTTCACTCCTGCCTTCTTCACTGCTTCCCCCTTGTCCTCCAGCCCCAAAGTCAGACCTACCAGATCACCCGTGACTGCAATAAAACAGTTCCCAAAAGCAGACAAAAATCAGCATAGCACCAGCACAAAGATATTCCCAGAAGTCAGAATTCACTTGTGGAACGGAGAAAATAGCTCCAAAAAAAAAAAGGCCCAGAAGTTAACCAGAATCTTGAGGAGAAACCAGCGACTAACCTGTATGGAGTGGGTGAGCCCGTTAAAGAGCGCTTCTGCGGGGCCCTTGCTGACTGTCAGCGCCGTGGTTTTCTGGACGAGTTTATCACGTGGCAAGTCGGGCACAGGGGCAGACAAAATTCCCAAAAGGGTCCTACAACAAACATAGGACATTTATTTTATTATAATGAGGCTTTTTAATATGTCCGCCGTGCTCCCTGAACACCTGCTGAGCAGCCCGATCCAATATGGCGGGCGGAGCACTTCAGGCACGGAATGAGCGCGCACACGCCGCCTACCGTACTGGACCCTTAGGTGCCCATTTTATGCCTGTATTCCAACATTTTCCCACATATCCTTTAATATGAATGTAAAGAGATTCTACAAAAAGTAACTATTTAAACAATCGACATGGGGATTGAGCGATGCAGTGCTCAGTTAACAATGTGCAAGTACCATGCATATCACTTTCTTCTCCACATACCTCTGTTTTTTAACATTTTAGCTATCCCATTAACATTATTTCCAAATAATATTCTATATTCAGGAGCTGGGCCGACATTGTCAAATGTTGATATCTTATTGGCTGAATCCTAGATCTATAAGGTCTTTTTTCAGCCACTGAAAGCTTGCGACAGTGTAGGTTGCCATGACAGCATCTTTGAATTGACCACATCTAATCTCTGATACAAAAGCAAAATACTGCAGATGCTGGAAATCTGAAATAAAAACAGAAAATGCTGGAAATACTCAGCAGGTCAGGCAGCATCTGCGGAGAGAGAAACAGAGTTAACGTTTCAGGTCCCTGAAATCTCTGACTATTTTATGAGCTCAATATCAGGTTCCTGGCCAGATGACAATTTTTTTTTTTCATTACTCTTTTGCTTTTTTCCTTCCTTCTTTCTTTTTATTTTCTTCTTTTCTTCCTTCCTTCCTTTCTTTCTTTCACGGCATCCATTTTTCACTCTGTGTTAAGTTTTTTTTTCTCTTCGGACAAATCACGAGCATATAGGAAAACTTTCTTTACTCCCATAGCCGTGTAGGTCTGGGGACTGGATTAAGTGGGTGATGCAGCCTCTGTTCTATCAAGTATGGAGAATGAATTCTGATGTATCTCAGCAGGCATGGGGATGATGACTGTAACCAGCTTAGCTTTTATCCAAGTGTATTTCACCTTATGTTCTCCCACAGAATTGTTTTTTGTTCAGAATTAAAGTTTTGAGGCGGATAAGTCTTAAAGCCTCAGGGAAAGAGTTTGCTACACCACCCAATGCCCCACTCTCACATATTGATGAATAAATCTTGTTAAATGTCACAGCTCCTGTTTACAAGTTGTGTGCTGGCTGAACCCTTTCATTCAAGGTCAAAGCTGAAGCAAGGCAGACTTTCTGGAAACTGTAATGGTTTGATGAACGAGGGAGTCCTCCCTGCTCCAAAATAAAAGTCATCTTCATTACTTTCGAAATAGTTTTAAACAAAATCTTGTTCCCAAATGATGGCCATCCACATTATCAGTTCAATGGAACAAGGCATGGGGTTTCATTTAAAAAAAAAATCATGTCAGCATGACTATTAAAGAGAATTTGTTCTTATACATAACTGAGGGTAGCATGCGGATGGGATTGAAAGTTCTGAAAATGTTTTTGTATGCGACCTCGAGGAAGGAACATAACTTAACAGAACAGCTGTACGGAAAACAAATTAATATCCCCTGCGAGGCTTGATTGTAGTTCCCATATCGGGAAGACCCTGCTAAATCCTCTCTCAGAATCCTGGACTAGATACAAAAAAAAACACTCGCTGTCTGATAGACAATCCCTCTTTTACCTGTAGTTTCTAACCTCTCTTTCTATGTCACTAGCTTATTTGTGCCTCTTTATTTAATAGATCTGTTACAATGTTCAGTACTTATTTGGACTTTTCTCTTAGTCCTTCTAAACTAAACAATCTGCCCAACATGCTCTCCTTCCTTCCTTAATACTCATTGCACTGTCTCCTACTCAAACTCATTTTCCCCCAAATTTTTTCTGAAGCATTCAAATTCTCAAACTACCACGGTGAGATTTGAACTCCTGTTCTCTGGACTATTAGTCCAAGGCTCTGGATTACTATTACATAGTGCAGGAGTTCCAACAATTTCAGCCCGTCCTGGATCAGAAACAGGAAAATCGTGTATAAACCAGCATAAGATGATCGCGCCCAAAGGATGATACTTATAGAATCATAGAATGGTTACAGCGCAGGAGGAGGTCATTCGGCCCGTCGAGCCCGTGCCGGCTCTCTGCAAGAGCGCTTCAGCTAGTCCCACTCCCCCGCCCTTTCCCCGTAGCCCTGCAAATTTTTTCCTTCAACAACAACAACTTGTATTTATATAGCGCCTTTAACGTAGTAAAACATCCCAAGGCGCTGCACAGGAGTATTTTAAGACAAAAAATTTGACACCGATCCACATAAGGATAAATTAGGGCAGGTGACCAAAAGCTTGGTGAAAGAGGTAGGTTTTAAGGAGCGTCTTAAAGGAGGAGAGGGAGGTAGCGAGGCGGAGAGGTTTAGGGAGGGAATTCCAGAGCTTAGGGCCTAGGCAACAGAAAGCACAGCCACCAAAGGTTGAGCGATTATAATCAGGGATCCTCAAGAGGGCAGAATTAGAGGAGCGCAGATATCTCGGGGGGTGGTACTTATCCAATTCCCTTTCCCTTTTGAAAGCCACAATTGAATCTGCCTCCACCACCCTTTTAATGCATTCAAACCATATTCCTGCATTTGCATATCAATAGCACACACAGATATGTAGTACAAGTGCAGTAAGCATTGTACTTGAACTTTGCCAATTGGAAGGTCTACCCTTTAGCACCCCACACAGTTTGCCTGTGAATAGGAATTTCCTGGCTTTATTCTTTTCGACCTTGCTGATGTGCTGTCCTGTGGGCTTTTGCTCCTCACGTTGCCTTCTCCAAAATAAATCATTAAAAAAACCGAGATGCTTTTAAAGGTTGAAATAAGTAGAGGGTTGGCATTTTCCAATCCAGTAATAATGCAAATAAGTTGCAGTGGGCAGCTCTCCCAGTGTTACTCAGCCCCAGAAGAGGCCCCTCACTGTGCTACGTGTCACAATTGTGGATCACATATGTTGCAGCCAGCTGGATAGATAGATGCCGTTGGAATTAATAAAAAGGTGTTACATTTTGCAGTCATCAAGTTGAGGATATCTATGCTAGAGAATTTTCATTTTTTTTGCATTCTGTCAGCAACAAGCCCTGCCAGGTCAGAGATGGTGTGCCTCATTCTTTACCAGGACCTCAGACATATGGGATTCCTTACCTCCCTTTGTCTTTCCCTCCTCTACAATCTTTACGCTTTCTGAAACCCTAGATTTGTGCCATGTATTCATTACTTCTTAAATTTACTTCACCTTCCCTTTAACTCTTTTCAACCTTGTTTGTGTCTTGAATCATGGCCCTCAGCCCTCGACCTTGGTTTCTCAATAATAAAATAAGAATGAAGATGCTTAGATCTGGGGGTTTCTTTTTAGTTGAAATGTGTAGGGAATTGAACATTTTTCCAATCCAGTACGATACAAATAAAAAGCAGCGAGAAGCTCTTCCTATTTTAACTCATTGCGCTAGATATTGGTGGGAAAATGCTTGAGAAAGTGATGCAGGGAGTTGACATCAGCATAGAAGTCATAAGGGTAGTCAGCGTGGCTTTAGAAGTATATAATGCCTGGAGAACCTACTGGATTTTCTTCAAGTCAATTAATGGTGAAGGACAAGGAGTGGATACAACTTACTTATTTTCCAAAATGTACTTGAATCATTTCTGATTTTTAGAGTGAAATATCAGCTGTATTATCCCATTCTCTCCCATCTTTTGGCAATGTAATCTAACATTGATTTACAAGAATGATTTCAGGGATGAGGGACTTCAATTACTTGGATAGACTGGAGAAGCTGGGGTTGTTCTCCTTAGAGCAGAGAAGGTTGAGAGGAGATTTGATAGAGGTGTTCAAACTCATGAGGGGGTCTAGACAGAGTAGAGAGAGAGAAACTGTTCCCATTGACGGAAGGGTCGAGAACCAGAGGACACAGATTTAAGGTGATTGGCAGGAGAACCAAAGGCGACATGAGGAATAACTTTTTTACTCAGCGAGTGGTTAGGATCTGGAATGCACTGCCTGAGAGGGTGGTGGAGGCAGATTCAATCGTGGCTTTCAAAAGGGAATTGGATAAGTACCTGAAGGAAAAGAAATTGCAGGGCTACGGGGAAAGGGCGGGGGAGTGGGACTAGCTGAAGTGCTCTTGCAGAGAGCCGGCATGGGCTTGACAGGCCGAATGGCCTCCTTCTGTTCTGTAACCATTCTATGATTCTAACAGACCTTAGTATCATGGTCTCCAGTTTAAGTTTAACACTGTACCTACAACCTAACCTGCTCAGGTCTTTCATTGCAACTGAACAGCAACTCTTTGTCTTAAGTCTTTAACATTTTATTTTATTTTCTATTCGTTGTTCCTTGGTTTTATTCTTACAGATTGAGGTTTTTATTTTTCATTGAAGTACTTACTCCATCTTCCATTAGAGGGAAATCTTCTTCTTCTCTTAGGCAGTCCCTCGGAACCGAGGATGACTTGCTTCCACATTAAAAATGAGTTCTCAGGTGACTGATAAATCCAATGCGGGACCTACAGTTTCTGTCACAGATGGGGCAGACGGTGGTTGAAGGGGCGGGTGGGTGGGGTGCTTGGGTTGACGTGCGCTCCTTCCGCTGTTTGCGCTTGGTTTCCGCTTGCTCCCGGCGAAGAGACTCGAGGTGTTCGCCGCCTTCCCGGATGCTTCTCCTCCACTTTGTACAGTCTTGGGCCAGGGATTCCCAGGTGTCGGTGGGGATGTTGCACTTTTTCAAAGAGGCTTTGAAGGTGTCCTTGAAGCGTTTCCTCTGCCCACCTGGGGCTCTCTTGCCGTGTCGGAGCTCCGAGTAGAGCGCTTGTTTTGGGAGTCTCATATCAGGGCATGCAGACGATGTGACCCGTCCATCGGAGCTGGTCGAGCGTGGTCAAAGCTTCGATGCTGGGGATGTTGGCCTGAGCGAGAACACTGATGTTGGTGCACCTATCCTGCCAATGGATTTGCAGGATCTTGCGAAGGCAGCGTTGGTGGTACCTCTCTAGTGCTTTGAGGTGCCTGCTGTACATGGTCCATGTCTCTGAGGCATACAGGAGGGCGGGTATTACTACTGCTCTGGAGACCATGAGCTTGGTGCCGGGTTTGAGGTCCTGGTCTTCAAACACTCTCTTCCTCAGGCGACCGAAGGCTGCACTGGCACACTGAAGGCAGTGTTGGACTTCGTTATCGACATCTGCCCTTGTTGACAGTAGGCTCCCGAGGTATGGAAAGTGGTCTACGTTGTCCAAGGCCTTGTCAAGGATTTTGATAATCGGGGGGCAGTACTGTGTGGCAGGGGCAGGTTGGTAGAGGACCTTTGTCTTACGGATGTTTAGTGTAAGGCCCATGCTCTCGTACACTTCGGTGAAGGTGTTAACGATGGTTTGGAGTTTGACCTCCGAGTGTGCGCAGACGCAAGCATCGTCTGCATACTGTAATTCAACGACAGAGGAAGGGACGACCTTGGATCTGGACTGGAGGCGACGGAGGTTGAACAGTTTCCCGTTTGTTCTGTAAATTAGCTCCACTCCAGTGGGGAGCTTACTGAGGGTGAGATGGAGCATTGCAGCAAGGAAGATCGAGAAGAGCGTTGGTGCGATGACACAGCCTTGCTTGACCCTGGTCCGTACATGAATTAGGTCTGTGGTGGAACCATTGGTCAGGATCACGGCTTGCATGTCGTCGTGAAGCAGGCGGTGGATGGTGACAAACTTTTGAGGGCAGCCGAATTTGAGGAGGACACTCCATAATCCCTCACGGTTGACAGTGTCAAAGGCCTTTGTGAGGTCAAAGAAGGCCATGTACAGCGGTTGGCGCTGTTCCCTGCATTTCTCTTGTAATTGGTGCGCGGTGAAGATCATGTCCATTGTGCCCCTTAGTGGGCGGAATCCGCATTGCGACTCTGGGAGGAGCTCTTCAGCCACTGGGAGAAGGCGATTGAGGAGGATTCTTGCGATTACTTTCCCTGTGGCAGACAGCAGGGAAACTCCTCTGTAATTACCGCAATCGGACTTGTCACCTTTCTTGAAGATGGTCTCTGAGCTCCCCTGGCATGCTCTCCTCCTTCCAGATAAGAGAAATGAGTTCATGAATTCGTGCCAGTAGTGCTTCTCCGCTATGCTTTGGCGCCTCGGCAGGGATTCCATCTGCTCCTGAGGCCTTGTTGTTCTTCAGTTGTCGGATGGCCTTTTCAACCTCATGCCGGGCTGGGGTTGTGCTGAGATGGTGGCGGGTAGCATGCTGCGGGATGGAGTTGAGGACACTCGCGTCGAAGACAGAGTCTCAGTTAAGGAGATCTTCGAAGTGCTCCTTCCAGCGGGCACTGACTGCCTTCCTGTCCTTGATGAGTAGCCTCTCTGTTCTTGGCCCGCAGTGGGGTAGGACCTCGGGTGCTTGGGTCATAGGCGGTCTTGACTGCGCTAAAGAATCCACGCACGTCGTGGTTGTCGGCTAGCTGCTGGATCTCC
Organism: Squalus acanthias; assembly: GCA_030390025.1. Classification (NCBI taxonomy): domain Eukaryota; kingdom Metazoa; phylum Chordata; class Chondrichthyes; order Squaliformes; family Squalidae; genus Squalus; species Squalus acanthias. Next base: position 30,757,029 of record CM059443.1, on the reverse strand, counting down.
TGCGCTTTCTCCACCTACCACCTGTTCTTTAGGTCGCGAGTTTTTTGTTGAACCTCGGCCTTCAGGCGTCTGTAGGGCTGCTTTCTTGCTCTCGAGTTGTGTTGCTGTGTCCAGATCAGGAATGCCTTGCGCTTGCGGCTTATTAGCTCCTGGATCTCCTGGTCGTTCTCGTCGAACCAGTCTTGGTGTTTCCTGGTCGAGTGACCGAGCGTCTCTTCACAGGTGCTAATTATGGAGGCCTTGAGTGCAGACCAGACGCTGTGGACACTCTGTGTCTCTGAATCACTGGGAGTCATCAGGTTGTTTGTGAGGCGCAGGCTGAATAGGCTGAAATCACCCTGACAGTGTCAGCTGTGGCTCAGTTGGTAGCACACTCGCCTCTGAGTCAGAAGGTTGTGGGTTCAAGTCCTACTCCAGGGACTTTGAGCACAAAAATCTAGGCTGACACTCCAGTGCAGTGCTGAGGAAGTGCTGTCGGAGGTGCCGTCTTTCGGATGAGACATTAAACCGAGGCCCCGTCTGCTCTCTCAGGTGGACGTAAAAGATCCCATGGCACTATTTCGAAGAGAGCAGGGGAGTTATCCCCAGTGTCCTGGTCAATATTTATCCCTCAACCAACATAACAAAAAAAACAGATTATTTGGTCATTATCACATTGCTGTTTGTGGGAGCTTGCTGTGTGCAAATTGGCTGCCGCGTTTCCCACATTACAACAGTGACTACACTTCAAAGGTACTTCATTGACTGTAAAGTGCTTTGAGATGGTCGTGAAAGGTGCTACAGAAATGCAAGTCTTTCTTTTTCTTTTTCTTATTTATTGATGTAATTACTATCTGGGACAATTTTTAAGTAGCTTTTGCACTACAACCTGCAGAAGTTAGTGTTATTTCTAGTGCACGCGGTTAAACGCGGAGGAAAATGTTGACCTCTCTGTTCACCCTGAAGCGGGCATTGCTTTACTGTACACTGCCGAGTTGTACTTTATTTAAGTCAAGACACAGATATACCTGGCAGCCACAGGAAGGCAGCAGGAGTAACGCAGCAGCCATAGTCAGGACAAATTGATCCTCCGCCCACCAAACCCTTTGCCAAGACGAAGGATTAGTCGGTGAGTAAAGACCGAAACTTAACACTGAAAACCCAAAGGCTTACAAAATAAAGCTTCTGAAGAAATAAAGTTTTATCCTATCTCAAACAAAAGAGAAGTTGGACTTTAGCAGATAATGACATATTGTGGTTCAATTTTACTGACCAGAAGATAACAATCATAGCAGGAAGCAGACCAAATATCAAGCGATCAATACTTGGGTTGGAGTTGCGTGGCAACAGTCTAATTAAGGAGTTCAGACGATATAATCAACTAGCAAAGTGGCATGGGGGACGCGAGAATAGATTAGAACCCTGAACTCAAGTCCTTACATCTGTTAATTGCTGCAATATAGATTGTATTTTTTAAGTTGCTTCAAATTGCAATATCTGCTCCTAACCACTGTTCGAGGTTTCACGTATCCTGCTGCCGTGATATTCCCGAAAGGATACTCATACGCGCCAACCTAGGAAACGAGCTAAAGCTGACAAACACCTTCAACAAAGTTGACAGCCGAGGAAATCTGACAGGTCAAAAACAGCTTTGGGTATCGGATTTATGCTATGTGAAGACAGGGAGTTAGACTGAAAGTGCAGTGGGACACGGGCTTGTCATAATTTGAGCTGGAGGTGTACCCTTACTGACTTTGATCACCTATATTGCAATACACAGGAGCGCAATTTGCAGCAGTGTTGGATTTAGACATTACTGAAGGGGAACGGGTGTACTGAAGGCATTAAATTTATTTTCGAGGACAGAGGCATAATCCCCCTACCCACCCTCCACCTCATGACATTTTCTGGCTCCTTGGAGACTTTTCAGTGTCATTTTTTTCCCCAAAAATAAGTAGACCTCTAACTCTACTCCCCACTTAGTTTTCGAACCCTGGTGATGCTGTGATTGCAGTGACAAGAATGTTCAAGCAAAGCCCAGTCAATGCAATCACACCAGGCAACATCTGCCGAGCTCAGAAAAAGAAACATTTGCAGAAAGTCTTGAAGAAAATGAACCTTCAGACGAAACCGGAGTGTGTGTGTGTGGGGCTCAGGGAGAGGTCCCCTCATTCACACGGGGCTGGCGGCTGCCCATGTCACTTCAGTCACCTCTCAGGCGCTTGCCAGCGCAATGCTGCTGTAGAGGGGGAGGGGGAGCCTGTTCCCCACCAGACAAACCTGGCTTGTGCCCTCTTTGGCCCCCTTACCCAGGGGCCGATACAAATCTGGGGGTCCAGGCCATTCCCCCGCCCTTCTGGAGGCCCGTATGTCTCAGCTCACTGTGCGTACCAGCTTCCAGACATACGCCAGGTCCAGTATGATCCTGAGAAGCAGGAACTCTCAGTGTAAAGAGTCCTTGCCCCGCCTCTCTGCTCGTCGCAGGACTTGCAAAGGGTGGGCTGAGGCTTCGCTATTTACAAGGCCCGAGCGGTGAATCTCAGGTTAGGTTAGGGCCAGGCCGTTCCGCCTCTGGATTTTTTTCCATTCCTAGCAGTTCCACCAGACTCTATCGGATTTACAGCAGGAGTCTGACAGAATGGCTTTGTAAATTCGGCCCCGTCATGCCCTGCAAAGCGGCCTAGCAAGCCAGTCCTTCGTAAAAGTTCCAAGAAGCATCACAAGGTTTGCAGCAGTTCAAGAAGAAGGCCCTCTACCACCTTGTCAGTGGTTAGAATCATAGAATGGTTACAGCACAGAAGGAGGCCATTCAGCCCGTCGAGCCCGTGCCAGCTCTCTGCAAGAGCACCTCAGCGAGTCCCACTCCTCCGCCCCTTCCCCGTAGCCCGGTAAAAAAAATTCCCTCAGGTATTTATCCAACACCCTTTTGAAAGCCGTGATTGAATCTGCCTCCACCACCCTTTCAGGCAGTGCATTCCAGATCCTAACCACTCGCTGCGTAAAAAAGTTTTTTCTCATGTCGCCTTTGGTTCTTTTGCCAAGCACCTTAAATCGGTGTCCTCTGGTTCTTGACCCTTCCACCAACGGGAACAGTTTCTCTCTATCTACTCAGTCCAGACCCCTCATGATTTTGAACACCTCTAGCAAAGCTCCAAGGAGAACAGCCCCAGCTTCTCCAGTCTATCCACGTAACTTAAGCCCTTCATCCCTGGAATCATTCTGGTCAATCTTTTCTGCACCCTCTCTAATGCCGCCACATCCTTCCTATTCAAGAAAGGAGGGAGAGAAAAAACAGGGAACTGCAGGCCAGTTAGCCTGACATCAATCGTCGGGAAAATGCTGGAATCCATTGTTAAGGAAGTGGTATCAAGTCACTTAGAAAATCATAACATGATTAGGCAGAGTCGACATGGTTTTATGAAAGGGAAATCGTGTTTGACAAATTTATTAGAGTTTTTTGAGGATGTAACTAACAGGGTAGATAAAGGGGAACCAGTGGATGTAGTATATTTGGATTTCCAAAAGGCATTCAATAAGGTGCCACATAAAAGGTTATTACACAAGAGTAGGGCTCATGGGGTTGGGGGTAATATAGTAGCATGGATAGAGGATTGGTTAACGGACAGAAAATGGAGAGTAGGGATAAACGGATCTTTTTCAGGTTGGCAGGCTGTAACTAGTAGGGTGCCGCAAGGATCAGTGTTGGGTCTTCAGCTATTTACAATCTATATTAATGACTTAGATGAAGGGACTGAGTGTAATGCATCCAAGTTTGCTGATGATACAAAGCTAGGTGGGACAGTAAGCTGTGAGGAGAACACAAAGGGGGAAAAATTCAGTTGGTTGCGCCTCCCGTTAGCGCCTTAAGAGGGCGCTAATGGGGCGCAAAGCATCTAGCGCCCAGGCGCGGCGAGGTTTGCGCCGCTCGCGAAATTAACTAGACATTTTGCGGCGGCGGTAAACACTACCGCCACGATCTCCTGCGCCGGCAGATCATGACGTCACTCGAGTGCGCAACGCCCCGGTATCGCCCCGGAGCGGATATTGAGTGGCGCCCCCTGCCTTACCGCCTGACGCTAGCAACGACAGGTTGAGGGGAGCGTTCTGCAGTCATGAAGGGAAAGGGGGAGCGCTATTTAAAGGTGACCGCTTCCTGCCTTTTATTGTTGGTGCCATTTTTGAACTACGCATTCTGAGAGAGAGAAGGAGAGACTTCTGGAGAGATTCAACGTTGTGTGAAGGAGTTTTGGGTACTGAGCAGCACTTTGCAGGTTCATTTTGATTTGCCATTCCTTGTATCGATTTAGCAGAGAATGTGGGGGCTGCACTCTGAGCACTTTGCCTGGTACTCTCCATTGTTCTTTCCAGCACATTTGATGTGCAGGTCTCTCCAGGCCGAGATTCAAGGCTGCAATGAGCAGGATGTGGATGGAAAGCAAGATTAACCATCCCCTTTAAGAACTGGCCCGTGCCATTGTGTGTGTGTTCCATTGCTGACTGACATTACATGAGCTTCGCCAGCGCTCTGAGGTAGCGCCTCGCTCCTCGGCCTTTGCGCCTTAAGACAGGTGTGAAGCGCCTGATTTAGCGCTGCAATCACCTCCAGGGGCGGTAAAAGTCAAGTTTGCAGTCGGTGGCGATAATTAGCGCCAGGCGCTAATCTTTGCGTCCGGCCGATAATTGCGCCCCAAATGGGGCGATACTGAATTTCTCCCCCAAAGAGTCTGCAAAGGGATATAGATAGACTAAGTGAGTGGGCAGTAAAGTGGCAGATGGAATATAATGTAGGGAAATGTGAGGTTATTCACTTTGGTAGGAAGAATAGAAAAACAATATTTTTTAAATGGTGAGAAACTTTCAAATGTTGGTGTTCAGAGAAATTTGGGTGTCCTCGTGCAAGAAACACAGAAAGCTAGCATGCAGGTACAGCAAGCGATAAGGAAGGCAAATGGCATGTTGGCCTTTATTGCAAGGGGGTTGGAGTATGAGCGTAAGAAAGTCTTGTCTACAATTGTACAGGGCCTTGTTGAGACCACACCTGGAGTACTGAGCACAGTTTTGATCTCCTTATCTAAGGAAGGATATACTTGCCTTGAAGGCAGTGCAACAAAGATTCACTAGATTGATTCCTGGGATGAGAGGTGACATGAATCTTGTCATTCATGTGGAAATGACTTATGAAATAATACTGGGAGGCCTGCTGGTGGCGCTGTCCAGGGAGAGTATAAATACTCAGGAATGGGCCCAGCTTGCTCAGGACATTTTTTAACAGGAACTAGTGAAGGACACAATTAGATCTCCATGTTGGAAAACAGTTGATTAAAGCCTTGTTTAATACTCAGACCAAGTGCCTAGTAGTTTTCTTACGTCAAGAGGGCTGTCCTATGAGGAGAGATTGAGTAGATTGGGCCTATACGCTCTGGAGTTTAGAAAAATGAGAAGTGATCTCATTGAAACATACAAGATTCTGAAGGGGTAGATGCTGAGAGGTTGTTTCCCCTGGCTGGAGTGTCTAGAACTAGGGGGGCATAGTCTCAGGATGAGGGGTAGGCCATTTAAGACTGAGATGAGGAGGAATTTCTTCACTCAGAGGGTTGTGAATCTTTAGAATTCTCTAGCCCAGAGGGCTGTGGATGCTGAGTCTTTGAGTATATTCAAGGCTGAGATAGATAGATTTTTGGACTCTAGGGGAATCAAGGGATATGGAGATCGGGCGGGAAAGTGGAGTTGACGTCGATGATCAGCCATGATCTTATTGAATGGCTCGAGGGGCTGTATGGCCTACACCTGCTCTTATTTCTTATGTTCTTATGTTCTAAAGTGCGGTGCCCAGAATTGGACGCAATATTCCAGTTGGGGCCAAACCAGTGTTTTATACAGGTTCATCATAATTTCCACGCTTTTGTACTCTGTACCTCTATTCATGAAGCCCAGAATCCCGTATGCTTTTTTAACCGCTTTCTCAACCTGCCCTGCCACCTTCAATGATTTGTTGTTTAAGGAGATCTTCGTCTTTTGAGGGCAACGAGGGATGGGCAATAAATGCAACCAGTGTTGCCAATACCCTGAGAATAAGTTTTAAAAGTGACCAACACTACCTTACTTAAAAAAAAGTTTTGGGAGACGGTAGTAGTAAAATAAGAGTGGCATCAAGTGGCGAGAGCCCTGTGCCTCATGCCTATTTCCTCGCCATTAGGTATCAAGTCACTGTGAATAAATGCAACCTGCACATGTTAGGACACAGCAGAGCTAGAATCCATGAGTCAGTTAAGTGGTGTCTCTAGGGAGTGAGGGCCAGGGGGCATTTTATGTCTTAGATTTACAGTCATAAAGATCATTCCTCACAGCTCGGGAGACCTTTCTCTATCTTGTACCTGAAGGAGTGGAAGTAGCCTGCAGGCCTGCCAGATTAAAGCAGTATTGCCATGGAGAAGGAAAGAAAAAAAGGGAATGGAAAGCTTTTAATGGAAGTCTAAAAATAGAACGTCCATTACTATTAGCAGATGAAGATGCTGCATTTATGCTGGTAGTGAGTGCACAAAATAATCTTTAAAAAAAGACAGCTGCTATGGAGAGACAGAAGTCAGCACAGTTTAATGGACATTAAAATATTCTGTTTACCAAATTGTGCCAATTAAACATCTATTAGCAATTATTTAAATACAATGGGCTAAAATTGCCTGGAGATTATCCCTTCAGAAGAAATGGTCCACTGATGACATCCACTGAAAGGGGTGTTTACTGTAATGATTCCGCATTGCACACTTTGCAATCATTAGTCCTGCGATCAGCTACAAAGTTTGGGGTAGGAACAGGAGGAGACCATTCAGCCCCTCGAGCCCACTCCGCCATTCAACGAGATCGTGGCTGATCTGTACTTCAACTCCATTTACCTGCCTTCAACCCCGATCTCTTTGAAGCCCTGACTGAACGAAAATAAATGCAGTCTACTATATGCAATAGCTTTCTAACGGGGTCGAGTGTGGCTTGCAAAAGTGGGGCTTAGTACAGCAGCACTGAAAACACACGCATGGGTTGGGGAGTCAGGTGGATAGGAAATAAAAACAGAAACATTTTGCAAACGCACAGCGAGCTGGTCAGCACTGGAAAGAGAAAAGACAGCTGGAAGTTTGGGGTGGGATCCTTCGCCTGAACTGGGATGGCTCCCGTATAGCACTGAGCAATTCAAAGAGGGGAATAAAAACTGAAAATGCTGAAAATACTCAGAAGGTCAGGCAGCATCTGTGGAGAGAGAGAGAGAAACAGAGTTAACGGTTCAGATCGCTGACCTTTCGTCAGAACTGAAAAGAGTTAGAGATGTAACAGGTTTTAAGCAAGTGCAGGGCGGGGAGAGGGGAGGGAAGAACAAAAGGGAAGGTCTGTGATAGGGTGGAAGGCAGGAGAGATTAAAAGACAAAGGGTATAATTGCACAAAGCAAAAGAAGATGATAATGGGGCAAGTAAAGAAACAAAAGATGGGTCTAGAAGAGGTGTAAATCGGTATAGCGGAATTCAAAGAGGGGAATGGTAAATGACAGGTAGACATGAAGGGTTGAAATATGCTAAATATTTTCACAAAGAGTTACGTAATAACCCTTAAACAAATTCGAAAATGCTTGGAAGGAAGAGTAAAGTACTGGATGCTAGGCCTCTACAGAAACATTACAGTTAAAACAGTCTGAACAGGTCTCTAATATATAATGGGTTATACCCACCAGGAAAGATTGAACAGGCTGGGGCTCTTTTCTCTAGAAAAGAGAAGGCCGAGGGGCGACCTGATAGGGGTCTTTAAGATTATGAAAGGGTTTGATAGGGTAGACGTAGAGAAGATGTTTCCACTTGTGGGGCAGACCAAAACTAGGAGCTATAAATATAAGAGAGTCACCAATAAATCCAATGGGGAATTCAGGAGAAACATCTTTATCCAGAGAGTGGTGAGAATGTGGAACTCGCTACCACAGGGAATAGCTGAGGCGACTAGTATAGATGCATTGAAGAGGATGCTGGATAAACAAATGAGGGAGAAAGGAATAGAAGGTTAAGCTGATAGGGTGAGATGAAGAGAGGAGGCTCATGTGGAACATAAACACCGGCATGGATCAGTTGGGCCGAATGGCCTGTTTCTGTGCTGTACACTCGATGTAATTCTATGTATTAGGATAGAGGGGGTAAAATTGGTCTTGGTCAGAAGCACAAAGTTGGCTCATAGTGTATTGCCAGACGGTCTTACAACCAATGTTCCCTGTGAGCTGCGCTTCATTCTGCGCGGCCTGCTTCTTTCAATGCGCGGTCCCTTTAAATTGCTGCGCATGTGCGGTATTTCCAATGTAAAAGCCGGTGAGCGGCCTGCGCGGGACCTTGCAGATTACTGCGCGGCCACGCACGCGCGTTACTTGGAGGGAGCATTGCTTCCAACGTCCGATTTTGTTTTAGAACAGGCTGCCAGTTCGCTGTGAGCCCGTTGTTGCGCCACTGGCGAAGACCAATTTCACTCCCAGCGTCTTTTACTGCCCAGCATGCTCCATCTTCTCCTGCAGATAGCAGCTCGCGTGGTTGCACAGTTCTAGGAGTGTCAGTAGTCTTGGATGCCATTTGACATTCCAGGCACCAGGCGCTGAGTTACAGTCAGCTATGCAACCTTGGGGGTCGGCGGGATCAGAATTCGGGGTGAGCCCAGCCAATACCCATCTTCCCTTTCCTGCAGCATGCTGTCTAGCTAGGTATTTTTCTCATTCACCCAGGAGGTCCTGAGCCCAATTGTTTTAGCCCATCACTGCCCTGACTGTGATAAAGCAACTCCGCAGAAACCAGGGATCAAAGTCGGGGCCCGTCCTGGTCGGTTTGGCAGGTGCTTTGAATATCCACAGAGCCAGGAAGAGTACTGCCATTTATTAGTGTTATTATTACGAATCATAATAAGTCAACCATTGTACTTGGGCTGCATTCTTAAACATGTTTTCAATTATTTTAGCATCTGAGTGAATCGTTCCAGTTATGGCTTCTATTCAGGAGTCCCGTCTAAAAGCATGAATGAGTTTTCTTTTTCTCTAAAGGCTTTAAAGGAAAACATAATGACTTAATTATGTAATTGCCAGTTCCGATCCACAGTAATTTAAAGCTCAGTCCTTTCAGCAAATTCCACCTGCTAGTCTGCACTCTTCGGCAGAACACCACAGTCGGAAACGGAGACTTTCCAGCCTAACGAATCATTACTACTGGATACCCTGACTGAGTGTATCTCTGCTGAGTTACAGCGATATAAATAACTAGAGGCGTGAAACTCACCTGCGCGATATTAGCATACAAACTTTGAACAACATTTGTTCTTGGGATGGGGGCAGTATTTATCGCCCATCCTTAATTGCCCTGATGGCATTAAGAGTCAACTTCTAAGCGTGGGACCACAATTAAATATAGGCCAGGCCGGCTAGGTTTGGTAGATTTCCAGCCGCTTTCATGGTCATTTTTTCCTGCAAATGCCCAGAGATTCTGAATTCAATTTCACAACTTTGCTACAGTGGGACTGTGAACTCACGACCTCTAGGTTTTAAAATTCTCATCCTTGTTTTCAAATCCCTCCATGGCCTCGCCCCTCCCTATCTCTGTAATCTCCTCCAGCCCCTACAACCCCCTCCGAGATATCTGCGCTCCTCTACTTCTGGCCTCTTGAGCATCCCCGATTTTAATCGCTCCTACCATTGGTGGCCGTGCCTTCAGCTGCCATGGCCCTCAGATCTGGAATTCCCTCCCTAAACCTCTCCGCCTCTCTACCTCCTTGAAGACGCTCCTTAAAACCTGCCTCTTTGACCAAGCTTTTGGTCACCTGCCCTAATTTCTTCTCATGTGGCTCGGTGTTAAATTTTGTTTTATAACGCTTCTGTGAGACGCCTTGGGGCGTTTTACCATGTTAATGGCGCTATATAAATGCAAGTTGTTGTTGTTGGTTGCTGGTCCAGTACCATAACCATTAGGTGCCACTGGATGTAGTGCAATAAACACATTAACAGCACCATTAGCATGGCGACAAATTAATTTGATATGAATGAGCTCAGCGTTCATATACTAATATTCGCAGAGCATAATTTCAAGGCTGGAGACATTCCAGAACTGAAGGAACTAACTATTAACATTTCCCCCAAATGCAGTTTAGAATTTAAAAAATCAAAAGGCAGAAAAAACACACTGCCGTTTTCAGTAAGCTACTGTCATATTTCCTCATTTATATCAACCACCATTTGGGGAATTTGTGCAGCATTATTGTTCAACCATTGAGTGAGAGAGGGCTGAACAGAGAAAAGCAGGCACATTCATGAACCTGTTTGCTGTCTGCTTGCCCCCCCCCCCCCCCCCCCCTCGCCAGCCAAAAACACGGCTATTTTTTCAGGCATTTACACAGCCCCTGGATACGAATACAATTTTGCTCCAACTACTTTGTGTATAAGAATAACTTGGTGCGGTGTTATTAATCTCTCTCAATAGATGGTGTTTGAAAGAAATAAAAGGAAAAGGATCAGTGACATTCAGTTGGCTAACGGAATGAATTAAATTGGATTGATGGAGTTCCGCACACGAGTGGAGACAACAATGACCACCATCTGGGTGCAGTTAACTTGCTCTGAAACTGCAGCCTGTTGTTCAGCTTGTTTACTTCATTCCTACGCTATAATGTAAAACCCAGAAATAAATATAGTTCCATTAGCTTCTCATTATGGTACCATTAATCGGAACACATGTACTGTTATTTTCATATGATTGCATCTCAATTTAAAAACATTTTAAAAGTGTTTTGGAAATATATTTCTGTTTTGCTGGTTCATTTTCTTCCCTCCCTCTCCTCTCCCAAAGCCATCGGCTCTCTTATGGAGTATTGCATCGCAGGTGGCAGATACCTCCTGGTACCGTTCCCATTCTTCACCTGTGAGCTTTGTCAATGATTGTTAACAGGCTCTTTGATTGTGAGGGCATCATGGTCGAGCCCAATCCTGCCCTCACTTGAAGTCCACGCATGCACATTTCCACCAGGGCCCTCTGCGCAGCAGTCAGAAGCAAGATCCCTTCCCAATTTTCATTTTCCTAGCTCCAGAGGCACTGAGCCCAATCATAGCCGTGTCAGCCGTGGCTCAGTGGGTAGCGCTCTCGCCTCTGAGTCAGAAGGTTGTGGGTTCATAGTCCCACTCCAGAGATTTGAGCACAAAAATCCAGGCTGACACTCCCAATACAGTACTGAGGGAGCTCTGCACTGTCGGAGGTGCCATCTTTCGGATGAGACGTTAGACCGAGGCCCCGTCTGCTCTCTCAGGTGGACGTAAAATATCCCATGGAAGTATTTCAATGAAAAGTAGGGGAGTTCTCCCTGGTGTCCTAGCCAATAGTTATCCCTCAAACAACAGCACTAAAAACAGATGATCTGGTCATTATCACATTGCTGTTTGTGGGAGCTTGCTGTGTGCAAACTGGCTGCCGCGTTTCCTACATTACAACAGTGACTATTCATCAAAAACATTTCATTGATTGTAAAGCGCTTTACAGCAAGCTCCCACAAACAGCAACCAGATAGTTTGTTTTAGCGATGAGGGATAAATTAGCATTATTATGATGGGTCATTCTATTTATTTTGCTGTATGTGGGTTTGTGTTTGCACCTCCCCTTCCCCTTATTCTGTTCCTTTTTAAATGCTGTTCATCGGTAACAACTTCCAGCCATGACAAAGCGTCCCAACGCCCAAAATGTTAACTTATCTGCACTCTCCACATTTGCTGCCTGACCTGCTGAGTTTTTCCAGCATTTTCTGTTTTATTCCCCCCCAGTCAGTTGAGCGCAGTTTTTATATAGTAGCTTAAAAATGTTCACTATATTGAGATGTCCCCAAACCCTGGACTGACTTACGATGGAATCTACATTTGGGTGGGAATGCCACAGAAATGATCTTGTGATGCAGCAGAATTCCAGGGGCCCTTCATTTCGTACGCCAATAGTTGTAAAATTGCTGAATGTCCTACAGTTAAGCATTTGAGTTTTGTTTTAAAATAAATAGGTCAATGCATCAAGGTTCAAATCAATCAGCATAGCTCACTTTTCCCTAGTTTCCTCCCTCCCCTCCCCTCCAGAACATGCCGGCTCCATGCCGGCCGATGTACACGGGCACCTTCCAGCAGAGTTCACTGGGTAGCGTTCAGGAGCTGGAGCCTAGGCTGATCTTTCCCTCCCTGTTCCAGTGGTATTGAGGCCAACCAACCCGAGTTGTGAAGAAAGTGGACAGTGCTACCTTGGTTAGACCACACTTGGCGTACTGTGCACAGTTCAGGTCTCCATATTACTAAAAGGATATAGGCAGCACTGGAGAAAGTGCAAAAAAGATTTACAAGGCTCATACCAGAACTGAGAGAGTGCAACTATCAGGAAAGATTGAACAGGCTGGGGCTCTTTTTTCTGGAAAGGAGAAGACTGAGGGGTGACCAGATAGAAGTCTTTAAAATTATGAAGGGGTTTGTGAGGATAGATGTAGAGAAATTGTTTCCACTCATGGGAAAGTCCAAAACTAGGGGCCGTGAATGTAAGATAGTCACTATTAAATCCAATAAGGAATTCAGGAGAAAGTTCCTTACGAAGAGAATGGTTAGAATGTGGAACTCGCTACCACATGGAGTGGTTGAAGCGAATGGCATAGAGGCCTTTAAGGGAACACATGAGGGAGAAAGGAATAGAAGGATGTGTTGATGGGGGGGGAGATGAAGTAAATAGAGTGGGAGGGGGTTCGTGTGGAGCATTAGGACTGGCATAGACTGGAAACACTCAGCTGTCCCTCGGCGACATCATCCGAAGGCATTTAAATCGGGAGGCGGGTTGGGAACTGTGGGGTGGGGGGGACGGAAGCGGTCGGGAAACCCGGGAGAACAGGTTTCCCGCAGGCCCTGCCGAATTTAACAGCAGGGCCTGATTTGCATTTGAAGCCTCGATTTCCCACCCGCAGCCAACCAGATGGAAGGGCTGGCTGGCTGTGAGCGGGTAGGCCTGTGGCACTATCACCATCACTACCTGATACTTCTAGTTCATATTAATTTTTTATGAACCTAGCTTTATTGATATCCTTACATATAAACAATAAAAAAATACTTTAAGATAAGAATACAAATGGTATTTCAAAGAGCATTATCACACGTCAACCTTTTCTACGGCAAGTTCACAGGAGCCACGGCTGATTCAAGATCCTGCATGTTCCGCTCTCTTTAGCATAAACAAATCGGGATTTTAAAAAAAACTGATGTTATTGCCATGTTTTTGTAGCGGAGCCTGAAGCTAATTGACAGTAAAATGAGGCACACAGCAAATAATTAGGAGAACAAAGCCAGCAGGCTGCAGATAGCTGCTGCACAGATACAGCGATGTGATGCTCTGGTTAACCATCTGAAATCGTTATTAATGGTGCCATGAATAGGGACCTGTTTTCCTGCAGGCCTCAAGAAAGTGAACCAATTCCAGTTCAGGGTTTGCTTTTACACAGTAACGAATTTGGAGAAACGCTTAATACATCTGTGCATCTCATCCCCTTGGCGAGCACTGGGAGAGGGGGAAGAAGAGGGCAGCTATACTAGGTCTGTACAGCCCTTAAAAACAGACCAAAGCCCGCTCTGTCACTGACTAAAACAGTGCCGAGAATTTTTAGTCACTATATATTAATTTCATACTAAAAGCATCATGTAAAAAATAAACTGGATGTGTCGTTTTACTGTATTATATATTGGAGAGCCTAATAGTCCCAAACACTGTCCAGTCATCGATTAGGATAGTTTCATGGCTGTACTGCTTCTATTCCAACCTTTAACATTGATACTACCTATGTAAACATTTTAGAATGGAAATCCTGTATGTAAACATTTGCCTGTGACAATGTAGTTCCAGGCTCTAGTGAGTAGATGGTGCTGTGGAATGATTTTTCAGAAGCCTCTCTCCCAACTCCTTGTGGCCACCTTGTATATATAAAAACAACTTTGTTTCAGCAGCTGACCTGGGGCAATAAAAAGAAAGACTTGCATTTATATAGCGCCGTTCACGACCCAAAGCGCTTTACAGCCAATGAAGTACTTTTGAAGTGTAGTCACTGTTGTAATGTGGGAAATGCGGCAGCCAATTTGCACAGCAAGCTCCCACAAACAGCAATGTGATAATGACCAGATAATCTGTTTTTGTTATGTTGGTTGAGGAATAAATATTGGGCAGGGCCGCGGGGATATCTCCCCTGCTCCTCTTCGAAATAGTGCCACGGGATCTTTTACGTCCACCTGAGAGAGTAGTCAGGACCTCGGTTTAACATCTCATCTGAAAGACGGCACCTCTGACAGTGCAGCACTCCCTCAGCACTGCACTGAAGTGCCAGCCTAGATTTTTGTGCTCAAGTCACTGGAGTGGGACCTGAACCCACAACCTTCTGACTCAGAGGCGAGAGTGCTACTCACTTTTTAAAAAATATATTATTTATTAAACATTAAAAACATTTACAACATCGTGATCATTCCATTGTATCATACAAATCCATTCCGCCGCTCAGCACAGCCATTCCTCCACCACATATTAACATCAAAACCTATAGTTTAATTTGTCTCCTATAACATATACTAATCTATTGTACTTTTAAAATTGATCAGTAATCATGGCTCCGAATAAGGGAAGTGAGCCTGATAATTCCCCCATCATTTAATCTCTGGCCCTTCCCTCCTCTCATGCTCCTTCCCAACTTTTCGGGCAGCTGCTGCTGCCTCCTGCAGCCTCCGGCTCTTTTTCACCTCCTGTTTGAACCTTACCTGCAGTTTCAGCCTCTTCCTCACATTAGGTTTAGGCCGAGGAGCTGCCCCTTCTCCCTCCTTCTGCCCCTCACTAACCTTTCCCTTTCCACACGTTGCCACCCCAGCCCCCACTTCCATGTCTGTCCCCCTCTGACTCCTCACTCTCGAGCTCTTCTGTAACCTCCCATCCCTGCTCCCTGTCCAATACATAATCTCCCTTAGAGAGTCTTCCTGCTACCACGGTTTCTCCAACAGTGCCACTCCCTTCGGCCTCATCTCCACCGCTGACCCTTGCTCCCTGTTTCTTCTCTCTCTGGGACAATGGCGCATCTGCACCTATCTTGCTGCCTTCTGGCGACTTTGTCTCCCCGCTTCCATCCTGCTGCCCCTTTAAGGCTCCTGCCTCTTGCACGCTCTCCTTGTCTTGCCCCCTCCTGCTCTCAGAGATGTCCGACTCCCCGTCCTTCTTTGGAGTACTTACACTTACCCGCACCCGCTCCCGCCTCCTCTCCCCCCGCATGCACCAGATTCTTTAGGGAGAGCTGAACCGTATTATGGCTCAACTCTGCCCTCGAACCGTGCAGCCCGCTGCGGTCTTTGTCCTTTTCCACCATACTTGGGGTGTTTTCCACCATCTCCATCCTGTTCTCTGCTCCACAATTTTCTGCCTCTTCCTGCGCTCTTTTCTCCTTCCATTCACCAGCTGTGTCCTCCGCCTGTTCTGCTTCTCCAGCCGCTCCACTCACACCTCCTGCTCCTTCTACTTGTCACTCAAGTGGCTTCCTTCTGCCGCACACTCAGTGGGTGGGGTCTTTGTGACACACCCCACAGCTCTCCACCTTGCAGCTCCGAGCAATGTGTCCAGACTCACCGCAGTTATAACAGTACAAGTCTGGACAGCTTCTTACAAGATGGTCGTGTCCAAGACAATAATAACAAACCTTCACCTGGTTATCATGCAGTACCCGGAAGTACTGCACTCCTTCCATTGTCTCGAATTTCATGCTATACGGCAATGACTTCACCCCCTTCTAGGAACTGCACCGTTATGTAATGGGTTCCATCTGCTACCCGTGTTCCTGGATAGTATCTCCTCTTTATTGCCGAGCAAATTTTAATGTCCCACGACTCCAACTTTTTTTTAATCAGCATATCGTCCTCAATATAAACTGGCAGGTTTAAGAATTAGATCACCACCTCTTCAGAATATAGCAGAGATACCTCCAACAACTTATCTCCAACCTTCAAACTCAATAAAAGTCTTTCCACCTCCTCTCGGCCACTGACCGTCACCTCGAACCCAACATTCGGCTTTGGTCGGCAGGCAAAGCAGCTTCCCTCGCCGCAGTCCTCATGTACCGCCTGGATAATATCCCAAGCTCGTAGCTCCTTATCCTCGCACTGAACCACCACCATGTTTTCTTTTCCAAACCTCCTGGGGTCCTGGCCCAAATCTTTGGGCCTTTATTTCTCCCTTACCCCAACATTTTCGCCCCTGATTAAATTCATCCTGGGAACATTGTCTTCTGAGGAGCCTGGAGCTGTTTAAGGACCAAAAAGGCCCTAAAACCTGAAAAACACACAAAAACTCACCACCAACATTTTACAAACTCACTCTAACTCCCTGCAGTAATCAAGCACCCAGCAGCACCTGCTCACTCCTAGCCCCACCCACCTAGAGAGTGCTACCTACTGAGCCACAGCTATGCCACAACAAATGAATCACCTCCTTTAACACAAGTATGAAATGGGGACATGATGATGCAGCGTGTTGGAGCACTAATGTGCTCTTCCATGGCAACAGGGTTTCTGGTTCCATTTTCCCCCTCCCCCATGAGTGGCCAATCTCAGCCAGACCACTGAAGGAGACACCAAATAGAAACAAGTTAGCAGAGAACTGGAAGGAAAGTTACCCGTTGTTGTGTATCCCCTTGTGGCTAATTAACAACAGCAATGGTGGAGTCACAGTTCCATTCACCAGTATCTCAACGTCAATTAAATTATAATGTTAAGAATAGCTGTCAGGACATTTGACGCTACACTAACATTAAAAAAAGATTAATAATGACAAGCTGCCTGGGAGCTTTTTCAATTTCACTTTAGCACTGGTTTCAGTCATAGAACAGCGAGTGTAAAACTCAGGCAGTGACAGACTAGCCACTGGAGGTGGTCTCACACCATTTGCCTCAATTCAATTTCCGTAACTTCACACATAATTCACGCAGCGCAGTTCAGATGCTTTTATTTTTGCTGTCCAGTTCCGGGAGAGTGGAGTTATACTGACCTCCGCGAGCTGCCCTCCCCCTGTTAGTTGTACCCCACCCAGTGTCGCTCTCCCTCGGGCTGTAGGGCGCTGACTGAGATTACATGTGCAGTGATAAGAAAGACTTGCATTTATATCTCGAGCCTTTCACGACCTCAGCCGATGAAGTACTTTTTAAAATGTAGTCGCTGTTGTAATGTCGGCAACGTGGCAGCCAATGTGCTCGCGGCAAGTTCCACAAACAGCAATGAGGTAATGGCCAGATAATCTGTTTTAGTGATGTTGGTTGAGGGACAAATATTGGCCGGGACAATGATTCAGTTACATATGCAATCCAGGCACTTCAATTGTTCAGCTTTTGACACTACTGATGTGATTGGCGTCGTGTTAGATGCACTAACGTGGCCCCACCTGTTTAGCGGGGCAGAAGTGGTGCCAGTGGACTTAGTGGCAGCTCGTGCAACCCACACATCCTTGGATTGTTTTACTACATTAAAAGGCAGTATATAAATGCAAGTTGTTGTTGTTGCATTACTCCGTGTAGTCTAGAAAAATACACACATGATATTCCAAGACGTGGTTTCACTCTGTTGGACACATTCCATCTTGGCTGCATTCTGAGAGCAATCAAGAACAACCTGTTCCATATGCTCAGCTGAAACTCCACCGTCTTGGCCTCCAGGGTAAATCTGCACCGAAATGGATCTTCGAGATGCATAAACTTGTGTGGTGCTTTTCCAGCTTATTGTTTTGTTTAAACATTTGTCAAGGCCAACATGATCTCACCAATAACACCAGTGTACACGCCTATGTTTAAAAACCTGCCATGTGTATCACCAGGCAATACATCAGACAACAATCACCCTTTAGACATTATTATGCTGGACTTCTAATTTATTACCCCCCGCCCCCGTCCAATTTTCTTCTCTCTTCTCCTCCTCCTCCTCCTCAAGGTACGGACTCGTGCTCTAATGAGGGCCCACCCTCCAATACCTTACCCAAGGTGGACATTCTTCACATGCAAGCCTAGGCTACGGGTATAGCAGGCTATTCAACTGTAGGCAGACATCATACCATCCCCTGACCCCACCGCCCAAACACGTGCATGTTCCAATAAGGAGTCACTGGGTAGTGACTAGGAGCAGGAATTGTGGCTCCCCAGCCCAAGATTACCGGGGGTTATAATGTGATGTTCGTAACAGATGAACTAATATATTCATATAAAATTGCTTTGCCTGCCATTTTTGTGAAGGCGTGTTGGCATCTTCATTAAAATAGTGGAGAGAGACAGATCATAAAAATACAACTTTAACCCAATCATTTTTTTTTGCATTGTTTAAACAAAAAGTATTCATTCCTTTATCTCCTGAATCTTTACTCTTCCCGATGCTCTCCTCCCAAGATTTTCAAAGTATTTTTCCAAGGGCCAGTGCTCGCCAGAGCTTGTATAGAAAATATTAGAAATTACTAGCCGAGGTGGGCAGGGCACAGTTTCAGGCAGAGAACAGGATCTTGGGTCCCTCCGCATGTAATTCTGTCCTGTGCCGATAGCTTGCCGAAGCGCCTTGGGACATTTTACTACGTTAAAGGCACTATATAAATAGAAACATAGGAGCAGGGGTAGGCCATTCGGCCCTTCGAGCCTGCTCCACCATTCAATATGATCATGGCTGATCCTCTATCTCAATACCATATTCCCGCTCTCTCCCCATACCCCTTGACGCCTTTTGCGTCTAGAAATCTATCTATCTCCTTCTTAAATATATTCAGTGACTTGGCCTCCACAGCCTTCTGTGGTAGAGAATTCCACAGGTTCACCACCCTCCGAGTGAAGAAATTTCTCCTCATCTCAGTCCTAAATGTCCTACCTGTATCCTGAGACTGTGACCCCTCGTTCTAGACCCCCCAGCCAGGGGAAACATCCTCCCTGCATTCAGTCTGTCCAGCCATCAGAATTTTATACATTTCCACGAGATCCCCTCTCATTCTTCTAAACTCTAGTGAATACAGGCCTAGTTGACCCAATCTCTCCTCATATGACAGTCCTGCCATCCCAGGAATCAGTCTGGTGAACCTTTGCTGCACTCCCTCTATGGCAAGTATATCTTTTCTTAGGTAAGGAGACCAAAACTGCACACAGTACTCCAGGTGTGGTCTCACCAAATGCAAGAGATCATCATTGAAAACAGGATTGCATGTGGCTGTTTAACAGCCATGTTGTGTGTTTTAATGCCATGTTGTGTTTTCACTCATTACAGCCTAGAAGTTACTAGCACGCTTGCATGATGATCCTTTATCTGCTATTTAGGTGAAGGCAGTAACTCAAATAAAATAAAGTGGCTAATGGCATTTTAATCGTTTGTTCATGAATATCACTAATAATTGCGGAGTTTATATATTTCTTAATATCAAAGCAAGAAGACAGTTAAGAAATTTTCCACACTTGAAGCTCACCCACAGTATTAGTATGAGGGTAACCCTGGAAATACATAGGACTCAGCTCACCACCTATTGGATGGGTGTAATTGCCTACTCCATCCCACTTCCAGTCAGCCTTACGCCTGATCAATAGGCCTCTGCTCGTGTATCTTAGCAATGCCACACAATGGCTTGGATGTTGCGGTTGCAGTGACAGCGAAACTGTCTGCGTTCGCTATCATTACCCTGTGAAACTGACAGCAACTTCTGGTGTCCGCACGTGCGGAAATGCTGTCAGTGATTCCCCGCTCCTCCACAGGGTGCGCTGTATAAGACCCTGCAGACGGCAACCTTTTTGAAATCACTTAACTGAGGAGAACTTCAGCTTTTACGATCTAATATCACTTAAAACCCCCTGAAAAAGTTAAGCCTTGTTCAATGAGGTGTAACTGGGTTTTTAACAGCGTACCAAGTCAGAATTACTGCTGAACAACCTCTCTGGCCCTGAAAATCTAATTTTAGATTTGTGGAATGTCAATTTTTTCCATTATGATAAAAATTCCATTTTTAAAAAAATATAATTGAATTTTTTTACGTTTATGATATTTCAGATTCTACCTTAAGCCCATGTGTATGTCCCAATCATTATTTCGCTTTCTGTAAAATTCATAAAAAGTGATGGATAATCTGTGCATTTTACTTCCTGGTTTGCTGTCTGAGAATTCTTCAATGTGATTGGCTGCTTAGCCTGCTTGCTGACATCACTATTGCTGGACGCTGGAGATCCCCGAGATCTGGCGCCAGAATCAAGCTAACATCGTGAAAGGTGAAATTAACACCACAGAGATCGCTAGGTCCTTGTGGACAGCTTTCTTCGAGGTCAACGGTGCGCACCGTCACTTCGCGGCTGACCGCAAAATCCGGACCAATATTTCACTGCACGCTTTGTAAAAAGTTTTGCTTTATTCTCCAGCTGAAATGAAAAGTGATGGTACTGTGCATACAAAACAGGAATCAGTCTAGACAACGCATACTTTATTACCTGTGTTCCTCTATCATTTTAAGATTAGTCTAAGTACATGATAGAGTTTGAATTTATTAAATCACCCAGAGATTTCCAAGCAGCTGAGGGAACAGCAATAATGCAACTTGAATATTTTATAAGACCTGCTGCCAACGGCATCAGCACTTGTTAAAAAGACACACTGTTAAGTGCCTTTCTGACATATGTGTGATGCTTTGTCTCTGCCTGCCTCTTTCTTCCATCACCCCCTCAGTTGCAGACTGTTCTGATCTTTGATTCATCTTTTATCCACCGTTTCTCCTCCGCACTTCATTCTCAACACTTGACAGCAAACGTGCGCAGTAAGCAAATTCACGTTATCCCACTTCACATCATCCTTAAGCCAAGAAGCAACACGTCAAAAATCAAGAATTGTGCAATTGACCCCAAAGAAAGAACACCGTCTAGTTTTAAATAAAAATCTTTTCTCCTGCCGAGCAAATCATTCTCACACCATCCATTACTATTAATGTAATGCTGTAAAATATGAGGAGATGATATTATTGCTGACACATCCCACTCACAAATCCAATTTACTACAGATTGAAACACAGTGCTGTGCAGGTCATTAAATTTTCATTGAATTCATCAACGTCTCTTGAAAGTAGAATTTGTTTGCAGTTTAAAAAAAAAGAAAAAAGTGGTTAAAGGATTGAGAGGTGGAGTGCGACCTTGATCACTACTTTCATGTCTGGAATCGGAGATAGTCCTGAGGACCTGAGGTAGCCACCTTGGGACCCAAGGGAAATTGATTAGGATAGGCTTGATCACTGGCTTCAAAGCCATTGGGAACATAGCTGAAAACTGTTGGTATTGGACAACGTTAGTGTTAATTGGATAGATCACAAGCAGGCTATAAGGAAAAGGCAGTGAAGGAAACTAGAACATGGTGTTGGGGTAATACACTTGTGGGGAACCCTTTGCAGATGTTGGCACTATCCTGGGGATTCTCTGCCCGAACTTCCGAAAGTGAGAAGTCGCACAACACCAGGTTATAGTCCAACAGTTTTATTTGAAATCACAAGCTTTCGGAGCGCTGCTCCTTCGTCAGGTGAACTTCCGAAAGACAGTTATGGCTACCCAACGGAAAACATTTTTATTAGTATACAGCGACCGCAATAATGGGGGGGAATTTTAACCCCCAAAAAACATGTGGGTTGGGGTCGGGTGGGAAGTTAAAGTGTTATAAACCTGAATCCCGACCCCAACCCGCCTACTTCCGGTTTTAACGGAGGTGGGATGGGGGGCCAGGGCAGGGCGGGAAGCCAATCCGCTCCCAGGAGGCGGGTTGGCACTTCAAATATTATAATGAAGCCGGATGCCTTGGATTTAACCAGCCGGCCGGGGTTCCCAGGCCTCGGGATTCCCGGCAGCTGCAGCGAGGCGAGCACAGCCTCGGGGAGCAACCCTTGCGGGCTGACTTCAGGCTGGGGAACCTGTCCGTGACGTCACACACACGGACTTCTGGGTTTCCCGCGCTCTACCAGGCCCCTCCCCCTCGTGCTCCTGGTGGGCCAAAAACTTAAAATTCCAGCCAATGTGTTAGTAAATCAGCAAATATAGAAAAATTATATAGAACACAGGACTTGAGAGCCACTGAGCTAGCACCATGTGATATGGTCCGTCCCAAAAATATTACCCTGTGGACCTCATGAGAGTCCTAGGTTCCTCCGAACTCCAGTTTGAAAAGCTATGGTGTAATAGGGGATCTTCTTCTGAAATGGATATATTGGGCAGCTCAGCACTGCAGTTGGCTCATGGGGTCACTGAAAATTAATGGATGCAGCCACTTGAAGGGAAGTGACCACGTATGGAGATTAAAAAACGTTGCAGCCTTACAATGGCTCCAAAGTGCTTCTGGTAAATGTTTGGCCTTTGTAAATGGGGGGAAAGGAGCAATGGTCAAGAACAAAAGAGGACAGAAAACTCAACCTGGTTGTAAAAAGCTGATTCTGTGGCCAAGTAGCAGACTGGTACTACCTTCCCAAACCCCCATTTGATGTCTGACAAAGTGGATCTGCTACTGTATGAGGTGGGTGCGAGGAGAAATACCCTGTTTGGAACCCAGGACACTCTCCCCATCATGCCTGGCCAAAGGTGGGAGCCAAGCTCAATGATATCCACAGTATCTGTAGACATGGGAATGGATACGGGAGAATACAACAAGGGATGGTAATACTACCCGATAGTACCTTGTACCAGGTTGATGGCCCAAGTTTGCATGTCACAAAGTGTTGCCTGTCAACTTATTCCACATTTACTGCTCTCCCACAACAAGCTCTTGCACAACCTTACAGCTCTTCCATAGCATCTGATGCATACCCATACTACAGCAGGGCACAAATTCAAGACGCAACTTACAATTGAAAGCCTTGCATCTTCTAATGGCTTTATTCATCAAATCACTGTAACTTAACATAATTACTTATTGACACAGTCAACCTGCAGGTTGAGCACGTGTCTGTCATTCTGTGTGCAGTTCTTCAACTTAAAGTATTTCAAGACGGTCTGCCTGCGTGAAACAACGGCACAAAATACAAAAGGAACAGGCCCCAGCCGTATAAAGGCTGTAAACCTCACTGGACATTCTAGCATGTCAAAGTTGGAGAGAGTATGAAGTAGCATGGCTACTCTACGCTCAGGGCTAGTACCACCCTGCTCTTATGTCTTGTTCCCCTTCTCACTCACTTCCATACAAACATCACACAATTTCACAATGCAAGCTCTGTTTGAATTTGCGTCAGCAAGCCAGCATTCTAACATTTGTTCCTTATCGGAGACCATAGATCTAGAAGGGCAGTTCGTCAGCACTGCCAGTGGGCCTAGAGCAAGGCAGCATCACACAGCACCCTGCATCCCTCTGGCTTAAGTTTGCAAACACTACACAGCTACACACACCCTAGAAGACGCACATAGTACACTAGCGAGGGGAACAAGTGGTGGTGGCAGTGGAGGAGCAGAAACTAGCTCGCCAAAAAGGCGCCATCTACAAAGTCCTGCACTCTTGGAAACCCTGCCATCTGATAAAACTCCTGTGTCTTGAAATGTTGGCGCCATATTTCAAACAGCAAAAATAATGACTACACTGCCCCTTGTAAATCAGGCCTCTGTCAATTGCATTGTGGTTCTGTGGACAGCTGACTAACTGATTTGGCATATAGGCCAGTGGTGACCTGGAAGGATATGGAACATGCATGTTTAATACAGCCACAGGAAGTAGTTGTCTGCAGGCCAGCCTAAAGATGGTGCAACAGCTCTGTGGTAATCTCCATTGTGAAGCAGAGGCAGCGGAAACAGGTCTCCTCTGAGATAATGAAAGAAAGACTTGCCATTTATATAACACCCTTTCACAACCTCAGGACGTCCCAAAGCACTTTACAGCCAATGAAGTGCTTTTGAGTGCAGTCACTGTTGTAATGTAGCTAATTTGCACACAGCAAGATCCCACACACAGCAATGTGATAATGATCTGATAATCTATTTTGGATGTTTATTGAGGGATAAATATTAGCCAGGACACCAGGGAGAAGTCCCTTGCTCTTTTTTGAATTAGTGCCGTGGGATCTTTTACATCCACCCGAGAGGTCAGACGAGGCCTCGGTTTAACATCTCATCCAAAAAATGGCATCTCCGACAGTGCAGCGCTCCCGCAGTACTGCACTGAGATGTCAGCCTCAAGTCTCTAGAGTGTGACTTGAACCCACAACCTTCTGACTCAGAGCGGAGACCGTGGCTCATTGGTAGCACTCTCTCCTCAGTTAGGACTGCCTAGGTCTGTAAATACTGGTCCCAGGGAAAGAAAGGATGAATGTATAATATATAAGCACCTACCTTTTTCCCTCCAAATCTGGGAATACCATTGGAGCCCCCAAAGTAATTCCAATCCTATCCACCTTTGCTTGCTGTAAATGAACTAGCGGCTGAAGGCAATGCTGTTGAAGGAAAGGGAGTAGTAACTAGTAG
Organism: Squalus acanthias; assembly: GCA_030390025.1. NCBI lineage: Eukaryota > Metazoa > Chordata > Chondrichthyes > Squaliformes > Squalidae > Squalus > Squalus acanthias. Next base: position 30,732,563 of record CM059443.1, on the reverse strand, counting down.
TCATGCATTGGGACAAGAATTAAGCCTAAACATCACCGAAATGCAGATAAGTCATCTGGCTCTACCCCAGTTCTCAGTGAGCTATTGAAAATATCCACCAGGGCATCACACACGTATCCAGTTGCTTTTTTAAACTGATATAGTTACTGCCGCAATAGCCACTTTCAGTGAAGCTTTTCCATGTTCTAATAACCTTTTATGTGAAAACATTTCTTCTAACTTCCACCTTTGTTCTTCTAACGATAACCTTGAGTCGATGCCTTCCTGTTACCAATCTGCCAACCAATGGAAACATCCTTTCACTATTTACTCTCTGAAAACCTTTCATAAGTTAGAAATGCTCTATTAATTCCCACACTTAATCTTCTCCATTCTGGTGAAAAAAACAACAATTTTTTGAACCTTTCTTCCTGACTACAATTTCTAATTCCCGGCATAATGCTAAGTATATTTTCAATTAACCCTTTAGCATCCTTCCTAAAATGGGATGCCCAGGACTGCATGCAACATTCCAACTGTGGCCTAACTAATATCTTGCACAAATTTAACACCCTCGCCTCCAAGTCAGAAGGTTGTGGGTTCAAGTCCCACTCCAGGGACTGGAGCGCAGAAAGCTAGGCTGACGCTCCAGTGCAGTGCTGAGGGAGCGCTGCACTGTCGGAGGTGCCGTTTTTCGGATGAGACGTTAAACCGAGGCCCCGTCTGCTCTCTCAGGTGGACGTAAAGGATCCCATGGCACTATTTCAAAGAAGAGCAGGGGAGTTCTCCCCGGTGTCCTGGGCCAATATTTATCCCTCTATCAACATCACTAAAAACTGATTATCTGGTCATTATCACATTACTGTTTGTGGGACCTTGCTATGCGCAAATTGGCTGCCACGTTTCCCACATTACAACAGTGACTACACTTCAAAAAGTACTTCATTGGCTGTAAATCGCTTTGAGACGGCCAGTGGTTGTGAAAGGCGCTATATAAATGCAAGTCTTTCTTTTCTTTTACATTCAATGTCTAAAACCTGGCATTCCTTTGCCTTTTTATGGTCTTTTCTATCTGCACTCACACCTTTACAAAACATTTTATCTGCACACCTAAAGCTTTCTCTCCCTCCGCTCTATCTTCCTATTTAAGGTGCAAGTGTCCCTGTGGGGCCTGTCAATATTTGCGCCATATTCCCCATGCATGCTCCTGGTATGCAAAGCTTCACAACCGGAAGGCAAGTTCATAAAATCCACCCTTAGAAGTTTACATACAACCAAACTAAAATCAATTGGCCTATCATTTCCTGGTTTATCATTCCCCCTTTTTGAACAGGGGTGTACCGACCTCCAGTCATTTGATACATTGGCCAGCCCTATTTCCTATGAAAATGATGATTAATGCCTTCGCTATCCTTCCAAACCTCCTTCAGTTTGGACTTGGGCTTTACAAATAAAAGCAGCTAGACTGGAACTGGCAGTCTGATCTCTAATGAATAGTTAATTAATCTTCCAATCAGACTCTACATTAATTAGCTTTTAATTCCATCAGAAGCGTTATTCAAAGCTACTTGACCTCATTTCAATCATGCAGATTTTGACTACAATTGAACTTGTGCTGTCGTCTGCACCGATCATAATTGCTATGCAAGTTTTATTGTAAGAAGCTTGGTTGGCTGACTTATGTGATTTAACATTCAAGAATTTTAAACAGATACAAGAATATTCTTTGCATTGCTGGTTAACCAACTCGTATCATCGAATACAAGATGTTATCATACATAGAACTGCAATATTTCTTCTTTGACAATGGCAGGCCACTGTCCCAAATTAAATATATTGGCCCGTAATTAGCGGTCAGCAGCGAAGCAAAGGCGCTCGCATCTGGTCCCGAAGAAAGCTGGCCCACAGGGATCTCGCGATCTCGGTGGCGAGAACTTTAACTTTTTCGCCGTTCAATTGATTTCAGCGCTCTGTCCTGGGAATTCCCTAGTGCGATGCTGCTGTGACATCATCAAGCTGCCTAAGCAACCAATCACATTGCAGAATTCTCGCAGACAGGAAATGAGAAGCTGCTTTTATCCGGACTTTTAAAAAATGTTACAGAGAGCAAAACAAAGATTGGGGCTCTCATATGGGGGGGATAAGGTAAAAGCTGAAATATCATGAACAAACTTAAAAACATTTTCTTTAAAGTTTTTTTAAAGATTGTAATTTTTATCATAATGGAGAAATTTGACACTCCACAAATATAAAACTTTGTTTTTCAGGGCCAAAACATTTGTTTACCAGTCAATACACTGTTAAAACCCGAGTACACCTATTCCAACAAGACTTAACATTTAATGGGGTATTTAACAGCGATATTACTGCAGAAAAGCCCAAGCGTTTGTCATTGTCACTGATTACAGGCTGGGGTGGGGGTGGGGGTGGGGGTGGGGGTGGGGTCCACGGTGTAGCCAGTGACGGAGCAGTGAATTACTGACCGGAACTTCCGGATTTTCACGTTTAGATGCGCATGCGCTACATCCCAAAGTTTCAAAGGGGTAATAATGGCGAACGCTGTTAGTTTACCGTTATTACCCACCGCAAATTCCAGCCCAATAGTTGTCATCCGTAGCTCAGTGGGTAGCACTCTCACCTCTGAGTCAGAAGACCATGGGTTCAAGTCCCACTCCAGAGACTCGATCACATAATCTAGGCTGACACTCCAGGGTAGCACTGAGGGAGCGCTGCACTGTTGGAGGCAATATCTTACAGATGAGACATTAAACCGAGGCCACGTCTGCCCTCTCAGGTGGACGCAACAATGGCACTATTTGAAGAAGAGCAGGGGAGTTCTCCCCGGTTTCCTGGCCAATATTTATCCCTCAACCAATATCACAAAGTATTACCAACTTTTTACAGCAGTATAGACAGGTTTATGTTCCACAGGCGCTTCCTCCCACACCTCTTCATCTCAACATCACTAAAACAAAACCGATTATCTGGTCATTATCGCATTGCTGTTCGCGGGACCTTGCTGTGCGCAAATTGGCTGCCACATTTCCTACATTACAACAGCGACTACACTTCAAAAAGTACTTAATTGGCTGTGAAGCACTTAGGGACATCCTGAGATCATGAAAGGCGCAAAAGAAATGTAAGTCTTTAATTTTTATATCAGCTGTCGGATGAACTATAATTTTTAAAGTTGCCGTATCTGCACTGGGTTTGAAATTTGCCATTTCACCTCTGGGCTCAGTGTTCCAATCCTGCCCAGAATAATAGGAATCATCTCTTTCTTTACGGTCAGCAGGATTGGTTTGACCTCAATCCAATTCCTCTCTGTGGCTTCACAATGCAAAAAACTGCCCGTAATTTGTCACGAGTTGCCAGTCTCACTCACTTAAGCCGAAATTTTCTGACTGGCATTATTTGGATTCTGGCGTTAACCCATTAAATTAATGCGGATTGGAAAATCTAGGCCGTGGAGACCACAAGAATACTGAGCAGAGCGGGGTGCTCTCCTGACATTATCATGCCCTAATCGGGGTATAATCGTAGCTTTACTCTGGATCACCACCCTACACCTGACCGAGGAGTACTTGATGCAGACAGTCAGTACCTGAAACAGGAAGGTGCTCCATTCCTCGGCACCTCAATGCGCCCAAAGATCTACTAAAAATTAAACATGTATTGGAAAACCGAGTGATAAATATGTTTTTACTTTTATGAGCCTGTTTATCAAATGCTGAGTGAGCTGATGCTGCCATCTCTTGGTTGCACTTTCGTTCTATTACAGTTAAAAATAAAAGGCTGTACAACAAGGGTTTGTAGTTTCCTGGTGAAATAAGCTTGTTATGTGCAAGTAGAGTTGCCAACTCTGGTTGGAGGCATTCCTTGAGGTTTGATTACGTGACATTCTGACCACATTATATCTGACCATGTGACGTCTGATTACGCAAGGTCTGACCATGTGACGTCTGCAAATGTTGTTGCCTCTCTCTCACCCAGCTGTGGAAACAATTTTTCCTGGTTTACCCACAGATACGTTCCCAAGTTTCACTCACCCCTTTTACTGGCTCTTCCTCTCATGGCACCTCTCCCACTCACCATGTCACTGTTGCTGCTCCAGGTTCTGCAGAACACACTGGTCCCCACTCCCAACCCAATCCCCAGACTCCCTCTCTCCACCCCGCTTGAGCCTCAATCCCCTTACCTTCAGTCTCCCTCTCTCCCCTCCCTTCAGACCCAACGCCATCAGACCCCCAGTCTCCCCCGCTCCTCGATCCCCAATCCCCAGTCTCCCCCGCTCCCCGATCCCAGTCTCCCCCGCTCCCCCGGTCTCCCCCGCTCCCCGTTCCCCAGTCTCCCCCTCTCCCACGATCCTGGTTCCCCAGTTTCCCCCTCTCCCCGATCCCCGTTCCCCAGTCTCCCCCTCTCCCCGATCTCCCCTGCTCCCCGATCCCCAGTCTCCCCCCGCTCCCCAATCCCCAGTCTCGCTCTCTCCC